>NW_019167826.1:12291101-12569820 GCF_002303985.1 Durio zibethinus
CTATCCCTCATCAAACCTCGAAAACTCACACCCCCTTAAAGAGCATTTGAGATTTTATAGGTTTGCTGCAAGTAGCTATTAAAGTATCTGAAATGGGGACACTTTTTTCAAACGGTCACAAAATCTTCTCTACTTCAAGTTTTTAGCTGAATTTTTTTGTGCATGCCAATAAATTTTGAAAAATCCCAAACCGTAAAAAGTTTCAAAAATCATGATAAATAGAAAACGGGTCATCTTGCCACGAAACTTCACATGAAGGCTTAGGGGAAAATTGTATGAATTTACAAGCCATAAAAATGGCATTGGCATGGCAGAAATATGAAGATGTGCTTGAACCCACCTACCATTCGTTCGATTCTCGGCTTGCGCATCCGGCCTCTGTGGTCGGTTGAGCGTTCGAATGCTCGTTTCATGGGTTGACTTAGGCATACGGAGTTCATCCCTAGTCTAAGCATACAGAGTTCATTCCCAGTCTAAGATCAGATAGGATCGAGGGTTACAGCAGTAGGATCGACAGTATGTAGGAGGGACCGGATCGATCCTCGGCTTACGCATTCTGCCTCTCCGACCGGTTGAGCGCCCGTACGCCCGTTTCATGGGTTGGCTTAGGCATAGGGAGTTGATTCCATGTCTTAGCCCCAGCTAGACCGAGGGTTGTGGTAATGGGACCAACAGCACGCAGAGGGGGACCGGGTTGATCCCCGGCTTATGCATTATGCCTCTCCGACCGGCTCAACGCCCACATGCTCGTTTCATGGGTTGACTTAGGCATACAGAGTTCATTTCCAGTCTAAGATCGGACCGGACCGAGGGTTGCGGTAATAGGATCGACAGCACGCAGAGGGGACCTCGTCGGCCCCTGGCTTGCTGATTATGCCTCTCCGGTCAACTGAGCGCCCGCACGCTCGTTTTGTGGGTTAGCTTAGGCATACAGAGTTCATTCCATGTCTAAGCATACGGAGTTCCTTCCCAGTCTAAGATTGGACCAGACCGAAGGTTGTGGTAGCAGCACCAGTAGCAGGATTGATAGCACGCAGAGGGGATCAGGCCGATCCTCGGCTTACGCATTCTACCTCTTCGGCCAGTTGAGCGCCCGCACGCTCATTTCGTGGGTTAGTTTAGGCATACGGAGTTCATTCCATGTCTAAGCTCTAGCCGGACTGAGGGTTGTGGTAGTAAGACCGGCAACAGGATTGGCAGCACGCAGAGGGGGATCGGATTGATCCCTGGCTTGCGCATTATGCCCCTCCAACCGGCCTCTTCGGCCGGCTGAGCGCCCGTACGCTCATTTCGTGGGTTGACTTTGGCATATGAAGCTCATCCCCAGTCTAAGCATATGAAGTTCATTCCCAGTCTAAGATCAAACCAGACCGAGGGTTACGGTAGCAGGATCGACAGCACGTAGGGGGACCGAGCCGATCCCTGGCTTCCACATTCTGTGTCTCCGACCGACTGAGCGCCTGCATGCCCATTTCGTGGGTTGGCTTAGCCATAGGGAGTTTATTCCATGTCTAAGCCCCAGCCGGACCTAGGGTTGTGGCAGCGGGATCGGCAGCACGCAGAGGGGGATCGGGTCGATCCCTGACTTACACAATATGCCTCTCTGGCTGACACAACGCCCGAACGCTCGTTTCGTGGGTTGACTTAGGCATACGAAGTTCATTCCCAGTCTAAGATCGGATCGGACCGAGGGTTGCGACAGTAGGATTGATAGCACGTAGGGGGGATCGGGCCGATCCCTGACTTGCGCATTCTGCCTCTCCGGTCGGCTGAGCGTCCGCACGCTCGTTTAGTGGGTTGGCTTAGGCATATGAAGTTCATTCCCAGTCTAACCATATGGAGTTCATTCTCAGTCTAAGATCAGACCGGACTGAGGGTTGCGGTAGCAGGACCAGTAGTAGGATCGGTAGCACACAGGGGGGATCGTGTCGATCCCCGGCTTGCACATTCAACTTTTTCGGTAGATTGAGCGCCCGCACGCTCGTTTCATGGGTTGACTTAGGCATACGGAGTTCATTCCTAGTCTAAGATTGGATCGGATCGAGGGGTACAGCAGCAAGATCGATAGCACGTAGGGGGGATGGAACAGATCCCCGGCTTACGCATTCTGTCTCTCTGACCGGCTGAGTGCCCCATGCGTGTTTCGTGGGTTGGCTTAGGCACAGGGAGTTCATTCCATGTCTAAGCCCCAGTCAGACCGAGGGTTGTGAAGGCGGGGCCGGCAGCATGCTAATGGGGACCGGGCCGATCCCCGGCTTGTGCATTATGCCTCTCCGACCGGTTGAGCGCCTGCACACGCGTTTCGTGGGTTGGCTTAGGCATACGGAGTTCATTCCATGTCTTAGGGGACCATTGTATGAATTTACAAGCCATAAAAATGGCATTGGCATGGTAGAAATACGAAGATGTGCTTAAACCCACCTACCACCCGTTCGATCCCCGACTTGCGCATCCTGCCTCTCTGGTCGACTGAGCGCCCGCACGCTCGTTTCGTGGGTTGACTTAGGCAGACGGAGTTCATCCCCAGTCTAAGCATAAGGAGTTCATTCCCAATCTAAGATTGGACTGGAACTTGGGTTACGACAGCAGGATCGACAGCATGTAGGGGGACCAGGCCGATCCCCGGCTGACGTATTCTACCTCTCTGATCGGCTGAGCGCCCGCATGCCCATTTCGTGGGTTGGCTTAGGCATAGGGAGTTCACTCCATGTCTAAGCATACGGAGTTCATTCCCAATTTAAGATTGAACTGAATCGAGGGTTGTGACAGCAGGACCAGCAGCAGGATCGACAGCACGCAGGAGGGATCGAGCCGATCCCTGGCTTGTGCATTCTGCCTCTTCGATTAGCTGAGCGCCCGTACGCTCGTTTCGTGGGTTGGCTTAGGCTTACGAAGTTCATTCCATGTCTAAGCATACGGAGTTCATTCCCAGTCTAAGATCGGACCAGACCGAGGGTTACGGGAGTAGGACCAGCAGCAGGATCGATAGCACATAGGGGGGACTAGGCCAATCTCAGGCTTGCACATTCTGCCTCTCCGACCGACTGAGTGCTCGTACATTCATTCCATGTCTAAGCCCTAGCCGAACCGAGGGTTATGGTAGTAGGACCGGTAGCGGGATCGGTAGCACGCTCAATCCGTGGGTTGACTTAGGCATACGGAGTTCATCCCCAGTCTAAGCAGACGGAGTTCATTCCCAATCGAAGATCGAATCAGACCGAGGGTTGTGACAGCAGGATCTACAGCACACAGGGGGGATCAAGCCTATCCCTGGCTTGTGCATTCTACCTCTCTGGCCGGTTGAGCGCCCGTACGCTCGTTTCGTTGGTTGGCTTAGGCATAGGGAGTTCATTCCATGTCTAAGCCCCAGTCAGACCGAGGGTTGTGGTAGCGGGATCGGCAGCACGGATAAGGGGACCGGGCTGATCCCCAACTTGCGCATTATGCCTCTTCGGCCAGTTCAGCACCCGCACGCTCATTTCGTGGGTTGACTTATGCATACAGAGTTTATTCGCAGTCTAAGATCGGACTGGATCGAGGGTTACGGTAGCAGGATCGACAGCACGCAGGGGGGACCGGGTCGAACCCAGCTGGGCATTCGCTTTCCGATCGGCTGAGCGCCAGGACGCTCGTCCCTTCGTGGTTGCCTTAGGCATGACGAGTTCGGTCTTAGTCTAAGATACGGAGCTTCAACCCAGCGAAGATAGAGCGTCCGAGGGTTACGCCGTAAGAGGCATAATAGCAATCGGGTATGCGGAGCCGATCCTGATTTCGCATGCTACCTCTTTGGCCCGCTGAACGCCTCGATCTCATTGGGGTTGACTTAACATGGAGTTTCTCCTTGTCTAAGATTAGACCGACGAAGGGCAGTGGAGCAGCTGCACGATCGAAAGCATGTAGGGGTGGACCGAGTCAATCCTCGACTTTCACATTCTGCCTTTCCGAACGGCCTCTCCGGCCAGCTGAGCGCCCGCACACTCGTTTCATGGGTTGACTTAGGCATACAGAGTTCATCCCCAGTCTAAGATCGGACCGAGCCGAGGGTTGCAACAGCAGGATCGACAAATACAGGAGGGGACCGGGTCGGTCCCCGGATTGCACATACTGCCTTTCCGACCGGTTGAGGGCCTGCGCGCTCATTTCTTGGGTTCACTTACGCATACGGAGTTCATCCCTAGTCTAAGCATACAGAGTTCATTCCCAGTCTAAGATCAGACAGGACCGAGGGTTGCAACAGTAGGATCGGTAGCATGCAGCGGGGATCGGGTCGATCATCGGCTTGCGCATTCTACCTCTCCGATCGGTAGAGTGCTCGCACGCCCGTTTCGTGGACTGGCTTAGGCATAGGGAGATCATTCCTTGTTTAAGCCCCAATCAGATCGAGGGTTGTGGTAGTGGGATCGACAGCACGCAGAAGGGGATCGGGCCGATCCCCGACTTGCGCATTATGCCTCTTCGGTCGGCTTAGCACCCGAACGCTCGTTTCGTGGGTTGACTTATGCATACGGAGTTCATTCCCAGTCTAAGATTGGACCGAACCAAGGGTTGCGATAGCAGGATCGATAGCACGTAAGGGGGACCGGGCCGGTCCTCGGTTTACTCATTCTACCTCTCCGGTTAGCTGAGTGCCCGCACGCTCGTTTCGTGGGTTGGCTTAGGCATACAGCGTTCATTCCATGTCTATGCATACGGAGTTCATTCCTAGTCTTAGATCGGACCGGACCGAGGGTAGCGATAGCAGGACCAGCAGCAGGGTTGGCAGCATGTAAGGGGGATCGGGTCGATCCCCGGCTTGCGCATTCTGCCTCTTCTGTCGTCCTCTCCGATCAGCTGAGCGCCCATACGCTCATTTCGTGGGTTGACCTAGGCATACGGAGTTCATCCCCAGTCTAAGCATATGAAGTTCATTCCTAGTTTAAGATCAGACCGGATTGAGGGTTACGGTAGCAGGATCGACAGCACGCAGGATCAGTAGCACGTAGGAGGGGACCGGGCTGATCCTCGACTTACGCATTCTACCTCTCCAGCCGGCTGAGCTCCCGCACACTCTTTTCATTGGTTGGCTTAGGCATACGGAGTTCATTCCATGTCTAAGCCCCAGCCGGACCGAAGGTTGTGGCAGCAGGACCGACAGCAGGATCGACAGAACGTAAAAAGGGATCAGGCTGATCCCCGACTTATGGATTATGCCTCTCCGGCCAGCTGAGTGCCCGCACGCTCGTTTCGTGGGTTGACTTAGGCATACGGAGTTCATCCTAGTCTAAGCATACGGGGTTCATTCCCAGTCTAAGATAAGACTAGATCGAGGGTTGCGACAGCAGGATTGGCAGCACGCGAGGCAGACCGGGCCGATCCTCGGCTTACGCATTCTGCCTCTCTGACTGGCTGAGCGCCCACACGTCCGTTTCTTGGGTTGGCTTGGCATAAGGAGTTCATTCCATGTCTAAGTCCTAACCGGAATGAGGGTTGTGGCAACGGGACTGATAGCACACAGAGGGGGACCGGGCCGATCCCTGGCTTACGCATTACGCCTCTTCGGTCGGTTCAACGCCCACACGCTCGTTTCGTGGGTTGACTTATGCATACTGAGTTCATTCCCAGTCTATGATCAGACCAGATCGAGGGTTGCAGCAGCAGGATCGACAGCACGCAGGGGGGGACCGGGTCGATCCCCAACTTGCGCATTCTACCTCTCCAGCCGGCTAAGCAACCGCACACTCATTTCATGGGTTGGGCATACAGAGTTCATTGCATGTCTAAGCCCCAACCAGACCGAGGGTTGTGGCAGCAGGACCGGGAGCGGGATCGGTAGCATGTAGAGAGGGACCGGGCTGATCCCTGACTTGCACATTATGGCTCTTCGGTCGGCCTCTCTAGCCGGCTGAGTGCCCACACACTCGTTTTATGGGTTGACTTAGGCATACGGAGTTCATCCCCATTCTAAGCATACGGAGTTCATTTCCAGCCTAAGATCGGAATGGATCGAGGCTTGCGACAGCAGAATTTGCAGCACGCAAAGGGGACCGAGCTAATGCCCGACTTGCGCATTCTACCTTTTCGATCGGTTGAGGGCCCGCACGCCCGTTTCATGGGTTGGCTTAGGCATAGGGAGTTCATTCCATGTCTAAGCCCTAGCCGGATCGAGGGTTATGGCAGTAGGACCAGTAGCATGTAGAGGGGGATCGGGCTGATCCTCGGTTTACGCATTATGCCTCTTCGACCGGCTTAGCACCCGTATGCTCGTTTCATGGGTTTACATATGCATATAGAGTTCATTCCCAGTCTAAGATCAGGCCGAATTGAGGGTTGTGGCAGTAGGATCGGTAGACTGCAAGGGGGAACCGAGCGGATCCCTGGCTTGCGTATTCTACCTCTCTGACTGGCTGAGTGCCTGGACGCTCGTTTCATGGGTTGACTTATGCATACGATGTTCATTCCCAGTCTAAGATCAGACTGGACCGAGGGTTGTGATAGTAAGATTGATAGCATGCAGGGGGGACCGAGTCGATCCCCGGCTTACGCATTTTGCCTTTTCGATCGGTTGAGCGCCCGCACGCTCGTTTCGTGGGTTGGCTTAGGCATACAGAGTTTATTCCATGTCTAAGCGTACGGAGTTCATTCCCAGTCTAAGATCGAGGGTTACGGCAGCAGGACTAGCAGCAGGATCGACAGCATGCAGGGTGGACCGAGCCAATCCCTGGCTTTCGCATTCTACCTCTTCGATCGACCTCTCCGGCCTGCTGAGTGCCCGTATGCTCATTTCGTGGGTTGACTTAGGCATACAGAGGTTATCCCCAGTTTAAGCATACGGAGTTCATTCCTAGTCTAAGATCGGACCGGACCGAAGGCTGCTGCAGTAGAATCGACAGCACGCAGGGGGGATCGGGCTGATCCTTGGCTTGCGCATTCTGCCTTTCCGGCCGACTGAGCACCCGCACGCCCGTTTCGTGGGTTGGCTTAGGCATAGGGAGTTCATTCCATGTCTAAGCCCCAGCCAGACCGAGGGTTGTGGCAGCAGGACCGACAGTACAGAAAGGGGGATCGGGCCGATCTCTGGCTTGCGCATTATGCCTCTCAGGCTGGCTCAGCACCCGCACGCTCATTTTGTGGGTTGACTTAGGCATATAGAGTTCATTCCCAGTCTATGATCGGACAGGACAAGGGTTGCAATAGTAGGATCGACAGAACGTAGGAGGGGATCAGGTCGGTCCCCAGCTTGCGCATTCTGCCTCTTCGACCGACTGAGTGCCCGCACGCTCGTTTCGTGGGTTGGCTTAGGCATACGGAGTTCATTCCATGTCTAAGCATACGGAGTTCATTCCCAGTCTAAGATCACCTCGGACTGAGGGTTGCGGCAGCAGGACCAGCAGCCTGATCGATAGCACGTCGGAGGGACCAAGCCGATCCCTGGCTTACACATTCTGCCTCTCCGGTCGGCTGAGCGCCCACACGCTCATTTTGTGGGTTGGCTAAGGCGTACGGAGTTCATTGCATGTCTAAGCCCCAGCCGGACCAATGGTTGTGGTAGCAGGACCGGCAGCGGGATCGGTAGCACATAGAGGGGGATCGGGCTAATCCTCAGCTTGCGTATTATTCCTCTCTGACCTCTCCGACTTACGCATCCTGCCTCTCTGGTCGACTGAGCGTCCGTGCGCTCGTTTCATGGGTTGACTTAGGCATACGGAGTTCATCCCCATTCTAAGCATACGGAGTTCATTCCCAGTCTAAGATCAGACCGGATCGAGGGTTACGATAGCAGGATTGACAGCATGTAAAGAGATCGAGCTGATCCTCAGCTTTCACATTCTACCTCTCTGGCCGGTTGAGCACTCGCACGCCCGTTTCGTGGGTTGACTTAGGCATAGGGAGTTCATTCCATGTCTAAGCCCTAGCTAGACCGAGGGTTGTGGTAGTGGGACAGACAGCACGCAGAGGGGGATCGAGCTGATCTCTGGCTTGTGCATTATGCTTCTTCGGTCAGCTCAGTGCCCGTACGCTCGTTTCGTGGGTTGACTTATGGATACGGAGATCATTCTCAGTCTAAGATTGGACTAGATCGAGGGTTGTGATAGCAGGATCGATAGCACGCAGGGGAGGATCGGGTCGATCCCCGGCTTACGCATTCTGCCTTTCCGGTCGGCTGAGGGCCCGCATGCTCGTTTCATGGGTTGGCTTAGGCATTTGGAGTTCATTCCATGTCTAAGCATACAAAGTTCATTCCCAGTCTAAGATCGGACCGAAACGAGGGTTACGACAGCAGGACCGGTAGTAGGATCGATAGCATACAGAGAGGACCGAGCTGATCCCTGGCTTTCGCATTCTGCCTCTCCGGCCTGCTAAGCGCCCGCACGCTCATTTCGTGGGTTGACTTAGGCATACGGAGTTCATCCATAGTCTAAGCATATGGAGTTCATTCCCAGTCTAAGATCGGATCGGATCGAGGGTTGCGACAGTAGGATCGGCAGCACATAGGGGGGACCGGACTTGTGCATTCTACCTCTCCGGCCTGCTGAGCGCCCGCACGCCTGTTTCATGGGTTGCCTTAGGCATAGGGAGTTCATTCCATGTCTAAGTTCCAGCCGGACCGAGGGTTGTCGTAGCAGGACCAGCAGCGGGATCGGTAGCACGCAGAGGGGGACCGGGCTGATCCCTGGCTTGCGTATTATGCCTCTCCGACCGGTTGAGCGCCCGTACGCTCATTTCATGGGTTGACTTAGGCATACGGAGTTCATCCCCAGTATAAGCATATGGAGTTCATTCCCAGTCTAAGATCAGACCGAACCGAGGGTTGCGACAGTAGGATCGACAGCACGTAGGGGGGATCGGGCCGATCCCCGGCTTCCGTATTCTGCCTCTCCGGCCGGCTGTGCTCCCGCACGCCCGTTTCATGGGTTGGCTTAGGCATAGGGAGTTCATTCCATGTCTAAGCCCCAGCCAGACCGAAGGTTGTGGCAGCAGGACCGGCAGCACGCAAAGGGGGACTGGGCCGATCCCCGGCTTGCGCATTATGCCTCTTCGGCTGGCTCAGTGCCCGCATGCTCGTTTCGTGGGTTGACTTATGCATACGGAGTTCATTCCCAGTCTAAGATCGAACCGGATCGAGGGTTGCGATAGTAGGATTGGTAGAATGCAGGGGGGAACCGGACGGATCCCCGACTTGCGCATTCTGCCTCTCCGACTGGCTGAGCGCCCGGACGCTCGTTTCATGGGTTGGCTTAGGTATACGGAGTTCATTCCATGTCTAAGCATATGGAGTTCATTCCCAGTCTAAGATTTTGAGCCACAGTGCACATGCCGAGCTCGGGCATGTGCTGGTGTCGTATTTTTTTGCCCGGGGCACCATCACCGGAGCATCGTCGGAGAGCCTAACCGGCGGCATTGGGGGTTCTAACGGTTGGGGGGGCCGGGGTGTGTGTACATGATGTGCGATGGGTGCTGGTACTTGGCCCTTATATTGGCCCCCTATCCCTCATCAAACCTCGAGAACTCACACCCCCTTGAAGAGCATTTGAGATTTTATGCGGGCGCTCAGCTGGTACATGATGTGCGATGGGTACTAGTACTTGGCCATTATATGAAGATGTGCTTGAACACACCTACCAACCGTTTGATCCCCGACTTGCGCATACTGCCTTTCTGATCGGCTGAGCGTCGGTACGCTCATTTTGTGGGTTGACTTCGGCATATGGAGTTCATCCCCAGTCTAAGCATATGAAGTTCATTCCCAGTCTAAGATTGGACCAGACCGAGGGTTGCGACAGTCTGATCGACAGCATGCAGAGGGGACCAAAAAGATTCTCGGCTTGCGCATTCTGCCTCTTCGGCTGGCTGAGCGCCCGTACACCCGTTTCGTGAGTTGGCTTAGGCATAGGGAGTTCATTCTATGTCTAAGCCTCAGTCGGACCGAGGGTTGTGGCAGCGGGACCGACAGCACACAAAGGGGTACCAAGCCGATCCCCGACTTGTGTATTATGCCTCTCTGGTCGGCTCAACGCTCGTACGCTTGTTTCATGGGTTGACTTAGGCATACGGAGTTCATTCCCAGTCTAAGATCGACAGCACGTAAGTGGGATCGGGCTGATCCTTGGTTTACGCATTCTACCTTTCCACCCGGTTGAGCACCCGCACGTACGCTTGTTTCATGGGTTGGCTTAGGCATACGGAGTTCAGTCCATGTCTAAGCATACGGAGTTCATTCCTAGTCTAAGATTGGATCGGACCGAGGGTTACGATAGCAGGATTGGCATCATGCAGGGGGGGATCGAACCGATCCCCGACTTGTGCATTCTACCTCTCCGGCCGGCTGAGCGCCCGCACGCTCATTTTGTGGGTTGGCTTAGGCATACGGAGTTCATTCCATGTCTAAGCACCAACCGGACAAAAGGTTGTGGTAGCAAGACCGACAGTGGGATCGGCAGCACGCAGAGGGGGACCGGGCTGATCCCTGACTTGCGCATTATGCCTCTCCGATCGGTTGAGAGCCCGCAAGCTCATTTCATGGGTTGACTTAGGCATACGGAGTTCATCCTCAGTCTAAGCATACGGAGTTCATTCCCAGTCTAAGATCGGATCGGACCGAGGGTTACGACAGTAGGATCGACAGCATGTAAGGCGGACCTGGTCGATCCCCGGCTTGCGCATTCTGTCTCTCTGGCCGGCTGAGCACCCGCACGCCCGTTTTGTGGGTTGGCTTAGGCATAGGGAGTTCATTCCATGTCTAAGCCCCAATCGAACCAAGGGTTGTGGCAGCGGGATCGACAGCATGCAGAGAGGGACCGGACTGATCCCTGACTTGCGCATTATGCCTTTTCGATTGGCTCAGTGCCCGCGTGCTCGTTTCGTGGGTTGACTTATGCATACGAAGTTCATTCCCATTCTAAGATCAGACCAGACCAAGGGTTGCAGCAGCAGGATCGATAGCACATAGGGGGACCGGGCTGATCCTTGGCTTGCACATTCTGCCTCTCCGGCTGTCTGAGCACCCGCACGCTCGTTTCATGGGTTGGCTTAGGCATACAGAGTTCATTCCAAGTCTAAGCCCCAGTCGAACTGAGGGTTGTGGTAGCAAGACCAGTAGCGGGATCGACAGCATGCAGAGAAGGACCAAACTGATCCCCGGCTCACGCATTATGCCTCTCTGGCCGACTGAGCGCCCGCACGCTCATTTCATGGGTTGACTTAGGCATACGGAGTTCATGCCCAATCTAAGCATACAGAGTTCATTTCCAATCTAAAATCAAACTGGCCCGAGGGTTACGGCAGCAGGATCGGCAGCACGCAAGGGGGACCGGCTGATCTTCGGCTTGTGCATTCTGCCTCTTTGACCGGTTGAGTGCCCACACATCCATTTCATGGGTTGGCTTAGGCATAAGGAGTTCATTGCATGTCTAAGCTCCAGCCAGACCGAGGGTTATGGTAGCAGGACCAGCAGCATGCAGAGGGGGACCGGGCGATCCTCGGCTTGCGCATTATGCCTCTTTGGCCGGCTCAGTGCCCGCACGCTCATTTCGTGGGTCGACTTATGCATACGGAGTTCATTCCTAGTCTAAGATTAGACCAAACTGAGGGTTGCAGAAGCAGGATCGACAGCACATAGGGGGGGATCGGGTCGATCCCTGACTTGCACATTCTGCCTCTCCGATCGACTGAGCACCCACACGCTCGTTTCGTGGGTTGGCTTAGGCATACGGAGTTCATTCCATGTCTAAGCATACGGAGTTCATTCCATGTTTATGATTTTGAGCCACGGTGCACATGTTGGTCTCAGGCATGTGCTGGTGCCTCATTTTTTTCACCCGAGGCACCATCACCGGAGCATCGTCGGAGCATTGCCGGAGAGCCTAACCGACGGCATTGGGGGTTCCAGTGATTGGGGGGCCCGGGGGTGTGCGCACATGATGTGCAATGGGTGCTGGAACTTGGCCCTTATATTGGCCCCCTATCCCTCATCAAACCTCGAGAACTCACACCCCCTTAAAGAGCATTTGAGATTTTATAGGTTTGCTGCCAGTAGCCATTAAAGTGTCTGAAATGGGGACACTTTTTTCAAACGGTCACAAAATCTTCTCCACTCCGAGTTTTTGCTGAATTATTTTTTGCATGCCAACAAAAATACAAGAATCACCTCTAAAAAATTTGGGGACAAAACTCTTTCTAAAAAAATTTTAAAAAATATCGAACCGTAAAAAGTTTCAAAAATCGTGAAAAATAGAAAACGGGTCGTCTTGCCACGAAACTTCACATGAAGGCTTAGGGGACCATTGTATGAATTTACAAGCCATAAAAATGGCATTGGCATGGCAGAAATATGAAGATGTGCTCGAACCCACCGACCACCTGTTCGATCCCCAGCTTGCGCATCCTGCCTCTCTGGTCGGCTGAGCGCCCGCACGCTCGTTTTATGGGTTGACTTAGGCATACGGAGTTCATCCCCAGTCTAAGCATACGAAGTTCATTCCTAGTCTAAGATTGGACCGGACCGAGGGTTGCGACAGTAGGATCGGCAGCACGCAAGAGGGATCGGGCCGATCGCTAGCTTGCGCATTTTGCCTCTTCGGTCGGCTGAGCGCCCGCACGTCCGTTTCGTGGGTTGGCTTAGGCATACGGAGTTCATTCCATGTATAAGCATACGAAGTTCATTCCCAGTCCAATATTTTAAGCCACAGTGCACATGCTGGGCTCAAGCATGTGCTGGTGCCATATTTTTTTCGCCGGGGCACCATGACCAGAGCATCGCCGGAGAGCCTAACCGACAGCATTGGGGGTTCCGACGATTGGGGGGTAGGGGGTGTGTGCACATGATGTGTGATAGGTGCTGGTTGTTGGCCCTTATATTGGCCCCCTATCCCTCATCAAACCTCGAGAACTCACACCCCCTTAAAGAGTATTTGAGATTTTATAGGTTTGCTGCCAGTAGCCATTAAAGTGTATGAAATTGGGACACTTTTTTCAAACGATCACAAAATCTTCTCCACTTTGAGTTTTTAGCTAAATTGTTTTTTGCATGCCAAAAAAAATACAAGGATCACCTCTACCAAATTTGCAGACAAAACTCTTTCTAAAAAAATTTTAAAAAATCCCGAACCTTAAAAAGTTTCAAAAATCGTGAAAAATAGAAAACGGGTCATCTTGCCACGAAACTTCACATGAAGGCTTAGGGGACCATTGTATGAATTTAGAAGCCATAAAAATGGCATTGGCATGGCAGAAATATGAAGATGTGCTCGAACCCACCGACCACCTGTTCGATCCCCAGCTTGCGCATCCTGCCTCTCTGGTCGGCTGAGCGCCCGCACGCTCGTTTTATGGGTTGACTTAGGCATACGGAGTTCATCCCCAGTCTAAGCATACGAAGTTCATTCCTAGTCTAAGATTGGACCGGACCGAGGGTTGCGACAGTAGGATCGGCAGCACGCAAGAGGGATCGGGCCGATCGCTAGCTTGCGCATTTTGCCTCTTCGGTCGGCTGAGCGCCCGCACGTCCGTTTCGTGGGTTGGCTTAGGCATACGGAGTTCATTCCATGTCTAAGCATACGAAGTTCATTCCCAGTCCAATATTTTAAGCCACGGTGCACATGCTGGGCTCAAGCATGTGCTGGTGCCATATTTTTTTCGCCGGGGCACCATGACCAGAGCATCGCCGGAGAGCCTAACCGACAGCATTGGGGGTTCCGACGATTGGGGGGTAGGGGGTGTGTGCACATGATGTGTGATAGGTGCTGGTTGTTGGCCCTTATATTGGCCCCCTATCCCTCATCAAACCTCGAGAACTCACACCCCCTTAAAGAGTATTTGAGATTTTATAGGTTTGCTGCCAGTAGCCATTAAAGTGTATGAAATTGGGACACTTTTTTCAAACGATCACAAAATCTTCTCCACTTTGAGTTTTTAGCTGAATTGTTTTTTGCATGCCAACAAAAATACAAGGATCACCTCTACCAAATTTGCAGACAAAACTCTTTCTAAAAAAATTTTAAAAAATCCCGAACCTTAAAAAGTTTCAAAAATCGTGAAAAATAGAAAACGGGTCATCTTGCCACGAAACTTCACATGAAGGCTTAGGGGACCATTGTATGAATTTACAAGCCATACAAAAAGGCATTGGCATGGCAGAAATATGAAGATGCGCTTGAACCCACCTACCACCCGTTCGATCCCCAGCTTGCTTCTGCCTCTCTGGTCGGCTGAGCGCCCGTATGCTCGTTTCGTGGGTTGACTTAGGCATACGAAGTTCATCCCTGATCTAAGCATACAGAGTTCATTCCTAGTCTAAGATCAGACTGGACCGAGGGTTGCGACAGTAGGATTGGTAGCACGCAGGGGGGATCGGGCCGATCCCCGGCTTGCGCATTATGCCTCTCCGACCAGCTCAGTGCCCGCACACACGTTTCATGGGTTGACTTAGGCATACGGAGTTCATTCCTAGTCAAAGATTGGACCGGATCAAGGGTTGTGGCAGCAAGATCGACAGCACGTAGGGGGGATCGAGCTGACCTCGACTTGCGCATTCTGCCTCTTCGATCGACTGAGTGCCCACAAGCTTGTTTCGTGGATTGGCTTAGGCATATGGACTTCATTCCATGTCTAAGCATACGGAGTTAATTCCCAGTCTAAGATTATACCGGACCGAGGGTTACGACAGTAGGACCAGCAGTAGGATCGACAGCACGCTGGGGGGGATCAGGCTGATCCCCGCTTACGCATTCTACCTCTTCGATCGGTTGAGCGCCCGTACGCTCGTTTCATGGGTTGGCTGAGGCATACAGAGTTCATTCCATGTCTAAGCCCTAGTCAGGCCGAGGGTTATGGCAGCATGACCGGCAGTGGGATCGGCAGCACGCAGAGGGGGATCGAGCTGATCCCCAACTTGCTCATTATGCCTCTTTGGTCGGCCTCTCCGGCCGGTTGAGCACCCGCTCGCTCATTTCGTGGGTGACTTAGGCATACGGAGTTCATCCTTAGTCTAAGCATACGGAGTTCATTCCCAGTCCAAGATCGGACCGGACCGAGGGTTGTGGCAGCAAGATCGGCAGCATGCAGGGGGGATCGAGCCGATGCCCGGCTTACGCATTCTACCTCTCCGACCGATTGAGCGCCCGCATGCCTGTTTCGTGGGTTGGCTTAGGCATAGGGAGTTCATTCCTTGTCTAAGCCCTAGCTGGACCGAGGGTTGTGGCAATGGGACCGGCAGCACACAGAGGGGGACCGGGTCGATCCCTAGCTTGCGCATTATGCCTCTTCGGCCGGCTCAGCGCCCGCACGCTCGTTTCGTGGGTTGACTTAGGCATACGGAGTTCATCCCTATTCTAAGCATAAAGAGTTCATTCCCAGTCTAAGATCGAACCGGACCGAGGGTTGCGGCAGCAGGATCGACACCACGTAGGGGGACCAAGCCGATCCCCGGCTTGCGCATTCTGCCTCTCCGACCGGCTGAGCGCCCGCACGTTCATTTTGTGGATTGGCTTAGGCATAGAGAGTTCATTCCATGTCTAAACCCCAATCAGATCGAGGGTTGTGGTAGCAGGACCGACAGCGGGATCGACAGCACGTAGAGGGGGAATGGGCTGATCCTCTGCTTGTTCATTATGCCTCTCCGTCCGACCTCTCCGGCCGACTGAGCGTCCGTACGCTCATTTCATAGGTTGACTTAGGCATACGGAGTTCATCGCCAGTCTAAGCATACGGAGTTCATTCCCAGTCTAAGATCAAACCAGACCAAGGGTTGCGACAGCAGGATCGGCAGCACGCAAGGGGGATCGAGCTGATCCTCGACTTGCACATTCTACCTCTCCGGTCGGATGAGTGCCCGCACGCCCATTTCATGGATTGGCTTAGGCATAGGGAGTTCATTCCATGTCTAAACCCCAGTCAGACTGAGGGTTGTGGCAGTGGGACTGGTAGCACGCAGAGGGGGACCGGGCCGATCCCCGTCTTGCGCATTATGCCTCTTCATTCGGCTCAGCACCCGTACGCTCATTTCATGGGTTGACATAGGCATACGAAGTTCATTCCCAGTCTAAGATCGGACCAAACTGAGGATTGTGGTAGTAGGATCGACAGGACACAGGGGGGATCGGGCTGAACCCCAGCTTGCACATTCTGCCTCTCCGACCGACTGAACGCCCGCAAGCTCGTTTCATGGGTTGGCTTAGGCATAGGGAGTTCATTCCATGTCTAAGCCCCAGCCAGATCGAGGGTTGTGGCAGCAAGATCGACAGCAGGTAGAGGGCGCATTATGCCTCTCTGGTAGGCACAACGCCCACACACTCGTTTCGTGGGTTGATTTAGGCATACGGAGTTCATTCTCAGCCATGCCTCTCTAGTCGGCTCAACGCTCGCACACTCATTTCGTGGGTTGACTTAGGCATACGAAGTTCATTCCCAGTCTAAGCATACGGAGTGTATTCCCAGTCTAAGATCAGACCGGATCGAAGGTTGCGACAGCAGGATCGGCAACACGTAAGAGGGATCGAGCCGATCCTCGACTTACGAATTCTGCCTCTCCGGTCGGTTGAGCGCCCACACGTCCGTTTCGTGGGTTGGCTTAGGCATAGGGAGTTCATTCCATGTCTAAGCCCCAACCGGACCGAGGGTTGTGGCAGCGGGATCGGCAACAAGTAGAGGGCGCATTATCCCTCTTTGGCAGGCTCAACACCCGCACACTCATTTCGTGGGTTGATTTAGGCATACGGAGTTCATTCCCAGTCTAAGATCAGACCAGAATGAGGGTTGCGGTAGCAGGATCGACAGCACGCAGGGGGGATCGGGTTGATCCCCGGCTTACGCATTCTGCCTCTCCTTTCGGTTGAGCGCCCGCACGCTCGTTTCGCAGGTTGGCTTAGGCATAGAGAGTTCATTCCATGTCTAAGCATACGGAGTTCATTCCCAATCTAAGATCGGACCGAATCGAGGGTTGCGGTAGCAGGACTAACAGCAAGATCGACAGCACGCAGGGGTGGATCGGGCCGATCCCTGGCTTGCGCATTCTGCCTCTTCGGCTGGTTGAGTGCTCGCACGCTCGTTTCATGGGTTGGCTTAGGCATACGGAGTTTATTCCATGTGTAAGCCCCAGTCGAATCGAGGGTTGTGGCAGCAGAATCGGTAGCAAGATCAGCAGCACGCAGAAGGGGGTCGGGTCGATCCCTGGATGGCACATTCTGCCTCTCCGGCTGGCTGAGCGCCCGCACGCTCATTTTGTGGGTTGACTTAGGCATACGGAGTTCATCCCTAGTCTAAGCATACAGAGTTCATTCCCAGTCTAAGATCAGACCGGACCGAGGGTCGCGGTAGCAAGATCGACATCACGCAGGGGGGACCAAGCCGATCCCGGCTTACGCATTCTGCCTCTCCGGTCGGCTGAGCGCCTGTACGCCCGTTTCATGGGTTGGCTTAGGGATAGGGAGTTCATTCCATGTCTAAGCCTCAACCGAACTGAGGGTTGTGGCAGCGGGACCGACAAAATGCAGAGGGGGACCGGGTCGGTCCCCTACTTGCGTATTCTGCCTCTCCGATCGGCTGAGCGCTTGCACGCTCATTTCGTGGGTTGGCTTAGGCATACGGAGTTTATTTCATGTCTAAGCATATAGAGTTCATTCCCAGTCTAAGATCGGACCGGACCGAGGGTTATGGCAGCAGAACCAACAGCAGGATCGGTAGCACGAAGGGGGGGATGGGTCGATCCCCGGCTTACGCATTGTGCCTCTCCGATCAGCCTCTCCGACCAGTTGAGCACCCACACGCTCGTTTCATGGGATGACTTAGGCATACAGAGTCCATCCCCCAGTCTAAGCATGCAGAGTTCATTCCTAGTCTAAGATCAGACCAGACCGAAAGGTTACGATAGCAGGATCGGTAGAACATAGGGGGGATCGGGCCGATCCTCGGCTTGCGCATTCTGCCTCTCTGATCGACTGAGTGCCCACACGCCCATTTCGTGGGTTGGCTTAGGCAAAGGGAGTTCATTCCATGTCTAACCCCAACCGGACCAAGGGTTGTGGCAGCAGGACCGGCAGTGGGATCGGCAGCACGCAGATGGGGATCGGACTGATCCTCGACTTACACATTATGCCTCGTCGACTGGCTTTTTCGACCGGCTGAGCATCCGTACGCTCGTTTCGTGGGTTGACTTAGGCATACGGAGTTCATCCCCAGTCTAAGCATACGGAGTTCATTCCTAGTCTAAGATCGGACCGGACCAAAGGTTGCGGTAGCAGGATCGGCAGCACGTAGGGGGGACCGGGCCAATCCCCAGCTTGCACATTCTGCCTCTCCGGCCGACTGAGCGCCCGCACCCGTTTCGTGGGTTGGCTTAGGCATAGGGAGTTCATTCCATGTCTAAGCCCCAGCCAGACCAAGGGTTGTGATAGCGGGACCGGCAGCACGTAGAGGGGGATCGAACCAATCCTCGATTTGCGTATTATGCCTCTTTGACCTGTTCAACACCCGCACGCTCATTTCATGGGTTGACTTATGTATACAGAGTTCATTCCCAGTCTAAGATCAGACCAGACCGAGGGTTACAGTAGCAGGATCGATAGCACATAGGAGGGGACTGGGCCGATCCCCGGCTTGCACATTCTGCCTTTCCGATCGGCTGAGTGCCCGCACACTCATTTCGTGGGTTAGCTTAGGCATACGGAGTTCATTCCATGTCTAAGCATAGGAGTTCATTCCCAGTCTAAGAGTTTGAGCCACGATGCACATGCTAGGCTCGGGCAAGTGCTGGTGCCGTATTTTTTGCCCCGGGCACCATCGTCGGAGCATCGCCTGAGAGCCTAACCGACGGTAATGGGGGTTCTGACGATTAGGGGGGCCGGGGGGTGTGTGCACATGATGTGTGATGGGTGCTGGTACTTGGCCCTTATATTGGCCCCCTATCCCTCATCAAACCTCGAGAACTCACACCCCCTTAAAGAGCATTTGAGATTTTATAGGTTTGCTGCCAGTAGACATTAAAGTGTCTGAAATGGGAACACTTTTTTCAAACGGTCACAAAATCTTCTCCACTTCGAGTTTTTAGCTGAATTTTTTCGTGCATGCCAATAAAAATACAAGGATCACCTCTACCAAATTTGGCGACAAAACTCTTTCTAAAAAAATTTTAAAAAATCCAGAACAGCAAAAAGTTTCAAAAATTGTGAAAAATAGAAAATGGGTCATCTTGCCACGAAACTTCACATGAAGGCTTAGAGGACCATTGTATGAATTTACAAGCCATAAAAATGGCTTTGGTATGGCAGAAATATAAAGATGTGGTTGAACCCACCTACCACCCGTTCAATCACCGACTTACGCATCCTGCCTCTCTGGTCGGCTGAGTGCCTACATGCTCGTTTTGTGGGTTGACTTAGGCATACGAAGTTCATCCCCAGTCTAAGCATACAGAGTTCATTCTCAGTCTAGGATCGGACCAGACCGAGTGTTACGGCAGCAGGATCGGCAGCACGTAGGGGGACCGGGCCGATCCTCGACTTGCGCATTCTGCCTCTCCGACCAACTGAGCGCCCGTACACCCGTTTCGTGGGTTGGCTTAGGCATAGGGAGTTCATTCCATGTCTAAGCCCCAGCTGGACCGAGGGTTGTGGCAGCGGGATCAGCAACACGTAGAGGAGGACCGGGCCGATCCTTGACTTGCGGATTATGCCTCTTCGATCGGCTCAGCGCCTGCACGCTTGTTTCATGGGTTGACTTAGGCATACAGAGTTCATTCCCAGTCTAAGATTGGATCAGACCGAGGGTTGTGGTAGCAGGATCGATAGCATGCAGGAGGGATCGGGCCGATCCCCGGCTTGCGATTCTGCCTCTCCGGCCAGCTGAGCGCCCACACGCTCATTTCATGGGTTGGCTTAGGCATAGGGAGTTCATTCCATGTCTAAGCCCTAGCCGAACAGAGGGTTGTGGCAGCGGGACCGGTAGCACGCAGAGGGGGACCGGGTCGATCCCAGGCTTGCGCATTATGCCTCTTCGACCGGCTCAACGCCCGTACGCTCGTTTCGTGGGTTGACTTATACATACGGAGTTCATTCCCAGTCTAAGATCAGACCGGACTGAGGGTTGTGGCAGAGGATTGACAGCACGTAGGGGGGACCGAGGGTTCTTTTCACCCGGGGCACCATCGCCGGATCATCACCGGAGAGCCTAACCGGCGGCATTGGGGGTTCCGACAATTGGGGGGCCGGGGGGTGTGCGCACATGATGTGCGATGGGTGCTGGTACTTGGCCCTTATATTGGCCCCCTATCCCTCATCAAACCTCGAGAACTCACACCACCTTAAAGAGCATTTGAGATTTTATAGGTTTGCTGCCAGTAGCTATTAAAGTGTCTGAAATAGGGACATTTTTTTCAAATGGTCACAAAATCTTCTCCACTTCAAGTTTTTAGCTGAAGTTTTTTTTGCATGCCAACAAAAATACAAGGATCACCTCTACCAAATTTGGAGACAAAATCTTTCTAAAAAAATTCTAAAAAATCCCGAACCAAAAAAAGTTTCAAAAATCATGAAAAATAGAAAATGGGTCGTCTTGCCATGAAACTTCAGATGAAGGCTGAGGGGACCATTGTATGAATTTACAAGCCATAAAAATGGCCTTGGCATGGCAGAAATATGAAGATGTGCTTGAACCCACGGCTTACGCATTCTACCTATCCGATCGGCTGAGTGCCCGCACGTCGTTTCGTGGGTTGGCTTAAGCATACGGAGTTCATTCCATGTCTAAGCATACGAAGTTCATTCCCAGTCTAAGATTTTAAGCCATAGCGCACATGCTGGGCTCGAGCATGTGCTGGTGCCATATTTGTTTCGCCCGTGGCACCATCGTCGGAGCATCGCCGGAGAGCCTAACTGGCGACATTGGGGGTTTCGACGATTGGGG
Source organism: Durio zibethinus (assembly GCF_002303985.1). Next base: position 12,311,973 of record NW_019167826.1, read on the forward strand.
GGCAGGGGGTGTGCGCACATGATGTGTGATGGGTGGTGGTACTTGGCCCTTATATTGGGCCCCTATCCCTCATCAAACCTCGAGAACTCACACCCCTTTAAAGAGCATTTGAGATTTTATAGGTTTGCTGCCAGTAGCCATTAAAGGGTTTGAAATGGGGAAACTTTTTTCAAACGGTCAAAAAATCTTCTACACTTCGAGTTTTCAGCTGAATTGTTCTGTGCATGCCAACAAAAATATAAGGATCACCTCTACCAAATTTGGTGTCAAAACTCTTTCTAAAAAAATTTTAAAAAATCCCGAACTGTAAGAAGTTTCAAAAACCGTGAAAAATAGAAAATGGGTCGTCTTGCCACGAAACTTCACATGAAGGCTTAGGGGAGCATTGTATGAATTTACATGCCATAAAAATGGCATTGGCACGGCAGAAATATGAAGATGTGCTTGAACCTCCGACCACTCGTTCAATCCCCGGGTTGGGCAACCTGCCCCTCTGGTCGGCTGAGCGCCCGCATGCTCATTTCGTGGGTTGACTTAGGCATACGGAGTTCATCCCCAGTCTTAGCATACGAAGTTCATTCCCAGTCTATGATCGAACCGGATCGAGGGTCGCGACAGCAGGATCGACAACACGTAGGGGGGACCGGGCCGATCCTTAGCTTACGCATTCTGCTTCTTCGGCCGGCTGAGCGCCCGCACACCCGTTTCATGGGCTGGCTTAGGCATAGGGAGTTCATTCCATGTCTAAGCCCTAGCCGAATCGAGGGTTGTGGCAGTGGGACCGGCAACATGCAGAGAGGGACCGGGCCGATCCCCGACTTGCGCATTATGCCTCTTCGGCCGGCTTAGTGCTCGCACGCTCATTTCGTGGGTTGACTTATGCATACGGAGTTCATTCCTAGTCTAAGATAAGACTAGATCGAGGGTTACGGCAATAGGATCGACAGCACGATGGGGGGATCGGGCCCATCCCCGGTTTGCGTATTCTGCCTATCCGACCGACTGAGCGCCCGCACGCTCGTTTCGTCGGTTGGCTTAGGCATACGGAGTTCATTCCATGTCTAAGCATACGGAGTTCATTCCTAGTCTAAGATTTTGAGCCACAGTGCACATGCTGGGCTCGAGCATGTGCTGGTGCCGCATTTTTTTCACTCGGGGCACCATTGTCAAAGCATCACTGGAGAGCCTAATCGACGGCATTGGGGGTTCCGATGATTGGGGGGCCGGGGGGGTGTGCGCACTTGATATGCGATGGGTGCTGGTTCTTGGCCCTTATTTTGACCCCCTATCCCTCATCAAACCTCGAGAACACACACCCCCTTAAAGAGCATTTGAGATTTTATAGGTTTGCTGCCAGTAGCCATTAAAGTGTCTAAAATGGGGACACTTTTTTCAAACGGTCACAAAATCTTCTCCACTTTGTGTTTTTAGCTGAATTTTTTTGTGCATGCCAACAAAAACACAAGGATCACCTCTATTTAATTTGGGGACAAAACTCTTTCTAAAAAAATTTTAAAAAATCCCGAGCAGCAAAAAGTTTCAAAAATCATGAAAAATAGAAAACGAGTAGTCTTCCCACGAAACTTCACATGAAGGCTTAGGGGACCACTGTATGAATTTACAAGCCATAAAAATGGCATTGGCATGTTAAAAATATGAAGATGTGCTTGAACCCACCTACCACCCGTTCGATCCCCGGCTTGCGCATCCTACCTCTCTGGTCAGCTGAGCGCCCGCACGCTCGTTTCGTGGGTTGACTTAGGCATATGGAGTTCATCCCCAGTCTAAGCATATGGAGTTCATTCCCAGTCTAAGATCGGATCGGGCCGAGGGTTACTACAGCAGGATCGGCAGCACACAGGGGGGACCGGGTCAATCCCCAGCTTGCGGATTTTGCCTCTCCGGCCAGCTGAGCTCCCGCACACCCATTTCGTGGGTTGGCTTAGGCATATGGAGTTCATTCCACGTCTAAGCCGCAGCTGGACTGAGGGTTGTGGCAGCGGGACTGGCAGCACGCAGAGAGGAACCGGGTCGATCCCCGGCTTGTGCATTATGCCTCTCCCATCGGCTCAGCCCTCGAACACTCGTTTCGTTAGTTGACTTAGGCATACGGAGTTCATTACCAGTCTAAGCGTACGAAGTTCATTCCCAGTCTAAAATTGGACCAGGCTGAGGGTTGCATAGCAGGATCGATAGCACGTAGGGGGTAATGGGCCAATCCCCGGCTTGCGCATTCTGCCACTCTGGTCGGCTGAGCTCCCGCATGCCCATTTCGTGGGTTGGCTTAGGCATAGGGAGTTCATTCCATGTCTAAGCCCCAGCCGGACCGAGGGTTGTGGCAGCGAGACCAGCAGCACGCAGAAGGGGACTGGGCCGATCCCCACTTGCGTATTATGCCTCTCCGGTTGACTCAGCCCCCGCACGCTCATTTCGTGTGTTGACTTAGGCATACAGAGTTCATCTCCAGTCTAAGCATACAGAGTTCATTCCAGGTCTAAGATCGGACCGGGCTGAGGGTTGCGACAGCAGGATCGACAGCACGCAGGGGGGACCGAGCCGATCCCCAGCTTGCGTATTCTACCTCTCCGACCGACTGAGCGCCCGCACGCTCGTTTCATGGGTTGGCATAGGCATACTGAGTTTGTTCCATGTCTAAGCATACGGAGTTCATTCCTAGTCCAAGATCAGATCAGACCGAGGGTTACGGCAGCAGGGCCAGCAGCAGGATCTACAGCACGCTTGGGGGGACCAAGCCAATCCTCGGCTTACGCATTCTACCTCTTCGGTCAGTTGAGCGCCCGTACCCTCGTTTGTGGAGTTCATTTCATGTCTATGCCCCAATCGGACTGAGGGTTGTGGTAGCAGGGCCGACAGCGGGATCGGCAGCACCCAAAGGGGGAGCGGGCTGTTACCCAGCTTACGCATTATGCCGCACTGATCGACCTCTCCGGCTGGCTGAGCACCCGCACGCTCGTTTCGTGGGTTGACTTAGGCATACGGAGTTCATCCCTAGTCTAAGTATACGGAGTTCATTCCCAGTCTAAGATCAGACTGGACCAAGGGTTGCGGTAGTAGGATCGACAATAAGCAGGGGGACCGGGTCGATCCCTGGCTTACACATTCTGCCTCTCTGGTCGGCTAAGCACCCGCACACCCGTTTCGTGGGTTGGCTTAGGCCTAGGGAGTTCATTCCATGTCTAAGCCCCAGCCGAACCGAGGGTTGTGGCAGCGAGATCAGCAGCACACAGAGGGGGATCGGGTAGTTCCCCAGCTTAGGCATTATGCCTCTTCGGTCGGCTCAGTGCCCGTACGCTCATTTCGTGGGTTGACTTATGCACATTCGTTCCGTGGGTTGACTTGCGCATTATGCCTCTTCGGGTGGCTCAGTGCCTGCACGCTCGTTTCGTGGGTTAGCTTAGGCATACGAAGTTCATTTCATGTCTAAGCATACGGAGTTCATTCCCAGTCTAAGATTTTGAGCCACGGTGCACATGCTGGGCTCGAGCATGTGCTGGTGCTGCATTTTTTTTACCCGGGGCACCATCGTCGGAGCATCGTCGGAGCATCACCGGAGAGCCTAATCGGCGGCATTAGAGGTTCCGACGATTGGGGGGCCAGGGGGTGTGCGCACATGATGTGCAATGGGTACTGGTACTTGGCCCTTATATTGGCCCCCTATCCCTCATCAAACCATGAGAACTCACACCCCCTTAAAAAGCATTTGAGATTTTATAGGTTTCCTGCTAGTAGCTATTAAAGTGTCTGAAATGGGGAAACTTTTTTCAAATGGTCACAAAATCTCCTCCACTTTGAGTTTTTAGGTGAACTTTTTTGTACATGCCAACAAAAATACAATGATCACCTCTACCAAATTTTGGGACAAAACGCTTTCTAGAAAAATTTTAAAAAATCCTGAACCCTAAAAAGTTTCAAAAATCATGAAAAATAGAAAACGGGTCATCTTGCCACGAAACTTCACATGAAGGCTTAGGGGAGCATTGTATGAATTTACAAGCCATAAAAATGGCATTGGCATGGCAGAAATATGAAGATGTGCTTGAACCCACCTACCACCCGTTTGATCTCCGGCTTGCGCATCCTGCCTCTTTGGTCGACTGAGCGCCCGCACACTTGTTTCGTGGGTTGGCTTAGGCATAGGGAGGTCATTCCATGTCTAAGCCCCTGCATGTAGTTCATCCCTAATCTAAGCATATAGAGTTCATTCCCAGTCTAAGATCAGACCGGACCGACAGTTGTGACAGCAGGATCGACAGCACGCAGAGGGGATCGGGTCAATCCCCAGCTTGCACATTCTACCTCTCCAGCCGGCTGAGCGCTCGCACGCCCGTTTCGTAGGTTGGCTTAGGCATAGGGAGTTCATTCCATGTCTAAGCCCCAGTCGGACCGAGGGTTGTGGCAGCGGGACTGGTAGCACGCAGGGGGGATCGGGCCGATCCCCGGGCTTGCGCATTATGCCTCTCCGGTCGGCTCAACATCCGCACAGTCGTTTCATGGGTTGACTTAGTCATACGGAGTTCATTCCCAGTCTAAGATCAGACCAGATCGAGGGTAGTGGCAGCAGGATCGACAGCACGTAGGGGGGACCGAGCCGATCCCTGGCTTGCGCATTCTGCCTCTCTGACCGACTGAGTGCCCGTACATTCGTTTCATGGGTTGCCTTAGACATACGAAGTTCATACCATGTCTAAGCATACGGAGTTCATTCCTAGCCTAAAAATGGATCAGACCGAGGGTTGCGACAGTAGGACCAGCAGCAGGATCGGCAGCACACAGGGGGGACTGGGTCGATCCCCAGCTTGCGTATTTTGCCTCTTCAACCGGCCTCTCCAGCCGACTGAGCGCTCGCACGCTCATTTCGTTGGTTGACTTAGGCATACAGAGTTCATCCCCAGTCTAAGCATACGGAGTTCATTCCCAGACTAAGATCAGACCGAAACGAGGGTTACGATAGCAGGATCAACAACACATAGGGAGGATCGGGGCTGATCCCCGGCTTGCGCATTCTGCCTCTCCGGCCGGTTGAGCACCCGCACGCCCGTTTCGTGGGTTGGCTTAGGATAGGGAGTTCATTCGATGTCTAAGCCCCAGCCGGACCGAGGGTTGTGGCAGTGGGACTGGCTGTATGTAGAGGGGGACCAGGTCGATCCCCATCTTGCGCATTCTGCCTCTCCGACTGGGTGAGCGCCCGCACGCTCGTTTCGTGGGTTGGCTTAGGCATACGGAGTTCATTCCATATCTAACCATACAGAGTTCATTCCCAGTCTAAGAGTTTGAGCCACGGTGCACATGCTGGGCTCAGGCATGTGCTGGTGCTACATTTTTTTCACCCAGGGCACCATCGCCAGAGCATCACCGGAGCATCGCCGGAGAGCCTAACCGACGGCATTGGGGGTGCCGGCGATTGGGGGGACCGAGGGGTGTGCGCACATGATGTACGATGGGTGCTAGCACTTGGCCCTTATATTGGCCCCCTATCCCTCATCAAACCTCGAGAACTCACACCCTCTTAAAGAGCATTTGAGATTTTATAGGTTTGCTGCCAGTAGCCATTAAAGTGTCTGAAATGGGGACACTTTTTTCAAACGGTCACAAAATCTTCTCCACTTCGAGTTTTTAGCTGAATGTTTTTGTGCATGCCAAAAAAAATACAAGGATCACCTCTACCAAATTTGGGGACAAAAATCTTTCTAAAATAATTTTAAAAAATCCTGAACCGTAAAAAGTTTTGAAAATCGTAAAAAATAGAAAACGTGTCGTCTTGCCATGAAACTTCACATGAAGGCTTAGGGGACCATTGTATGAATTTACAAGCCATAAAAATGGCATTGGCATGGCAGAAATATGAAGATGTGCTTGAACCCACCTACCACTTGTTCGATCCCCGGCATGCGCATCCTGCCTCTCTGGTCGGCTGAGCGTTTGCACGCTCATTTCATGGGTTGACTTAGGCATAGGGAGCTCATCCCCAGTCTAACCAAACGGAGTTCATTCCCAGTCTAAGATCGGATCAGACCGAGGGTTGCAGCAGCAGGATCGGTAGCACGCAGGGGGGATCGGGTCGATCCTCGACTTGCGCATTCTGCCTCTTCGGTCGGCTGAGTGCCTGCACGCCCATTTCGTGGGTTGGCTTAGGCATAGGCAGTTCATTCCATGTCTAAGCCCTAGTAGGACCGAGGGTTGTGGTAACGGGATCGACAGCATGCAGAGGGGGATCGGGCCAATCCCCGGCTTGTGCATTATGCCTCTCCGACCGGCTCAGCGCCCGCATGCTCGTTTCGTGGGTTGACTTAGTCATATGGATTTCATTCCCAGTCGAAGATCGGATCGGATCGAGGGTTGCAGCAGTAGGATCGACAGCACGCAGGGGGGACCGGGTCGATCCCTGGCTTGCTCATTTTCCCTCTCCGATCGGCTGAGCGCCCACACGCTCATTTCGTGGGTTAGCTTAGGCATACGGAGATCATTCCATGTGTAAGCCCTAGCCAGACCGAGGGTTGTGGCAGCAAGATCGACAGCACGCAGTGAGGGATCAGGTCGATCCCTGGCTTGCGCATTATGCCTCTCCAGCCGACTCAACGCCTGCACACTCATTTTGTGGGTTGACTTGGGCATACGGAGTTCATTCCCAGTCTAAGATCAGACCGGACTGAGGGTTGCAGCAGTAGGATTGACTGTACGTAGGGGGATCGAGCCGATTCACGACTTGCGCATTCTGCCTCTCGGTCGATTGAGCGCCCACACGCTCGTTTCGTGGGTTGGCTTGGGCATACGAGTTCATTCCATGTCTAAGCCCCAGTCGGACCGAAGGTTGTGGTAGCAGGACCGGTAGCGGGATAGGCAGCATGCAGAGGGGGACTGGGCTGATCCTTGACTTACGCATTATGCCTCTCCGACCGACCTCTCCGGTCGGCTGAGTGCTCGTACGCTCATTTCATGGGTTGACTTAGGCATACGGAGTTCATCCCTAGTCTAAGCATACGAGTTCATTCCTAGTCTAAGATCGGATCAGACCGAAGGGTTGCGACAGCAGGATTGGTAGCACACAGGGGGGACTGGGTCAATCCCCGGCCTGTACATTCTGCCTCTTCGGCCGACTGAGCGCCCGCACGTCTGTTTCGTGGGTTGGCTTAGGCATAGGGAGTTCATTCCATGTCTAAGCTCCAGTCGGACCGATGGTTGTGGCAGCAGGACCGAAGGTTACGGTAGCAAGATCGACAGCACGCATGAGGGATCGGGCTGATCCCTGGCTTGCGCATTCTGTCTCTTCGACTGGCTGAGCACCCGCACGCTCATTTCGTAGGTTGGCTTAGGCATACAGAGTTCATTCCATGTCTAAGCATACGAAGTTCATTCCCAGTCTAAGATTTTGAGCCACGGTGCACATGCTGGGCTCGGGCATGTGCTGGTGCCTATTTTTTTTTGCCCAGGGCACCATCGCCAGAGCATCATCGGAGCATCATCGAAGAGCCTAACCGGCGGCATTGGGGCTTTCAATGATTGGGGGGGCCGGAGGGGTGTGCGCACATGATGTGTGATGGGTACTGGTACTTGTGTCATGGTCTCTGACCTTAGACTCAGAAACCGTGTGGCCTTGGGCTTGAAATCTCCTCCTTTATGCCAAAGTCAGCCTAAAACACAAGCGTATGGGCACTAGAACAATGGGAAGGGCTGATTATACAAGTTAAAGAGAAACAGGATAAGAAGGTAGAATTCTGGAAATGCTCTTGTATTCATTGAAATGAAAGTGTTTGATGGTGTACAAATGAGGGAGAAGCAGCCCTCTATTTATAGTTGAGGCTCCAGCTTACACTTAATGGTAATATCCCTAGAATAAAGGCTAAAATCATGGGATTATATAGATTACAATCAATCAGGATGCTAACTCCTGATTTTTAGGGTCAACCAAATCTGCCAGGATGCTGCTGCTGATCCTGCCTGCTTCCAGAAGCTTCCCTTGCGTGTCCAGCACCTTGGGCCCTTCTGGATGTAGTGCAGGCAGCTTGTATGCCAGGCCTTGGTCTCAGGGGTTGCCTGCAAGTTGGGCGGGCATTCTGAACTCGTTTGCTAGGCTTTGTGTGTAGATACCCGCCAACACGCCTGGTCTACGGGCTTCAACCTCTGGCTCACCTGCTGGTGCGCCTGATATGCCTGGCGTGCTCGCCCAGGGCGTGACATTCTCCCCCACCTGATTGTGTAACACCCTCGTTGTGTCTTCTGCATGGTACTTCCTGATCTGGTCCTCAAACTGCCATAAGTCATCTACTAGTCCCCAACTCGCCTCACTGTCTGAAAGTCCCTTCTAGCGCACCAAGTACTCTTGTGTTGGCTGATAGTTCTTCCGTCTCACCTCCCGGTCAGCTATGATGCTGTGGACCTCCTTCTCATATGAGGCCCTTGCTCCCAATGGTGCACGCTTTGACTCTGCCTGTCCTGGATCTCCCTCATCCTCATGGAACGGCTTGAGCATGCTCACATGGAACATCGGGTGTACCCTCGACTTGGGTGGCATATCCAGTTGTAGGCAACCTTGCCTACCCTCTTGACTACTCGAAAAGGTCCCTCATACCTCCGGACTAGGCCTTTGTGCAGCCCCTTATGGCACACAATAGGATGCAATTTCACCAACACCAAGTCTCTAACCTGGAACTGCACGTCCCGCCTATTCTGGTTTGCCCACTTTTTTGACCTCTTGGCCGCCTTGTGTAGACAAACTCTAGCCAAGTCAGTTTGCTCCTGCCTTGCCTTGGCAAACTTGTATGCTGCTGGATTCGGCCCTGTATAACCTGCAGCAATCAAACCGGGTGTTAGTGGTTTTTGCCCTGTCATAACCTTAAATGGGCTCTGGTTCGTTGCCTCGCTCCTTTGCAAGTTGTAGGAAAACTACGCAATATCTAGCAGCTTTGGCCAGTCCCTTTATGTGGCACTCACATGGTGCCTAAGGTAGACCTCCAATAGTCCATTCACTCATTCTGTCTGCCCATCGATCGTGGATGCATGCTGGTGGAAAAGTTCAAGTCTGACCCCAACAGCTTGAACAACTCAGTCCAGAACCTGCCCGTGAAACGCCCGTCCCGATCACTAACAATGGTCCTCGGCACTCCCCAGTACTTAACCATGTTCTTAAGGAACAATCAAGCTGCCTCCTCGGTTGGGCACTCCTTGGTTGCTAGAATGAAGATTCCATACTTGGAAAACATGTCCACCACTACCATGATGCTTCCAAACCCTTCTGCTTTGGGTAGACCGACTATAAAGTCTAGAGAAACACTCTCCCATGGTCGCTTTGGCATTGGCAATTGCTCTAAGAGACCACCTAGTTTCTTGAGCTCCACCTTGTCCTGTTGGCACACAAGATAAGTCTTCACATAGGCCTCCACATCGTCCCTTATGTGCGGCTAGTAGTACCAGTCCTCGATCAACACCAAGGTACGGCTCACTCCGGGGTGTCCAGCCCACCTTGAATCATGGCATTCTTGCAAAACTTCCTTGCGGAGCTTTTCGTGTTGTGACACAAACAGTCTACTGCCCCTAGTGTACAGCAAGCCATCTTGCAACCAAAACCACCAAGTCTTACCTTACTGGGCGTACTCCATCAAAGCCTTGGCTATAGGATCATGCGCAAGTCCCTCCTGATGCGCGACACCAGTGACCCCTCTAGTTGGCTAATGGTAGCAAGGTTAGCCTTTCTGCTCAGGGTGTCTGCCACTAGGTTCACCCACCCCAGCTTATACTCCATCTAGAAATCAAATTCTGTAAGAAAATCTTACAATCTCGCCTGCTTGGGGGATAGCTTCTTCTACGTCTGGAAGTAGTTGTTCGCCACATTGTCCATCCTAACCATGAACCTCGACCCCAACAGGTAATGGCGCTAAGTGTGCAAGCAGTGCACCACTGCAGTCATCTCTTTCTCTTGGATCGTGTACTTGCACTCAATCTCGTTTAATTTCTTGCTCTCAAACGTGACTGGACGTCCTTCCTGCATCAACATGCCCCCTATGGTATGCTTAGACTGGGGATTTTATATTGGCCCTTATATTGGCCCTCTGTCCCTCATCAAACCTCGAGAACTCACACCCCCTTAAAGAGCATTTGAGATTTTATAGGTTTGCTGCCAGTAGCCATTAAAGTGTCTGAAATGGGGACACTTTTTTCAAACGGTCACAAAATCTTCTCCACTTCGAGTTTTTAACTGAATTTTTTTGTACATGCCAAAAAACATACAAGGATCACCTTTACCAAATTTGGGGACAAAAATCTTTCGAAAAAAATTTTAAAAAATCCCGAACCGTAAAATGTTTCGAAAATTGTGAAAAATAGAAAATGGGTCGTCTTGCCATGAAACTTCACATGAAGGCTTAGGGGACCATTGTATGAATTTACAAGCCATAAAAATGGCATTGGCGTGGCAGAAATATGAAGATGTGCTTGAACCCACTTACCACCCGTTCGATCCCCAGCTTGCGTATCTTGCCTCTCTGGTCGGCTGAGCGCCCGCATGCTCGTTTCGTGGGTTGACTTAGGCATATGGAGTTCATCCCCAGTCTAAGCATACGGAGTTCATTCCCAATCTAAGATCGGACCGGACCGAGGGTTGCAGCAACAGGATCGACAGCACATAGGGGGACCAAGCCAATCTCCGGCTTGTGCATTCTGCCACTCCGGTCGGTTGAGCGCCCGTACGCCTGTTTCACGGGTTGGCTTAGTCATAGGGAGTTCATTCCTTGTCTAAGCCTCAGCCGGACCAAGGGTTGTGGCAGCGAGATCGGCAGCATGCAGAGGGGGATCGAGTCGATCCCCGGCTTGTGCGTTATGCCTCTTCGGTCGGCTCAGCCCCCGCACGCTTGTTTCGTGGGTTGACTTAGGCATACGGAGTTCATTCCCAGTCTAAGATCAAACCGGACCAAGGGTTGCGGTAGTAGAATCGACAGCATGCAGGGGGGATCGGGTCGATCCCCGACTTGCGCATTCTGCCTTTCGAGTCGGCTGAGCGCCCGCACGCTCGTTTCATGGGTTGGCTTAGGCATACAGAGTTCATTCCAAGCCTAAGCCCCAGCCGGACCGAGGGTTGTGGTAGAAGGACTGACAGCGGGATCGACAGCACGTAGAGGGGGACCGGGCTGATCCCCGGCTTGCACATTATGCCTCTTCGGTCGACCTCTCCGGCCGGCTGAGCGTCTGCACGCTCGTTTCATGGGTTGACTTAGGCATAGGAAGTTCATCCCCAATCTCAGCATACGGAGTTCATTCCCAGTCTAAGATCGGATCGGACCGAGGGTTGCGACAGCAGGATCGACAGCACACAGGGGGGACCAGGCCGATTCTCAACTTGCGCATTCTGCCTCTCCGACCGGCTGAGTGCCCGAACACCCGTTTCGTGGGTTGGCTTACGCATCGGGAGTTCATTCCATGCTAAGCCCCAGCTGGATTGAGGGTTGTGGCAGCGGGATCGGCAGCATGCAGGGGGGATCGGGCCGATCCCTGGCTTGCACATTCTGCCTCTCCGGTCGGATGATTGCCCACACGCCCGTTTTGTGGGTTGGCTTAGGCATAGGGAGTTTATCCATGTGTAAGCTCCAGCTGGGCCGAGGGTTGTGGCAGCGGGACAGACAGCATGTAAAGGTGGATCGAGCCGATCCCCGGCTTGCGTATTATGCCTCTCTGGCCAGCTCAGCGCCCGCACGCTCGTTTCGTGGGTTGACTTAGGCATACGGAGTTCATTCCCAGTCTAAGATCGGATCGGACCGAGGGTTGCGACAGTAGGATCGATAGCATGCAAGGGGAGATCGGGTCAATCCTCGACTTGTGCATTCTGCCTTTCCGACCGGCTGAGCGCCCGCACGCTCGTTTCGTGGGTTGGCTTGGGCATATGGAGTTCATTCCATGTCTAAGCGTACGGAGTTCATTCCTAGTCTAAGATCGTGTCAGACCGAAGGTTACGGCAGCAAGATCGGTAGCACGCAGGGGGGGACCAGGCTGACCCCTGGCTTGTGCATTCTGCCTCTCCGGCCGACTGAGTGCCCGCTCGCTCATTTCGTGGGTTAGCTTAGCCATACAGAGTTTATTCCATGTCTAAGCCCCAGTCGGACCGAGGGTTGTGGCGAACGGAGTTCATCCCCAGTCTAAGCATAGGGAGTTCATTTCTAGTCTAAGATTTTGAGCCACGGTGCACATGTTGGGCTCGGGCATTGTGCTGGTGCTACATTTTTTTTGCCCGGGGCACCATCGCCGGAGCATCATTGGAGAGCCTAATCGGCAGCATTGGGAGTTCCGACGATTAGGGGGGCCGGGGGGTGTACGCACATGATGTGCGATGGGTGCTGGTACTTGGCCTTATATTGGCCCCCTATCCCTCATCAAACCTCAAGAACTCACACCCTCTTAAAGAGCATTTGAGATTTTATAGGTTTGCTGCCAGTAGCCATTAAAGTGTCTGAAATGGGGACACTTTTGTCAAACGTTCACAAAATCCTCTCCACTTTGAGTTTTTAGCTGAATTTTTTTGTGCATGCCAACAAAAATACAAGGATCACCTCTACCAAATTTGGGGACAAAACTCTTTCTAAAAAAATTTAAAAAAAATCCTGAACCGTAAAATGTTTCCAAAATCGTGAAAAATAGAAAATGGGTCATCTTGCCACAAAACTTCACATGAAGGCTTAGGGGACCATTGTATGAATTTACAAGCCATAAAAATGAATTTACAAGCATGCTCGTTTCATGGGTTGACTTAGGCATATGGAGTTCATCCCCAGTCTAAGCATACGGAGTTCATTCTCAGTCTAAGATCGAACCGGACCGAGGGTTATGACAGCAGGATCGATAGCATGCAGGGTGGATCGGGTCGATCCTCGACTTGCACATTCTACCTCTTCGGTCGGCTAAGCACCCGCACGCCCATTTCATGGGTTGGCTTAGGCATAGGTAGTTCATTCCATGTCTAAGCCCAGTCGGACCAAGGGTTGTGGTAGTGGGACCGACAGCACACAGAGGGTTGAGCACCCGCACGCTCATTTTGTGGGTTGACTTAGGCATACGGAGTTCATCCCCAGTCTAAGCGTACGGAGTTCATTCCCAATCTAAGATCAGATCAGATCGATGGTTGTGGCAGCAGGATCGGTAGCACGCAGGAGGGATCTGGCCGATCCTTGGCTTGCACAATGTGCCTCTCCAACCGGCTAAGCACCCGCACACCCGTTTCGTGGGTTGGCTTAGGTATAGGGAGTTCATTCCATGTCTAAACCCCAACTGGACTGAGGGTTGTGGCAGCGGGACCTGCAGCACGTAGAGGGAGACTGGGTCGATCCCCGGCTTGCGCATTATGCCTCTTCGGCCAGCTTAGCAGCCGTACGTTCGTTTCGTGGGTTGACTTATGCATACAGAGTTCATTCACAGTCTAAGATCGGATCAAACCAACAGTTGCTGCAGCAGGATCGACAACACGTAGGGGGGACCGGGCCGATCCCCGGCTTACGCATTCTGCCTCTTCGACCAGCTTAGCGCCCGCACGCTCGTTTCGTGGGTTGGCTTAGGCATACGGAGTTCATTCCATGTCTAAGCATACGGAGTTCATTCCCAGTCTAAGATTTTGAGCCACGGTCCACATGCTAGCCTCGGGCATGTGCTGGTGCCGCATTTTTTTTCGCTCGGGACACCATCGTCGGAGCATCGTCGGAGAGCCTAATCGGCGGTATTGGGGGTTCCGACGAATGGGGGGGCCGGGGGGTGTGCGCACATGATGTGAGATGGGTGCTGGTACTTGGCCCTTATATTGGTCCCCTATTTCTCGTCAAACCTTGAGAACTCACACCCCCTTAAAGAGCATTTGAGATTTTATAGGTTTGCTGCCAGTAGCCATTAAAGTGTCTGAAATGGGGACACTTTTTTCAAACGGTCACAAAATCTTCTCCACTTCGACTTTTCAGATGAATTTTTTTTGCATGCTAAAAAAAATACAGGGATCACCTCTACCAAAATTGGGGACAAAACTCTTTCTAAAAAAATTTTAAAAAATCTCGAACCGCAAAAAGTTTCAAAAATCGTGAAAAATAGAAAACGGGTCGTCTTGCCACGAAACTTCACATGAAGGCTTAGGGGACCATTGTATGAATTGACAAGCCATAAAAATGGCATTGGCATAGTAAAAATATGAAGACATGCTTGAACCCACCTACCACCCGTTCGATCCCCGGCTTGTGCATTCTGCCTCTCTGGTTGGCTGAGCGCCCGCACGCTCGTTTCATGGGTTGACAAACGCATACAGAGTTCATCCCCAGTATAAGCATACAGAGTTCATTCCTAATCTAAGATCGGATCAGACCGAGGGTTGCGACAGCAGGATCGATAGCACGCAGGGGGGATTGGGCCGATCCCCAGCTTGCGCGTTCTGCCTCTCCGGCCAGTTGAGCGACCGCAAGCCTGTTTCGTGGGTTGCTTTAGGCATAGGGAGTTCATTCCATGTTTAAGCCCTAGCCAGATCGAGGGTTGTGGCAGCGGGACCGACAGCACGCAGAGGGGGACTGGGTCGGTCCTCGACTTGCGCATTATGCCTCTCCGATCGGCTCAGTGCCCACACGCTCGTTTCGTGGGTTGACTTAGGCATGCGGAGTTCATTTCTAGTCTAAGATCGGACCGGACTGAGGGTTGCAACGACAGGATCGACAGCACATAGGGGGGATCGGGTCGGTCCCCGGCTTGCGCATTCTGCCTCTCCGGTCGGCTAAGCGCCCACACGCTCGTTTCATGGGTTGGCTTAGGCATACGGAGTTCATTCCATGTCTAAGCATACGGAGTTCATTCCCATTCTAAGATCGGACTAGATCGAGGGTTGCAGCAGCAGGACCAGCAGCAGGATCGGCAGCACGCAAGAAGGGACCGGGCCGATCCCCGACTTACGCATTCTGCCTCTTCGTTCGGCTGAGCGTTGACACGCTCATTTCGTGGGTTGGCTTAGGCTTATAGAGCTTATTCCATGTGTAAACCCCAGTCGGACTGAGGGTTGTGGCAGCAGGACCGGCAGCGGGATCGACAGCACGCAGAGGGGGACTGGGTTGATCCTCGGCTTACGCATTATGCCTCTCCGATCGGCTGAGCGCCCGTACACTCATTTCTTGGGTTGACTTAGGCATACTGAGTTCATCCCCAGTCTAAGCATACGAAGTTCATTTGCAGTCTAAGATCAGACCAGATCGAGGGTTGCGGCAGCAGGATCGACAGCACGTAGGGGGGATCAGACCGATCCCCAGCTTGCACATTCTGCCTCACCAGCCGACTGAGTGCCCGCACGTCCGTTTCATGGGTTGGCTTAGGCATAGGGAGTTCATTTCATGTCTAAGCCCCAGTCGGACTAAGGGTTGTGGAAGTGGGATCGGCAACACGCAGAAGGGGACCGAGTTGATCCCTGACTTGCCCATTATGCCTCTTCGGTCGGCTCAGCGCTCGCACTCTCGTTTCGTGGGTTGACTTATGCATACAGAGTTAATTCCCAGTCTAAGATCGGACCGGACTGAGGGTTGTGGCAGCAGGATCGACAACACGCAGGGGAGACCGGCCGATCCCCGGCTTGCGCATTCTACCTCTCCGACCGATTGAGCGCCCGCACGCTCGTCTCGTGGGTTGGCTTAGGCATACGGAGTTCATTCCACGTCTAAGCGTACGGAGTTCATTCCCAATCTAAGATTTTGAGCCACGGTGCACATGCTGGGCTCGGGCATGTGCTGGTGCCACATTTTTTTCGCCCGGGGCACCATTGCCGGAGCTTCACCGGGGAGCCTAACTGGCGGCATTGGGGGTTTTGACGATTGGGGGGGCTGGGGGGTGTGCGCACATGATGTGTGATGGGTGCTGGTATTTGGAACTTATATTGGCCCCTATCTCTCATCAAACCTCGAGAACTCACACCCCCTTATAGAGTATTTGAGATTTTATAGGTTTGCTACCAATAGCCATTAAAGTGTATGGGGACACTTTTTTCAAACGGTCACAAAATCTTCTCCACCTCGACTTTTTAGTTGAATTTTTTTTGCATGCCAACAAAAATACAAGGATCACCTCTACCAAATTCGAGGATAAAACTCTTTCTAAAAAAATTTTAAAAAATCCCGAACTGTAAAAAGTTTCAAAAATCATGAAAAATAGAAAACGGGTCATCTTGCCACGAAACTTCACATGAAGGCTTAGGGGACCGTTGTATGAATTTACAAGCCATAACAAAGGCATTGCCATGGCATAAATATGAAGATGTGCTTGAACCCAACTACCACCAGTTCAATCCCCGGCTTGCTCCTGGCTCTCTGGTCGACTGAGCGCTCGCACGCTAGTTTTGTGGGTTGACTTAGGCATACAGAGTTCATCCCCAGTCTAAGCATACAGAGTTCATTCCCAGTCTAAGATCGGATCGGATCGAGGATTACGGCAGCAAGATCGGTAGCACGTAGGGTGGACCGGGTCGATCTCCGGCTTACGCATTCTACCTCTCCGGTCGGCTGAGCGCCCGCACGCTCGTTTCGTGGGTTGGCTTAGGCATAGGGAGTTCATTCCATGTCTAAGCCCCAGCCGGATCGAGTGTTATGGTAGTGGGACCGATAGCACACAGAGGGGGATCGAGTCGATCCCCGGCTTGTGCATTATGCCTCTCCGACCGGCTCAGCGCCGCACACTCGTTTCATGGGTTGACTTAGGCATACGAAGTTCATTGCCAGTCTAAGATCAGATCGGATCGAGGGTTGTGGCACTAGGATTGGTAGCACGTAGGAGGGACCGGGCCGATCCCCGGCTTGCGCATTCTGCCTCTCTGGTCGGCTGAGTGCCCGCACGTTCATTTCATGGGTTGGCTTAGGCATAGGGCGTTCATTCCATGTCTAAGCCCCAGTCGGACCGAGGGTTGTGGCAGTGGGACCGATAGCACGTAGAGGGGGATCGGGCTGATCCCCGACTTACGCATTATGCCTCTTCAGCCAACTCAGCGCCCGCATCCTCATTTCGTGGGTTGACTTATGCATACGGAGTTCATTCCTAGTCTAAGATCAGACCGGACCGAGGGTTGTGGTAGCAGCATCGACAGCACGCAGTGGGGGATCGAGCTGATCCTTGGCTTGCACATTCTGCCTCTCTGATCGGCTGAGCACCCGCACACTCGTTTCATGGGTTGACTTAGGCATACAGAGTTCATCCCTAGTCTAAGCGCATAGAGTTCATTCCCAGTCTAAGATCGGACCGGACTGAGGGTTGCGGCAGTAGGATCGACAGCACGCAGGGGGGATCGGGTCGATCCCTGGCTTGCGCATTCTCCCTCTCCGGCCAGTTGAGCACCTGCACGGTCGTTTCATGGGATGGCTTAGGCATAGGGAGTTCATTCCATGTCTAAGCCCCAGCCAGACTGAGGGTTGTGGCAGCGCGACTGACAGCATGCAGAGGAGGACCGGGCCGATCCCCGGCTTGCGCATTATACCTCTCCGGTCGGATCAGCACCCGTACGCTCGTTTCAAGGGTTGACTTAGGCACACGGAGTTCATTCCTTGTCTAAGATCGGATCGAACCGAGGGTTGCGGCAGTAGGATCGATAGCACGTAGGGGGGATCGGGCCGATCCCCGGCTTGTGCATTCTACCTCTCCGACCGGCTGAGCGCCCGCACGCTCGTTTCGTGGGTTGGCTTAGGCATACAGAGTTCATTTCATGTCTAAGCATATGGAGTTATTTCCCAGTCTATGATCGGACCGGACTGAGGCTTGTAATAGTAGGACCAGCAGCAGGATCGGTAGCACGCAGGGGGGACCGGGTCGATCCCCGACTAGTGCATTCTGTCTCTTCGATCGGCTGAGTGACCGCACGCTCATTTCGTGGGTTGGCTTAGGCATACGGAGTTCATTCCTTGTCTAAGCCCCCGTCGGACCGACGTTGTGGCAACAGGATCGGTAACGAGATCGACAGCACACAGAGAAGGACTGGGTTGATCCTCGGCTTACGCATTATGCCGATCCCCGGCTTGTCCATTCTACCTCTTTGATCGGCTGAGCGCCCGTACGCCCGTTTCCTGGGTTGGCTTAGGCATAGGGAGTTCATTCCATGTCTAAGCCCCAATCGGACCGAGGGTTATGGCTGCGGGACCGATAGCACGAGAAAGGGGATCGGGCAGATCCCCGGCTTACGCATTATGCCTCTCTGGCCGGCTCAGCACCCGCACACTGGTTTCGTGGGTTGACTTAGGCATACGAAGTTCATTCCATGTCAAGCATACGAAGTTCATTTCCAGTCTAAGATCGGATCAGACTGAGGGTTGCGACAGCAGGACTAGCAGCAGGATCGATCGCACGTAAGGGGGACCGGGTCGATCCCCGGCTTGCGCATTCTACCTCTCCTGCCGGTTGAGTGCCCGCACGCTCGTTTCGTGGGTTGGCTTAGGCATAAGGAGTTCATTCCATGTCTAAACCCCAGTCGGATCGAGGGTTGTGGCAGCAAACCGGTAGTGGGATCGGCAGCATGCAGAGGGGGATCGAGCTGATCCCCGGCTTGTGCGTTATGCCTCTCCGACCGGCCTCTCTACCCGGCTGAGCTCCCGTACGCTCATTTCGTGGGTTGACTTAGGCATACGGAGTTTATCCCCAGTCTAAGCATACGGAGCTTAGTTCTAGTCTAAGATCGGACCAAACCGAGGGTTACGATAGCAGGATCAACAGCACACAAAGGGGATCGTACCGATCCCCAGCTTGCGCATTCTGCCTCTCCAGTCTGCTGAGCACCCGCACACCCATTTCGTGGGTTGGCTTAGGCATAGGTAGTTCATTCCATGTCTAAGCCCCAGCCAGACTGAGGGTTGTGGCAGCGGGATCGGCATCACGCAAAGGGGGACCGAGCCGATCCCTAGCTTGCGCATTATGCCTCTTCGGCTGGCTTAACGCCCGTACGCTCATTTCGTGGGTTGACTTATGCATACAGAGTTCATTCCCAGTCTAAGATCGGACTGGACCGAGGGTTACGGCAGCACGTAGGGGGGATTGGGTCGATCCCAGGCTTGCGTATTCTGCCTCTCCGATCGATTGAGCGCCTGCACGCACATTTCGTGGGTTGGCTTAGGCATAGAGAGTTCATTCCATGTCTAAACCCCAACCGGACCGAGGGTTGTGGCAGCAGGATCAGCAGCACGCAGAAGGGGAGCGAGCTGATCCCTGGCTTGCGCATTATGCCTCTCCGGCCAGCTCAACGCCTGCACGCTCATTTCATGGGTTGATTTAGGCATACGGAGTTTATTCCCAGCCTAAGATTGGACTGCACCGAGGGTTGCAGTAGCAGGATCGACAGCACGCAGAGGGGACCAGGCCGATCCTTGGCTTATGCATTTTGCCTCTCCGACCGGTTGAGTGCCCACACACTCGTTTCATGGGTTTGCTTAGGCATACAGAGTTCATTCCATGTCTAAGCATACAAAGTTCATTCCCAGTCTAAGATTAGACTGAACTGAGGGTTACTACAGCAGGACCAGTAGCAGGATCGACAGCACATAGGGGGGATCGAGCCGATCCCCGGCTTACGCATTCTGCCTCTTCGATCGACTGAATGCTTGCATGCTCGTTTCGTGGGTTGAGTTAGGCATACGGAGTTCATCCCCAGTCTAAGCATGCGGAGTTCATTCCCAGTCTAAGATAGGACTGGACCGAGGGTGCGGTAGTAGGATCGACAGCACGCAGTGGGGACCAGGCTGATCCCTGGCTTGTGCATTTTGCCTCTTAGGTCATCTGAGCGCCCGCACGCTCGTTTCATTGGTTGGCTTAGGCATAGGGAGTTCATTCCATGTCTAAGCCGCAGCTGGACCGAGGGTTGTGGCAGCGGGACCGATAGCACGCAGAGGGGGACTGGGTCGATCCCCAGCTTGCGCATTATGCCTCTCCGACCGGGTCAGTGCTTAAACGCTCATTTTATGGGTTAACTTAGGCATACGAATTTCATTCCCAGTCTAAGATCGGACCGGACCGAGGGTTGTGACAGTAGGATCGACAGCAGGTAGAGGGGACCTGGTCGGTCCACGGCTTGTGCATTCTGCCTCTCCGACCAGGTGAGCACCTACATGCTCGTTTCGTGGGTTGGCTTTGGCGTATGGAGTTCATTCCATGTCTAAGCATACAGAGTTCATTCCCATTCTAAGATCAGATCGGATCGAGGTTTGCGACAGTAGGACCAACAGCAAGATCGGTAGTACACAAGAGGGGACTAGGATGATCCCCGGCTTGCGCATTATACCTCTTCGATCGGCCTGTCCGATCGATTGAGCGCCCGCACGCTCGTTTCATGAGGTTGACTTAGGCATACGGAGTTCATCCCCAGTCTAAGCATATGAAGTTCATTCCCAGTCTAAGCAGCACGTAGAGGGGGCTAGGTCGATCCTCGGCTTGCGCATTATGCCTCTCCGACCGGCTTCAAACGCCCGAAACGCTCATTTACAGTGGGTTGGCACTCTATAGGCAATACGGACCGAGGGTTATGGCAGCAGGACTGGCAGCGGGATCAGCAGCATGCAGAGGGGGACCGAGCTGATCCCTGACTTGCATATTATGCCTCTCTGACCGGCCTCTCCTCTCCCATTGGGTTGAAGCGCACCGCTATGCCTCGTTTTATGGGGTTGACTTAGGCAATGGAGTTCATCCCCAGTCTAAGCATACGAAGTTCATTCTCAATCTAAGATCAGACCGGACCGAGGGTTACGGCAGCAGGATCGACAGCATACAGAGGGGACCGGGCCGATCCGGGCTCGCACATTCTACCTCTCAGGCGGGCTGAGCGCCTGCACACTGGTTTCGTGGGTTGGCTTAGGCATAGGGAGTTCATTCTATGTCTAAGTCCCAGCCGGACCGAGGGTTGTGGCAGCGGGATCGACAGCACACAGAGGGGGAGCGGGCCGATCTCTGGCTTGCGTATTATGCCTCTTCAGCTGGCTCAACGCCCGCACGCTTGTTTCGTGGGTTGACTTATGCATGCATGCGGACTTATGAATCGAGGATCGACAGTACATAGGGGGGACTGGGCCGATCCACAGCTTGTGCATTCTACCTCTCCGGCAGGCTGAGTGCCCACACGCTCGTTTCGTGGGTTAGCTTAGGCATATGGAGTTCATTCCTTGTCCAAGTATACAGAGTTCATTCCCAGTCTAAGATTTTGAGCCACGGTGCACATGCTGGGCTTAGGCATGTGCTGGTGCCGCATTTTTTTTGCCCAGGGCACCATCGCTGTAGCATCGTCGGAGAGCCTCACCGACGGTATTAGGGGTTTCAGCGATTGGGGGGGCCGGGGGGTGCTCACACATGATGTGCGATGGGTGCTGGTACTCGACCCTTATATTGGCCCCCTATCCCTCATAAAACCTTGAGAACTCACACCTTTTAAAGAGCATTTGAGATTTTATAGGTTTGCTACCAGTAGCCATTAAAGTGTATGAAATGGGGACACTTTTTTCAAACGGTCACAAAATCTTCTCCACTTCGAGTTTTTAGATGAATTTTTTTGTGCATGCCAACAAAATACAAGGATCACCTCTACCAAATTTGGGGACAAAACTGTTTCTAAAAAAATTTTAAAAAATCCCAAACCGTAAAAAGTTTCAAAAATCGTGAAAAATAGAAAATGGGTCGTCTTGCCATGAAACTTCACATGAAGGCTTAGGGGACCATTGTATGAATTTACAAGCCATAAAATTGGCATTGGCATGGCAGAAAGATGAAGATGTGCTTGAACCCACCTACCACCAATTCGATCCCCGACTTGCGCATCCTGCCTCTCTGGTCGACTGAGCGCCCGCACGTTCGTTTCGTGGGTTGACTTAGGCATATGGTGTTCATCCCCAGTCTAAGCATACGGAGTTCATTTCTAGTCTAAGATCGGATCGGACCGAGGGTTGCGATAGTAGGATCGACAACACGCAGGGGGACCGACTGATCCTCGGCTTGCGCATACTGCCTCTCCGACCGACTGAGCGTCCGCACGCCTGTTTCATTCCATGTCTAAGCCCCAGCTGGATTGAGGGTTGTGACAGCGGGATTGATAGCACACAAAAAGGGATCGGGCCGATCCCGGGCTTGCGCATTATGCCTCTCCGACCGGCTCAGTGCCCGCACGCTCATTTTGTGGGTTGACATAGGCATATGGAGTTCATTCCCAGTCTAAGATCGGATCAGACCAAGGGTTACGACAGCAGGATCGACAGCATGCAGGGGGCCCAGACCAATCCCCGGCTTACACATTCTGCCTCTCCGACTAGCTGAGTGCGCGCACGCTCTTTTCGTGGTTTGGCTTAGGCATACGGAGTTCATTCCATGTCTAAGCATACGGAGTTCATTCCCAGTCTAAGATCAGATCGGACCGAGTGTTGCAGGAACATGACCAACAGCAGGATCGACAGCACGTAGGGGGGACCAGATCGATCCCCGGCTTGCACATTCTACCTCTTTGATCGGTTGAGTGCCCGCACGCTCGTTTCGTGGGTTGGCTTAGGCATACGGAGTTCATTCCATGTCTAAGCCCAAGCTGGACCGAGGGTTGTGGCAGCAGGACCGGCAGCAGAATCGGTAGATCGGGCTGATCCCTGGCTTACTCATTATGCCTCTCAGGTCGGCTGAGCGCCCGTATGCTTGTTTCATGGGTTGACTTAGGCATATGGAGTTCATCCCCAGTCTAAGCATACGGAGTTCATTCCCAGTCTAAGATCGGACCAGACTAAGGGTTGTGGCAGCAGGATCGACAGCACATAGGGGGGATCGGGCTGATCCCCGGCTTGCACATTCTGCCTCTCCGGTCGGCTTGTACTTGGCCCTTATATTGGCCCCCTATCCCTCATCAAACCTCGAGAACTCACACCTCCTTAAAGAGCATTTGAGATTTTATAGGTTTGCTGCCAATAGCCATTAAAGTGTTTGGAATGGGGACACTTTTTTCAAACGATCACAAAATCTTCTCCACTCTGAGTTTTTAGCTGAATTGTTTTGTGCATGCCAATAAAAATACAAGGATCACCTCTACCAAATTTGGGACAAAACTCTTTCTAAAAAAATTTTAAAAAATCCCGAACTGTAAAAAGTTTTAAAAATCATGAAAAATAAAAAACGGGTCGTATTGCCATGAAACTTCACATGAAGGTGTAGGGGACCATTGTATGACTTTACAAGCCATAAAAATGGCATTGGCATGGCAAAAATATGAAGATATGCTTGAACCCACCTACCACCTGTTCGATCCCCACCTTGCGTATCCTACCTCTCTGGTCGGCTGAGCATCCGCACGCTCGTTTCGTGGGTTGACTTAGGCATACAGAGTTGATTCCCAGTCTAAGCATACGAAGTTCATTCCCAGTCTAAGCATACGGATCAGACCGGACCGAGGGTTGCGACAGTAGGATCGATAGCACGTATGGGGGACTGGGCCGATCCCCGGCTTGTGCATTCTGCCTCTTCGCCCGGCTGAGTGCCCGCACGCCTGTTTCATGGGTTGGCTTAGGCATAGGGAGTTCATTCCATGTCTAAGCCCCAGTCGGACTGAGGGTTGTGGCAGCGAGAACAACAGTACGCAGAGGGGGATCGGGCTGATTCGTGACTTGTGCATTATGCCTCTCCAACAGGCTCAGCACCCGCGCACTCATTTCGTGGGTTGACTTAGGCATACAGAGTTCATTCCCAATCTAAGATTGGACCGGATCGAGGGTTGCGGCAGCAGGATCGACAGCACGCAGGGGGGACCAGGTCGATCCCCGGCTTCCGCATTCTGCCTCTTCGGGTGGCTGAGCGCCTGCACGCTCGTTTCATGGGTTGGCTTAGGCATACGGAGTTCATTCCATTTCTAAGCCCCAGCCAAACCGAGGGATGTGACAGCAGAACTGACAGTGGGATCGACAGTACACAGTGTGGGACCGGGCTGATCCCCGGCTTATACATTTTGCCTCTTCGATCGGTTGAGCTCCTGCATGCTCGTTTCATGGGTTGACTTAGGCATACAAAGTTCATCCCAAGTCTAAGCATACGGAGTTCATTCCCAATCTAAGATCAGACCGGATCGAAGATTGCGGTAGCAGGATCGGCAGCATGTAGGGGGACCAGGCTAATCCCCGGCTTGCGCATTCTGCCTCTCCGATCGGCTGAGCGCCCGTACACCCGTTTCATGGGTTGGCTTAGGCAAAGGGAGTTCATTCCATGTCTAAGCCCCAGTCAGACCGAGGGTTGTGGTAGTGGGACCAACAGTACGCAAAAGGGGATCGAGCCGATCCCTGGCTTGCGCATTATGCCTTTCCGACCGACTCAACGCCCGCACGCTCATTTCGTGGGTTGACTTAGGCATACGGAGTTCATTCCAAGTCTAAGATCGGACCAGACCGAGGGTTGCGATAGGAGGATTGACAGCATGCAGGGGGTGACCGGGCTACTCTGGAGTATCGTCAGAGAGCCTAATCGGTGGTATTGGGGGTTCCGACGATTGAGGGGGCCGGGGGGGGTGTACGCACATGATTTACGATGGGTGCTGGTACTTTGCCCTTATAATGGCCCCCTATCGCTCATCAAACCTTAAGAACTCACTCCCCCTTAAAGAGCATTTGAGATTTTATAGGTTTGCTGCCAGTAGCCATTAAAGTGTCTGACATGGGGACACTTTTTCAAACGGTCATAAAATCTTCTCCACTTCGAGTTTTTAGCTAAATTTTTTTATGCATGCCAACAAGAATACGAG
This sequence comes from Durio zibethinus, assembly GCF_002303985.1. The sequence goes on from NW_019167826.1 coordinate 12,336,688, forward strand.
GATCACCTTTACGAAATTTGGAGACAAAAATATTTGTAAAAAAATTTTAAAAAATCCCGAACCGCAAAAAGTTTCAAAAATTGTGAAAAAAAGAAAACGGGTCGTCTTGCCATGAAACTTCACATGAAGGCTTAAGGGACCATTGTATGAATTTACAAGCAATAAAAATGGCATTGGCATGACAGAAATATGAAGATGTGCTTGAACCCACCTACCACCCGTTCGATCTCCGGCTTGCGCATCCTGCCTCTCTGGTCAGCTGAGCGCTCGCACGCTCGTTTCGTGGGTTGACTTAGGCATACAGAGTTTATCCCCAGTCTAAGCATACGGAGTTCATTCCTAGTGTAAGATCAGACCGGACCGAGGGTTACGCAGCACCTGCACCTGGCTTGTGTATTCTGCCTCTCCGGCCTTCTGACCACCTGCACGCTTGTTTTGTGGGTTGACTTAAGCATACGGAGTTCATTCCTAGTCAAAATTGTTTTGTAGGTTGACTTATGCATATGAAGTTCATTCCCAGTCAAAATCAGACCAAATCGAAGGTGGTGGTAGCAGGATCGATAGCACGCAGGAGGGGACCGGGCTGATCCCTAGCTTGCACATTCTGCCTCTCTGGTCGGCTAAGCACCCGTACGCTCATTTTGTGGGTTGGCTTAGGCATACGGAGTTAATTCCATGTCTAAGCAAACGGAGTTCATTCCATGTCTAAGCATATGGAGTTCATTCCTAGTCTAAGATCGGATAGGACCGAGGCTTGTGATAGCAGGACCAGCAGTAGGATCAGCAGCACACAAGGGGGGATCGAGCCGATCCTCGGCTTGTGTATTCTACCTCTTCGACCTTCTGACCGCCCGCATGCTCGTTTTGTGAGTTGACTTAAGCATACGGAGTTCATCCCCAGTCTAAGCGTACGGAGTTCATTCCCAGTCAAAATCATTTTGTGGGTTAACTTATGCATACGGAGTTCATTCCCAGTCAAAATCAGATCAGACCGAAGGTGGTGGTAGTAGGATCGATAGCACGCAGGAGGGGATCGGGCTGATCCTTGGCTTACGCATTCTACCTCTCCGGTTGGCTAAGCACCCGTACTTTCATTTTGTGGGTTGGCTTAGGCATACGAAGTTAATTCCATGTCTAAGCATAGGGAGTTCATTCCCAGTCTAAGATTTTGAGCCACGGTGCATATGTTGGGCTCGGGCATGTGATGGTGCCGTATTTTTTTTGCCAAGGGCACCATCGACGGAGCATTATCAGAGAGCCTAACCGGCAGATTGAGGGTTCTGACGATTGGGGGGTAGCACGATCGACAGCACGCAGGAGGGACTGGGTCGATGCTCAACTTGCGCATTCTGCCTCTTCGGTCGGCTGAGCACCCGCACGCCCATTTCGTGGGTTGACTTAAGCATAGTGAGTTCATTCCATGTCTAAGCCCTAGCTGGACCGAGGGTTGTGGCAACGGGACCGGTAGCACGCAGAGGGGGATTGGGTCGATCCTCAGCTTGCGCATTATGCCTCTTTGGCCGGCTCAGCGCATTAGGCATACGGAGTTCATTCCATGTCTAAGCATACAGAGTTCATTCCCAGTTTAAGATCAGATCGGACCGAGGGTTGCAGCAACAGGATTGACAGCACGTAGGGAGGGATCGGGCCAGTGCTCAGCTTGCGCATTCTGCCTCTCCGACCGACTGAGCGCCCGTACGCTCGTTTCGTGGATTGGCTTAGGCATACTGAGTTCATTTCCAGTCTAAGATCAGATCGGATCGAGGGTTGCGACAGCAGGACCTCCAGCAGGATCGACAGCATACAGGGTCAATCCCCAACTTACGCATTCTGCCTCTTTGACTGGCTGAGCACCTGCACATTCATTTCGTAGGTTGGCTTAGGCATACGGAGTTCATTCTATGTCTATGCCCCAGTCGGACAGAGGGTTATGGCAGCAGGACCGGCAGCGGGATCGGTAGCACACAGAGGGTGACCGGGCTAATCCCTGGCTTACGTGTTATGCCTCTCCAGCCGACCTCTCCGACCGGTTGAGCGCCTGCACACTCGTTTCGTGGGTTGACTTAGGCATACGGAGTACATCCCTAGTCTAAGCATACGAAGTTCATTCCCAGTCCTAAGATCAGACCGGACCGAGGGTTGCGGTAGCAGGATCGACAGCACGCAGGAGGGATCGGGCTGATCTCTGGCTTGCGCATTCTGCCTCTTTGGCCGGCTGAGTGCGCGCATGCCCATTTCGTGTGTTGGCTTAGGCTTAGGGAGTTCATTCCATGTCTAAACCCTAGCCGGACCGAGGGTTGTGGCAGCGAGACCGGCAGCACACAGAGGGGGATCGGGCCGGTCTCTGACTTGCGCATTATGCCTATCCGGCCGGCTCAGTGCCCGCACGCTCATTTCATGGGTTGACTTACGCGTACGGAGTTCATTCCCAGTTTAAGATCAGACCGGACCGAGGGTTACAGCAGCAGGATCGACAACACGTAGGGGGGATCGGGTCGATCCCCAGGTTGCACATTCTGCCTCTCCTGCCAGCTGAGCGCCCGCACGCTTGTTTCATGGGTTGGCTTAGGCATACGGAGTTCATTCCATGTCTAAGCATATGGAGTTCATTCCCAGTCTAAGATTGGACCAGACCGAGGGTTGTGACCCTAGGACCAGCAACAGGATCTACAGCACACAGGAAGGGACCGAGCCGATCCCCGGCTTGCACATTTTGCCTCTTCGATCGGCTAACCGCCCGCACGCTCGTTTCGTGGGTTGGCATAGGCATGCGGAGTTCATTCCATGTCTAAGCTCCAGCCGGACCGAGGGTTGTGGCAACAGGACTGGCAGCATGCAGAGGGGGATCGGGCTTATCCCCGATCAGCGCATTATGCCTCGTCGACCGACATCTCCGGTAGGCTAAGTGCCCGCACGCTCGTTTCGTAGGTTGACTTAGGCATACAGAGTTCATCCCCAATCTAAGCATACAGAGTTCATTCCCAGTCTAAGATCGGATCAGACCGAGGGTTACGACAGTAGGATCGGTAGCACACAAGGGGGATAGGGTCGATCCCCAGCTTACGCATTCTACCTCTCCGGCCAGCTAAGCGCCCGCATGCCCGTTTCGTGGGTTCGCTTAGGCATAGGGAGTTCATTCCATGTCTAAGCCCCAGCTAGACCAAGGGTTGTAGCAGCGAGACCGATAGCACGCAGAGGGCGATCGGGCCATTCCCCAGCTTGCGCATTATGCCTCTTTAACCAGCTCAGCGCCTAAACGCTCGTTTCATAGGTTGACGTATGCATACGAAGTTCATTCCCAATCTAAGATCAGATCGAACCGAGGGTTGCGGTAATAGGATGACAGCACATAGAAAGGATCGATCCGATCCTCAACTTGCGCATTCTGCCTCTTCGACCGACTAAGCGCCTGCACGCCCGTTTCGTGGGTTGGCTTAGCCATAGGGAGTTCATTCCATGTCTAAGCCTCAGCTGGACTGAGGGTTGTGGCAGCGGTACCGGCCACCAGTAGAGGGGGACCGGGCCGATCCCCGGCTTACGCATTATGCCTCTCCAGTCGGCTCAGCGCCTGTACGCTCGTTTCATGGGTTGACTTAGGCATATGGAGTTCATTCCCAGTCTAAGATCAGACCAGACCGAGGGTTGCGGCAGCAGGATCAACAGCATGCAGGGGGGATCGAGTCGATCCTCGGCTTGCGCATTCTGCCTCTCCGATAGGCTGAGTGCCCGCACGCTCGTTTCGTGGGTTGGCTTAGGCATATGGAATTCATTCCATGTCTAAGCATACGGAGTTCATTCCCAATCTAAGATTTTGAGCCATGGTGCACATGCTGGGCTCGGGCATGTGCTGGTGCCACATTTTTTTCGCCCGGGGCACCATCGCCAGTGCATTATCGGAAAGCCTAACCGGTGGCATTGGGGGTTCCGACGATTGGGGCGACCGGGGGGTGTGCGCACATGATGTGAGATGGGTGCTGGTACTTGGCCCTTATATTGGCCCCCTATCCCTCATCAAACCTCGAGAACTCACACCCCCTTAAAGAGCATCTGAGATTTTATACGTTTGCTGCCGGTAGCCATTAAAGTGTTTGAAATGGGGACACTTTTTTCAAACGGTCACAAGATCTTCTCCACTTTGAGTATTTAGCTGAATGTTTTTTTGCATGCCAACAAAAATACAAGGATCACCTCTACCAAATTTGGGGACAAAACTCTCTCTAAAAAAATTTAAAAAAATCCTGAACCGTAAAAGTTTCAAAAATCGTGAAACATAGAAAACGGGTCGTCTTGCCACAATACTTCACATGAAGGCGTATGGGACCATTGTATGAATTTACAAGCCATAAAAATGGCATTGGCATGGCAGAAATACGAAGATGTGCTTGAACCCACCTACTACCCGTTCGATCCTCGGCTTATGCATCCTGCCTCTCTGATCGGCTAAGCGCCCGCATTCTACCTCTTCGGTCGGCTAAGCACCCGTACGCCCGTTTCATGGGTTGGCTTAGGCATAGGGAGTTCATTCAATGTCTAAGCCCAGTCGGACCGAGGGTTGTGGCAGCGATACCGACAGCATGCAGAGGGGGATTAAACCGATCCTCGGCTTACGCATTACGCCCTTCCGACCAGCTCAGCGCCCATACGCTCATTTTGTGGGTTGACTTAGGCATACGGAGTTCATTCCCAGTCTAAGATCAAACCGAATCGAGGGTTGCGGTAGTAGGAGCGACAGCACGTAGAGGGGATCTGGCCGGTCCTCGGCTTGCACATTTTGCCTCTCCGATCGACTGAGTGCCCGTACGCTTGTTTCGTGGGTTGGCTTAGGCATACGGAGTTCATTCCATGTCTAAGCATACGAAGTTTGATTCTTAGTCTAATATTGGATCGGACCGAGGTTGCGGTAACAGGACCAGCAGTAGGATCAATAGCACATAGAGGGGATAGGGTTGATCCTCGGTTTGTGCATTCTGCCTCACTAGCCGGCTGAGCGCCCGCATGCTCCTTTTGTGGGTTGGCTTAGAAATACGGGGTTCATTCCATGTCTAAGCCCCAGTCGGACCGAGGGTTGTAGTAGCAGGACCGGTAACGGGATCGGTAGCACGCAGAGGGGGACCGGGCTGATCCCTGACTTACGCATTATGCCTCTTCGACTGGCCTCTTCAGTCGGCTGACTGCCCGCACGCTCGTTTCGTGGGTTGACTTAGGCATACGGAGTTCATCCCCACTCTAAGCATACAGAGTTCATTCCCAGTCTAAGATCAGATCGGATCGAGAGTTGTGGCAGCAAGCAGGGGGGACCAGGCCGATCCCCGGGTTACGATTCTGCCTCTCCGGCTGGCTGAGCACCTGCACGCCCATTTCATGGGTTTGCCTAGGCGTAGGGAGTTCATTCTAAGTCTAGGCATTAGGCATAGGACCAATGGCTGGAACTTCATTGGAGTTCACCATTTTGATGGTACCAATCCCTTTTTGCACCTTTAGTCTGAGCTTTTGGGCTCTATCACCTTAAATAAAAAGATGTGAGGCACTTGTGTCCACCAGTGCACTCACCTTTTGACCCGCAACCATCAGATCCGCAAACATCAAGCCCTTTGGCTTGCGGCTCCCCTTACTTTGGATAGTATTGAGCACTAACGACCCAAGCTTTACTACCCCTGACTCTGGCTCTTCGTTAGACTCCTTGTCTATAGCAGCCAGCTTGCCTTTCGGCAGGCAATTGCACGCTATGTGGCTCCCTCCACATAGGTAGCATGCTAGTGGCTCTCGATCCCCTTTTGCTTTCCAGTTACCTACTGATGGCTTTCTCTCACCATCCTTGGTTGAATGGTCTCGATCTCCATCCTTGGACTCTTGGTCTCAGTCCTTCCCCTTGGACTGCTTGTTTCAGTCCCTATTGTCCCTACCCTTACCCTTGGGCTTGGTAGACTCGAACTTGTTCAGAGGCTTGAACTCTATCAAGGCCTCGGTAGTAGTCATGCCTTTAGCCAAGTCATGAACTCCTCTCCTTTGTAGCTCATGCTTCACCCACGGCTTCAGCCTATCCATGAAAGCAAATAAGGCATCCTTCTCACCTAGATCCGAGATCTGTAGCATCAGTTCAGAGAATTTTTGGACATACTCCCTTATGTCCCCTTGCTGGCTCAGCCTGCGCAACTTTGCCCATGCCTCATCATTGGCACAATTCGGGTAAAATTGTTCTCTGAACTCCTTTTGGAACTCTACCCAGGTTTCAATCTTGCGCTCCCACGCCTGACATCATCATACCTATGCCTCTACCACAATAAGGATACATCAGTGAGATACATAGCAGTAGTGCTTACCTTTATCGCCTCGTCTTGCATGCCCATGGCCTGGAAGTACTGCTCCATACCCCAAAGGTAGTTATCTACTTCCTTGGCTGCCCTAGTCCCCTTAAACTCCTTAGGCTTGGGGACATTCAATCTGGACTTGGACACTCCAGCAAACATGCCATTCCCAATGGTAGTCTTACAAGCAACGAGCTCACTAGTAAGCTCTTCCATCCGCTGGCGCATGGCCTCCATGCCATCGTGCAAGGTCAGCACTTCAACCTCCAAGGTCTGATTCTTTTGGGTGAACACATCCAAGCCTTTGTTGAGAGCAGCTTGTAGCTCACGTTGGATCTCCTACCCCATGGAGTCTAGCGATGCAATATGAGTCTCTACCCCTTCAAGCTTCTCCCCCATGTCGCCCATTGTCACCTCCACCTTGGCCAGCCTATCGTCCATGGTAGACCAGATATCTCTAGAACTGGCTTTCCTCCTTCTTCCATGCCCATGCTCCTAGGCCTCTGGTTGTTGGTTAGCAGCGTCACTTTGGGATGCCATCTCCTCTAACCTGCACAACACAAACACGCAGAATCGAACTTGCTCTGATACCAACTGTCATAGGCTCCGACCTTAGACTCAGAAACTGTGTGGTCTTAGGATTGGAATCTTCTCCTTTATGCCTAAGTCAGCCTAAAACACAAGCATACGGGCACTAAAACAACAGGAAGGGCTGATTACGAAAGTTAAAGAGAAACAGGATAAGAAGGCAGAATTCTAGAAATGCTCGTGTATTCACTGAAACAGAAGTGTTTGATGGTGTACAAATGAGGGAGGAGCAGCCCTCTATTTATAGTTAAGGCTCTAGCTTACACTTAATGGCAATATCCCTAGAATAAAGGCTAAAATCATGGGATTATACAGATTACAATCAATCAGGATGCTACCTCATGATTTTTAGGGTCAACAAAATCTGCCAGGATGCTGCTGTTGATCCTACCTGCTTCCAGAAGCTTCCCTTGCGTGTCCAGCACCTTGGGCCCTTCTGGATATGGTGCGGGCAGCTTGTATGGCAGGCCTTGGTCTCACGGGCTGGCCTGCAAGTTGGGCGGGCGTTCTGAACTCGTTTGCTAGGTTTTGCGCACAATACCCGCCAGCACGCCTGGTCTGCAGGCCTCAACCTCTGGCTCACCTGCTGGTGCGCCTGATGTGCCTGGCTCCCCCGCCCAGGGTGTGACACTTGGCCCTTATATTGGCATCTTATCCCTCATCAAACCGCGATAACTCACACCCCCTTAAAGAGCATTTGAGATTTTATAGGTTTGCTGCCAGTAGCCATTAAAGTGTCTGAAATGGGGACACTTTTTTCAAACGGTCACAAAATCTTCTCCACTTTGAGTTTTTAGCTGAACTTTTTTTTGCATACCAACAAAAACACAAGGATCACCTCTATCAAATTTGGGAACAAAACTCTTTCTAAAAAAATTTTAAAAAATCCAGAACCGAAAAATGTTTCGAAAATCATGAAAAATAGAAAATGGGTCGTCTTGCCATGAAACTTCACATGAAGGCTTAGGGGACCATTGTATGAATTTACAAGCCATAAAAATGGCATTGGCACGGCAGAAATATGAAGATGTGCTTGAACCCACCTACCACCCGTTCGATCCCCAGCTTACGCATCCTGCCTCTCTGGTCGGCTGAGCACCCGCACGCTCATTTCGTGGGTTGACTTAGGCATACGGAGTTCATCCCTAGTCTAAGCATACAGAGTTCATTCCCAGTCTAAGATCGGATCGGACCGAGGGTTTTGACAGCAGGATCAACAGCACGCAAGGGGACCAAGCCAATCCCCGGCTTGTGCATTCTGCCTCTCTGACCGGCTGAGCACCCGCACGCCTGTTTTGTGGGTTGGCTTAGGCATAGGGAGTTCATTCCATGTCTAAGCCCCAGCCGGATCGAGGGTTGTGGCAGCGGGACTGGCAGCACGCAGAGGGGGATCGGGCTGATCCTCAGCTTGCGCATTATGCCTCTCCGGTCGGCTCAACGCCTGCACGCTCGTTTCGTGGTTTGACTTAGGCATATGGAGTTCATTCCTAGTGTAAGATCAGATCAGACCAAGGGTTACGATAGCAGGATTGATAGCAAGCAGGGGGGACCGGATCGATCCCCGGCTTGCGCATTCTACCTCTCCGGTCAGCTGAGCGCCCGCACTCTTGTTTCGTGGGTTGGCTTAGGCATACGGAGTTCATTCCATGTCTAAGCATATGGAGTTCATTCCCAGTCTAAGATCGGACCGGATTGAGGGTTGCGGTAGTAGGACCAGCACCAGGATCGGTAGCACACAGGGGGGGACCGGGCCGATCCTCGGCTTGTGCATTCTGCCTCTCTGACCGGCTGAGTGCCCACATGCTCATTTAATGGGTTGGCTTAGGCATATGGAGTTCATTCCATGTCTAAGCCCCAGCCAAACCGAGGTTTGTGGTAGCAGGATCGGTAGCACGCCGAGAGGGACCGGGCTGATCCCCAGCTTGCGCAATATGCCTCTCCGGCCGGCTGAGTGCCTACACGCTTATTTCATTGGTTGACTTAGGCATAGAAGTTCATGCCCAATCTAAGCATATGGAGTTCATTCCCAGTCTAAGATCGGATCAGACCGAGAGTTACGCAGCAGGATCGGCAGCACGCTACGCTTTGCGTACAGATACCTGCCAGTACGCCTGGTCTGCAGGCCTCAATCTCTGGCTCGCCTACTGGTGTCCTGATGTGCCTGGTGCACCCACCTAGGGTGTGACACTTGGCCCCTATATTGGCCCCCTATCCCTCATCAAACCTTGAGAACTCACACCCCCTTGAAGAGCATTTGAGATTTTATAGGTTTGCTACCAGTAGCCATTAATGTGTCTAAAATGAGGACACTTTTTTCAAATGGTCACAAAAGCTTCTCCACTTTTATTTTTTAGCTGAATTTTTTTGTGCATGCCAAAAAAAATACAAGGATCACCTATACCAAATTTGGAGATAAAACTCTTTCTAAAAAAATTTTAAAAAATCCTGAACCGCAGAAAGTTTCAAAAATCGTGAAAAATAGAAAACGGGTCATCTTGCCACGAAACTTCACATGAAGGCTTAAGGGACCATTGTATGAATTTACAAGCCATAAAAATGGCATTGACATGGCAAAAATATGAAGATGTGCTTGAACCCACCTACCACCCGTTCGATCCCTGCCTTGCGCATCCTGCCTCTCTGGTCGGTTGAGCGCCCGCACACTCGTTTCGTGGGTTACCTTAGGCATATGGAGTTGATCCCCAGTCTAAGCATATAGAGTTCATTCTCAGTCTAAGATCGGATAGGATTGAGGGTTGCGACAGCAGGATCGGCAACACGCAGGGTGGACTGGACCGATCCCCAGCTTGTGCATTCTGCCTCTCCGGCCGACTGAGCGCCCACACGCCCATTTCGTGGGTTGGCTTAGGCATAGGGAGTTCATTCCATGTCTAAGCCCCAGCCGGATCGAGGGTTGTGGCAGCGGGACTGGCAGCACGCAGAGGGGGATCGGGCTGATCCTCAGCTTGCGCATTATGCCTCTCCGGTCGGCTCAACGCCTGCACGCTCGTTTCGTGGTTTGACTTAGGCATATGGAGTTCATTCCTAGTGTAAGATCAGATCAGACCAAGGGTTACGACAGCAGGATTGATAGCAAGCAGGGGGGACCGGATCGATCCCCGGCTTACGCATTCTACCTCTCCGGTCAGCTGAGCGCCCGCACTCTTGTTTCGTGGGTTGGCTTAGGCATACGGAGTTCATTCCATGTCTAAGCATATGGAGTTCATTCCCAGTCTAAGATCGGACCGGATTGAGGGTTGCGGTAGTAGGACCAGCACCAGGATCGGTAGCACACAGGGGGGGACCGGGCCGATCCTCGGCTTGTGCATTCTGCCTCTCTGACCGGCTGAGTGCCCACATGCTCATTTAATGGGTTGGCTTAGGCATATGGAGTTCATTCCATGTCTAAGCCCCAGTCAAACCGAGGTTTGTGGTAGCAGGATCGGTAGCACGCCGAGAGGGACCGGGCTGATCCCCAGCTTGCGCAATATGCCTCTCCGGTCGGCTGAGTGCCTACACGCTTGTTTCATTGGTTGACTTAGGCATAGAAGTTCATGCCCAATCTAAGCATATGGAGTTCATTCCCAGTCTAAGATCGGATCAGACCGAGAGTTACGACAGCAGGATCGGCAGCACGCTACGCTTTGCGTACAGATACCTGCCAGTACGCCTGGTCTGCAGGCCTCAATCTCTGGCTCGCCTACTGGTGTGCCTGATGTGCCTGGTGCACCCACCCAGGGTGTGACAGTTGGCCCCTATATTGGCCCCCTATCCCTTATCAAACCTTGAGAACTCACACCCCCTTGAAGAGCATTTGAGATTTTATAGGTTTGCTACCAGTAGCCATTAATGTGTCTAAAATGAGGACACTTTTTTCAAATGGTCACAAAAGCTTCTCCACTTTTATTTTTTAGCTGAATTTTTTTGTGCATGCCAAAAAAAATACAAGGATCACCTATACCAAATTTGGAGATAAAACTCTTTCTAAAAAAATTTTAAAAAATCCTGAACCGCAGAAAGTTTCAAAAATCGTGAAAAATAGAAAACGGGTCATCTTGCCACGAAACTTCACATGAAGGCTTAAGGGACCATTGTATGAATTTACAAGCCATAAAAATGGCATTGACATGGCAAAAATATGAAGATGTGCTTGAACCCACCTACCACCCGTTCGATCCCTGCCTTGCGCATCCTGCCTCTCTGGTCGGTTGAGCGCCCGCACACTCGTTTCGTGGGTTACCTTAGGCATATGGAGTTGATCCCCAGTCTAAGCATATAGAGTTCATTCTCAGTCTAAGATCGGATAGGATTGAGGGTTGCGACAGCAGGATCGGCAACACGCAGGGTGGACTGGACCGATCCCCAGCTTGTGCATTCTGCCTCTCCGGCCGACTGAGCGCCCACACGCCCATTTCGTGGGTTGGCTTAGGCATAGGGAGTTCATTCCATGTCTAAGCCCCAGCCAAATCAAGGGTTGTGGCAGCGGGATCGGAAGCACGCAAAGGGGGACCAGGTCGATCCCCATCTTTCGCATTATACTTCTTCGGCCGGCTCAGCGCTCGCACACTCGTTTCATGGGTTGACTTATGCATACGGAGTTCATTCCCAGTCTAAGATCAAATTGGACTGAGGGTTGCGACAGCAAGATCGACAGCACGTAGGGGGGATCGGGACGATTCCCAGCTTGCGCATTCTACCTCTCTGACCGACTGAGCGCCAGCACGCTCGTTTCGTAGGTTGGCTTAGGCATATGGAGTTCATTTCATGTCTAAGCATATGGAGTTCATTCCCAGTCTATGATTTTGAGCCACGGTGCACATGCTGGGCTCGGGCATGTGCTGGTGCCCCATCTTTTCACCTGGGGCACCATCGTCGGAGCATCGTCGGAGAGCCTAACCGATGGTATTAGGGGTTCCGATAATTGGGGGGGCCGGGGGGGTTTGCGCACATGATGTGCGATGGGTGCTGGTACTTGGCCCTTATATTGGCCCCCTATCCCTCATCAAACCTCGAGAACTCACACCCCCTTAAAGAGCATTTGAGATTTTATAGGTTTACTGCCAGTAGCAATTAAAGTGTCTGAAATGGGGCCACTTTTTCAAATGGTCACAAAATCTTCTCCACTTTGAGTTTTTAGCTGAATTTTTTGTGCATGCCAAAAAAAATACAAGGATCACCTCTACCAAATTTACGGACAAAACTCTTTCTAAAAAAATTTTTAAAAATCGTAAAAAATAGAAAACGGGTCATCTTGCCACGAAACTTCATATGAAGGCTTGGGGGACCATTGTATGAATTTACATGCCATAAAAATGGCATTAGCATGGCGGAAATATGAAGATATGCCTGAACCCACCTACTACCCATTCGATCCCCGGCTTGCGCATCCTGCCCGTCTGGTCGATTGAGCGCCTGCACGCTCATTTCGTGGGTTGACTTAGGCATACGGAGTTCATCCCCAGTCTATGATTGGACTAGACCGAGGGTGGCGGCAGCAGGATCGACAGCATGCGGAGGGGATCGAGTCGGTCCCCAACTTTCGCATTCTGTCTCTCCGGTCGGTTGAGCGCCCGCACGCTCGTTTCATGGGTTGGCTTAGGCATACGGAGTTCATTCCATGTCTAAGCATACGGAGTTCATTCCCAATCTAAGATCGGACTAGACCGAGGGTTGCGGCAGTAGGACCAATAGCAGGATCGGCAGCACACAGGGGGGACCGGGCTAATCCCTGACTTACGTATTCTGCCCTTCCGGTCGGCCTCTCTGGCCGGCTGAGCACCCGCACGCTCGTTTCGTGGGTTAACTTAGGCATACGGAGTTCTTTCCCAATCTAAAATCTAACCGGACTAAGGGTTATGATAGCACGCAGGGGGGACCGGGCCTATCCCCGGCTTTTGCATTCTACCTCTTCAGCGGGCTGAGTGCCCGCACGCCCGTTTCATGGGTTGGCTTAGGCATAGGGAGTTCATTCCATGTCTAAGCCCCAGCCGAACTGTGGGTTGTGGCAGCCGGACCGGTAGTACGCAGAGGGGGATCAGGCCGACACTCGGCTTGCGCATTCTGCCTTTTCGGTCGGTTGAGCACCCGCACGCTCGTTTCGTGGGTTGACTTAGGCATACGGAGTTCCTCCCCAGCCTAAGCATATGGAGTTCATTCCGAGTCTAAGATCGAATTGGACTGAGGGTTGCGGCAGTAGGATCGGTAGCACGCAGGAGGGACCGGACCGGTCCCCAACTTGCGCATCTACCTCTCCGGCCGACTGCATGCTTGTACGCTCGTTTCGTGGGTTGGCTTAGGCATAGAGAGTTCATTCCATGTCTAAACCCCAACCAGACCGAGGGTTGTGGTAGTGGGATTGACAGCATGCAGAGGGGGATCGGACCGATCCCCGGCTTATGCATTATGCCTCTTCGATCGGCTCAGCGCCCGCACGCCCGTTTCGTGGGTTGGCATAGGCATAGGGAGTTCATTCCATGTCTAAGCCCCAGCCAGACCGAGGGTTGTGATAGCAGGACCGGCAGCACGCAGAGGGGGACCGGGTCGATCCCCGGCTTACGCATTATGCCTCTTCGGCCGGCTCAATGCCCGCACGCTCATTTCGTGGGTTGACTTATGCATACGGAGTTCATTCCCAGTCTAAGATCGGACTGAACCGAGGGTTGCGGTAGCAGGATCGACAGCATGCAGGGGGGACCAGGTTGATCCCCTGCTTTCGTATTCTGCCTCTTCGATCGGCTGAGCGCTCGCACGCACGCTTGTTTCCTGGGTTGGCTTAGGCATACGGAGTTCATTCCATGTCTAAGCATATGGAGTTCATTCCCAATCTAAGATCAGACCAGACCGAGGGTTGCGATAGCAAGACCAGCAGCAGGATCGATAGCACGTAAGGTGGGACTGGGCCGAACCCCAGCTTGCGCGTTCTGCCTCTCCGATCGGCTGAGTGCCCGCACGCTTGTTTCGTGGGTTGGTTTAGGCATACAGAGTTCATTCCATGTCTAAGCCCTAGTCGGACCGAGGGATGTGGCAGCAGGATAGGTAACGGGATCGACAGCACGCAGTGGAGGACCGGGCTGATCCCCGGCTTATGCATTATGCCTCTTCGATCGGCCTCTCCGACTGGTTGAGTGCCCGCACGCTCGTTTTGTGGGTTGACGTAGGCATACGGAGTTCATCCCCAGTCTAAGCATATGGAGTTCATTCCCAGTCTAAGATCGGACCAGACCGAGAGTTACAGCAGCAGGATCGACAACACGCAGGGGGGACCGGGCCGATCCTCGGCTTGCGCATTCTGCCTCTCTGACCGGTTGAGCACCCGTACATCCGTTCGTGGGTTGGCTTAGGCATAGGGAGTTCATTCCATGTCTAAGCCCCAGCCGGACCGAGGTTTGTGGTAGCAGAACTAAAGCACGCAGAGGGGGTCGGGCCAATCTCTGGCTTGCACATTATGCCTCTTCGGTTGGCTCAACGCCCGCACGCTCGTTTCGTGGGTTGACTTATGCATACGAAGTTCATTCCCACTCTAAGATCGGATCGGATCGGGCGTTGTGGCAGCCGGATCGACAGCACGCAGGGGGGATCGGGCTGATCCCCAGCTTGCGCATTCTACCTCTCCGTTCCGCTGAGTGCCCATACGCTCGTTTCGTGGGTTGGCTTAGGCATACAGAGTTCATTTCATGTGTAAGCCCTAGTTGGACTGAGGGTTGTGGTAGCAGGACCAGAAGTGGGATCGGCAGCACACAGAGGGGGACCGAGCTGATTCCCGGCTTGCGCATTATGCCTCTCCGGCCGGTTGAGCACCCGCACGCTCGTTTCATGGGTTGACTTAAGCATAAGGAGTTCATCCCTAGTCTAAGCATACGGAGTTCATTCCTAGTCTAAGATTGGATCGAGCCGAGGGTTGCGGCAACAGGATCAGTAGCACGTAGGGGGACCGAGCCGATCCTCGACTTGCGCATTCTACCTCTCCGACCGGCTGAGCACCCGCACGACCGTTTCGTGGGTTGGCTTAGGCATACGGAGTTCATTCCATGTCTAAGCCCCAGTCAGACTGAGGGTTGTGGTAGCGGGACCGACAGCACACAGAGGGGGACCACGCCATCCCTGACTTGCGCATTCTGCCTCTTCGGCCGGCTGAGCGCCCGTACGCTCGTTTCGTGGGTTGGCTTAGGCAAACGGAGTTCATTCCAAGTCTAAGCATATGGAGTTCATTCCCAGTCTAAGATTTTGAGCCACAGTGCACATGCTGGGCTCGGGCATGTGCTGGTGCCGTATTTTTTTCGCCCGAGGTACCATCGTCGGAGAGCCTAACCGACGGCATTAGGGGTTCCGGTGATTGGGGGCCGGGGGGTGTGCGCACATGATGTGCGATGGGTGCTGGTACTTGGCCCTTATATTGCCCCCTATCCCTCATCAAACCTCGAGAACTCACACGCCCTTAAAGAGCATTTGAGATTTTATAGGTTTGCTGCCAATAGCCATTAAAGTGTCTGAAATGGGGACACTTTTTTCAAATGGTCACAAAAGCTTCTCCACTTTGAGTTTTTAGCTGAATTTTTTTGTGCATGCCAACAAAAATAAAAGGATCACCTCTACCAAATTTTGGGACAAAACTCTTTCTAAAAAAATTTTAAAAAATCTCGAACCGTAAAATGTTTTGAAAATCGTGAAAAATAGAAAACGGGTCGTCTTGCCACGAAACTTAACATGAAGGCTTAGGGGACCATTGTATGAATTTACAAGCCATAAAAATGGCATTGGTATGGCAAAAATAAGAAGATGTGCTTGAACACACCTATCATCCGTTCGATCCTCGGCTTGCGCATCCTGTCTCTCTGGTCAGCTGAGCACCCGCACGCTCGTTTCGTGGGTTGACTTAGGCATACGGAGTTCATCCCCAGTCTAAGCGTACAGAGTTCATTCCCAATCTAAGATCAGACTGGACCGAGGGTTACGGCACTAGGATCATGCATCGTCGAAGAGCCTAACCGGCGGCATTGGGGGTTCCAACGATTGGGGGGGCTGGGGGGTGTGCACAGATGATGTACGATGGGTGCTGGTACTTTGCCTTTATATTGGCCCCCTATCCCTCATCAAACCTCAAGAACTCACACCCCCTTAAAGAGTATTTGAGATGTTATAGGTTTGTTGCCAGTAGCCATTAAAGTGTCTGAAATGGGAACACTTTTTTCAAACGGTCACAAAATCTTCTCCACTTCGAGTTTTTAGCTGAAATGTTTTGTGCATGCCAACAAAAATACAGGGATCACCTCTACCAAATTTGCGGACAAAACTCTTTCTAAAAAAATTTTAAAAAATCTCAAACCGTAAAAAGTTTCAAAAATCGTGAAAAATAGAAAACGGGTCGTCTTGCCACGAAACTTCACATGAAGGCTTAGGGGACCATTGTATGAATTTACATGCCATAAAAATGGCATTGGCATTGTAGAAATATGAAGATGTGCTTGAACCCACCTACCACCCGTTCGATCCTCGGCTTACGCATCCTGCCTCTCTGGTCGGCTGAGCACCTGCACGCTTGTTTCGTGGGTTGACTTAGGCATACGGAGTTCATCCCTAGTCTAAGCATAAGAAGTTCATTCCCAGTCTAAGATCGGACTGGACCAAGGGTTGCAGTAGCAGTATCAACAGCATGCAGGGGGGACCGGGCCGATCCCCGACTTACGCATTCTGCCTCTCTGGCCGGCTGAGCAACCGCACACCCGTTTCGTGGGTTGGCTTAAGCATAGGGAGTTCATTCCAAGTCTAAGCCCCAGTCCGGACCGAGGGTTGTGGCAGCGGTACCGACAGCATAGAGAGGGGGACCAGGCCAATCCTCGACTTGCGCATTATGCCTCTTCGATCGGCCAGCGCCCGCACATTCATTTCGTGGGTTGACTTATGCATACGGAGTTCATTCCCAGTCTAAGATTGGACCGGACCGAGGGTTGCGGCAGCAAGATCGATAGCATGCAGGAGGGGATCGGGTCGATCCCCGGCTTGCGCATTCTGCCTCTTCGATTGGCTGAGCGCCCGTACGCCCGTTTCGTGGGTTGGCTTAGGCATAGGGAGTTCATTCCATGTCTAAGCCCCAGCCGGATAGAGGGTTGTGGCAGTAGGACCGGCAGCACGCAGAGGGGGACTGGGCCGATCGTGGACTTGCGTATTATGCCTCTCCGGTCGGCTCAGCTCCTGCACACTCATTTCATGTGTTAACTTAGGCATACAGAGTTCATTCCCAGTCTAATATCCAACCGAACCGAGGGTTGCAGTAGTTGGATCGACAGCACACAGGGGGGATCGGGCCGATCCTCGGCTTACGCATTCTGCCTCTCCGGTCAAAGCCCCAGCCAAATCGAAGGTTGTGGCAGCGGGACTGACAGCATGTAGAGGGGGACCGGGTCGATCCTTGGCTTGTGCATTATGCCACTTCGGCCGGCTCAGTGCCCGCACGCTCGTTTCATGGGTTGACTTATGCATACGGAGTTCATTCCCAATCTAAGACCAGACCAGATTAAGGGTTTTGGTAGCAGGATCGATAGCACGTAAGGGGGATCAGGCCGATCCCTGACTTGCGCATTCTGCCTCTCTAGCCAGCTAAGCACCCGCACGCTCGTTTCGTGGGTTGGCTTATGCATACGGAGTTCATTCCATGTCTAAGCATACGGAGTTCATTCCCAATCTAAGATTTTGAGCCACAGTGCACATGCTGGGCTCGGGCATGTGCTGGTGCCACATTTTTTTCACCCGGGGCACCATCGTCGGAGCATCGCTGGAGAGCCTAAAAGGCGGCATTGGGGGTTCGACGGTCGGGGGCCGGGGGGTGTGCGCACATGATGTGCGATGGGTGCTGGTATTGGCCATTATATTGGCCCCCTATCCCTCATCAAACCTCGAGAACTTACACCCCCTTAAAGAGCATTTGAGATTTTATAGGTTTGCTGGCAGTAGCCATTAAAGTGTCTAAAATAGGGACACTTTTTCCAAACGGTCACAAAATCTTCTCCACTTTGATTTTTTAGTTGAATTTTTTTGTGCATCCAACAAAAATACAAGGATCACCTCTACCAATTTTGGGGACAAAACTCTTTCTAAAAAAATTTAAAAAAATCCTGAACCGTAAAAAGTTTCGAAAATCATGAAAAATAGAAAACGGGTTGTCTTGCCACGAAACTTCACATGAAGTCTTAGGGGACCATTGTATGAATTTACAAGCCATAAAAATGGCGTTGGCATGGTAGAAATATGAAGATGTGCTTGAACCCACCTACCACCTGTTCGATCCCCGGCTTACGCATCCTGCCTCTCTGGTCGGCTGAACGTCTGCACGCTCGTTTCGTGGGTTGCATTAGGCATACGGAGTTCATCCTCAGTCTAAGCATATAGAGTTCATTCTGAATTTAAGATCGGACCGGACCGAGGGTTGCGATAGCAGGATCGACAACACGCAGGGGGGATCGAGCTGATCCCCGACTTGCACATTCTGCCTTTCTGATCGGCTGAGCACCGGCACGCCCATTTTGTGGGTTGGCTTAGGCATAGGGAGTTCATTCTATGTCTAAGCCCCAGCTGGACCGAGGGTTGTGGCAATAGGACCGGCAGCATGCAGAGGAGGATCGGGTCGATCCCCGACTTACGCATTATGCCTCCCCGATCGGCTCAGTGCCCGCATGCTCATTTCGTGGGTTGACTTAGGCATACAGAGTTCATTCCCAGTCTAAGATCAGACCGGATGAAGGGTTGCGATAGTAGGATTGATAGCACGTAGGGGGGACCGGGCCGATCCCCAGCTTGTGCATTCTGCCTCTTTGGTTGGTTGAGCACCCACACATTCATTTCGTGGGTTGGCTTAGGCATACGGAGTTCATTCCATGTCTAAGCCCCAGCTGGACCGAGGGTTGTGGCAGCAGGACCGGTAGCGGGATCGGTAGCATGCAGAAGGGGATCGAGCTGATCCCCGGCTTGCGCATTATACTTTTCAGGCCAGCCTCTCCGATCGACTGAGTGCCCGCACGCTCGTTTCGTGGGTTGACTTAGGCATACGGAGTTCATCCCCAGTCTAAGCATACAGAGTTCATTCTTAATCTAAGATCAGACTGGACCGAGGGTTGTGGCAGCAGGATCGACAGCACGTAGGGGGGACCGGGCTGATCTCCGGCTTGTGCATTCTGCCTCTTCGGTCAACTGAGTACCCGCACGCCCATTTCATGGGTTGGCTTAGGCATAGGGAGTTCATTCCATGTCTAAGCCCCATCTGGATCGAGGGTTGTGGTAGCGGGACTGGCAGTACGCAAAGAGGGACCGGGCCAATCCCTGGCTTGCACATTATGCCTCTTCAGTCGGCTCAGAGCCCGCACACTTGTTTCATGGGTTGGCTTATGCATACAGAGTTCATTCCCTATCTAAGATCAGACCAGAATGAGGGTTGTGGTGGCAGGATTGACAGCACGCAAGGGGGGACCGGGCTGATCCCCAGCTTGCGCATTCTGCCTCTCCGGTTGGTTAAGCGCCCGCACGCTCGTTTCGTGGGTTGGCTTAGGCATACGGAGTTCATTCCATGTCTAAGCATATGGAGTTCATTCCCAGTCTAAGATTTTGAGCCACGGTGCACATGCTAGGCTCGGGCATGTGCTGGTGCCGCATTTTTTTCTCCCAGGGCGCCATCGTCGGAGCATCGCCAGAGAGCCTAACCGGTAGCATTGGGGGATACGGCAATTGGGGGGGCCGGGGGGTGTGCACACATGATGTGCGATGGGTGCTGGTACTTGGCCCTTATATTGGTCCCCTATCCCTCATCAAACCTTGAGAACTCACACCCCCTTAAAGAGCATTTGAGATTTTATAGGTTTGCTACCAGTAGCCATTAAAGTGTCTAAAATGGGGACATTTTTTTGAAACGGTCACACTTTTTTCATGGGTTGGCTTAGGCATAGGGAGTTCATTCCATGTCTTAGCCCCAGCCGGACCGAGGGTTGTGGCAGTGAGACCAGCAGCACGTAGAGGGGGGCGGGGTCGATCCCCGGCTTGCGCATTATGCCTCTTCGGCCGGCTTAGCACCCGCACGCTCATTTCGTGGGTTGACTTATGCATACAGAGTTCATTCCCAGTCTAAAATCAGACCGGATCGAGGGTTGCAGTAGTAGGATCGATAGCACGCAAGAGGGGACTGGGTCGATCCTCGGCTTGCGCATTCTGCCTCTCCGACCGGTTGAGCACCCGCACACTCATTTTGTGGGTTGGCTTAGGCATACGGAGTTCATTCCATGTCTAAGCATATGGAGTTCATTCCCAGTCTAACATTTTGAGCCACGGTGCACATGCTGGGCTCAAGCATGTGCTGGTGCCACATTTTGTTTGCCCGGACACCATCGCCGGAGCATCACCGGAGAGCCTAACCGGCGGCATTGGGGGTTCCGGCCATTGGGGGGGCCGGGGGGTGTACGCACATGATGTGCGATGGGTGTTGGTACGTGGCCCTTATATTGGCCCCCTATCCGTCATCAAACCTCAAGAACTTACACCCCTTTAAAGAGCATTTGAGATTTTATAGGTTTGCTGCCAGTAGCCATTAAAGTGTCTGAAATGGGGACACTTTTTTGAAACGGTCACAAAATCTTCTCCACTTCAAGTTTTTAGCTGAATTGCTTTGTGCATGCCAACAAAAATAAAAGGATCACCTCTACCAAATTTGGGGGCAAAACTCTTTCTAAAAAAATTTTAAAAAATCTCGAACCGCAAAAAGTTTTGAGAATCGTGAAAAATAGAAAACGGGTCGTCTTGCCACGAAACATCACATGAAGGCTTAGGGGACCATTGTATGAATTTACAAGCCATAAAAATGGCATTGGCAAGGTAGAAATATGAAGATGTGCTTGGACCCACCTTCCACCCGTTCGATCCTCGGCTTACGCATCCTGCCTCTTTGGTCAACTGAGCGCCTGCACGTTTATTTCGTGGGTTGACTTAGGCATATGGAGTTCATCCCCAGTCTAGGCATACGGAGTTCATTCCCAGTCTAAGATCCGATCGGACCGAGGGTTCCGACAGCAGGATCGACAGCACGCAGGGGGGACCGGGTCGATCCCCTGCTTACGCATTCTGCCTTTTCAGTCGGTTGAGCGCCCGCAAGCTCGTTTCATGGGTTGGCTTAGGCATACGGAGTTCATTCCATGTCTAAGCCCCAACCGGACCGAGGGTTACGGTAGCAGGACCGGCAGCGAGATCGGTAGCACACAGAGGGGGATTGGGCTGATCCCCGACTTACGCATTAGCCTGTCCGACCGGCCTCTCTTGCCGGTTGAGCGCCCATACGCTCGTTTCGTGGGTTGACTTAGGCATACGGAGTTCATCCCCAGTCTAAGCATATGGAGTTCATTCCTGGTCTAAGATCAGACTGGACCGAGGGTTGCGGCAGTAGGATCGACAGCACACAGGGGGGACCGGGCCGATCCCTTGCTTGAGCATTCTGCCTCTTTGACCGGTTGAGCACCCGCACGTCCGTTTCGTGCGTTGGCTTAGGCATAGGGAGTTCATTCCATGTCTAAGCCCCAGCTAGACCGAGGGTTGTGGCAGTGGGAGTGGCAGCACACAGAGGGGGATCGGGCTGATCCTCGACTTACGCATTATGCCTGTCCGACTGGCCTCTCCTGCTGGCTAAGTGCCCGCACGCTCGTTTCATGGGTTGACTTAGGCATACGGAGTTCATCCCCAGTCTAAGCATACGAAGTTCATTCCTAGTCTAAGATCGGACTGGACTAAGGGTTGCAGCAGTAGGATCGACAGCACGCAGGGGGGACCGGGCCGATCCTCGACTTTTGCATTCTGCCTCTCCGATCGACTGAGCCCCTGCACGCCCGTTTTGTGTGTTGGCTTAGGCATACGGAGTTCATTCCATGTCTAGGCCCCAGCCGGACCGAGGGTTGTGGCAGCAGGACCGACAGCGGGATCGACAGCACGCAGAGGGGGATCGGGTTGATCCTCGGCTTACGTATTATGCCTGTCCGACCGACCTCCCCTACCGGTTGAGTGCCCGCACGCTCGTTTCGTGGGTTGACTTAGGCATATGGAGTTCATCCCCAGTCTAAGCATACGGAGTTCATTCCTAGTCTAAGATCGGACTGGATTGAGGGTTGCGACAGTAGGATCGACAGCACGCAGGGGGGACCGAGCCGATCCCCAGCTTGCGCATTCTGCCTCTCCAGCCGACTGAACGCTTGCATGCTCGTTTCATGGGTTGGCTTAGGCATACGGAGTTCATTCCATGTCTAAGCATATGGAGTTCATTCCCAGTCTAAGATTTTGAGCCACGGTGCACATACTAGGCTCGGACATGTGCTGGTGCCGCATTTTTTTCGTCCAGGGCACCATCGTGGGAGAATCGTCGGAGAGCCTAACCGGTGGCATTGGGCGTTCCGACAATTGGGGGGGCCAGGGGTGGCGCACATGATGTGTGATGGATGCTGGTACTTGGCCCTTATATTGGCCCACTATCCCTCATCAAACCTCAAGAACTCACACCCCTTTACAAAGCATTTGAGATTTTATAGGTTTGCTGTTAGTAGCCATTAAAGTGTCTAAAATGGGGACACTTTTTTCAAACGGTCACAAAAACTTCACATGAAGGCTTAGGGGACCATTGTATGAATTTACAAGCCATAAAAATGGCATTGGCACGACAGAAATATGAAGATGTGCTTGAACCCGCCTACCACCCGTTCGATCCCAAGCTTGCGCATCCTGTGTCTCTGGTCGACTGAGCGCCCGCACGCTCATTTCATGGTTGACTTAGGCATACGAAGTTCATTCCCACTCTAATATTGGACTAGACCGAGGGTTGCAACAGCAGGATCGATAGCACGCAGGGGGGACCGGGTCGATCCCCAGCTTGCGCATTCTGCCTCTCCGGTTGGCTGGGCACCGCATGCCCATTTTGTGGGTTCACTTAGGCATAAGGAGGTCATTCCTTGTCTAAGCCTCAACCGGACCGAGGGTTGTGGCAGCGGGACCGGTAGCACGCAGAGGGGGACAGGGTCGATCCCTCATCAGCTTGCGCATTATGCCTCTCTGATCAGCTCAGCGCCCGTACGCTCGTTTAATGGGTTGACTTAGGCATACGGAGTTCATTCCCAGTGTAAGATCAGACCGGACCGAGGGTTACGGTAGGGGGGACCAGGTCGATCCCTTGCTTGCGCATTCTGCCTCTCCGATCGACTGAGTGCCCGCATGCTCGTTTCGTGGGTTGGCTTAGGCATACGGAGTTCATTCCATGTCTAAGCATACGGAGTTCATTCCAAGTCTAAGATTGGACCAGACCGAGGGTTACGATAGTAGGACCAGCAGCAGGATCTACAGCACGTAGGAGGGATCGAGTCGATCCCCGACTTACGAATTCTACCTTTCCGGCTAGCTGAGTGCCTGCACGCTCGTTTCATGGGTTCGCTTAGGCATACAGAGTTAATTCCATGTCTAAGCCCCAGCCAGACCGAGGGTTGTGGTAGCAAGACTGGCAGCGGGATCGACAGCACTCAGAGGGGGATCGAGTTGATCCCCGGCTTACGCATTCTGCCTCTCCAGCCAATTGAGCGCCCGCACGCCCGTTTATGGGTTGGCTTAGGCATAGGGAGTTCATTCCATGTCTAAGCCCCAGCTAGATCGAGGGTTGTGGTAGCGGGACCGACAGCACGTAGAGGGGGATCAGGCCGATCCTCGACTTACGCATTATGCCTCTATGGCCGGTTTTGCGCCCGCACGCTCGTTTCATGGGTTGACTTATGCATACAGAGTTCATTCCCAATCTAAGATCGGACCAAACTAAGGGTTGTGGTAGCAGGATTGACAGCACGCAAGGGGGGATTGGCCGATCCCCAACTTGCACATTCTGCCTCTCCGACTGGCTGAGCGCCCACACGCTCATTTCGTGGGTTGGCTTAGGCATACGGAGTTCATTCCATGTCTAAGCATACGGAGTTCATCCCCAGTCTAATATTTTGAGCCACAGTGCACATGTTGGGCTCGGGCATGTGCTGGTGCCACATTTTTTTCGCTCGGGGCACCATCACCGGAGCATCGTCGGAGAATCTAACCGGCGACATTGGGGGCTCCGACGATTGGGGGGGCCAGGGGGTGTGCGCACATGATGTGCAATGGGTGGTGGTACTTGACCCTTATATTGACCCCCTATCCCTCATCAGAACTCAAGAACTCACACCCGCTTAAAGAGCATTTGAGATTTTATAGGTTTGCTACCAGTAGCCATTAAAGTGTTTGAAATGGGGACACTTTTTTCAAACGGTCACAAAATCTTCTCCACTTCGAGTTTTTAGATGAATTTTTTTGTGCATGCCAACAAAAATACAAGGATCACCTCTACCAAATTTGGGGACAAAACACTTTCTAAAAAAATTTTAAAAAATTTTGAACCACAAAAAGTTTCAAAAATTGTGAAAAATAGAAAACTGGTCGTCTTGCCACGAAACTTCACCTGAAGGCTTAGGGGACCATTGTATGAATTTACAAGCCATAAAAATGGCATTGGCATGGCAGAAATATGAAGATGTGCTTGAACCCACCTACCACCCATTCGATCTGCGGCTTGCGCATCATGCCTCTCTGGTCGGCTGAGCCCCCGCACGCTCTTTTCGTGGGTTGACTTAGGCATACGGACTTCATCCTCAGTCTGAGCATACGAAGTTCATTCCCAGTCTAAGATCAAATCGAACCCAGGGTTGTGGCAGCAGAATCGACAGCACGCAGGGGGGACCAAGCCTATCCCCGGCTTGCGCATTCTGCCTCTCTGGCCAGCTGAGCGTGCGCTCGCCTGTTTCGTGGGTTGGCTTAGGCATAGGGAGTTCATTCCATGTCTAAGCCCCAGCCAGATCGAGGGTTGTGGTAGCGGGACTGACAACACGTAGAGGGGGATCAGGTCGATCCTCGACTTACGCATTATGCCTCTATGGCCGGTTTTGCGCCCGCACGCTCGTTTCATGGGTTGACTTATGCATACAGAGTTCATTCCCAATCTAAGATCGGACCAAACTAAGGGTTGTGGTAGCAGGATTGACAGCACGCAAGGGGGGATTGGTCGATCCCCAACTTGTACATTCTGCCTCTCCGACTGGCTGAGCGCCCACACGCTCATTTCGTGGGTTGGCTTAGGCATACGGAGTTCATTCCATGTCTAAGCATACGGAGTTCATTCCAAGTCTAAGATTGGACCAGACCGAGGGTTACGATAGTAGGACCAGCAGCAGGATCTACAGCACGTAGGAGGGATCGAGTCGATCCCCGACTTACGAATTCTACCTTTCCGGCTAGCTGAGTGCCTGCACGCTCGTTTCATGGGTTCGCTTAGGCATACAGAGTTAATTCCATGTCTAAGCCCCAGCCAGACCGAGGGTTGTGGTAGCAAGACTGGCAGCGGGATCGACAGCACTCAGAGGGGGATCGAGTTGATCCCCGGCTTACGCATTCTGCCTCTCCAGCCAATTGAGCGCCCGCACGCCCGTTTATGGGTTGGCTTAGGCATAGGGAGTTCATTCCATGTCTAAGCCCCAGCTGGACTGAGGGTTGTGGTAGCGGGACTGACAGCATGCAAAGGGGGACCGGGCCGATCCCCGACTTGTGCATTATGCCTCTTCAGTCGGCTCAGCACCCGCACGCTCGTTTCGTGGGTTGACGTAGGCATACGAAGTTCATTCCCAGTCTAAGATCAGATCGAATCGAGGGTTGCAACAGCAGGATCGACAGCACGTAAGGAGGGATCGGGCCGATCCCCGGCTTGCGTATTCTACCTCTTCAGCTGGCTGAGCGCCCGCATGTTCATTTCATGGGTGGCTTAGGCATAAGGAGTTCATTCCATGTCTAAGATCGGACCGGATCGGGGTTTATGGCAGCAGGACCAGCAGCAGGATCAACAGCACGTAGGGGGGATCGGGCCGATCCCTGGCTTATGCATTCTGCCTCTCCGGCCGGCTGAGCACCCGCACGCCCGTTTCGTGGGTTGGCTTAGGCATAGGGAGTTCATTGCATGTCTAAACCCTAGCCGGATCGAGGGGGCCCAGGCCGATCCCCGGCTTAGGTATTATGCCTCTCCGGCCGACTCAATGCCCGCACACTCATTTCGTGGGTTGACTTAGGGATACGGAGTTCATTCGTAGTCTAAGATCGGATCAGACCGAGGGTTACAGTAGCAAGATCGATAGCACGCAGGGGGGACTGGGCCGATCCCTAGCTTGCGCATTATGCCTCTCCGATCGGCTGAGCGCCCTCACGCTCATTTTGTGGGGCATACGGAGTTCATTCCATGTCTAAGCAAATGGAGTTCATTCCCAGTCTAAGATCGGATCGGACCGAGGGTTACGGCAGCAGGACCAGTAGTAGGATTAGCAGCACGCAGGGGGGATCGGGCCGATCCCTGGCTTGCACATTCTGCCTCTCCGGTCGGCTGAGCGCCCGCACACTCGTTTTGTGGGTTGGCTTAGGCATACGGAGTTCATTCCATGTCTAAGCCCCAGTCAGACCGAGGGTTATGGCAGTAGGACCGATAGCGGGATCGACAGCATGCAGAGGGGGCCTGGGCTGATCCCCGGCTTACACATTATGCCTCTCCGACCGGCCTCTCCGATCGCCTGAGCCCCCGCACGCTCGTTTCGTGGGTTGACTTAGGCATACGGAGTTCATCGCTAGTCTAAGCATACAGAGTTCATTCCCATTCTAAGATCGGACTGGACTGAGGGTTGCGGCAGCAGGATTGATAGCACGTAGAGGGGATCGGGCCGATCCCCGGCTTGCATATTCTGCCTCTCTGAGCGACGGAGCGCCCGTTTGTTTGTTTCGTTGATTGGCTTAGGCATAGGGAGTTCATTCCATGTCTAAGCCCCAGTCGGACCAAGGGTTGTGGTAGCGGGATCGATGGCATGCAAAGGGGGACCGGGCCGATCCCTAGCTTGCGCATTATGCCTCTTCATTCGGCTCAGTGCCGGCACACTTGTTTCATGGGTTGACTTATGCATACGGGGTTCATTCCCAGTCTAAGATCGGACTGGATCGAGGGTTACGACAGCAGGATCGACAGCAAACAGGGGGAGACCAAGTTGATCCCCGATTTGTGCATTCTACCTCTTCGGCCGACTGAGCACCCGCACGCTCGTTTCATGGGTTGGCTTAGGCATACGGTGTTCATTCCATGTCTAAGCATACAGAGTTCATTCCCAGTCTAAGATTTTGAGCCACGGTGCACATGTTGGGTTGGGCATGTGCTGGTGCCGTATTTTTTTTACCTGGGGCACCATCGTCGGATAGCCTAACGAGCGGCATTGGGGGTTCTAGTGATTGGGGGGCCGGGGACGTGTGCGCACATGATGTGCGATGGGTGCTGGGACTTGTGTCACAAGCTCCGACCTTAGACTCAGAAACCGTGCGGCCTTAGGCTTGGAATCTCCTCCTTTATGGCTAAGTCAGCCTAAAACACAAGCGTACGGGCACTAGGACAACGGGAAGGGCTGATTACGCAAGTTAAAGAGAAACATGATAAGAAGGTAGAATTCTAGAAATGCTCTTGTATTCACTGAAACGAAAGTGTTTGATGGTGTACAAATGAGGGAGGAGCAGCCTTGTATTTATAGTTGAGGCTCCAACTTACACTTAATGGCAATATGCCTAGAATAAAGGCTAAAATCATGGGATTATACAGATTACAATCAATCAGGATGCTAACTCTTGATTTTCAGGGTCAACCAAATCTACCAGGATGCTGCTGCTGATCCTGCGTGCTTCCAAAAGCTTCCCTTACGTGTCCAGCACCTTAGGCCCTTTTGGATGTGGTGCGGGCAGCTTGTATGCCAGGCCTTGGTCTCATGGGCTGGCCTGCAAGTTGGGCGGGCATTCTGAACTCGTTTGCTAGGCTTTGTACATAGATACCCGCCAGCATGCCTAGTCTGCGGGCCTCAACCTCTAGCTCGCCTGTTGGTGCGCCTGATGTGCCTGGCGCACCCGTCCAAGGCGTGACATTCTCCCCTACCTGATTGCGTAATGCCCTTGTTGTGTCTTCTACATGGTACTGCCTATTCTGGTCTCCGAACTGCCATAAGTCATCTGTTGGTTCCCCGCTCACCTCACTGTTTGGAAATCCCTTCCAACGCACCAAGTACTCTTGTCTTGGCTGATAGTTCTTCGTCTCACCTCCCGATCAGTTATGATGCTGTGGACCTCCTTCTCATATGAGGCCCTTGCTCCTAATGGTGCACGCTTTAACTCTGCCAGTCCTGGATCTCCCTCATCCTCATGGAACGGCTTGAGTATGCTCACATGGAACACCGGGTGTACCCTCGACTTGGGTGGCATATCCAGCTTGTAGGCAACCTTGCCTACCCTCTTGACTACTCAGAAAGGTCCTTCATACCTCTAGACTAGGCCTTTGTGCAGCCCCCTATGGCGCACAATGGGATACAGCTTCACCAACACTAAGTCTCCAACCTGGAACTACACGTCCCACCTATTTTGGTCTGCCCACTTCTTCGACCTCTTGGCCACCTTGTGTAGACAAACTCTGGCCAAGTCAGTTTGCTCCTGCCATGCCTTGGCAAACTTGTATGCTACTGGATTCGGCCCTGTATAACCTGTAGCAATCGAATCGGGTGTTAGTGGTTGTTGCCCTGTCATAACCTTAAATGGGCTCTGGTTCGTTGCCTCGCTCCTTTGTAAGTTGTAGGAAAACTGCGCAATATCTAGCAGCTTTGGCCAGTCCCTTTGTGTGGCACTCACATAGTGCCTGAGGTAGACCTCTAATAGTCCATTCACTCATTCTATCTACCCATCGGTCTGCAGATGCATGCTGGTGGAAAAGTTTAAGTCTGACCCCAACAGCTTGAATAACTCAGTCTAGAGCCTACCAGTAAAACGCCCGTCCCGATCACTAACAATGGTCTTCGGCACTTCCCAGTACTTAACCATGTTCTTCAGGAACAATCGAGCTGCCTCCTTGGCTGGGCACTTCTTGGTTGCTGGAATGAAGATTCCATACTTGGAAAACCTATCCACCACTACCATGATGCTTCCAAACCCTTCTGCTTTGGGTAGACCAACTATAAAGTCTAGAGAAACACTCTCCCATGGTCGCGCTGGCACTGGCAATGGCTCCAAGAAACCGCCTAGTTTCTTGAGCTCCACCTTATCCTGTTGGCACACAAGAAAAGTCTTCACATAGGCCTCCACATCGTCCCTCATGTGCGGCTAGTAGTACCGATCCTCGATCAGCGCTAAGGTACGGCTCACTCCGGGGTGTCCAACGCACCTTGAATCATGGCATTCTTGTAAAACTTCCTTGCGGAGCTTTCGTGCTGCAGCACAAACAGTCCACTACCCTTGGTGTACAGCAAGCCATCCTGCAACCAAAACTGCCTAGTCTTACCTTACTGGGCGTACTCCATCAAACCCTTGGCTGTAGGATCATGCGCAAGTCCCTCCTTGATGCACGGCACCAGTGACCCCTCTGGTTGGCTAATGGTAGTAAGGTTAGCCTTCCTGCTCAGGGCATCTGCCACTAGGTTCGCCTACCCCGGCTTGTACTCCATCTGGAAATCAAATTTCGTAAGAAAATCTTACCATCTCGCCTGCTTGAGGGATAGCTTCTTCTGCATTTGGAAGTAGCTGGTCACCACATTGTCCGTCCTAACCATGAACCTCGACCCCAACAGGTAATGGCGCCACGTGCACAAGCAGTGCACCACTGCAGTCATCTCTTTCTCTTGGACCGTGTACTTGCACTCAGTCTCGTTCAGCTTCCTGCTCTCGAATGCGACTGGACATCCCTCCTACATCAACACACCCCCTATGGTAAAGTTTGATGCATCCGTATGCACCTCATACGGCTTGGCATGGTCTGGCAAGGCCAAGACTGGCTTCTCGATCACAGCCTGCTTCAACCTATCAAAGGTTTCCTGGCACCCTGCGCCCACTCCTATGTTTTCCCTTTCTTGAGCAAGTCAGTCAATGGCGTGGCTATTGCTGAGTGACCTTTGATGAAGCACCTGTAGTAGTTGACCAGCCCAAGGAATGATCTTAACTCAGTGACCTTAGCTGGTGGTGGCCACTCTAGGATGGTGTGTATCTTGCCTTTATCCATGCATATCCTGCCACCTCCCACTATGTGGCCAAGGAACGGGATCTCTTGCTGGGTGAATGAGCACTTCTCCCTCTTGACAAACAACTTGTACACCCGCAACACCTCGAACACCTGTCTCAAGTGGTCTACATGCTCTCCCAAAGTCTGGCTGTAGATCACAATGTCATCCGAATAAGCCATAACAAACCGATCAAGGAATGACTGAAGTACCTTGTTCATAAGGGTGCAGAATGTTGCTGGGGCATTCGTGAGTTTGAAAGGCATCACCAAGAACTCATACAGACCATACCGAGTGACACATGTTGTCTTTGGCTCATCTCTCTCCGCGATCCTGACTTGATAGTAGCCTGACCTCAAATCCAGCTTGGTGAACCACCTTGCACTCCCAAGTTGATCGAACAAGTCCACAATGAGTGGGATGGGGTACCTGTTCTTGATGGTTAGCTTGTTCAAAGCCCGGTAGTCTATGCACAGTCACAACAACCCATCATGCTTGCACTGAAATAGAACCAGTGCACCATAGGGTGCCTTCGATGGCCTGATGAAGCCAGCATCAACTAACTCTTTAAGCTGCTTCGTCAACTCCTCCAAATCTGGTGGAGACATTCGGTAAGGGGCTCTAGCTGGTGGCTTAGCCTCAGACACAAGCTCGATCTTGTGGTCCACCTCCCTCTTAGGTGGTAGCTTGCTAGGTAGCTTTGCGGGCATCACATCACTAAAGGTCTTCAGCACCTTTAGCACCTCCAAGGGTGACTCGGTCTCCTTCTCCCTTGGCTTTTCATATTTTAGATCTGTCAAGAAGGTGTCTTCTTGTCTGCTTACCACCTTGGCAAATTAGATGGCTGACACCACCCACGACCCAACTCCAGACCCTCTCCTCAATGGCACTAGGCATTGGCACCGTGCATCCAAGATGCAAACACAATAGACAAAAGGCACAATGAGGGTGTTAATCCGAACAAGGAAATCCAACCCAATCACAAACTCATAGTCGTCAAGGGGTATTACCTCAATGGTCTCCTTGCCTTTCCAGTCTCCGACCTGCAACTCCACTCCCCGTGCTACTCCAATGGCTAAAACTTCATTGGAGTTCACCGTTTTGATGGTACCAGTCCCTTTCTGCACCTTTAGTTTGAGCTTTCGGGCTCTATCACATGAAATAAAAAGATGTGAGGCATCTGTGTCCACCAGTGCGCTCACCTTCTAACCCGCAACCATCAGATCCATAAACATCAAGCCCTTTGGCTTCATCTGCCCCTGACTCTGGCTCCTCGTCAGACTCCTTGTCTACAGCAGCCAGCTTGCCCTTCTGCGGGTAATTGCATGCTATGTGGCTCCCTCCACATAGGTAGCATGCTAGTGGCTCTCGATCCCCTTTTGCTTTCCACTTACCTGCTGGTGGCTTCCTCTCACCTTCCTTGGTTGGACGATCTCGATCTCCATCATTGGACTCCCGATCATGGTCCTTCCCCTTGGATTGCTTCTTTCGATCCCTATCATCCCTGCCCTTACCCTTGGGCTTGGTAGACTCGAACTTGTTCAGAGGCTTGAACTCTATCAAGGCCTCGACAGTAGTCATGGCTTTAGCAAAGTCATGAACTCCTCTCCTTTGTGGCTCACGCTTCACCCACGGCTTCAGCCCATCCATGAAAGCAAATAAGGCATCCTTTTCACCTAGATCCAAGATCTGTAGCATCAGTTCAGAGAATTTTTGGACATACTCCCTTACGTCCCCTTGCTGGCTTAGCCTGCGTAACTTTGCCCGTGCCTCATCATCAGCATACTCCTGGTAAAATTGTTCTCCGAACTTCTTTTGGAACTTTGCCTAGGTTCCAATCTTGGCGCTCCCACGCCTGACATTATCACGCCTGCTCTTTACCATAATAAGCCTACATCGGTGAGATACATAGCAGCGGTGCTTACCTTTATCACCTCGTCTTGCATGCCCATGGCCTGGAAGTACTGTTCCATACCCCAAAGGTAGTTATCTACTTCCTTGGCCACCCTAGTCCCCTTGAACTCCTTAGGCTTAGGACATCCAATCTGGACTTGGACACTCTAGCAAACATGCCATTCCCAATGGCAGCCTTGCAAGCAACGAGCTCACTGGTAAGCTTATCCATCCGCTCGTGCATGACCTCCATGCCATCGTGCAAGGTCAGCACTTCAACCTCCAAGGTTTGATTCTTTTGGGTGAACACATCCAAGCTTTTGTTGAGAGTAGCTTGCAGCTCACTTTGGATCTCCTCCTCCATGGAGTCTAGCGATGCAATGTGAGTCTCTACCCCCTCAAGCTTTTCCCCTATGTCGTCCATGGTCACCTTCACCTTGGCTAGCCTATCGTCCATGGTAGACCAGATATCTCTAGAACTGGCTTTCCTCCCTCTTCCACGCCCATGCTCCTGGGCCTCTGGTTGTTGGTCAGCAGCATCACTTTAGGATGCCATCTCCTCTAACCTGCATAACACAAACACGCAGAATCGAACTTGCTCTGATACCAATTGTCATGAGCTCTGACCTTAGACTCAGAAACTGTGTGGCCTTAGGCTTGGAATCTCCTCCTTTATGCCTAAGTCAGCCTAAAACACAAGCGTACGGGCACTAGAACAATAGGAAGGGCTGATTACGCAAGTTAAAGAGAAATAGGATAAGAAGGCAGAATTCTAGAAATGCTCTTGTATTCACTAAAACAGAAGTGTTTGATGGTGTAAAAATGAGGGAGGAGCAGCCCTCTATTTATAGTTGAGGCTCCAACTTACACTTAATGGCAATATCCCTAGAATAGAGGCTAAAATCTTGGGATTATACAGATTACAATCAATCAGGATGCTAACTCCTGATTTTTCAGGGTCAACTAAATCTGCCAGGATGCTGCTGCTGATCCTACCTGCTTCCAGAAGCTTCCCTTACGTGTCCAGCACCTTTGGCCCTTCTGGATGTGGTGCGGGCAGCTTGTATGCCAGGCCTTGGTCTCACGGGCTGGCCTACAAGTTGGGCGGGCATTCTGAACTCGTTTGCTAGGCTTTGCGTGTAGATACCCGCCAGCACGCCTGGTCTACAGGCCTCAACCTCTGGCTCGCCTACTAGTGCGCCTGATGCGCCTGGCATGCCCCCCCAGGGCATGACACTTAGCCCTTATATTGGCCCCCTATCCCTCATCAAACCTTAAGAACTCACACCCTCTTGAAAAGCATTTGAGATTTTATAGGTTTGCTGCCAGTAGCCATTAAAGTGTCTGAAATGGGGACACTTTTTTCAAACGGTCACAAAATCGAACCGGACCCCTAAGATCGGAACGGACCGAGGGTTGCGACAGTAGGATCGGTAGCATGCAAGGGGGACCAGGCCAATCCCTGGCTTTTGCATTATGCTTCTCCGACCGGCTCAGCGCTGCACACACGTTTTGTGGGTTGACTTAGGCATACTCATTCCCAATCTAAGATCAGATCGGGCTTAAAGTTGTGGCAGCAGGATCGACAGCACGCAGGGGGGACCGAGGCGATCCTTGGCTTGCGCATTCTACCTCTCGACCGGTTGAGTGCCTGCACATTCATTTCATGGGTTGGCTTAGGCATACAGAGTTCATTCCATGTCTAAGCATACGGAGTTCATTCCCAGTCTAACATTGGATTGGACTGAGGGTTACGGTAGCAGGACCAGCAGTAGATCGACAGCACACAGGGGGGATCGAGTCGATCCCCAGCTTGCACATTCTACCTCTCCGACCAGCTGAGCGCCCTCACGCTCATTTCATGGGTTGGCTTAGGCATACGGAGTTGATTCCATGTCTAAGTCCCAGTCAGACCGAGGGTTGTGGCAGCAGGACCGGTAACGGGATTGGTAGCACGTAGAGGGGGACTAGGCTGATCCCCGACTTGCGTATTATGCCTCTCCGACTGACTTCTCTGGCCGGTTGAGCACCCGCAAACTCGTTTCGTGGGTTGACATAGGCTTACGGAGTTCATCCCCAATCTAAGCATACAGAGATCATTCCCAGTCTAAGATCGGACCGGACCGCGGGTTACGGTAGCAGGATCGACAGCACGCAAGGGGGACTGAGCCGATCCTCAGCTTGCGCATTATGCCTTTTCAACCAGCTCAGTGCCTGTATGCATGTTTTGTGGGTTGACTTTGGCATACGAAGTTCATTCCCAGTCTAAGATCAGACCAGACCGAAGGTTACGGCAACAGGATCGATAGCACACAGGGGGGACCGAGCTAATCCCCGGTTTTTGCATTCTGCCTCTCCGACCGGTTGAGCACCTACACGCTCGTTTTGTGGGTTGGCTTAGTCATACAGAGTTCATTCCATGTCTAAGCATACGGAGTTCATTCCCAGTCTAACATCAGATCAGACCGAGGGTTACGGTAATAGGACCAGCAGTAGGATCGGCAGCACACAGGAGGGGACCGGGTGGATCCCCGACTTGCACATTCTACCTCTCCGACTGGCTGAGCACCCTCACGCTCATTTCGTGGGTTGGCTTAAGCATACGGAGTTGATTCCATGTCTAAGCCCCAACCGGACCGAGGGTTGCGGTAGCAGGACCGGTAACGAGATCAACAGCACGCAGAGGGGGACCGGGCTGATCCCCGGCTTGCGCATTATGCCTCTCTGGCCGACTTCTCCGATCGGTTAAGCGCCCGCACACTCGTTTCGTGGGTTGACTTAGGCTTACAGAGTTTATCCCCAGTCTAAGCATACAGAGTTCATTCCCAGTCTATGATCGGATCGGACCGTGAGTTGCGGCAGCAGGATTGGCAGCATACAGGGGGGATCGAGTCGATCCCTGACTTATGCATTCTGCCTCTTCGATTGGCTGAGTGCCCGCACGCTCGTTTCGTGGGTACGCTTAGGCATAGGGAGTTCATTCAATGTCTAAGCCCCAGCCAGACCAAGGGTTGTGGCAGCGGGACCGGTAGCACACAGAGGGGAACCGAGTCGATCCTCGACTTACGCATTATGCCTCTTCGACTGGCTCAGCGCCCGCTCGCTCATTTCATGGGTTGACTTATACATACAGAGTTCATTCCCAGTCTAAGATTAGACCGAACCGAGGGTTGTGGCAGGATCGACAGCACGTTAGGGGGGACCGGGCCGATCCCCGACTTACGCATTCTGCCTCTCCAACCGGCTGAGCGTTCACACGCTCATTTTGTGGGTTGGCTTAGGGATACGGAGTTCATTCCCAGTCTAAGATTTTGAGCCATGGTGCACATCTTGGGCTCAGGCATGTGCTAGTGCCGTATTTTTTTCGCCCAGGGCACCATCGTCGAAGAGCCTAACCGACGGCATTGGGGGTTCCAACGATTGAGGGGACCACGGGGGATTGCGCACATGATGTGCGATGGGTGCTGGTATCCCTTATCAAACCACGAGAACTCACACCCCCTTAAAGAGCATTTGAGATTTTATAGGTTTGCTGCCAGTAGCAATTAAAGTGTCTAAAATGGGGACATTTTTTTCAAACGGTTAAAAAATCTTCTCCACCCGTTCGATCCCTGGCTTACGCATCCTGCCTCTCTGGTCGGCTGAGCGCCAACACGCTCGTTTCGTGGGTTGACTTAGGCATACGGAGTTCATCCCCAGTCTAAGCATACGGAGTTCATTCCCAGTCTAAGATCGAACTAGACCGAGGGTTGCGACAGTAGGATCGGTAGCACGCAGGGGGGATCGGACCGATCACCAGCTTGCGCATTCTACCCCTCCAGCCGACTGAGCGCCCGCACACCCGTTTCGTGGGTTGGCTTAGGCATAGGGAGTTCATTCCATGTCTAAGCCCCAACCGGATCGAGGGTTGTGGCAGCGGGACCGGCAGCACGCAGAGGGGGACTAGGTCGATCCCCGACTTGTGCATTATGCATCTCTGATCGACTCAACGCCTGCATGCTCATTTCATGGGTTGACTTAGGCATACGGAGTTCATTCCCAGTCTAAGATTGGACCAGACCGAGGGTTGTGGCAGCAGGATCGACAGCACGCAGGGGGGACCGGGCTAATCTTCGATTTGTGCATTTTGGCTTTGCAGCAGGCTGAGCGCCCGCACGCTCATTTCATTGGTTGGCTTAGGCATACGGAGTTCACTCCATGTCTAAGCCCCAGTCCGACTGAGGGTTGTGACAGCAGGACCGACAGCGGGATCGACAGCATGCAAAGAGGTATTGGGCTGATCCCCGGCTTGCGCATTATGCCTCTTCGGTCGGCTGAGCGCCCGTACGCTTGTTTTGTGGGTTGACTGAGGCATACGGAGTTCATCCCCAGTCTAAGCATATGGAGTTCATTCCCAGTCTAAGATCAGACCAGACCGAGGGTTGCGACAGCAGGATCGGTAGCACGTAAGGGGGGCGGGGTCGATCCCCGGCATGCGCATTCTGCCTCTTCGGCCGGTTGAGTGCCCGCAGGCCCGTTTCATGGGTTGGCTTAGACATTGGGAGTTCATTCCATGTCTAATCCCTAGCCGGACCGAGGGTTGTGGCAGCGGGACCGACAGCACGCAAAGGGGGACCGAGTCGATCCCTGGCTTGCGCATTATGCCTCTGCGACCAGCTCAGCGCCCGCACGCTCGTTTCATGGGTTGACTTATGCATACGGAGTTCATTCCCAGTCTATGATCGGATCAGATTGAGGGTTGCGGTAGTAGGATCGATAGCACGCAGGGGGGAACCGGGTCGATCCCTGGCTTATGCATTCTGCCTCTCCGGTCGATTGAGCGCTCGCAGGCTCATTTTGTGGGTTGGCTTCGACATACGGAGTTCATTCCATGTCTAAGCAAATAGAGTTCATTCCTAGTCTAAGATCAAATCAGATCGAGGGTTGTGGTAGCAGGACCAGCAGCAGTATCGGTAGCATGCAGGGGGACCGGGTCGATCCCTGGCTTATGTATTCTCCCTCTTCGGTCGGCTGAGCACCCGCACGCTCATTTCATGGGTTGGCTTAGGCATACAGAGTTCATTCCATGTCTAAGCCCCAGCTGGACCGAGGGTTGTGGCAGCTAGACCTACAGCGGGATCGGCAGCACGTAGAACGGGACCGAGCTGATCTCTGGCTTACGCATTATGCCTCTCCGGTTGGCCTCTTCAGCCGGCTGAATGTCCTCACGCTCATTTCGTGGGTTAACTTAGGCATACGGAGTTCATCCCTAATCTAAGCATATGGAGTTCATTCCCAATCTAAGATCGGATCAGACCAAGGGTTGCGGCAGCAGGATCGGCAGCACGCAGGGGGGATCAGGCCGATCCTCGGCTTGCGCATTCTGCCTCTCCGGTCGGCTGAGTGCCCGCACACCCGTTTCATGGGTTGCTTAGGCATAGGGATCTCATTCCATGTCTAAGCCCCAGCCAAATCGAAGGTTGTGGCAACGGGACTGGCAGCACGTAGAGGGGGACCGGGTCGATCCCTGGCTTGCGCATTATGCCTCTTCGACCAGCTCAGCGCCCGTACGCTCGTTTCATGGGTTGACTTATGCATACGAAGTTCATTCCCAATCTAAGATCAGACCAGATCAAGGGTTTTGGCAGCAGGATCGATAGCATGTAGGGGGGATCGGGCCGATCCCTGACTTGCGCATTCTGCCTCTCTAGTCGGCTAAGCACCCGCACGCTCGTTTCGTGGGTTGGCTTACGCATACGGAGTTCATTCCATGTCTAAGCATACGGAGTTCATTCCCAATCTAAGATTTTGAGCCACAGTGCACATGCTGGGCTCGGGCATGTGCTGGTGCCACATTTTTTTCACCCAGGGCACCATCGTCGGAGCATTGCTGGAGAGCCTAAACGGCGGCATTGGGGGTTCTGGCGATTGGGGGGCCGGGGGGTGTGCGCACATGATGTGCGATGGGTGCTCATACTTGGCCATTATATTGGCCCCCTATCCCTCATCAAACCTCAAGAACTCACACCCCCTTAAAAATCATTTGAGATTTTATAAGTTTGCTGCTAGTAGCCACTAAAGTGTCTGAAATGGGGACACAAACAGTCACAAAATCTTCTCCACTTCGAGTTTTTAGCTGAATTTTTTTGTGCATGCCAAAAAAAATACAAGGATCACCTCTACCAAAATTGGGGACAAAATTCTTTCTAAAAAAATTTTAAAAAATCCCGAACCATAAAAAGTTTTAAAAATTGTGAAAAATAGAAAAAGGGTCGTCTTGCCACGAAATTTCACATGAAGGCTTAGGGGACCATTGTATGAATTTACAAGTCATAAACATTTCATTGGCATGGCAGAAATATGAAGATGTGCTTGAACCCACCTACCACCCATTCGATCCCCGGCTTGCGCATCCTGCCTCTCTGGTCGGCTGATCACCTTCACGTTCATTTTGTGGGTTGACTTAGGCATATGGAGTTCATCCCCAGTCTAAGCTTACAGAGTTCATTCTCAGTCTAAGATTGAACCGGACCGAGGGTTGCGGTAGCAGGATCGATAGCACGCAGGGGGGACCGGGCCGATCCCCCCTTGCTCATTCTGCCTCTTTGGTTGACTGAGCGCCCATACACCCATTTCGTGGGTTGGATAGGCATAGGGAGTTCATTTCATGTCTAAGCCCCAGTCGAATCGAGGGTTATGGCAACGGGACCGATAGTACGCAAGGCGGGACCAGGTTGATCCTCGGCTTGCGCATTATGCCTCTTCGATCGGCTCAGCGCCCGCACGCTTATTTCATAGGTTGACTTATGCATACGGAGTTCATTCCCAATCTAAGATTAGATTGGACCAAGAGTTGTGGCAACAGGATTGACAGCACGTAGGGGGGACCAAGCCGATCCCCAGCTTGCGCATTCTGTCTCTCCGATCGGCTGAGCACCCGCACGCTCGTTTCGTGGGTTGGCTTAGGCATACGGAGTTCATTCCATGTCTAAGCATACGGAGTTCATTCCCAGTCTAAGATTTTGAGCCACGGTGCACATGCTGGGCTCGGGCATGTGCTGGTGCTACATTTTTTTCACCCAGGGTACCATCGTCGGAGCATCGTAGGAGAGCCTTACCGGTAGCGTTGGGGACTTCAGTGATTGGGGGGGCCGGGGGGTGTGCGCACATGATGTGCGCTGAGTGCTGGTACTTGGCCCTTATATTGGCCCCCTATCCCTCATCAAACCTCGAGAACTCACACCCCCTTAAAGAGCATTTGAGATTTTATAGGTTTGCTACCAGTAGCCATTAAAGGTCTGAAATGAGGACACTTTTTTCAAACGATCACAAAATCTTCTCCACTTTGAGTTTTTAGCTGAATTTTTTTGTGCATGCCAAAAAAAATACAAGGATCACCTCTACCAAATTTGGGACAAAACTGTTTCTAATAAAATTTTAAAAATTCCCAAAATGTAAAAACTTTCAAAAATCATGAAAAATAGAAAATGGGTCGTCTTACCATGAAACTTCAGATGAAGGCTTAGGGGACCATTGTATGAATTTACAAGCCATAAAAATGGCATTGGCATGGCAGAAATATAAAGATCTGCTTGAACCCACCTACCACCCGTTCGATCCCCGACTTGCGCATCCTACCTCTCTGGTTGGCTGAGCGCCCGCACGCTTGTTTCGTGGGTTGACTTAGGCATACAGAGTTCATCCCCAGTCTAAGCATATGGAGTTCATTCCTAGTCTAAGATCAGATCAAACCGAGGGTTGTGACAGCAGGATCGACAGCATGCAGGGGTACCGGGCCGATCCTCAGCTTACGCATTCTGCCTCTCCGGTCGGCTGAGCGCCCGCACACCCGTTTCATGGGTTGGCTTAGGCATAGCGAGTTCATACCATGTTTAAGCCCCAGCCAGACCGAGGGTTGTGGTAGCGGTACCGATAGCACGCAGAAGGGGACTAGGCTAATCCCTGACTTGCACATGATGCCTCTCCGATCGGTTCAGTGCCCATACGCTCGTTTCGTGGGTTGACTTAGCCATACGGAGTTCATTCCCAATCTAAGATCGAACCAAAATGAGGGTTACAGTAGCAGGATAGACAGCACGTAGAGGGGAT
Source organism: Durio zibethinus (assembly GCF_002303985.1). Next base: position 12,376,676 of record NW_019167826.1, read on the forward strand.
CGGGTTGGTCCCCGGCTTGTGCATTCTGCCTCTCCAGCCGACTGAGCGCCCGCACGCTCGTTTTGTGGGTTGGCTTAGGCATACGGAGTTCATTCCATGTCTAAGCATACGGAGTTCATTCCCAGTCTAAGATCGGACCGGACCGAGGGTTGTGATAGTCGAACCAGCAGTAGGATCGGTAGCACGCAGGGGGGACCGGGTCTATCCCTGGCTTGCACATTCTGCCTCTTCAGTCGGCTGAGCGCCCGCACGCTCGTTTCATGGGTTGACTTAGGCATGCGGAGTTCATTCCCAGTCTAAGATCTAACTAGACCGAGGGTTGCGATAGCAGTATTAACAGCACGCTGGGGGGATCGGGCTGATCTCTGGCTTGCGCATTTTGCCTCTCCAGTCGGCTGAGCGCCCGCACGCTCGTTTTGTGGGTTGACTTATGCATACGAAGTTCATCCCTAGTCTAAGCATATGGAGTTCATTCCCAATCTAAGATCGGATCGGGTCGAGGGTTACAGCAGCAGGATGGATAGCACGAAGGGGGGTTCGGGTCGATCCCCAGCTTGGGCATTTTGCCTCTCCGATCGGCTGAGCGCCCGTACGCCCGTTTCGTGGGTTGGCTAAGGCATAGGGAGTTGATTCCATGTCTAAGCCCCAACCGAAATGAGGGTTGTGGCAGTGAGACCGGCAGCATGCAGAGGGGGACCGGGTCGATCCCCGGCTTGCACATTCTGCCTCTCCTGTCGACTGAGTGCCCGAACGCTCGTTTCGTGGGTTGACTTAGGCATACAGAGTTCATTCCCAGTCTAAGATCAGACCGGATCGAGGGTTGCGGTAGCAAGATCGACAGCATGCAGGAGGGGCCATACCGATCTCCGACTTACGCATTTTACCTCTCCAGTCGACTGAGCGCCCACACGCTCATTTCGTGGGTTGGCTTAGGGATACGGAGTTCATTTCATGTCTAAGCATATGGAGTTCATTCTCAGTCTAAGATCGGACTGAACCGAGGGTTACGGTAGCAGGACTAGTAGTTGGATCGGTAGCACATAGGGGGGGACGACCCGATCCCCGGCTTGCGTATTCTGTCTCCCCGGCTGGCCTCTCCAGCCGGTTGAGCATCCGCACGCTTGTTTCATGGGTTGACTTAGGCATACAGAGTTCATCCCCAGTCTGAGCATACAGAGTTCATTCCCAGTCTAAGATCAAATCAGACCGAGGGTTGTAACAGCAGGATCGACAGCATGCAGGGGGGACCAGACCGATCCACAGCTTGGGCATTTTGCTTCTCCGGTCGACTGAGCGCCCGCACGCCCGTTTCGTGGGTTGGCTTAGGCATAGGGAATTCATTCCATGTCTAAGCCCCAGCCGAAATGAGGGTTGTGGCAGCGGGACTGACAGCATACAGAGGGGGACTGGGTCGATCCCCGACTTGCGCATTCTGCCTCTCCCTGCCTGCTGAGCGCCCGCACGCTCGTTTCGTGGGTTGGCTTAGACATATGGAGTTCATTCCATGTCTAAGCATACGGAGTTCATTCCCAGTCTAAGATTTTGAGCCACGGTGCACATGCTGGGCTCAGGCATGTGCTACTGCTGCTTTTTTTTTGCCTGGGGCACCATCACCGGAGCATCATCAGAGCATCGTCGGAGAGCCTAACCGGCAGTATTGGGGGTTCCAATGATTTGGGGGGCCGAGGGGGTGTGCGCACATGATGTACGATGGGTGCTGGTACTTGTGTCATGGGCTCCGACCACAGACTCAAAAACCGTGCGGCCTTAGGCTTGGAATCTCCTCCTTTATGCCTAAGTTAGCCTAAAACACAAGCGTTTGGGCACTAGAACAACGGGAAGGGCTGATTACGCAAGTTAAAGAGAAACAGGATAAGAAGGCAGAAATCTAGAAATGCTATTGTATTCACTGAAACGGAAGTGTTTGATGGTGTACAAATGAGGGAGGAGCAGCCCTCTATTTATAGTTGAGGCACCAGCTTATACTTAATGGCAGTATCCCTAGAATAAAGGCTAAAATCATGGGATTATACAGATTACAATCAATCAGAATGCTAACTCCTGATTTTCAGGGTCAACCAAATCTACCAGGATGCTGCTGCTGATCCTGCCTGCTTCCAGAAGCTTCCCTTGCGTGTCTAGCACCTTGGGCCCTTCTGGATGTGGTGCAGGCAGCTTGTATGCCAGGCCTTGGTCTCACGGGCTGGCCTGCAAGTTGGGCGGGCATTCTGAACTCGTTTGCTAGGCTTTACGCATAGATACCCGCCAACACACCTGGTCTACGAGCCTCAACCTCTAGCTCACCTGCTGGTGCGCCTGATGTGCCTGGCGTGCCCGCCTAGGTTGTGACATTCTCCCCCACCTGATTACACAACACCCTCATTACGTCTTCTGCATGGTACTGCCTGATCTGGTCCTCGAACTGCCATAAGTCATCTGATGGTTCCCAGCTTACCTCACTATCTGAAAGTCCCTTCCAGTGCACCAAGTACTCTTGTCTTCGCTGATAGTTCTTCCGTCTCACCTCCCGGTCAACTATGATGCTGTGGACCTCCTTCTCATATGAGGCCCTTTCCCAATGGTGTACGCTTTGACTTTGCCCATCCTGGTTCTCCCTCATTCTCATCGAACAGCTTGAGCATGCTCACATGGAACACCGGGTGTACCCTCAGCTTAGGTGGTATATCTAGCTTGTAGTCAACCTTGCCTACCCTCTTGACTACTCGAAAAGGTCCCTCATACCTCCAGACTAGGCCTTTGTGCAGCCCCCCTATGGCACACAATGGGATGCAGCTTCACCAACACCAAGTTTCCAACCTGGAACTACACGTCCCTCCTATTCTGGTCTGCCCATTTCTTCAACCTCTTGGCCGCCTTGTGTAGACAAACTCTGGCCAAGTCAGTTTGCTCCTGCCATGCCTTGGCAAACTTGTATGCTGCTGGATTTGGCCCTGTATAACCTACAACAATCGAACCGGGTGTTAGTGGTTGTTGCCCTGTCACAACCTCAAATGGGCTCTGGTTTGTTGCCTCGCTCCTTTGCAAGTTGTAGGAAAACTGTGCAATATCTAGCAGCTTTGGCCAGTCCCTTTGTGTGGCACTCACATAGTGCCTGAGGTAGACCTCCAATAGTCCATTCACTCGTTCTGTCTGCCCATCGGTCTGCGGATGCATGCTGGTGGAAAAGTTCAAGTCTGACCCCAACAGCTTGAACAACTCAGTCCAGAACCTGCCCGTGAAATACCCGTCCTGATCACTAACAATGGTCCTCGGCACTCCCCAGTACTTAACCATGTTCTTCAGGAACAATCGAGCTGCCTCTTCGGCTGGGCACTCCTTGGTTGCTGGAATGAAGATTCCATACTTGGAAAACCTGTCCACCACTACCATGATGCTTCCAAACCCTTCTGCTTTAGGTAGACTGACTATAAAGTCCAGAGAAACACTCTCCCATGGTCGCTCTGGCACTGGCAATGGCTCCAAGAGACCGCCTGGTTTCTTGAGCTCCACCTTGTCCTGTTGACACATAAAACAAGTCTTCACATAGGCCTCCATATTGTCCCTCATGTGCGGCTAGTAGTACCGATCCTCGATCAATACCAAGGTACAGCTCACTCCGGGGTGTCCAGCCCACCTTGAATCATGGCATTCTTACAAAACTTCCTTCGAAGCTTCCCGTGCTACGGCACAAATAGTCTACTTCCCCTGGTGTACAGTAAGCCATCCTGTAACCAAAACCACCTAGTCTTACCTTGCTGGGTGTACTCCATCAAAGCCTTGGCTATAGGATCATGCGTAAGTCCCTCCTTGATGCGCGGCACCAGTGACCCCTCTGGTTGGCTAATGGTAGCAAGGTTAGCCTTCTTGCTCAGGGTGTCTGCCACTAGGTTCGCCCGCCCCGGCTTGTACTCCATCTGGAAATCAAATTTCGTAAGAAAATCTTGCCATCTCGCCTGCTTGGGGGACAGCTTCTTCTGCATTTGGAAGTAGCTGGTCACCATATTGTTCGTCCTAACCACGAACCTCGACCCCAACAGGTAATGGTGCCAAGTGTGCAAGCGGTGCACCACTGCAGTCATCTCCTTCTCTTGGACCATGTACTTACGCTCAGTCTCGTTCAACTTCCTACTTTTGAACGCGACTGGACGTCCCTCCTACATCAACACGCCCCCTATGATAAAGTCTGATGCATCCGTATGCACCTCATACAGCTTGGCATGGTCTGGTAAGGCCAAGACTGGCTCCTTGGTCACAGTCCTCTTCAACCTGTCAAAGGCTTCCTGGCACCCTGCGCTGCACTCCCATGCTTTCCCTTTCTTGAGCAAGTCAGTCAATGGCGTGGCTATTGCTGAGTGACCTTTAATGAAGCACCTGTAGTAGTTGACCAGCCTAAGGAACGATCTCAACATAGTGACCTTGGCTGACGGTTGCCACTCCAGGATGGCGTGTATCTTGCCTTCATCCATGCGTATCCTGCCACCTCCCACTATGTGGCGAAGGAACGAGATCTCCTGCTGGGCGAATGAGCACTTCTCCATCTTGACAAACTGCTTATGCGCCTGTAACACCTCGAACACCTGTCTCAAGTGGTCTACATGCTCTCCCAAAGTCTGACTGTAGATCACAATGTCATCCAAATAAACCATAACAAACCGATCAAGGAATGACTGAAGTACCTTGTTCATAAGGGTGCAAAATGTTGCTTCGGCATTCGTGAGTCCGAAAGGCATCAACAAGAACTCATACGAACCATACCGAGTGACACATGCTGTCTTTGGCTCATCTCCCTCCGTGATCTTGACTTGATAGTAGCCTGACCTCAAATCCAACTTGGTGAACCACTTTGCGCTCCCAAGTTGATCGAACAAGTCTGCAATGAGTGGGATGGGGTACTTGTCCTTGATGGTCAGCTTGTTCAAAGCCTGGTAGTCTATGCACAGCCGCAACGACCCATCATGCTTGCGTTGAAATAGAACCAGTGCACCATAGGGTGCCTTCGATGGCCTGATGAAGCCAGCATCAACTAACTCTTTGAGCTGCTTCCTCAACTCCTCCAACTCTGGTGAAGACATTCGATAAGGGGCTCTAGCTGGTGGTTTGGCCTTGGACACCAGCTCGATCTTGTGGTCCACCTCCCTCTTAGGTGGTAGCTTGCTAGGTAGCTTTGCAGGCATCACATCACTAAAGGTCTTTAGCACCTTTAGCACCTCCAAGGGTGACTCGGTCTCCTTCTCCCTTGGCTCATCATATTTTAGGGCTACCAAAAAGGTGTCTTCTTGTCTATTTACCACCTTGGCAAATTGGATGGCTGACACCACTCGCGACCTAACTACAGACCCTCTCCTCAATGGCACTAGGCATTGGCATCGTGCATCCAAGATGCAAACACAATCGACAAAAGGCACAAGGAGGGCATTAATCCGAACAAGGAAATCCAACCCAATCACAAACTCATAGTCATCGAGGGGTATTACCTCAATGGTCTCCTTGCCTTTCCAGTCTCCAAGCTGTAACTCCACTCCCCGCGCTACTCCAATGGCTGGAACTTTCTTGGAGTTCACCGTTTTGATGGTACCAGTCTCTTTCTACACCTTTAGTCCGAGCTTTCAGGCTCTATCACCTGAAATAAAAAGATGTGAGGCACCTGTGTCCACTAGTGTGCTCACCTTCTGACTTGCAACCATCAGATCCGTAAACATCAAGCCCTTTGGCTTGTGGCTTCCCTTACTCTGGACAGCATTGAGCACCAATGACCCAAGCTTTGCTGCCCCTAACTCTGGCTCCTCATCAAACTCCTTGTCTATAGTAACCAGCTTGCCCTTTTGTGGGTAATTGCACACTATGTGGCTCCCTCCACATAGGTAGCATGCTAGTGGCTCTCAGTCCCCTTTTGCTTTCCACTTGCCTGCTGGTGGCTTCCTCTCGCCATCCTTGGTTGAACGGTCTCGATCTCCATCCTTGGATTCTCGATCATGGTCCTTCCTCTTGGACTGCTTCTTTCGGTCCCTATCGTCCCTGCCCTTACCCTTAGGCTTGGTAGACTCGAACTTGTTCAGAGGCTTGAACTCTATCAAGGCCTCGGCAGTAGTCATGGCTTTAGCCAAGTCATGAACTCCTCTCCTTTGTAGCTCATGCTTCACACATGGCTTCAGCCCATCCATGAAAGCAAATAAGGAGTCCTTCTCACCTAGATCAGATATCCGTAGCATCAATTCAGAGAATTTTTAGACATACTCCCTTATGTCCCCTTGCTGGCTCAGCCTGCGCAACTTTGCCTGCGTCTCATCATCAGCATACTCTAGGTAAAATTATTCTCTGAACTCCTTTTGAAACTCTACCCAGGTTCCAATCTTGGCACTCCCATGCCTGACATCATCACACTTGTGCCTCCACCACAATAAGGCTACATCAGTGAGATACATAGCAGCGGTGCTTACCTTTATCGCCTCATCTTGCATGCCCATGGCTTGGAAATACTGCTCCATACCCAAAGGTAGTTGTTTACTTCCTTGGCTGCCCTAGTCCCCTTAAACTCTTTAGGCTTAGGGACCTCCAATCTGGATTTGGACACTCCGGCAAACATGCCATTCCCAATGGCAGTCTTGCAAGTCACGAGCTCACTGGTAAGCTCCTCCATCCGCTGGCGCATCGCCTCCATGCCATCGCGCAAGGTTAGCACTTCAGCCTCCAAGGTCTGATTCTTTTGGGTGAACACATCCAAGCCTTTGTTGAGAGCAGCTTGCAGCTCACTTTGGATCTCCTCCCTCATGGAGTCTAGCGATGCAATGTGAGTCTCTACTCCCTCAAGCTTCTCCCCCATGTCACCCATGGTCACCTCCACCTTGGCCAGCCTACCGTCCATGGTAGACCAGATATCTCTAGAACTGGCTTTCCTCCCTTTTCCATGTCCATGTTGGTTAGCAGCGTCACTTTGGGATGCCATCTCCTCTAACCTGCACAACACAAACACACAGAATCAAACTTGCTCTGATACCAACTGTCACGGGCTCCGACCTTAGACTCAGAAACCATGCGACCTTGGGCTTGGAATCTCGTCCTTTAAGCCTAAGTCAGCCTAAAACACAAGCATACGGGCACTAGAACAACAGGAAGGGCTGATTACGCAAGTTAAAGAGAAACAGGATAAGAAGGCAGAATTCTAGAAATGCTCTTGTATTCACTGAAACAGAAGTGTTTGATGGTGTACAAATGAGGGAGGAGCAGCCCTCTATTTATAGTTAAGGCTCCAGCTTACATTTAATGGCAATATCCATAGAATAAAGGCTAAAATCATGGGATTATACAGATTACAATCAATCAGGATGCTAACTCCTAATTTTCAGGGTCAACCAAATCTGCCAGGATGCTGCTGCTGATCCTGCCTGTTTCCATAAGCTTCCCTTGCGTGTCCAGCACCTTGGGCCCTTCTGAATGTGGTGCGGGCAGCTTGTATGCTAGGCCTTGATCTCACGGGCTGGCCTGCAAGTTGGGCGGGCGTTCTGAACTCGTTTGCTAGGCTTCGCATGCAGATACCCGCCAGCACGACTGGTCTACAGGCCTCAACCTCTGGCTCACCTTCTGGTGCGCCTGATGTGCCTGGTGCACCCGCCCAAGGTGTGACACTTGGCCCTTATATTGGCCCCCTATCCCTCATCAAACCTCAAGAACTCACACCCCCGTAAAGAGCATTTGAGATTTTAAAGATTTGCTGCCATAGCCATTAAAGTGTCTAAAATGGGGACACTATTTTCAAATGGTCACAAAATCTTCTCCACTTCGAGTTTTTAGCTAAATTTTTTTGTGCATGCCAAAAAAATACAAGGATCCCCTCTACCAAATTTGGTGACAAAACTCTTTCTAAAAAATTTTTAAAAAATCTCGAACCGTAAAAAGTTTTGAAAATAATGAAAAATAGAAAACGGGTCGCCTTGCCACGAAACTTCACATGAAGGCTTAGGAGACCATTGTATGAATTTATAAGCAATAAAAATGGCATTGGCATGGCAGAAATATGAAGATGTGCTTGAACCCACCTACCACCCGTTCGATCCCTGGCTTGCGCATCCTGCCTTTCTGGTCGGCTAAGCGCCCGCATGCTCGTTTCGTGGGTTGACTTAGCTATACGAAGTTCATCCCCAGTCTAAGCATACAAAGTTCATTCCCAGTCTAAGATCGGATCAGACTGAGGGTTGCAGCAGTAGGATCGACAGCACATAAGGGGGACCAGGCCAATCTTCGGCTTGCGCATTCTGCCTCTCCGGCCGGCTGAGCACCCTCACGCCCGTTTCAAGGGTTAGCTTAGGTATAGGGAGTTCATTCCATGTCTAAGCCCTAGCCAGACCCAGGGTTGTGGCAACGGGACTGGCAGCACGCAGAGGGGGATCGGGCCAATCCCCGACATGCGCATTATGCCTCTCCGGCCGGTTCAACGCCCGCATGCTCGTTTCATGGGTTGACTTAGGCATACAGAGTTCATTCCCAGTCTAAGATCAGACTGGACCAAAGGTTGCGGTAGCAGGATTGACAGCACGCAGGGGGGACCGGGCCGATCCCCGACTTGCGCATTCTGCCTCTCCGGTCGGCTGAGCGCCCGCATGCTCATTTCGTGGGTTGGCTTAGGCATACGAAGTTCATTCCATGTCTAAGCATACGGAGTTCATTCCCAGTCTAAGATCAGATCAGATCAAGGGTTGCAGCAACAGGACTAGCAGCAGGATCGACAGCACGCAGGGGGAATTGGGCCGATCCCCGGCTTGTGCATTCTGCCTCTCCGACCGACTGAGCGCCCGCACGCTCGTTTCATGGGTTGACTTAGGCATATGGAGTTCATCCCCAATCTAAGCATACGGAGTGCATTCCCAGTCTAAGATCGGATCGGACCAAAGGTTGTTGCAGCAGGATCGATAGCACGCAGGTGGGACCAGGCCGATCCCCGGCTTGCGCATTCTGCCTCTCCGGCTGGCTGAGCACCCGCATGCCTGTTTCATGGGTTGGCTTAGGCATAGGGAGTTCATTCCATGTCTAAGCCCCAGCCGAATCGAGGTTGTGGCAGCGGGACCGGTAGCACGCAGAGGGGGATCGGGTTGATCCCCAGCTTGGGCATTATGCCTATTCGGCTGACTCAGCGCCCGCACGCTCCTTTCATGGGTTGACTTATACGTACGGAGTTCATTCCCATTCTAAGATCAGATCGGACCGAGGGTTGCGGCAGCAAGATCGACAGTACACAGGGGGGACCGAACCGATCCCCTGCTTATGCATTCTGCCTCTCCGGCTAGCTGAGCGCCCGCACGCTCATTTCGTGTGTTAGCTTAGGTGTACGAAGTTCATTCCATGTCTAAGCATACGGAGTTCATTCCCAGTCTAAGATTTTGAGCCACGATGCACATGCTTGGCTCGGGCATGCACTGGTGGCACATTTTTTTCGCCCGGGGCACCATCGCCAGAGCATCACCGGAGAGCCTAACTGACGGCTTTGGGGGTTCCGGCGATTGGGGGGCCGGGGGGTGTGTGCACATGATGTGCGAAGGGTGCTGGTACTTGGCCCTTATATTGGCCCCCTATCCCTCATCAAACCTCGAGAACTCACACCCCCTTAAAGAGCATTTGAGATTTTATAGGTTTGCTGCCAGTAGCCATTAAAGTCTCTGAAATGTGGACACTTTTTTCAAACGGTTACAAGATCTTCAAAGGCCGATCCCTGGCTTGCGCATTCTGCCTCTCCGGTAGGCTAAGCGCCCGTAGGCCCGTTTCATGGGTTAGCTTAAGCATAGGGAGTTCATTCCATGTCTAAACCCCAGTCGGACTGAGGGTGGTGGCAGCGGGACCGACAGCACGCAGAGAGGGACCGGGCTGATCCTCGACTTGCGCATTATGCATCTCCGGCCAGCTCAGTGCCCGCATGCTCGTTTCGTGGGTTGACTTAGGCATACGGAGTTCATTCCCAATCTAAGATAGGACCGGACTGAAGGTTAGGATAGTAGGATCGACAGCACACAGGGGGGACCGGGCTGATCCCTGGCTTGCACATTCTGCCTCCCCGGCCGGTTGAGCGCCTGCTCGCTCGTTTCATGGGTTGGCTTAGGCATACGGAGTTCATTCCATGTCTAAGCAAACAGAGTTCATTCCTAGTCTAAGATCGGACCGAACTGAGGGTTGTGGTAGCAAGACCAGTAGCAGAATCGACAGCATGCAGGGGGGACCGGGCCGAACCCTGACTTACGCATTCTACCTCTTCGGCCGGCTGAGCGCCCGCACGCTCTTTTCGTGGGTTGGCTTAGGCATGCGGAGTTCATTCCATGTCTAAGCATGTGGAGCTCATTCCCAGTCTAAGATCAGACTGAACCGAGGGTTGCGGTAGCAAGACCAGCAGCAGGATCGACAGCACGCAGGAGGGGATCGGGTCGATCCCTGGCTTGCGCATTTTGCCTCTCCGATCGGCTGAGCACCCGCACGCTCATTTCGTGGGTTGGCTTAGGCATACGAAGTTCATTCCATGTCTAAGCCCCAGCCAAACTGAGGGTTATGGCAGTAGGATCGACAGCGGGATCGATAGCACGCAGAGGGGGATCGGGCTGATCCCCAGCTTGCACATTACGCCTCTCCGACCGGCTGAAGGCCCGCACGCTCGTTTCATGGGTAGAGTTAGGCATACGGAGTTCATCCCCAGTCTAAGCATACAAAGTTCATTCCCAATCTAAGATTGGTCCGAACCGAGGGTTGTGGCAGTAGGATCGACAGCACGCAGGGGGGATCGGGTCGATCCCAGGCTTACGCATTCTACCTCTCCGGCCGACTGAGCACCCGTACGCCCGTTTCATGGGTTGATTTAGGCATAGGGAGTTCATTCCATGTCTAAGGCTCAGCCAGACCGAGGGTTGTGGCAGCGGGACCGGCAGCACGTAAAGGGCGACTGGGCTGATCCCTGGCTTGCGCATTATGCCTCTTCGATCGGTGCAACGCATGCACGCTCGGGCATGCCGGAGAGGCTAACCGACGGCATTGAGGGTTCCGACGATTGGGCGACCGGGGGGGTATGCACACATGATGTGTGGTGGGTGCTGGTACTTGGCCCTTACATTGGCCCCCTATCCCTCATCAAACTTCGAGAACTCACACCCCCTTAAAAAGCATTTGAGATTTTATAGGTTTGCTGCCAGTAGCCATTAAAGTGTTTGAAATGGGGACACTTTTTTCAAACGGTCACAAAATCTTCTCCACTTCGAATTTTTAGCTGAATTTTTTTGTGCATGCCAACAAAAATACAAGGATCACCTCTACCAAATTTGGGGACAAAAATCTTTCTAAAACCGTAAAAAGTTTCAAAAATCGTGAAAAATAGAAAATGGGTCGTCTTGCCACGAAACTTCACATGAAGGCTTAGGGGACCATTGTTTGAATTTACAAGCCATAAAAATGGCATTGGCATGGCAGAAATATGAAAATGTGCTTGAACCCAGCTACCACTCGTTCGAACCCAGCTACCACTGAGGGTTGTGGCAGCAGTATCGACAGCACGCAGGGGGGATCGGGCCGATCCCTGGCTTGTAAATTCTGCCTCTCCGATCGGATGAGTGCCCACACGTCTGTTTCATGGGTTAGCTTAGGCATAGAGAGTTCATTCCATGTCTAAGCCCCAGCCGGACCGAGGGTTGTGGTAGCGGGACCGGCAGCATGCAGAGGGGGACCGAGTCGATCTCAGACTTGTGCATTATGCCTCTCCGATCGGCTTAGCGCCCGAATGCTCGTTTCATGGGTTGACTTAGCCATACGGAGTTCATTCCCAGTCTAAGATCAGATCAAACTGAGGGTTGCAGCAGTAGGACCAGCAGTAGGACCAGCAGCAGGATCGACAGCACGCAAGGGGGGATTAGGTCGATCCCCGGCTTACGCATTCTACCTTTTCGGGCGGCCTCTCCGACCGACTGAGCGCCCACACGCTCGTTTCATGGGTTGACTTAGGCATACGGAGTTCATCCCCAGTCTAAGCAAACGGAGTTCATTCCCAGTCTAAGATCAAACTGGACCGAGGGTTGCGGTAGCAGGATCGACAGCATGCAGGGGAGATTGGGCCGATCCTCGGCTTGCGCATTCTGCCTCTTCAGCCGGTTGAGTGCCCACACGCCCGTTTCATTGGTTGGCTTAGGAATAGGGAATTCATTCCATGTGTAAGCCCCAGTCGAACCGAGGGTTGTGGTAGCGGGACCGACAGCACGTAGAAGTGGACCGGGTTAATCCCCCGCTTGCGCATTATGCCTCTTCGGCTGGCTCAACGCCCACAGGCTCGTTTCGTGGGTTGACTTAGGCATGCGGAGTTCATTCCTAGTCTAAGATCGGACCGGACCGAGGGTTGCGGTAGTAAGATCGACAGCATGCAGGGGGGATCGAGTCAGTCCCCGACTTACGCATTCTGCCTCTTCGACCGGCTGAGTGCCCGCATACTCATTTCATGGGTTGGCTTAGGCATACGGAGTTCATTCCATGTCTAAGCATACGAAGTTCATTCCCAGTTTAAGATCAGATCAGACCGAGGGTTGCGACAGTAGGATCGGTAGCACGCAAGGGGGATCGGGCCGATCCTCGGCTTGCACATTCTGCCTCTCTGGTCGACTGAGCACCCGCATGCTTGTTTCGTGGGTTGGCTTAGGCATACGGAGTTCATTCCATGTCTAAGCCCCAGTCGGACCAAGGGTTGTGCCAGCAAGATCGGCAGCGGGATCGGTAGCACGCAGAAGGGGACCGGGCTAATCTCCGGCTTACGCATTATGCCTCTCCGGTCAACCTCTTCGACCGGCTGAGCGCCCGCACGCTCGTTTCATGGGTTGACTTAGGCATACGGAGTTCATCCCCAATCTAACCATACGGAGTTCATTCCCAGTCTAAGATCGAACTAGACCAAGGGTTGCGGTAGTAGGATCGGCAGCACCTAGAGGGGACCAGACCGATCACCGACTTGCGCATTCTGCCTCTCCGATCGACTGAATGCCCAAATGCTCGTTTCGTGGGTTAGCTTAGCCATAGGGATTTCATTCCCATGTCTAAACCCCATTCAGACCGAGGGTTGTGGTAGCAGGACCGACAGAACGTAGAGGGGGATCGGGTCGATCCCCGGCTTGTGCATTATGCCTCTTCGGCCGGTTCAGCGCCCGAATGCTCGTTTCATGGGTTGACTTAGGCATACGGAGTTCATTCACAGTCTAAGATCGAACCGGATCAAGGGTTGCGGTAGCAAAATCGATAGCATGCAGGGGGGGACCTGGCTGATCCCCGACTTGCGCATTCTGCCTCTTCGACCGGCTAAGCGCCCGTACGCTCGTTTCGTGGGTTGGCTTAGGCATACGGAGTTCATTCCATGTCTAACCATACGAATGTCATTCCCAGTCTAAGATCGGACCGGATCGAGGGTTGCGGTAGCAAGACCAGTAGTAGGATCGATAGCACACAAGGGGGATCGGGCTGATCCTTGGCTTGCGAATTTTACCTCTCCGGTCGGCCTCTCCGACCGACTGAGCGTGCGCATGCTCGTTTCGTGGGTTGACTTAGGCATACAGAGTTCATCCCCAGTCTAAGCATACAGAGTTCATTCCCAGTCTAAGATCGAACCGGACTAAGGGTTGCAGCAGCAGGATCGGTAGCACGCAGGGGGGACCGGGTCGATCCCCGGCTTACGCATTCTACCTCTTCGACCGGCTAAGCGCCCGCACGCCTGTTTCGTGGGTTGGCTTAGGCATAGGGAGTTCATTCCATGTCTAAGCCCCAGTCGGACTGAGGGTTGTGGCAGCGGGATTGGCAGCACACAGAAAGGGACCGGCCTGATCCCTGGCTTGCACATTCTGCTTCTCCGACCGACTGAGCGCTCGCATGCTCGTTTCGTGGGTTGGCTTAGGCATATGGAGTTTATTCCATGTCTAAGCATACAGAGTTCATTCCCATTCTAAGAGTCTGAGCCACGGTGCACATGCTGGGCTTGGGCATGTGCTGGTGCCAAATTTTTTTCGCCTGGGGCACCATCGCCAAAGCATTGTCGGAGCATCACTGGAGAGCCTAACCGACGATATTTGGGGTTCCGGCGATTGGGGGGCCGGGGGGTGTGTGCACATGATGTGCGATGGGTGCTGGTACTTGGCCCTTATATTGGCCCCCTATCCCTCATCAAACCTCAAGAACTCACACCCCCTTAAAGAGCATTTGAGATTTTATAGGTTTGCTGCCAGTAGCCATCGAAGTGTCTGAAATGGGGACACTTTTTTCAAACGGTCACAAAATCTTCTCCACTTCGAGTTTTTAGCTGAATTTTTTTGTGCATGCCAAAAAAAACACAAGGATCACCTCTACCAAATTTGGGGACAAAACTCTTTCCAAAAAAATTTTAAAAAATCCCGAACCACAAAAAGTTTCAAAAATAATGAAAAATAGAAAACGGGTTGTCTTGCCACGAAACTTCACATGAAAGCGTAGGGGACCATTGTATGAATTTACAAGCCATAAAAATGGCTTAGGCATAGGGAGTTCATTCCATGTCTAAGCCCTAGTCAGATCGAGTGTTGTGGCAACGGGACTAGCAGCACGTAAAGGGGGATCGGGCTGATCCTCAGCTTGTGCATTATGCCTTTCCGACCGGCTCAGCGCCTGCACACTCATTTTATGGGTTGACTTAGGCATACGGAGTTCATTCCCAGTCTAGGATCAGACTGGACCGAGGGTTGCAGCAACAGGATCGACATCACGCAGAGGGGACCGGGCCGGTCCTTAGCTTGCTCATTCGGCCTCTCCGGTCGGTTGACCGATCGCACGCTCGTTTCGTGGGTTGACTTAGGCATACGGAGTTCATTCCATGTCTTAGCATACGGAGTTCATTCCCAGTCTAAGATCGGACCGAACTGAAGGTTGCGGTAGCAGAACCAGCAGTAGGATCGACAGTACGCAGGGAGGACCGGGCCAATCCACGGCTTGCGCATTCTACCTCTCCGGCCAGGTGAGTGCCTGCACGTTCGTTTCATGGTTTGGCTTAGGCATACGGAGTTCATTCCATGTCTAAGCCCCAGCCGGACCGAGGGTTGTGGTAGCAGGACCGATAGCGGGATCGGCAGCATGCAGAGGGGGATTGGGCTGATCCCCGGCTTGTGCATTATGCCTTTCCGACCGGCCTCTCTGACCCACTAAGCGCTCGCACGCTCGTTTTGTGGGTTGACTTAGAAATACGGAGTTTATCCCCAGTCTAAGCATACGGAGTTCATTCCCAGTCTAAGATCGGACCAGACAGAGGGTTGTGGCAGCAGGATCGGCAACATGCAGGGGGGACCGGGCCAATCCCCAGCTTGCACATTCTACCTCTCTGGATGGCTGAGCGCCCGCACGCCCGTACACCCGTTTCGTGGGTTGGCTTAGGCATAAGGAGTTCAATCCATGTCTAAGCCCCAACCGGATTGAGGGTTGTGGCAGCGAGACCGGTAGTATGCAGAGGGGGATCGGGCTGATCCACGGCTTGCACATTATGCCTCTCTAGTCAGCTCAGCACCCGAACGCTTGTTTCGTGGGTTGACTTAGGCATACGGAGTTCATTCCTAGTCTAAGATTAGACCGGACGGATGGTTGTGACAGCAGGATCGACAGCACATAGGGGGGACTGAACTGAGGGTTGGGCAGTAGGACCAACAGCAGGATCGACAGCACCTAAGGGGGACCGGGCCGATCCCCAGCTTGTGCATTCTGCCTTTCCGGCCGACTGAGCGCCCGCACGCCTGTTTCATGGGTTCGCTTAGGCATAGGGAGTTCATTCGATGTCCAAGCCCTAGCCGGACCGAGGGTTGTGGCAGTGGGAACAGCAGCACGCAGAGGGACCAGCAGCACGCAGAGGGGGACCGGGCCAATCCCCGGCTTACGTATTTTGCCTTTCCGGCCGGTTGAGCGCCCGCACGCTCATTTCATGGGTTGGCTTAGGCACACCGAGTTCATTCAATGTCTAAGCATACGGAGTTCATTCCCAGTCTAAGAGTTTGAGCCACGGTGCATATGCTGGGCTCGGGCATGTGCTGGTGCCACATTTTTTTCACTCGGGGCACCATCGTTGGAGCTTAGTCGGAGAGCCTAACCGGTGACATTGGGGGTTTCGATGATTGGGGGGGCCGGGGGGTGTGCGCACATGATGTGTGATGGGTGCTGGTACTTGGCCCTTATCTTGGCCCCCTATCCCTCATCAAACCTCGAGAACTCACACCCCCTTAAAGAGCATTTGAGATTTTATAGGTTGCTGCCAGTAGCCATTAAAGTGTCTGAAATGGGGACACTTTTTTCAAACAGTCACAAAATCTTCTTCACTTCGAGTTTTTAGCTGAATTTTTTTGTGCATGCCAACAAAAATACAAGCATCACCTCTACCAAATTTGGGGACAAAACTCTTTCTAAAAAAATGGCATTGGCATTGGCATTGGCACAGCAGAAATATGAAGATGTGCTTGAACTCACCTACCACCTGTTCGATCCCCGGCTTATGCATCCTGCCTCTCTGGTCGGCTGAGAGTCTGCATGCTCGTTTCGTGGGTTGACTTAGGCATACGGAGTTCATCCCTAGTCTAAGCATACGGAGTTCATTCCCAGTCTGAGATCAGACTGGACCGAGGGTTGCGGCAGCAAGATTGGCAGCACATAGTGGGGATTGGGCCAGTCCCCGACTTGCGCATTCTACCTCTTCGGTCGGTTGAGCGCCCACACACTCGTTTCGTGGGTTGGCTTAGGCATAGGGAGTTCATTCCATGTCTAAGCCCCAATCGGAGCGAGGGTTGTGGCAGTGGGATCGGTAGCACGTAGAGGGGGACCGAGCCGATCCTCGGCTTGCGTATTATGCCTCTCTGGTCGGCTCAGTGCCCGCAAGCTCGTTTCATAGGTTGACTTAGGCATACGGAGTTCATTCCCAGTCTAAGATCAGACCAGACCGAGGGTTGTGACAGCAGGATCGACAGCACGTAGAGTGGGACCGGACCAATCCATGACTTGAGCATTCTGCCTCTCCGATCGGTTGAGTGCCCGCACGCTCGTTTCATGGGTTGGCTTAGGCATACAGAGTTCATTCCATGCCTAAGCATACGGAGTTCATTCCCAGTCTAAGATCGGATCAGAGTGAGGGTTGCAGCAGCAGGATCGACAGCACATAGGGGGGACTAGGCCACTCCCCGGCTTGTGCATTCTGGCTCTCCAGCCGGTTGAGCACCCGCACGCTTGTTTTATGGGTTGGCTTGGGAATAGGGAGTTCATTCCATGTCTAAGCCCCAGCCAGACCAAGGGTTGTGGCAGCGGGACCGACAGCACGCAGAGAGGGACCCGGTCGATCCCCGGCTTGCGCATTATGCCTCTCCGACCGGCTCAGCGCCCTCACGCTCGTTTCATGGGTTGACTTAGGCATATGGAGTTCATTCCCAATCTAAGATCGGACCAGACCGAGGGTTACGACAGCAGCATCAGTAGCACGCAGGGGTGGATCGGGCCGATCCCTAGCTTGCGCATTCTGCCTCTCCGGTCGGCTGAGCGCCCGCACGCCCATTTCGTGGGTTGGCTTAGGTATAGGGAGTTCATTGCATGTCTAAGCCCCAGCCGGACCGAGGGTTGCGGTAGCCAGACCGGCAGCTCGCAGAGGGGGATCGGGTCGATCCCCGGCTTGCGCATTATGCCTCTCCGGCTGCTTAGCACCCTTACGCTCGTTTCGTGGGTTGACTTAGGCATACGATGTTCATTCTCAGTTTAAGATCAAACCAGATCGAGGGTTGCGGTAATAGGATCGATAGCACGCAGGGGGACCGGGCCGGTCCCTGGCTTGCGTATTTTGCCTTTCCGACTGGCTGAGCGCCCGCACACTCGTTTCGTGGGTTGGCTTAAGCATACGGAGTTCATTCCTTGTCTAAGCATACGGAGTTCATTCCCAGTCTAAGATTGGACCGGACCGAGGGTTGTGACAGCAGGATCGGCAGCACGCAGGGGGGATCGGGCTGATCCCCGGCTTGCGCATTCTACCTCTCCGACCGGTTGAGTGCCCGCACGCTCATTTCATGGGTTGGCGTAGGCATATGGAGTTCATTCCATGTCTAAGCCCCAGCCGGATCAAAGGTTGTGGCAGGAGGACCGGCAGTGGGATCAACAGCACGCAGAGGGGGACCGAGCTAATACTCGGCTTGCGCATTATGCCTGTCCGGTCGGCCTCTCTGGTCGGTTGAGCGCCCGTACGCTCGTTTCGTAGGTTGGCTTAGGCATACGGAGTTCATTCCATGCCTAAGCATACGGAGCTCATTCCCAGTCTAAGATCAGATCGGACTGAAAGTTGTAGTAGCAGGACCAGCAGTAGGATCGACAGCACATAGGGGGGACCGGGTCGGTCCCCGACTTGCGCATTCTGCCTCTCCAGTCGACGGAGCGCCCACACGCCGGTTTTGTGGGTTGGCTTAGGCATAGGGAGTTCATTCCATGTCTAAGCCCCAACCGGAGAAAGGGTTGTGGCAGCGGGACCGGCAACACGCATAGGGGGCCGAAACTCTTTCTAAAAATATTTTAAAAAATCCCGAACTGTAAAAAGTTTCAAAAATCATGGAAAATAGAAAATGGGTCGTCTTACCACGAAACTTCACATGAAGGCTTAGGGGACCATTGTATGAATTTAGAAGCCATAAAAATGGCATTGGCATGGCAAAAATATGAAGATGTGCTTGAACCCACTTACCACCCAATCGATCCTCGGCTTGTGCATCCTGCCTCTCTGATCGGCTGAGCGTCCACACGCTCGTTTCGTAGGTTGACTTAGGCATATGGAGTTCATCCCCAGTCTAAGCATATGGAGTTCATTCCCAGTCTAAGGTCGGACTGGACCGAGGGTTGCGACAGTAGGATCGACAGCATGCAATGGGATCGGGCCGATCCCTGACTTGCGTATTTTGCCTCTCCGGCCGGCTGAGCACCCGCACGTCCGTTTCGTGGGATGGCTTAGGCATAGGGAGTTCATTCCATGTTTAAGCCCCAGTCGGACCGAGGGTTGATGCAACGGGACCAGCAGCACGCGGAGCGGGACTGGGTCGATCCCCGGCTTGCGCATTATGCCTCTTCGGCCGGCTCAGCGCCTGCGCGCTAATTTCATGGGTTGACCTATGCATACGAAGTTCATTCCCAGTCTAAGATCGGACCGAACCGAGGGTTACGGTAGCAAGATCGATAGCATGCAGGGGGGACCAGGCCGATCCCTGGCTTGCACATTCTGCCTCTCCGATCGGTTGAGCACCCGTACGTTCGTTTCGTGGGTTGGCTTAGGCATACAGAGTTCATTACATGTCTAAGCATACGAAGTACATTCCCAGTCTAAGATTTTGAGCCATGGTGCACATGCTAGGCTCGAGCATGTGCTGGTACCACATTTTTTTCGCCCGGGGCACCATCGTCGGAGCATCATCGGAGAGCCTAACCGACGGCAGTGGGGTTCCGGTGATTTGGGGGGCCGGGGGGTGTGCACACATGATGTGCGATGGGTGCTGGTACTCTTTCTAAATTTGGGGACAAAACTCTTTCTAAAAAAATTTAGGGACAAAACTCTTTCTAAATTTGGGGACAAAACTCTTTCTAAAAAATTTTTAAAAAATCCCAAACCGTAAAAAGTTTCAAAAATCGTGAAAAATAGAAAACGGGTCGTCTTGCCACGAAATTCACATGAAGGCTTAGGGGACCATTGTCTGAATTTACAAGCCATAAAAATGGAATTGGCACGGCAAAAATATGAAGATGTGCTTGAACCCACCTGCCACTCGTTCGAACCCCGGCTTGCGCATCCTACCTCTCTGGTCGGCTGAGCGCCCGCACTTTCATTTCGTGGGTTGACTTAGGCATACGGAGTTCATCCCTAGTCTAAGCATATAGAGTTCATTCCCAATGTAACATCGGACCGGACCGAGGGTTACGGTTGCAGGATCGGCAGCACGCAGGGGCAATCAGGTCGATCCCCGGCTTGCACATTCTGCCTCTCCGATTGACTGAGCGCCCGCACGCCCGTTTCGTGGGTTGGCTTAGGCGTAGGGAGTTTATTCCATGTCTAAGCTCTAGCCGGACTGAGGGTTGTGGCAGCGGGATCAGCAGCACGCAGAGGGGGACCAGGCCGATCTCTGACTTGCAGATTATGCCTCTTCGGTCGGCTCAGCGCCCGCACGGTCAACTTATGGGTTGACTTATGCATACGGAGTTCATTCCCAGTCTAAGATCAGACCTGATTGAGGGTTGCAGTAGTAGGATCGACAACAGCAGGGGGGATCGGGTTAATCCCCGGCTTGCGCATTCTGCCTCTCCGGCTGGCTGAACACCCGCTCGCTCATTTCGTGGGTTGGCCTAGGCATATAGAGTTCATTCCATGTCTAAGCATACGGAGTTCATTCCCAGTCTAAGATTTTGAGCCACAGTGCACATGCTGGGCTCGGGCAGGTGCTGGTGCCGCATTTTTTTCACCTGGGGCACCATCGCTGGAGCATCGTCGGAGAGCCTAATCGACGGCATTGGGGGTTCCGACGATTGGGGGTCCGGGGGTGTGTGCACACATGATGTGCAATGGGTGCTGGTACCTGGCCCTTATATTGGCCCCCTATCCATCATCAAACCTCGAGAACTCACACCCTCTTAAAGAGCATTTGAGATTTTATACATTTGCTGCCAGTAGCCATTAAAGTGTCTAAAATGGGGACACTTTTTTCAAACGGTCACAAAATCTTCTCCACTTTGAGTTTTTAGCTGACTGTTTTTGTGCAAGCCAACAAAAATACAAGGATCACCTCTACCAAATTTGGGGACAAAACTCTTTCTAAAAAAATTTTAAAAAATCCCGAACCGTAAAAAGTTTTGAAAATCATGAAAAATAGAAAACGGGTCATCTTGCCACTAAACTTCACATGAAGGCTTAGGGGACCATTGTATGAATTTACAAGCCATAAAAATGGCATTGGCATGGTAGAAATATGAAGATGTGCTTGAACCCACCTACAACCCGTTCGATCCCCAGCTTGCGCATCCTGCCTCTCTGGTCGGCTGAGCGCCCGCACGCTCGTTTCGTGGGTTGACTTAGGCATACGGAGTTCATCCCCAGTCTAAGCATATGGAGTTCATTCCTAGTCTAAGATCGGATCGGATCGAGGGTTGCGACAGCAGGATCGACAGCACGCAAGGGGGGACCGGGCCGATCCTCGGCTTGCGCATTCTGCCTCTCTGACCGGCTGAGCGCCCGTATGCCCGTTTCGTGGTTTGGCTTAGGCATAGGGAGTTTATTCCTTGTATAATCTCCAGCTGGATCGAGGGTTGTGGCACCGGGAACGACAGCATGCAAAGTGGGATCGGGCCGATCCTCGGCTTACGCATTATGCCTCTCCGGTCGGCTCAGCGCCCGCACACTTGTTTCATAGGTTGACTTTGGCATATGGAGTTCATTCCCAGTCTAAGATCGGACTGGACTGAGGGTTGCAGCAGCAGGATCGACAGCACGCTGGGGGGATTGAGTCGGTCCCCGACTTACGCATTTTGCCTCTCTGGCCGACTGAGCGCCTGTTCGCTCGTTTCGTGGGTTGGCTTAGGCATACGAAGTTCATTCCATGTCTAAGCATACGGAGTTCATTCCTAGTCTAAGATCGGACCAGACCGAGGGTTACGGCAGCAGGACCAATAGCAGGATCGACAGCACGCAGGGGAGGGATCGGGCCGATCCTCGGCTTGCACATTTTGCCTCTCCGATCGGTTGAGCTCCCGCACGCTCGTTTTGTGGGTTGGCTTAGGCATACAGAGTACATTCCATGTCTAAGCCCCAATCGGATCGAGGGTTGTGGCAGCAGGACCTGTAGCGGGATCGGCAACACGCAGAGTGGGATCGGGCTAATCTCCGGCTTACGCATTATGCCACTCCGACCGGCTGAGTGCCCGCACTCTTGTTTTATGGGTTGACTTAGGCATACGGAGTTCATCCCTAGTTTAAGCATACGAAGTTCATTCCCAGTCTAAGATCAGACTAGACCGAGGGTTGCCGTAGCAGGATCGACAGCACGAAGAGGGGACCGGGTTGATCCCCGATTTGCGTATTCTGCCTCTTCGATCGACTGAGCGCCCGCACGCTCATTTCGTGGGTTGGCTTAGGCATACGAAGTTCATTCCATGTCTAAGCATACAGAGTTCATTCCCAGTCTAAGATTTTGAGCCATGGTGCACATGCTGGGCTCGGGCATTTGTTGGTGCCGTATTTTTTTTGCTCGAGGCACCATCGTCGGGGCATCATCGGAGAGCCTACCGACGGCATTAAGGGCTCCGACAATTGGGGGGTGAGGGGTGTGCGCACATGATGTACGATGGGTGCTGGTACTTGGCCCTTATATTGGCCCCCTATCCCTCATCGAACCTCGAGAACTCACACCCCCTTAAAGAGCATTTGAGATTTTATAGGTTTGCTGCCAGTAGCCATTAAAGTGTTTAAAATGGGGACACTTTTTTCAAACAGTCACAAAATCTTCTCCACTTCGAGTTTTTAGCTGAATTTGTTTATGCATGCCAAGAAAAATACAAGGATCACTTCTAACAAATTTGGGGACAAAACTCTTTCTAAAAAAATTTTAAAAAATTCTGAACCGTGAAAAGTTTCAAAAATCATGAATAATAGAAAACGGGTTGTCTCGCCATGAAACTTCACATGAAGGCTTAGGGGACCATTGTATGAATTTACAAGCCATAAAAATGGCATTGGCACGACAGAAATATGAAGATGTGCTTGAACCTACCTACCATCCGTTGATCCCCGATTTACGCATCCTGCCTCTCTACTCGGTTGAGCGCCCACACGCTCATTTCGTGGGTTGACTTAGGCATATAGAGTTCATACCCAGCCTAAGCATACAGGTTCATTCCCAGTCTAAGATCGGACCGGATCGAGGGTTGCGACAGTAGGATCAGCAGCACGTAGAGGGACCGAGCTGATCCCCGACTTGCACATTCTGCTTCTTTGGCCAGTTGAGCACCCGCACGCCCATTTCGTGGGTTAGCTTAAGCATAGGGAGTTCATTCCATGTCTAAGCCCCAACCGAACCGAGGGTTGTGGTAGTGAGATCGGCAGCACGCAGAGGGGGACCGGGCCAATCCTCGACTTACGCATTATGCCTCTTTGATCGGCTCAGTGCCCGCACACTCGGTTCATGGGTTGACTTAGGCATACAGAGTTCATCCCCAGTTTAAGCATACGGAGTTCATTCCTAGACCAAGATCAGATCAGATCGAGGGTTGTGACAGCAGGACCAGCAGCATGATCGGCAGCATACAGGGGGGATCGAGTCGATCCTTGGCTTGCGCATTCTACCTCTCTGA
Organism: Durio zibethinus; assembly: GCF_002303985.1. The sequence continues at coordinate 12,400,019 of NW_019167826.1, forward strand.
CAGGATGAGCACCCGTGTCATGCCCTGGGCGGGCACGCCAGGCACATCAGGTGCACCAATAGGTGAGCCAGAGGTTAAGGCCCACAGATCAGGCGTGCTGGCGGGTATCTGTGCGTAAAGCCTAGCAAACGAGTTCAGAACACCCACCCAACTTGCAGGCCAGCCCGTGAGACCAAGGCCTGGCATACAAGCTGCCTGCACCACATCTAGAAGGGCCCAAGGTGCTGGACATTCAAGGGAAGCTTCTGGAAGCAGGCAGGATCAGCTGGAGCATCTTGGCCGATTTGGTTGACCTTGAAAATCAAGAGTTAGCATCCTGATTGATTGTAATCTGTATAATCCCATGATTTTAGCCTTTATTCTAGGGATATGCCAGTAGGTTGTAGCTAGAGCCTCAACTATAAAGAGAGGGCTGCTCCACCCTCATTTGTACACCATCAAACACTTTTGTTTCAGTGAATACAAGAGCATTTCCAAAATTTTATCTTTTTATCCTGTTTCTCTTTAACTTGCGTAATCAGACCTTCCCATTGTTCTAGTGCCCGCATGCTTCTATTTTAGGCTGACTTAGGCATAAAGAAAGAGATTCGAAGCCTAAAGCCGTACTGTTTCTGAGTCTGAGGTCAGACCACATGACAGTTGGTATCAGAGCGAGTTCAATTATGCGTGTTTGTGTTGTGCAGGTTAGATCGTGATTGAGGAGATGGCATCCCAAAGCGACGTTGCTAGCCAACAACCAGAGGCCCAGGAGCATGGGCGTGGAAGAGGCAAGAAAGCCAGTTCTAGAGATATCTGGTCTACCATGGACGGTAGGCTGGCCAAGGTGGAGGTGACCGTAGGCAACATGAGGGAGAAGCTTGAGGAGGTAGAGACTCACATTGCATCGCTAGACTCTATGGGGGAGGAGATCCAAAGTGAGCTAGAAGCTCCTCTCAACAAAGGCATGGACGTGTTCACCCAAAAGAATCAGACCTTGGAGGTTGAAGTGCTGACCTTACGCGATGGCATGGAGGCCATGCAACAGTGGATGGAAGAGCTTGCCAGTGAGCTCGTTGCTTGCAAGAATGCCATTGGGAATGGCATGTTTGCTGGAGTGTCCAAGTCCAGATTGGATGTCCCCAACCCTAAGGAATTCAAGGGGACTAAGGCAGCCAAGGAAGTAGACAACTACCTATAGGGTATGGAGCAGTACTTCCAAGCCCTGGGCATGCAAGACGAGGCGATAAAGGTAAGCACTACTGCTATGTATCTCACTGATGTAGCCTCATTGTGGTGGAGGCGCAGGTGTGATGATGTCAAGCGTGGGAGCACCAAGATTAGAACCTAGGCAGAGTTTCAAAAGGAGTTCAAAGAACAATTTTACTCGGAGTATGCCGATGATGAGGTGCGGGCAAAGTTACGCAGGCTGAGCCAGCAAGGGGACATAAGGGAGTATGTCCAGAAATTCTCTGAACTGATGCTACAGATCTCGGATCTAGGTGAGAAGGATGCCTTACTTGCTTTCATGGATGGGTTGAAGCTGTGGGTGAAGCATGAGCTACAAAGGACAGGAGTTCATGACTTGGCTAAAGCCATGACTACTGCCGATGCCTTGATAGAGTTCAAGCCTTTGAACAAGTTCGAGTCTACCAAGCCCAAGGGTAAGGGAAAGGATGATAGGGACCGAAAGAAGTAGTCCAAGGGGAAGGACTGTGACCAGGAGTCCAAGGATGGAGACCGAGACCGTTCAACCAAAGATGGAGAGAGGAAGCCACCAGCAGGTAAGTGGAAAGCAAAAGGGGACCGAGAGCCACTAGCATGCTACCTATGTGGAGGGAGCCACATAGCACGCAATTGCCTGTAGAAGGGCAAACTGGCTGCTGTAAACAAGGAGTCTGACGAGGAGCCAAAGTCAGGGGTAGCAAAGCTTGGGTCGTTGGTGCTCAATGCTGTCTAGAGTAAGGGGAGCCGCAAGCCAAAGGGCTTGATGTTTACAGATCTAATGGTTATGGGTCAGAAGGTGAGCGCACTGGTGGACACAGGTGCCTCACATCTTTTTATTTCAGGTGATGAAGCCGAGAAGCTCGGACTAAAGATGCAGAAAGGGATTGGTACCATCAAAATGGTAAACTCCAAGGAGGTTCCAACCATTGAAGTAGCACAGGGAGTGGAGTTGCAGCTTGGAGACTAGAAAGGCAAGGAGACCATAGAGGTAATACCCCTTGATGCTATGAGTTTATGATTGGGTTGGATTTCCTTGTTCGGATTAATGCCCTCCTTGTGCCTTTTATCGATTTTGTTTGCATCTTGGATGCACAGTGCCAATGCCTAGTGCCATTGAGGAGAGGGTCCGGAGTTGGGTCATGGGTGGTGTCAACCATCCAATTTGCCAAGGCGATAAGCAGACAAGAAGACACCTTCTTGGCAGCCCTAAAATATGATGAGCCAAGGGAGAAGGAGACCGAGTCACCCTTGGAGGTGCTAAAGGTGCTGAAGACCTTTAGTGATGTGATGCCCGCAAAGCTACCTAGCAAGCTACGACCTAAGAGGGAGGTGGACCATAAGATCGAGCTGGTGTTCGAGGCCAAGCCACCAGCTAGGGCCCCTTACCGAATGTCTCCACCAGAGTTGGAGGAGTTGAGGAAGCAGCTCAAAGAGTTAGTTGATGCTGGCTTCATCAGGCCATCGAAGGTGCCCTATGGTGCACCGGTTCTATTCCAGCATAAGCATGATGGATCATTGTGGCTGTGCATAGACTACCAAGCTTTGAACAAGCTAACCATTAAGAACAAGTACCCCATCCCACTCATTGCGGACTTGTTCGATCAACTTGGGAACGTAAGGTGGTTCACCAAGCTGGATTTGAGGTCGGGCTACTATCAAGTCAGGATCGCAGAGGGAGATGAGCCAAAGACAGCATGTGTCATTCGGTATGGTTCATATGAGTTCTTGGTGTTGCCTTTCGGACTCACGAACGCCCTAGCAACATTCTGCACCCTTATGAACAAGGTACTTCAATCGTTCCTTGATCGATTTGTTGTGGTTTATTTGGATGACATTGTGATCTACAGCCAGACTTTGGGAGAGCATGTAGACCACTTGAGATAGGTGTTCGAGGTGTTACGGGTGCACAAGCTATTTGTCAAGAGGGAAAAGTGCTCATTCACCCAGCAAGAGATCCCGTTCCTAGGCCACATAGTGGGAGGTGGCAGGATACGCATGGATGAAGGCAAGATACACGCCATCTTGGAGTGGCAACCGCCAGCCAAGGTCACTGAGTTGAGATCATTCCTCGGGCTGGGTAACTACTACAGGCGCTTCATCAAAGGTCACTCAGCAATAGCCACGCCATTGACTGACTTGCTTAAAAAAGGGAAAGCATGGGAGTGGAGTGCAGGGTGCCAGGAAGCCTTTGATAGGTTGAAGCGGGCTGTGACCGAAGAGCCAGTCTTGGCCTTGCCAGACCATGCCAAGCCGTATGAGGTACATACGGATGCATCAGACTTTGCCATAGAGGGCATGTTGATGCAGGAGGGACGTCTAGTCGCGTTCGAGAGCAGGAAGCTGAACGAGACTGAATGCAAGTACATGGTCCAAGAGAAGAAGATGATTGCAGTGGTACACTACTTGCACACTTGGCACCATTACCTGTTGGGGTCGAGGTTCATGGTGAGGATGGACAATGTGGTGACCAACTACTTCCAGACGTAGAAGAAGCTATCCCCCAAGCAAGCGAGATGGTAAGATTTTCTTGCAGAATTTGATTTTCAGATGGAGTACAAGCCAGGACGAGCGATACCAGTGGCAGATGCCCTGAGCAGAAAGGCTAACCTTGCTGCCACTAGCCAACCAGAGGGGTCACTGGTGCCGTGCATCAAGAAGGGACTTGCGCATGATCCTATAGCCAAAGCTTTGATGAAGTATGCCCAACAAGGTAAGACTAGGCGGTTTTGGTTGCAGGATGGGTTGCTGTACACCAGGGGCAGTAAACTATTTGTGTCGTAGCACGGGAAGCTCCGTAAGGAAGTTTTGCAAGAATACCATGATTCAAGGTGGGCTGGACACCCCGGAGTGAGCCGCACCCTGGCGCTGATCGAGGACCGGTACTATTAGCCATACATGAGGGATGATGTGGAGGCCTATGTGAAGACTTGTCTTGTGTGCCAACAGGACAAGGTGGAGCTCAAGAAACCAGGGGGTCTCTTAGAGCCATTGCCAGTGCCAGAGCGACCATGGGAGAGTGTTTCTCTAGACTTTATAATTGGTCTACCTAAAGCAGAAGGGTTTGGAAGCATCATGGTAGTGATGGACAGGTTTTCCAAGTATGGAATCTTCATTCCAGCAACCAAGGATTGCCCAGCCGAGGAGGCAGCTCGATTGTTCTTGAAAAACATGGTTAAGTACTGGGGAGTGCCGAGGACCATTGTTAATGATCGAGACGGGTGTTTCACGGGCAGGTTCTGGACTGAGTTATTCAAGCTGTTGGGGTCAAACTTGAACTTTTCCACCAGCATGCATCCACAGACTGATGGGCAGATAGAGCAAGTAAATGGACTATTGGAGATCTACCTTAGGCATTATGTGAGTACCACACAAAGGGACTGTCCAAAGCTGCTAGATATTGCGTAGTTTTCCTACAACTTGCAAAGAAGCGAGGCAATGAACCAGAGCCCATTTGAGGTTGTGATAGGGCAACAACCACTAACTCCCGGTTCGATTGCTGCAGGTTATATAGGGTCGAATCCAGCAGCATACAAGTTTGCCAAGGCATGGCAGGAGCAAACTGACTTGGCCATAGTTTGTCTACACAAGGCAGCCATGAGGTCAAAGAAATGGGCAGACCAGAATAGGCGGGACGTGCAGTTTTAGGTTGGAGACTTGGTGTTGGTGAAGCTGGATCCCATTGTGGGCCATAGGGGGCTGCACAAAGGCATAGTTCAAAGGTATGAGGGACCTTTTCGAGTAGTCAAGAGTGTAGGCAAGGTTGCCTACAAGCTGGATATGCCACCCAAGCCGAGGGTGCACCCTGTGTTCCATCTGAGCATGCTCAAGCCATTCCATAAGGATGAGGGAGATCTAGGATAGGCAGAGTCAAAGCGTGCACCATTGGGAGCAAAGGCCTCATATGAGAAAGAGGTCCACAGCATCATAGCTGATCGGGAGGTGAGACAAAAGAATTATCAGCCAAGACAAGAGTACTTGGTGCACTGGAAGGGACTTCTAGACAGTGAGGTGAGCTAGGAACCAGCAGATGACTTAGGGTAGTTCAGGGACCAGATTAGGTAGTACCTTACAGAAGACGCAATGAGGGCATTACGTAATCAAGTGAAGGAGAATGTGACACCCTAGGTGGGCGCGCTAGGCATATCAGGTGCACCAGCAGGTGAGCCAGAGGTTAAGGCCCGTAGACCAGGCGTGCTTGCAGGTATCTGTGCACAAAGCCTAGCAAACGAGTTCAGAATGCCCGCCCAACTTGCAGGCCAGCCCGTGAGACCAAGGCTTGGCATACAAGCTGCCCGTACCACATCTAGAAGGGCCCAAGGTGTTGGACACATAGAGGAAGCTTCTGGAAGCAGGCAAGATTAGTTGGAGCATCTCAACAGATTTGATTGACCCTGAAAATCAGGAGTTAGAATCCTGGTTGATTGTAATCTATATAATCACATGATTTTAGCCTTTATTCTAGGGATATGCCATTAAGTTGTAGCTGGAGCCTCAACTATAAATAGAGAGCTCCTCCACCCTCATTTGTACACCATTAAACACTTCTATTTCAGTGCATACAAGAGTATTTCCAGAATTCTGTCTTCTTATCTTGTTTCTCTTTAACTTGCATAATCAACCCTTCCCATTGTTCTAGTGCTCGCACGCTTGTGTTTTAGGTTGACTTAGGCATAAAGAAGGAGATTCCAAGCCTAAGGCCGCATGGTTTCTGAGTCTAAGGTCGGAGCGCGTGACAGTTGGTATCAGAGCGAGTTCGATTCTACGTGTTTTTGTTGTGCAGTTTAGATCGTGATTGAAAAGATGGCATCCCAAAGCGACGTTGCTAGCCAACAACTAGAAGCCTAAGAGCATGGGCATGGAAGAGGCAAGAAAGCCAATTTGTGCACGTAGGATCAGACTGGACCGAGGGTTACGGTAGTAGGATCGACAGCACGTAGGGGGACCGAGCCGATCCCCAGCTTGGGCATTCTGCCTCTCTGGCTGGCTGAGCGCCCGCACGCCCGTTTCGTGCGTTGGCTTAGGCATATGGAGTTCATTCCATGTCTAAGCCCCAGCCAGACCGAGGGTTGTGGCAGTGGGACCAGAGCACACAGAGGGGGACCGGGCCAATCCTCAGCTTGCGCATTCTGCCTCTCCAGTCGGCTGAGCGCCCACACGCTCGTTTCATGGGTTGGCTTAGGCATACGAAGTTCATTCCATGTCTAAACATATGGAGTTCATTCGCAGTCTAACAGTTTGAGCCACGGTGCACATGCTGGGCTCGGGCATGTGCTGGTGCCACATTTTTTTTGCCCGGGGCACCATCACACGAGCATCACCGGAGAGCCTAACCGACGGCATTGGGGGTTCCGGTAATTGGGGGGGCCGGGGGGTGTGCGCACATGATGTGCAATGGGTGCTAATACTTGGCCCTTATATTGGCCCCCTATACCTAATCAAACCTCGAGAACTCACACCCCCTTAAAGAGCATTTGAGATTTTATAGGTTTGCTGCCAGTAGCCATTAAAGTGTCTGAAATGGGGACACTTTTTTCAAATGGTCACAAAATCTTCTCCACTTCAAGTTTTTAGCTGAAATTTTTTGTGCATGCCATAAAAAATGCAAGGATCACCTCTACCAAATTTGGGGACAAAACTCTTTCTAAAAAAATTTTAAAAAATCTCGAACCATAAAATGTTTCAAAAATCATGAAATATAGAAAATGGGTCGTCTTGCCACGAAACTTCACATGAAGGCTTAGGGCACCATTGTATGAATTTACAAGCTATAAAAATGGCATTGGCATGGCAGAAATATGAAGATGTGCTTGAAGCCACCTATCACCCGTTCGATCCCTGGCTTACGCATTCTGCCTCTCTGGCCGGCTGAGCGTCCGCACGCTCGTTTCGTGGGTTGACTTAGGCATACGGAGCACATTCCCAGTCTAAGCATACGAAGTTCATTCCCAGTCTAAGATTGGACCAGACCGAGGGTTGCGACAGCAGGATCGGCAGGACGCAGGGGGGATCGGGCTGATCCCCGACTTGCACATTCTGCCTCTCCGATCGGCTGAGCGCCCTCACGCCCGTTTCGTGGGTTGGCTTAGGCATAGGGAGTTCATTCCATGTCTAAGCCCCAACCGGACCGAGGGTTGTGCCAGCGGGACCGACAGTGCGTAGAGGGGGACCGGGCCGATCCCCGGCTTGTGCATTATGCCTCTCCGGTCGGCTCAACGCCCGAATGCTCGTTTCGTGGTTTGACTTAGGCATACAGAGTTCATTCCCAGTCTAAGATTGAATCAGGTCAAGGGTTGCGACAGCAGGATCGACAGCACATAGGGGGGATCGGGCCGGTCCCCTGCTTACGCATTCTGCCTCTCTGGCCGGCTAAGCGCCCGCATGCTCATTTCGTAGGTTGGCTTAGGCATATGGAGTTCATTCCATGTCTAAGCATACGGAGTTCATTCCCAGTCTAGGATCAGACTGGACTGAGGGTTACGGCAGTAGGACTAGCAGCAGGATAGGCAGCACGCAGGGGGGAACCAGGTCGATCCCTGGCTTGTGCATTCTTCTTCTCCGACCAGTGAGCGCCTGCACGCTCGTTTCGTTTGTTGACCTAGGCATACGGAGTTTATCCCCAGTCTAAGCATACGGAGTTCATTCCTAGCCTAAGATCAGATCGGATCGAGGGTTGCGACAGTAGGATCGGTAGCACACCGGGGGGACTGGGCCAATCCTTGGATTGCGCATTCTGCCTCTCCGGCCGACTAAGCGCCCGCACGCCCGTTTCGTGGGTTGGCTTAGGCATAGGGAGGTCATTCCATGTCTAAGCCCCAATCGGATCGAGGGTTCTGGTAGTGGGACCGGCAGCACACAGAGGGGGATCGGGCTGATCCCCGGCTTGCGCATTCTGCCTCTCCGATAGACTGAGCGCCCACATGCTCATTTCGTGGGTTGGCTTAGGCATACGGAGTTCATTCCATGTCTAAGCGTACAGAGTTCATTCGTAGTCTAAGAGTTTGTGCCACGGTGCACATGCTAGGCTCAAGCATGTGTCGGTGCCGCATTTTTTCCGCCCGGGGAACCATCACCGGAGCATGGTCGGAGAGCCTAACCGACGGCATTGGTGGTTCCGACGATTGGGGGGGCCGGGGGTTGTGCGCACATGATGTGCGATGGGTGCTGGTACTTGGCCCTTATATTGGCCCCCTATCCCTCATCAAAGCTCGAGAACTCACCCCCCCTTAAAGAGCATTTGAGATTTTATAGGTTTGCTGCCAGTAGCCATTAAAGTGTTTGAAATGGGGACACTTTTTTCTAACGGTCACAAAATATTTTCCACTTCGAGTTTTTAGATGAATTTTTTTTTGCATGCCAACAAAAATACAAGGATCACCTCTACCAAATTTGGGGACAAAAATCTTTCTAAAAAAATTTTAAAAAATCTTGAACCGCAAAAAGTTTCAAAAATCGTGAAAACTAGAAAACGGGTCGTCTTGCCATGAAACTTCACATGAAGGCTTAGGGGATCATTGTATGAATTTACAAGCAATAAAAATGGCATTGGCATGGCAGAAATTTGAAGATGTGCTTGAACCCACCTACCACCCGTTCGATCCTCGGCTTGCGTATCCTACCTCTCTGGTCGGTTGAGCATCGGCACGCTCGTTTTGTGGGTTGACTTACGCATACGGAGTTCATCCCCAGTCTAAGCATACGGAGTTCATTCCCAATCTAAGATCAGATAGGATTGAGGGTTACGACAGCAGGATCGATAGTATGCAGGGGGGATCGGGCTGATCCTCGACTTGCGCATTCTGCCTCTCCGACCGGCTGAGCGCCCGCACGCCCGTTTCGTGGGTTGGCTTAGGCATAGGGAGTTCATTCCATGTTTAAGCCCCAACCAGACCGCGGGTTGTGGTAGCGGGACCGACTGTACGCAGAGGGGGACCAAGTCGATCCCCGACTTGTGCATTATACCTCTCCGGTTGGCTGAGCGCCCACACGCTCATTTCATGGGTTGGCTTAGGCATACGGAGTTCATTCCATGTCTAAACATACGGAGTTCATTCATAGTCTAAGAGTTTGAGCCACGGTGCACATGCTGGGCTTGGGCATGTGCTGGTGTCACATTTTTTTTGCCTCAGGCACCATCACCGGAGCATCACTGCAGAGCTTAACCGACGGCATTGGGGGTTCTGGCGATTGGGGGGCCGGGGGGTGTGCACACATGATGTGCAATGGGTGCTGGTACTTGGCCCTTATATTGGCCCCCTATCCCTAATCAAACCTTGAGAACTCACACCCCCTTAAAGAGCATTTGAGATTTTATAGGTTTGCTGCCAGTAGCCATTAAAGTGTCTGAAATGGGGACACTTTTTTAAACGGTCACAAAATCTTCTCAGCTTCGAGTTTTAGCTGAATTTTTTTTTGCTTGCCAAAAAAAATGCAAGGATCATCTCTAACAAATTTGGGGACAAAAATCTTTCTTAAAAAATTTTAAAAAATCTCGAACCGTAAAAAGTTTCAAAAATCGTGAAAAATAGAAAACGGGTCGTCTTGCCACGAAAACTTCACATGAAGGCTTAGGGGACCATTGTATGAATTTACACACCATAAAATGGCATTGGCACGGCCAAAAATATGAGGATGTGCTTGAAGCCACCTACCACCCGTTCGATCCCTAGCTTGCACATCCTGCCCCTCTGGTAGGCTGAGTGCCCGCACGCTCGTTTCGTGGGTTGACTTAGGCATACGGAGCTCATCCCCAGTCTAAGCATACGGAGTTCATCCCCAGTCTAAGCATACGGAGTTCATTCCCAGTCTAAGATCAGACTGGATTGAGGGTTACGGCAGCAGCGAGACTGACAGCACGTAGAGGGGGATCGGGCTGATCTTCGACTTGCGCATTATGCCTCTTTGGTCGGTTCAACGCCCGCACGCTCGTTTTGTGGGTTGACTTATGCATACAAAGTTCATTCCCAGTCTAAGATCAGACCAGACCGAGGGTTACAACAGTAGGATCAATAGCACGTAGGGGGGACCAGGCTGATCCCCGGCTTGCGCATTCTGCCTCTCCGACTGGCTGAGCGCCTATACGCTCGTTTCGTTGGTTGGCTTAGGCATACGGAGTTCATTCCATGTCTAAGCATACAGAGTTCATTCCCAGTCTAAGATTTTGAGCCACAGTGCACATACTGGGCTCGGGCATGTGCTGGTGCCACATTTTTTTCGCCCGGGGCACCATCGCCGGAGAGCCTAACCGGCGGCATTAGGGGTTGCAGCGATTGGGGGGGCCGGGGGGTGTGCGCACATGATGTGGGATGGGTGCTGGTACTTGGCCCTTATATTGACCCCTTATCCCTCATCAAACCTCGAGAACTCACACCCCCTGAAAGAGCATTTGAGATTTTATAAGTTTGCTGCCAGTAGCTATTAAAGTGTCTAAAATCGAGAAACTTTTTTCAAACAGTCACAAAATCTTCTCCACTTCGAGTTTTTAGCTGAAATTTTTAGTGCATGCCAAAAAAAAATACAAGGATCACCTCTACCAATTTTGGGGATAAAAATCTTTCTAAAAATTTTTTAAAAAATCCCGAACCGCAAAAAGTTTTAAAAATCGTGAAAAATAGAAAACGGGTCGTCTGGCCACGAAACTTCACATGAAGGCTTAGGAGACCATTGTATGAATTTAAAAGCCATAAAAATGGCATTGGCATGGCACAAATATGAAGATGTGCTTGAACCCACCTACCACCCGTTCGATCCCCGACTTACGCATCTTGCCTCTCTGGTCGGCTGAGCGCCCGCACGCTCGTTTCGTGGGTTGACTTAGGCATACAGAGTTCATCTCCAGTCTAAGCATACGGAGTTCATTCGTAGTCTAAGATCGGACCGGACCGAGGGTTGCGACAGCAGGATCGGTAGCACACAGGGGGGACCGGGCTGATCCCTGGCTTACGCATTCTGCCTCTCCGACCGACTGAGCACCCACACGCCCGTTTCATGCGTTGGCTTAGGCATAGGGAGTTCATTCCATGCCTAAGCCCCAGCTGGACCGAGGGTTGTGGCAGTGGGACCGGTAGCACGTAGAGGGGGACCGGGCCTATCCCCGGCTTGCGCATTATGCCTCTTCGGCCTGCTCAGCGCCCGCAAGCTCATTTTGTGGGTTGAATTAGGCATACGAAGTTCATTCCCAGTCTAAGATTAGATCGGACTGAGGGTTACGACAGCAGGATCGACAGCACACAGGGAGGGATCGGGCCAACCCCCGGCTTGCGCATTCTGCCTCTCCGATCGGCTGAGCACCTGTACGTTCGTTTCATGGGTTGGCTTAGGCATACAAAGTTCATTCCATGTCTAAGCATACAGAGTTCATTCCTAGTCTAAGATCGGACCGGACTGCGGGTTGCGATAGCAGGACCAACAGCAGGATCGATAGCACACAGGGGGGACTGAGCCAATCCCTGGCTTGCGCATTCTACCTCTCTGATCGGTTGAGTGCCCGTACGCTCATTTCATGGGTTGGCTTAGGCATACAAAGTTCATTCCATGTCTAAGCATACGGAGTTCATTCCCAGTCTAAGATCAGACCGGACCGAGGATTGCAGCCACAGGACAAGCAACAGGATCGGCAGCACGTAGGGGGGGATCGGGCCGATCCCCGGCTTGTGCATTCTACCTCGTCGACTGGCCTCACTGACCAGCTGAGCGCCCGCACGCTAATTTCATGGGTTGACTTAGGCATACAGAGTTCATCCCCAGTCTAAGCATACGAAGTTCATTGCTAGTCTAACTTCAAACTGAACCAAGGGTTGCAGTAGCAGGATCGACAGCACATTGGGGGGACCGAGCAGATCCCCGGCTTATGCATTTTGCCTCTCCGACTGGCTCAGCACCCGCACTCTCATTTTGTGGGTTGACTTAGGCATACAGAGTTCATTCCCAATCTAAGATCAGACCAAAATGAGGGTTGTGGCAGCAGGATCGATAGCACGTAGGGGGGACCGGGTCGATCCCCGGCTTGCGCATTTTGCCTCTCCGGTCGGCTGAGCACCGTACGCTCGTTTAGTGAGTTGGCTTAGGCATACGGAGTTCATTCCATGTCTAAGCATACAAAGCTCATTCCCAGTCTAAGATCGGACCGGATCGAGGGTTGGAGCAGCAGGACCAGGAGTAGAATCGACAGCATGCAGGAGGGACCGGGCCCCCGGCTTGTGCATTTACCTCTCCGACCTGTTGAGCGCCCGCGCGCTCATTTCATGGGTTGACTTAGGCATATGGAGTTCATCCCCAGTCTAAGCATACAGAGTTCATTCCCAGTCTAAGATCAAACCGAATTGAGGGTTTCAGCAGCAGGATCGACAGCACGCAGGGGGGACCGGGCCAATACTCGGCTTGTGCATTCTGCCTCTTCGGTCGGCTGAGCGCCCGCATGCCCGTTTCATGGGTTGGCTTAGGCATGGGGAGTTCATCCCATGTCTAAGCCCCAGCCAGGCCGAGGGTCGTGGCAGTGGGACTGCAGCACACAGAGGGGGACCGGGTCGATCCCTGGCTTACGCATTATGCCTCTTCGGTCGGCTCAATGCCCGAATGCTCGTTTCATGGGTTGACTGAGGCATACGGAGTTCATTCCCAGTCTAAGATTAGACCGGATCGAGGGTTGTGGCAGTAGGATCGAGAGCACGCCGGAGGGATCGGGCCGGTCCCTGGCTTGCGCATTCTACCTTTCTGGCTTGCTGAGCACCCGCACGCTCGTTTCGTGGGTTGGCTTAGGCATACGGAGTTCATTCCCAGTCTAAGATCGGATCAGACTGAGGGTTGCGATAGCAGGACCAGCAGTAGGATTGACAGCATGCAGGGGGGACCAGGTCGATCCCCAGCTTGCGCATTCTACCTCTCTGGCCGAACTCTTCGACCAGCAGAGCACCCGTACGGTCTTTTCGTGGGTTGACTTAGGCATACGGAGTTCATCCCCAGTCTAAGCATACAGAGTTCATTCCCAGTCAAAGATCAAATCGGACCTAGGGTTGTGGCAGCAGGATCGACAGCACGCAGGGGGGACCAAACCGATCCCTGATTTATGCATTCTACCTCTTCGGTCGGCTGAGTGCCCACAAGCCCGTTTCGTGGGTTGGCTTAGGCATAGGGAGTTCATTCCATGTCTAAGTCCCAGCCGGACCGAGGGTTATGGCAGTGGGACCGACAGCACGTAGAGGTGGACCAGGTCGATCCTCGGCTTGTGCATTCTGCCTCTCCGATCAGCTGAGTGCCCGTACGCTCATTTCGTGGGTTGGCTTAGGCATACAGAGTTCATTCCATGTCTAAGCATACAGAGTTCATTCTCATTTTAAGAGTTTGAGCCACGGTGCACATGCTGGGCTTGGGCATGTGCTGGGGCCGTATTTTTTTCGCCCGGGGCACCATCGTCGGAGCATCGCAGGAAAGCCTATCCGACGGCATTAGGGGTTCCAGCAATTGAGGGGGTTGGGGGGTGTGCGCACATGATGTGCGATGGGTGGTGCTACTTGGCCCTTATATTGGCCCCCTATCCCTCATCAAACCTCAAGAACTCACACCCTCTTAAAGAGCATTTGAGATTTCATAGGTTTACTGCCAGTAGCCATTAAAGTGTCTAAAATAGGGACATTTTTTTCAAACGATCACAAAATCTTCTCAACTTCGAGTTTTTGGCTGAATGTTTTTGTGTAGACCAACAAAAATACAAGGATCACCTCTACCAAATTTGGGGACAAAACTCTTTCTAAAAAAATTTTAAAAAATCCAGAACCGTAAAAAGTTTTGAAAATCGTGAAAAATAGAAAACAGGTCGTCTTGCCATGAAACTTCACGTGAAGGTGAAGGGGACTATTGCATGAATTTACAAGCCATAAAAATGGCATTGGCATGGCAGAAAATAAAAATGTCTTGAACCACTACATCCGTTCGATCCTTAGGTTGTCGCATCCCTCTCTGGCGACTGAGCGTCGCAACAACTCATTTCAACAGGTGGGCTCTAGGCATACGAAAGTTCAGAATTCCTAGTCTAAAGATCGAATGAACGAAGGTTGCGGCAGTAGATCGGTAGCACGCATGGGGGCTCGGGTCAATCCGTGTGCGCATTTGCCTTTTCCGGTTAGCTGAGCACCTGCAACACCCGTTCGTGGGTTGGCTTTAAGGCATAGGAGTTCATTCCATGTTAAGCGCCAGTTCGGAACGAAGGTGTGGCAGCAGGACCGATAGCAATGCAAAGGGATCGGGTCGATCCCCGCCTTGTGCATTATGCCTCTCCAGCCTGCTCAGCACCCGTAGGCTCATTTCATGGGTTGACTTAGGTATATGGAGTTCATTCCCAGTCTAAGATCAGACCGGACCGAGGGTTACGGCAGCAGGATCGACAGCACACAGGGGGGGACCAGGCCGGTCCATGGCTTGCGCATTCTGCCTCTCTGGCCAGCTGAGTGCCTGTACGCTCATTTCGTGGGTTGGCTTAGGCATACGAAGTTCATTCCATGTCTAAGCCCCAGTCGGACCGAGGGTTGTGGCAGTAGGACCGGCAGTGGGATCGGCAACACACAGAGGAGGACGAGGCTGATCCTCGGCTTGTGCATTATGCCTCTCCGGTCGACCTCTCTGGTCGGTTGAGCGCCCACACGCTCGTTTTGTGGGTTGACTTAGGCATACGAAGTTCATCCCCAGTCTAAGCATACGGAGTTCATTCCCAGTCTAAGATCGGACCAGAACGAGGGTTGCGACAGTAGGATCGGTAGCCTGAGGGGGGACTAGGCTGATCCCTAGCTTGCACATTATGCCTCTTCGATCGGCTGACCAACTGCACGTCCGTTTCGTGGGTTGGTTTAGGCATAGGGAGTTCATTCCATGCCTAAGCCCTAATCGGACCGAAGGTTTTGGTAGCGGGACTGACAGCACACAGAGGGGGATCAGATCGATCCCCAACTTGCATATTATGCCTTTCGGTTGGCTCAGCGCCCGAACGCTCGTTTCGTGAATTGACTTAGGCATACAGAGTTCATTCCCAGTCTAGGATCAGACCGGACCGAGGGTTGCGGCAACAGGATCGATAGCACGCAGGGGGGACCAGGTCGGTCCCCAACTTGCGCATTCTGCGTCTCTGGCTGACTGAGTGCTCGCATGCTCGTTTCATGGGTTGACTTAGGCATACGAAGTTCATTCCATGTCTAAGCATACAGAGTTCATTCCTAGTCTAAGATCGGACTAGACCGAGGCTTGCGGCAGTAGGATCCACAGCACGCATGGGGGATCAGGCCGATCCCCGGCTTACGCATTCTACCTCTCCGACCTGTTGAGCGCCCACACGCTCGTTTCGTGGGTTGACTTAGGCATACGGAGTTTATCCCCAGTCTAAGCATACGGAGTTCTTTCCCAGTGTAAGATCGAACCGGACTGAGGGTTGCGGTAGTAGGATCGGTAGCACCCAAGGGGGACCGAGCCGATCCCCGGCTTACGCATTCTGCCTCTCCGGTCGGTTGAGCGCCCGCACGCCCATTTCTTGGATTGGCTTAGGCATAGGGACTTCATTCCATGTCTAAGCCCCAGCCAGACCGAGGGTTATGGCAGCGGGACCGGCAGTACGCAGAGGGGGACCGGTCGATCCCCGGCTTGTGCATTCTGCCTCTCCGGCCGGTTGAGCGCCCGCACGCTCATTTCGTGGGTTGGCTTAGGCATACGTAGTTCATTCCATGTCTAAGCATTCGGAGTTCTTTCCCAGTCTAAGAGTTTGAGCCATGGTGACATGCTGGGCTCGGGCATGTGCTGGTATCGTATTTTTTTCACTCAGGGCACCATCATCGGAGCATCACCGGTGTGCCCAACCGACAGCATTGAGGGTTTCGACGATTGGGGGGCCGGGGGGTGTGCGCACATGATGTGCGATTGGTGCTGGTACTTGGCCCTTATATTCGCCCCCTATCCCTCATCAAGCCTTGAGAACTGACACCCCGTTAAAGAGCATTTGAAATAGGGACACTTTTTTCAAACGATCACAAAATCTTCTCTACTTTGAGGTTTTAGCTAAATTTTTTTGTGCATGCCAATAAAAATACAAGGATCACCTCTACCAAATTTGGGGACAAAACTCTTTCTAAAAAAATTTGAAAAAATCCCGAACCGCAAAAAGTTTCAAAAATCATGAAAAATAGAAAACGGGTTGTCTTGCCATGAAACTTCACATGAAGGCTTAGGGGACCATTGAATGAATTTACAAGCCATAAAAATGGCATTGGCACGGTAGAAATATGAAGATGTGCTTGAACCCACCTACCACCCGTTTGATCCCCGCTTGCACATCTTGCCTCTCCGGCTGGCTGAGCGCCCGCACACCCGTTTTGTGGGTTGGCCTAGGCATAGGGAGTTCATTCCATGTCTAAGCCCCAGCCGGACCGAGGGTTGTGGCAGCGCGACCGACAGCATGCAGAGGGTGATCGGGCCGATCCTTGGCTTATGCATTATGCCTCTCCAGCCGACTCAGCACCCGTATGCTCGTTTCGTGGGTTGACTTCGGCATACGAAGTTCATTCCCAGTCTAAGATTAGACCAGACTGAGGGTTACGAGAGCAGGATCGACAGCATGTAAGGGGGATCAGGCCGGTCCACGGCTTACGCATTCTGCCTCTTCGACCGGCTGAGCCCCCGCACGCTCGTTTCGTGGGTTGGCTTAGGCATACGGAGTTCATTCCATGTCTAAGACCCAGCGGACCGAGGGTTGTGGTAGCAAGACCGACAGCAGGATTGACAACACGCAGAGGGGGATCGGACTGATCCCCGGCTTGTGCATTATGCCTCTTCAGCCAGCCTCTCCGGTCGGCTGAGGGCCCATACGCTCGTTTCATGGGTTGACTTAGGCATACGAAGTTCATCCCCAGTCTAAGCATACGGAGTTCATTCCCAGTCCATGATCGAAACGGACTGAGGGTTACGGCAGCAGGATCGACAGCACGCAGGGGGGATCGGGCCGATCCTCGACTTGTGCATTATGCCTCTCCGGTCGGCTGAGTGCCCGCACGCCCGTTTCATGGGTTTGGCTTAGGCATAGGGAGTTCATTCCATGTCTAAGCCCCAGTCGAACCGAGGGTTGTGGTAGTGGGACCGGCAGCACGCAGAGGGGGACCGGGCCGATCTCCGGCTTGCGCATTATGCCTCTTCGACCGGCTCAACGCCTGAACGCTCATTTCGTGGGTTGACTTAGGCATACGAAGTTCATTCCCAATCTAAGATCGGACCGGACCGAGGGTTGCGGCAGCAGGATCGACAGCACGCAGGGCAGACCAAGCCGGTCCTCAGCTTGTGCATTCTGTCTCTCCGACCGACTGAGAGCCCGTACGCTCGTTTCGTGAGTTTGCTTAGGCATACAGAGTTCTTTCACTGTCTAAGCATACAGAGTTCGTTCCCAGTCTAAAATCGGACCAGACCGAGGGTTACGACAGTAGGACTAGCAGGATCGGCAGCATGCAGGGGGATCGAGCCGATCCCTGACTTGCGCATTCTGCCTCTCCGGCCGGCTGAGCGCCCGCATGCCCGTTTCATGGGTTGGCTTAGGCATAGGGAGTTCATTAAATGTCTAAGCCCCAACCGGATCGAGGGTTGTGGCAGCCGGACCGGTAGCACGCAGAGGGGGACTGGCCTGATCCCCAACTTACGAATTCTGCCTGTCCGGTCGGTTGAGCGCCCAACGCTCGTTTCATGGGTTAGCTTTGGCATACGGAGTTGATTCCATATCTAAGCATACGGAGTTCATTCCCAGTCTAAGAATTTGGGCCACAGTGCACATGCTGGGCTCGGAGAGCCTAACCAACGGCATTGGGGGTTCCGGTGATTAGGGGGGCCGGGGGGTGTACGCACATGATGTGTGATGGGTGCTGGTACTTGGCCTGTATATTGGCCCCCTATCCCTCATCAAACCTCGAGAACCAACACCCCCTTAAAGAGCATTTGAGATTTTATAGGTTTGCGGTAGTAGCCATTAAAGTGTCTGAAATGGGGACACTTTTTTCAAACGGTCACAAAACCTTCTCCAGTTTGAGTTTTTAGCTGAATTGTTTTATGCATGACAACAAAAATACAAGGATCACCTCTACCAAATTTAGAGACAAGACTCTTTCTAAAAAAATTTAAAAAAATCCCGAACCGTAACAAGTTTCGAAAATCATGAAAAATAGAAAACGGGTGTAGGGGACCATTGTATGAATTTACAAGCCATAAAAATGGCATTGGCACGGTAGAAATATGAAGATGTGCTTGAACCCACCTGCCACCCGTTCGATCCCCGACTTACGCATTCTGCCTCTGTGGTCGGCTGAGCGTCTGTACGTTCATTTCATGGGTTGACTTAGGCATATAGAGTTCATCCCTAGTCTAAGCATACGGAGTTCATTCCCAGTCTAAGATCGAACCGGACCGAGGGTTGCGACAGTAGCATCGATAGCACACAGGAGGGATCAGGCTGATCCCCAGCTTGCGCATTCTGCCTCTCCGGCCAGTTGAGCACCCGTACGCCTGTTTCATGGGTTGGCTCAGGCATAGGGAGTTCATTCGATGTCTAAGCCCCAGTCGGACAGAGGGTTATGGCAGCGGGATCGATAGCACGCAGAGGGGGTCGAACCGATCCACAGCTTGCGCATTATGCCTCTCCGGCTGGCTCAGCACCCGCATGCTCATTTTATAGGTTGACTTAGGCATAAGGAGTTCATTGCCAGTCTAAGATCAGACCAGACTAAGGGTTACAGTAGTAGGATCGACAGCACGTAGGGGAGACCGGGTCGATTCTCGGCTTGCGCATTCTAGCTCTCCGATCGGTTGAGTGCCCGTACGCTCGTTTCGTGGGTTAGCTTAGGCATATGGAGTTCATTCCCAGTCTAAGATCAGACAGAATCGAAGGTTGCGACAGCAGGACCAGCAGTAGGATCGACAGCACGTAAGGGGGGACCGGGCTGATCCCCGGCTTGCGCATTCTGCCTCTCCGGCCGGCTGAGCGCTCACACTCTCATTTCATGGGTTGGCTTAGGCATACGAAGTTCATTTCATGTCTAAGCCCCAGTCGGATCGAGCGCTGTGGTAGTAGGACCGGCAATGGGATCGGTAACACGCAGAGGGGGACCAGGTTGATCCCCGGCTTAGGCATTATGCCTCTCCAGTCAGCTTAACGCCAGAACACTCGTTTCATGGGTTGACTTAGGCATACAGAGTTCATTCCTAGTCTAAGATTGGACTGGACCGAGGGTTGCAGCAGCAAGATCGACAGCACGCAAGGGGGGATCGGGTCGGTCCCCAGCTTACACATTCTGCCTCTTCAGCCGGCTTAGCGCCTGCACACTCGTTTCATGGGTTGGCTTAAGTATACGGAGTTCATTCCATGTCTAAGCATACGGAGTTCATTCCATGTCTAAGCATACGAAGTTCATTCCCAGTCAAAGATCAGACCAGACCGAGGGTTACGGCAGCAGGACCAGCAGCAGGATCGATAGCACACAGGAGGGATCGGGTCGATCCTCGGCTCATGCATTCTACCTCTCCGGCTGGCCTTTTCGGTTGGCTGAGCACCCGCACGCTCATTTTGTGGGTTGACTTATGCATGCAGAGTTCATCCCTAGTCTAAGCATATGGAGTTCATTTCCAGTGTAAGATCGAATCGGATCGAGGGTTGTGGCAGCAGGATCGATAGCACGTAGGGGGATCGAGCTGATCCCTGGCTTGCGTATTCTGCCTCTCCGGTCGGCTGAGCGCTCGCATGCTAGTTTCGTAGGTTGGTTTAGGCATATGGAGTTCATTCCATGTCTAAGCCCCAGCCGGACTGAGGGTTGTGGCAGCTGGACCGACAGCGAGATCGGTAGCGCGTAGAGGGGGACCGGGTTGATCCCTGACTTGTGCATTATGTCTTTTCGATCGGCCTCTCCGATCGGTTGAGTGCCCGTACGCTCGTTTCGTGGGTTGACTTAGGCATACGGAGTTCATCTCCAGTCTAAGCATACGGAGTTCATTCCCAGTCTAAGATTGGATCGGACCGAGGGTTGCGGCAACAGGATCGACAGAATACAAAGGGGATCAGACCGATCCCTGGCTTGCGCTTTTTGCCTCTCTGACTGGCTGAGCACCCGTACGCCCGTTTTGTGGGTTAGCTTAGGCATCGGGAGTTCATTGCATGTCTAAGCCCCAGCGAAACTAAGGGTTGTGGCAGTGGGACTGGCAGAAGGCAGAGGGGGATCGAGTCGATCCCTGACTTGCGTATTATGCCTCTCCGGTCGGCTCAGTGCCCAAACGCTCATTTCGTGGGTTGACTTTGGTATACGGAGTTTATTCTCAGTCTAAGATCAAACCGAATCGAGGGTTGTAGTAGTAGGATCGATAGCACGTAGCTGGACTGAGAGTTGTGGTAGCTGGACCGAGGGTTGTGGTAGCTGGACCGATAGTGGGATCGGTAGCACGCAGAGGGGGATCGGGCTGATCCCCGGCTTGTCATTATGTCTCTCCAACTGGCCTCTCTGGCTGACTGAGCGCCCGCACGCTCGTTTCGTGGGTTAACTTAGGAAAACAGAGTTCATCCCCAGTCTAAGCATATGGAGTTCATTCCCAGTCTAAGATCGGACCGGACCGAGGGTTGCAGCAGCAGGATCGACAGCATGCAGGGGGGACCGGACCGATCCCCGGCTTTGCGCATTCTGCCTCTCCGACCGGTTGAGCACCCGTACGCCTGTTTCGTGGGTTGGCTTACGCATAGGGAGTTCATTCCATGTCTAAGCCCCAGCAGAACTAAGGGTTGTGGTAGCGAGACCGACAGCACGTAGAGGGGGACCGGGCCGATCCCCGGCTTGCGCATTCTGCCTCTCCGGTCGACTGAGCGCTCGCGCGCTTGTTTCGTGGGTTGGCTTAGGCATACAGAGTTCATTCCCAGTCTAAGAGTTTGAGCCACGGTGCACATACTGGGCTTGAGCATGTGCTGGTGCCACATTTTTTTCGCTCAGGGCACCATCGTCGGAGTATCGTCGGAGCATCGTCGGAGTATCGCCGGAGCATCATCGGAGAGCCTAATTGGTGGTATTGGGTGTTCCGATGATTGGGGGGCCGGGGGGTGTGCGCACATGATGTGTGATGGGTGCTGGTACTTGGCCCTTATATTGGCCCCCTATCCCTCATAAAACCTTGAGAACTCACACCCCCTTAAAGAGCATTTGAGATTTTATAGGTTAGCTGCCAGTAGCCATTAAAGTGTCAGAAATAGGGACACTTTTTTCAAATGGTCACAAAATCTTCTCTAGTTCGAGTTTTTAGCTGAATTATTTTGTGCATGCCAACAAAAATAAAAGGATTACCTCATCCAAATTTGGGGACAAAACTCTTTCTAAAAAAATTTTAAAAAATCCCGAACCGTAAAAAGTTTCAAAAATCATGAAAAATAGAAAACGGGTCTTCTTGCCATGAAACTTCACATGAACACTTAGGGGACCGTTGTATGAATTTACAAGCCATAAAAATGGCATTGGCATGCCAGAAATATGAAGATGTGCTTGAACCCACCTACCACCCGTTCGATCCCCGACTTGCGCAACCTGCCTCTATGGTTGGCTAAGCGCCCACACGCTCGTTTCGTGGGTTAACTTAGCCATATGGAGTTCACCTTCAGTCTAAGCATACGGAGTTCATTCCCAGTCTAAGATCAAACCAGACCGAGAGTTGCGGTAGCAGGATCGATAGCACACAGGGGGGATCGGGTCGATCCCCAGCTTACGCAATCTGCCTCTCCGGTCGGCTGAGCGCCCGCACGCCCGTTTCGTGGCTTGGCTTAGGCATAGGTAGTTCATTCCATGTCTAAGCCCGAGCTAGACCGAGGGTTGTGGCAGCGGGACCAGGTAGCACGCAGAGGGGGACCGGGTCGATCCCCGGCTTGCGCATTATGCCTCCTGGCTGGCTCAGCGCCCGCACGCTCGTTTCGTTGCTTGACTTAGGCATACGGAGTTCATTCCCAGTCTAAGATTAGATCGGACTGAGGGTCGCGACAGTAGGATCGACAGCACGTATTGGGGGATCAGGCCGGTCCCTAACTTACGCATTCTGCCTCTCCGACCGGCTGAGCGCCCGTACGCTCGATTCGTGGGTTGGCTTAGGCATACAGAGTTCATTCCATGTCTAAGCATATGGAGTTCATTCTCAGTCTAAGATCAGATCGGATCGAGGGTTGTGGCAGCAGGATCGATAGCACGCAGGGGGGACCGGGTCGGTCCCCAGTTTAGGCATTCTACCTCTCCGGCTGGCTGAGCGCCTGCATGCTCGTTTTATGGGTTGGCTTAGGCATACGAAGTTTATTCCATGTCTAAGCCTATGGAGTTCATTCTCATTCTAAGATCAGACCAGACCGAGGGTTGCAGTAGCAGGACTAGCAGTAGGATCGACAGCACGTAGGGGGGATCGGGGTGATCCCCGACTTGCGCATTCTACCTCTCCGACCGACTGAGCACCCGCAAGCTCATTTCATGGGTTGACTTAGGCATACGGAGTTCATCTCCAGTCTAAGCATACAGAGTTCATTCCAATTCTAAGATCAGACCGATCGAGGGTTACGACAGCAGGATCGATAGCACATAGGGGAGTCTGGGCCGATCCTCGGCTTGCACATTCTACCTCTCCGGCCGGTTGAGCACCCGCATGCCCGTTTCATGGGTTGGCTTAGGCATAGGGAGTTCATTCCATGTCTAAGCCCCAGCTGGACCGAGGGTTGTGGTAGCGAGATCGACAGCATGCAGAGGGGGATCGGGTCAATCCCCGTCTTGCGCATTCTGCCTCTCCGACCGGCTGAACGCCCGCACGCTCGTTTTGTGGGTTAGCTTAGGTATACGAAGTTCATTCCATGTCTAAGCATACGAAGTTCATTCCCAGTCTAAGAGTTTGAGCCACGATGCACATGCTAGGCTCGGGCATGTTTTGGTACCGTATTTTTTTCGCCCGGTGTACCATCGCTGGAGCATCGTCGGAGAGCCTAACCGGTGGCATTGGGGGTTCTGACGATGGGGGGTCGGGGGGGTGTGTGCACATGATGTGCGATGGGTGCTGGTACTTGGCCCTTATATTGGCCCCCTATCCCTCATCAAACCTCAAGAACTCACACCCCCTTAAAGAGCATTTGAGATTTTATAGGTTTGCTGCCAGTAGCCATTAAAGAGCCTGAAATGGGGACACTTTTTTCAAACGGTCACAAAATCTTTTCCACTCCGAGTTTTTAGCTGAATATTTTTCTGCATGCCAACAAAAATACAAGGATCACCTCTACCAAATTTGGGGACAAAACTCTTTCTAAAAAAATTTTAAAAAATCCTAAACCGCAAAAAGTTTCGAAAATTGTTCAAAATAGAAAACGGGTCGTCTTGCCATGAAACTTCACATGAAGGCTTAGGGGACCATTGTGTGAATTTACAAGGCATAAAAAAGGTGTAGGCAAAATTGTGAAGATGTGCTTGAACCCACCTACCACCCGTTCGATCCTCGGCTTACGCATCCTGCCTCTCTGGTCGGCTAAGCGTCCGCACGCTCGTTTCGTGGGTTGACTTAGGCATATAGAGTTCATCCCTAGTCCAAGCATATGGAGTTCATTCCCAGTCTAAGATCGGATTGGACAGAGGGTTGCAGCAGCAGGATCGGTAGCACGTAGGGGGGATCGAGCCGATCCTCGACTTGCGCATTTTGCCTCCTCGGCCGGCTGAGCGCCCGCACGCCCGTTTCATGGGTTGGCTTAGTCATAGGGAGTTCATTCCATGTCTAACCCCAGCCAGACCGAGGGTTGTGGTAGCGGGACTGGCAGCAAGCAGAGGGGGACCAGGTTGATCCTCGACTTGCACATTATGCCTCTCCGACTGGCTCAGCCCTGCATCTTCATTTCGTGGGTTGACTTAGGCATACGGAGTTTATTCCCAGTCTAAGATTAGATCAGACTGAGGGTTGCGGGAGCAGGATCGACAGCACGCAGGGGGGAACCAGCCCTGCGCATTCTGCCACTCCGGCCAACTGAGCGACCGCACTCTCATTTCATGGGTTGGCTTAGGCATACAGAGTTCATT
The DNA here is from genome assembly GCF_002303985.1 of Durio zibethinus. The sequence continues at coordinate 12,424,279 of NW_019167826.1, forward strand.
CCATGTCTAAGCATACGGAGTTCATTCCCAGTCTAAGATCGGACCGGATCGAGGGTTGCGGTAGCAGGACCAACAGTAGGATCGACAGCACGCAGGGGGGGACTAGGCCGATCCCCGACTTGCGCATTCTGCCTCTTCGGTCGGCTGAGTGCCCGTACGCCCATTTCGTGGGTTGGCTTAGGCATAGGGAGTTCATTCCATGTCTAAGCCCCAGCCGGACTGAGGGTTGTGGTAGCGGGACCCGCAGCATGCAAAGGGGGACCAGGCCAATCCCTGGCTTGCGCATTATCCCTCTCCGGTCGACTCAGCGCCCGAACGCTCGTTTCGTGGGTTAACTTAGGCATACGGAGTTCATTCCATGTCTTAGCATACGGAGTTCATTCCCAGTCTAAGAGTTTGAGCCACGATGCACATGCGGGGCTCGGGCATGTGCTGGTACGACATTTTTTTCACCCGGGGCACCATCGTCGGAGCATCGTCGGAGAGCCTAATTGGCGGCATTGGGGGTTCCGGTGATTGGGGGGCCGGGGGGGTGTGTGCACATGATATGTGATGGGTGCTGGTACTTGGCCCTTATATTGGCCCCCTATCCCTCATCAAACCTCGAGAACTCACACCCCCTTAAAGAGCATTTGAGATTTTATAGGTTTGCTGCCAGTAGCCATTAAAGTGTCTGAAATGGGGACACTTTTTTCAAACGGCCACAAAATCTTCTCCACTTCGAGTTTTTAGTTGAATTTTTTTGTGAATGCCAAGAAAAATAAAAGGATCACCTCTACCAAATTTGGGGACAAAACTCTTTCTAAAAAAATTTTAAAAAATCCTGAACTGTAAAAAGTTTAGAAAATCGTGAAAAATACAAAACGGGTCGTCTTGCCTCGAAACTTCACATGAAGGCTTAAGGGACCATTGTATGAATTTACAAGCCATAAAAATGGAATTGGCATTGCAGAAATATGAAGATGTGCTTGAACCCACCTACGACCGTTCGATCCCTGGCTTGCGCATCCTGCCTCTCTGGTCGACTGAACGCCCGCACGCTCGTTTCGTGGGTTGACTTAGGCATATGGAGTTCATCTCCAGTCTAAGCATACGGAGTTCATTCCCAGTCTAAGATCGGATCGAATCGAGGGTTGCGGCAGCAGGATCGATAGCATGCAGGGGGGATCAGGTCGATCCCCGACTTGTGCAATCTGCCTTCTGACTGGCTGAGCGCTTGCATGCCCATTTCATGGGTTGGCTTAGCCATAGCGAGTTCATTCCATGTCTAAGCCCCAGTCGGACCGAGGGCTGTGGCAGTGGGACCGGTAGCACGCAGAGGGGGACTGGGCTGATCCCCGACTTGCGCATTATGCCTCTCCGGCTGGCTCAGCGCCCGGATGCTCATTTCGTTGGTTGACTTAGGCATACGGGGTTTATTCCCAGTCTAAGATCAGATCGGACCAAGGGTTGCAGTAGCAGGATCGACAGCATGCATGGGGGATCGAGCCGGTCCCCGGCTTGTGCATTCTGCCTTTTCGACCGGTTGAGCACCCGTACGCTCGTTTCGTGGGTTGGCTTAGGCATACGGAGTTCATTCCATGTCTAAGCATACGGAGTTCATTCCCAGTCTAGGATCAGACTAGACCGAGGGTTGCAGTAGCAGGATCGGTAGCACGCAGGGGGGGATCGGGCCGATCCTCGGCTTGCACATTCTGCCTCTCCGATCGATTGAGCGCCCGTACGCTGGTTTCATGGGTTGGCTTAGGCATATGAAGTTCATTCCATGTCTCAGCCCCAACCAGATCGAGGGTTGTGGTAGCAAGACGATAGCGGGATCGACAGCACGAAGAGATGGACCGGGCTGATCCTCGGTTTACACAATATGCCTCTCAGGCCGGCTGAGCGCCAGCACGCTCATTTTGTGGGTTGACTTAGGCATACGGAGTTCATCCCCAATCTAAGCATACGGAGTTCATTCCCAGTCTAAATCAGACCGGATTGAGGGTTACGTAGCAGGATCGACAGCACGCAGGGGGGACCGAGTCGATCCCTGGCTTGCGCATTCTGCCTTTCTGGCCGGCTGAGCGCCCGCACGCCCATTTCGTGGGTTGGCTTAGGGATAGGGAGTTCATTCCATGTCTAAACCCCAACCGGACCAATGGTTGTGGCAGCGGGATCGACAGCACGCAGAGGGGGACCGAGCTGATCCTCGGCTTGCGCATTATGCCTCTTCGGTCGGCTCAGTGCCCGCACGCTCATTTTGTGGGTTGACTTATGCATATGGAGTTCATTCCTAGTATAAGATCAGACTGGACTAAGGGTTGCAACAGCAAGATGGACAGCACCCTGGGGGGGATCTGGCCGATCCCCGGCTTGCGCATTCTGCCTCTCCAGCAGGCTGAGCACCAGCACGCTCGTTTCGTGGGTTGGTATAGGCATACGGAGTTCATTCCATGTCTAAGCATGCGGAGTTCATTCCCAGTCTAAGATTTTCAGCCACAGTGCACATGCTGGGCTTAGCATGTGCTGGTGCTGCATTTTTTTCGCCCGGGGCACCATTGCCGAAGCATCGTCAGAGAGCCTAAACCGACGGCATTAGGGGTTCCAGCGATTGGGGGGGGTTGCGGGGTGTGTGCACATGATGTGCGATGGGTGCTGGTACTTGGCCCTTATATTGGCCCCCTATCCCTCATCAAACCTCGAGAACTAACACCCCCTTAAAGAGCATTTGAGATTTTATAGGTTTGCTGCCAGTAGCCATTAAAGTGTCTGAAATGGGGACACTTTTTTGAAACGGTCACAAAATCTTTGCCACTTTGAGTTTTTACCTGACTTTTTTAATGCATGCCAATAAAAATACAAGGATCACCTCTACCAAATTTAGGGACAAAACACTTTCTAAAAAAATTTAAAAAAATCCTGAACCGTAAAAAGTTTCAAAAATCATGAAAAATAGAAAACGGGTCATGTTGCCACGAAACTTGAAATGAAGGCTTAGGGGACCATTGTATGAATTTACAAGCCATAAAAATGGCATTGGCATGGCAGAAATATGAAGATGTGCTTGAACCCACCTATCACCCGTTTGATCTTCGGCTTGCGCGTCCTGCCTCTCTGGTCGGTTGAATCCCCGTACACTCGTTTCGTGCGTTGACTTAGGCATACAGAGTTCATCCCCAGTCTAAGCATACGGAGTTCATTCCCAGTCTAAAATTAGACCGGACCGAGGGTTACGACAGCAGGATCGGTAGCACTCAAGGGGGACCCGGTCGATCCCTGGCTTGTGCATTCTACCTCCCCGATCGGCTGAGCGCCCACACGTCCATTTCATGGGTTGGTTTGGGCACAAGGAGTTCATTCCATGTCTAAACCCCAGCCAGACCGAGGGTTGTGGCAGCGGGACTGGCAGCACACAGACGGGGACCGGGCCTATCCCCGGCTTGTGCATTATGCCTCTCCGACCGGCTCAGCGCACTCACGCTCATTTTGTGGGTTGACTTAGGCATACGAAGTTCATTCCATGTCTAAGACCCAGTCGGACCGAGGGTTGTGGCAGCAGGACTGGCAGTGGGATTGACAGCACGCAAAAAGGGACTAGGCTGATCCTCGACTTACGCATTATGCCTCTCCGATCGGTTGAGCGCCAGCACGCTCATTTTCTGGGTTGACTTAGACATACGGAGTTCATCCCCAGTCTAAGCATACAGAGTTCATTCCAGTCTAAAATCAAACCAGACCGAGGGTTGCGATAGCAGGATCGATAGCACGCAGGAGGGATCGGGTCGATCCCCGGCTTGTGCATTCTGCCTCTCCGACTGGCAGAGCGCCCGGACACCCGTTTTGCAGATTGGCTTAGGCATAGAGAGTTCGTTCCATGTCTAAGCCCCAGCCGGATCGAGGGTTGTGGCAGCAGGACCAGCAACGGGATCGGCAGCATGCAGAGGGGGATCTGGCTGATCCTTGGCTTGTGCATTATGCCTCTCCGACCGGCCTCTCCAGCCGGTTGAGCGCCCGCACGCTCGTTTCGTGGGTTGACTTAGGCATACGGAGTTCATCCCCAGTCAAGCATATGGAGTTCATTCCCAGTCTAAGATCGTATCGGACCAAGGGTTACGACAGCATGCAGAGGGGGACCGAGCCGATCCCCGACTTGCACATTCTGCCTCTCCGATCGACTGAGCGCCCGCACACTCGTTTCATGGGTTGGCTTAGGCATACGGAGTTCATTCCATGTCTAAGCATTTGGAGTTCATTCGCAGTGTAAGAGTTTGGGCCATGGTGCACATGCTGAGCTGGGGCATGTGCTGGTGCTACATTTTTTTTGCCTGGGGCACCATCGTCGGAGCATTGCCGGAGAGCCTAACCGGCGGCATTGGGGGTTTCGACGATTGGGGGGGCCGGGGGGTGTCGCACATGATGTGCGATGGGTGCTGGTACTTGACCCTGATATTGGTCCCCTGTCCCTCATCAAACCTCGAGAACTCACACCCCCTTAAAGAGCATTTAAGATTTTATAGGTTTGCTGCCAGTAGCCATTAAAGTGTCTAAAATGGGGACACTTTTTTCAAACGATCACAAAATCTTCTCCATTTCGAGTTTCTAGCTGAATTTTTTTGTGCATGCCAACAAAAATACAAGGATCATCTCCACCAAATTTGGGGACAAAACTCTTTCTAAAAAAGTTTTAAAAAATCCCGAATCATAAAAAGTTTAAAAAATTATGAAAAATAGAAAGCGAGTCGTGTTGCCACGAAACTTCACATGAAGGCATAGGGGACCATTGTATGAATTTACAAGCCATAAAAATGGCATTGGCATGCCAGAAATATGAAGATGTGGCTTGAACCTAGCCACCACCGTTCATCCCGGCTTGCGCTTCCTGCCTCTCTGGTCAGCTGAGCGTCCGCGCGCTTGTTTCATGGGTTGACTTAGGCATACAAAGTTCATCCCCAGTCTAAGCATATGGAGTTCATTCCCAGTCTATGATCAGACTAGATTGAGGGTTGCGGCAGCAGGATCGACAGCACGTTAGGGGGACTGGGTCGTTCCCAGGCTTGCGGATTTTGCCTCTCCGATTGGATGAGCGCCCGCACGCCCGTTTCGTGGGTTGGCTTAGGCATAGGGAGTTCATTCCATGTCTATGCCCCAACCAGATCGAGGGTTGTGGCACGGGACGGACAGCATGCAGAGTGGGACCGGGGCCAATCCCGCTTGCACATAATGCTCTCCGACCGGCTCAGCACCTGGACGCTCATTTGTGGGTTGACTTAGGCATACGAGTTCAATTCCCAGTCTAGTCTAAGATCGTATCGGACCAAGGGTTACGACAGCATGCAGAGGGGGACCGAGCCGATCCCCGACTTGCACATTCTGCCTCTCCGATCGACTGAGCGCCCGCACACTCGTTTCATGGGTTGGCTTAGGCATACGGAGTTCATTCCATGTCTAAGCATTTGGAGTTCATTCGCAGTGTAAGAGTTTAGGCCATGGTGCACATGCTGAGCTGGGGCATGTGCTGGTGCTACATTTTTTTTGCCTGGGGCACCATCGTCGGAGCATTGCCGGAGAGCCTAACCGGCGGCATTGGGGGTTTCGACGATTGGGGGGGCCGGGGGGTGTCGCACATGATGTGCGATGGGTGCTGGTACTTGACCCTGATATTGGTCCCCTGTCCCTCATGAAACCTCGAGAACTCACACCCCCTTAAAGAGCATTTAAGATTTTATAGGTTTGCTGCCAGTAGCCATTAAAGTGTCTAAAATGGGGACACTTTTTTCAAACGATCACAAAATCTTCTCCATTTCGAGTTTCTAGCTGAATTTTTTTGTGCATGCCAACAAAAATACAAGGATCATCTCCACCAAATTTGGGGACAAAACTCTTTCTAAAAAAGTTTTAAAAAATCCCGAATCATAAAAAGTTTAAAAAATTATGAAAAATAGAAAGCGAGTCGTGTTGCCACGAAACTTCACATGAAGGCATAGGGGACCATTGTATGAATTTACAAGCCATAAAAATGGCATTGGCATGCCAGAAATATGAAGATGTGCTTGAACCTAGCCACCACCCGTTCATCCCCGGCTTGCGCTTCCTGCCTCTCTGGTCAGCTGAGCGTCCGCGCGCTTGTTTCATGGGTTGACTTAGGCATACAGAGTTCATCCCCAGTCTAAGCATATGGAGTTCATTCCCAGTCTTTGATCAGACTGGATCGAGGGTTGCGGCAGCAGGATCGGCAGCACGTTAGGGGGACTGGGTCGTTCCCAGGCTTGCGGATTTTGCCTCTCCGATTGGATGAGCGCCCGCACGCCCGTTTCGTGGGTTGGCTTAGGCATAGGGAGTTCATTCCATGTCTATGCCCCAACCAGATCGAGGGTTGTGGCAGCGGGACGGACAGCATGCAGAGTGGGACCGGGCCAATCCTCGGCTTGCACATTATGCCTCTCCGACCGGCTCAGCACCTGAACGCTCATTTTGTGGGTTGACTTAGGCATACGGAGTTCATTCCCAGTCTAAGATTAGACTGGACCGAGAGACAGCATGCAGGGGATGCCAAGCTGGTCCCCGGTTTACGCATTCTACCTCTCTGGCTGGCTGAACGCCCGCACACTTGTTTCGTGGGTTGGCTTAGGCATAGAAGTTCATTCCATGTCTAAGCATACAGAGTTCATTCCCAGTCTAAGATCAGACCGGGCTAATCCCCGGCTTGCGTATTTTGCCTCTCCGGCCAGCTGAGCGCCCGCACGCCCAGTTCGTGAGATGGCTTTGGCATAGGGAGTTCATTCCATGTCCAAGCCCCAGTCGGACCGAGGGTTGTGGCAGTGGGACAGGCAGTACTCAGAGGGGGACCGAGCCGATCCCTGACTTGCGCATTATGCCTCTCTGCCTGGCTCAGTGCCCAAACGCTCGTTTCGTGGGTTGACTTAAGCATACGGAGTTCATTCCCAATCTAAGATCGGACCAGACTGAAGGTTGCGACAGTAGGATCGATAGCATGCAGGAGGGACCAGGCCGGTCCCCGGCTTCCGCATTCTGTCTTTTCAGCTGACTGAGCACCCGCACGCTCATTTAATGGGTTGGCTTAGGCATACGGAGTTCATTCCATGTCTAAGCATCCGGAGTTCATTCCCAATCTAAGATCAAACCGGGCTGATCCTCGACCTGCGCATTCTGCCACTCCGACTGGCTGAGCGCCCGCACACCCATTTCGTGGGATGGATTAGGCATAGGGAGTTCATTACATGTCTAAGCCCCAGTCGGACCGAGGGTTGTGGTAGCGGGACAGGTAGCACGCAGAGGGGGATTGGGTCGATCCTCGGCTTGCACATTACGCATCTTCGACTGGCTTAGTGCCCGAACGCTCGTTTCGTGGGTTGACCTAGCTATACGGAGTTCATTCCCAGTCTAAGATTGGACCGGACCGAGGGCTGTGGTAGCAGGATCGACAGCATGCAGGGGGTGACCAAGCCGATCCCGAGCTTACCCATTCTGCCTCTCCAGCCGGCTGAGCGCCCGCACGCTCGTTTCATGGGTTGGCTTAGGCATACGGAGTTCATTCCATGTCTAAGCATACGGAGTTCCTTTCCCATCTACGATCGGTTCGGACAGAGGGTTGCGACAGTAGGACCAGCAGCAGGATCGGTAGCACGCATGAGGGATCGTGCCAATCCCCGGCTTGAGCATTCTGCCCCTCCGGCCAGCTGAGCGCCTGCACGCTCATTTCATGGGTTGACTTAAGCATACGGAGTTCATCCCCAATCTAAGCATATGGAGTTCATTCCTAGTCTAAGATCAGACCAAACCGAAGGTTGCGGCAACTGGATCAGCAGCACGTAGGGGGGACCGGGCCGATCCTCAGCTTGCGCATTTTGCCTCTTCAGCCAGCTGAACGCCCACACGCTGTTTCGTGGGTTGGCTTAGGCATAGGGAGTTCATTCCATGTATAAGCCCTAGCCAGACCGAGGGTTGTGGCAGCGGGACCGGCAGCACGCAGAGGGGGATCGGGCCGATCCTCGGCTTGCGTATTCTGCCTCTCCAGCTGGATGAGCGCCTCCACGTGCATTTCGTAGGTTGGCTTAGGCATACAGAGTTCATTCCATGTCTAAGCATACAGAGTTCATTCCCAGTCTAAGAGTTTGAGCCATGGTGCACATGCTGGGCTCAGGCATGTGCTGGTGTTGCATTTTTTTCGCCCGGGGCACCATTATCGGAGCATCGTCGGAGCATCATCGGAGAGCCTAACCGACGGCATTGGGGCTTCCGGCCAATGGGGGGCCGAGGGGTGTGCGCACATGATGTGCGATGGGTGCTGGTACTTGGCCCTTATATTGGCCCCCTATCCCTCATCAAACCTCGAGAACTCACACCCCCTTAAAGAGCATTTGAGATTTTATAGGTTTGCTGCCAGTAGCCATTCAAGTGTATGAAATGGGGACACTTTTTCAAACGGTCACGAAATCTTCTCCACTTCGAGTGTTTAGCTGAATTTTTTTGTGCATGCCAACAAAAATACAAGGATCACCAATACCAAATTTGGGGCAAAACTCTTTCTAAAAAAATTTTAAAAAATCTCGAACCCAAAAAGTTTCAAAAAACGTGAAAAATAGAAAATGGGTCATCTTGCCATGAAACTTCACATGATGGCTTAGGGGACCATTGTATGAATTTACAGGCCATAAGAATGGCATTGGCATAGCAGAAATATGAAGATGTGCTTGAACCCACCTACCACCCGTTTGATCCCCGGCTTGCACATCCCGCCTCTCTGGTCGGCTGAGCGTCCGCACGCTCGTTTTGTGGGTTAACTTAGGCATACGGAGTTCATCCCCAGTCTAAGCATACGGAGTTCATTCGGAGTCTAAGATCGGACCGGACCAAGGGTTGCGGCAGCAGGATCGACAGCACGCAGGGGGATCGGGTCGATCCCCTGCTTGCGCATTCTGCCTCTCCGACAGGCTGAGCGTCCGCACGCCCGTTTCGTGGGTTGGCTTAGGTATAGGGAGTTCATTCCATGTCTAAGCCCCAGCCAGATCGAGGATTGTGGCAACGGGACCGACAGCACGCAGAGAGGGACCGAGCCGATCCCCGGCTTGTGCATTATGCCTCTCCGACAGGCTCAGCGCCCGCACGCTCGTTTTGTGGGTTGACTTAGGCATACGGAGTTCATTCCCAATCTAAGATCGGACCGGATCGAGGGTTGCACCAGCAGGATTGACAGCACACAGAGGGGGACTGGGCTGATCCCTGGCTTGCACATTCTACCTCTCCGGTCGACTGAGCACCCGCACGCTCGTGGGTTGGTTTAGGCATACAGAGTTCATTCCATGTCTAAGCCCCAGTTGGACCGAGGGTTGTGGCAGCAGGATCGGTAGTGGGATCGACAGCATGCAGAGGAGGACCGGGCTGATCCGTGGCTTGCACATTATGCCTCTCCGGTCGACTGAACGCTCGTTTCGAATCGTAAAATGTATCAAAAATCGTGAAAAATAGAAAATGGGTCGTCTTGCCACAAAACTTCACATGAAGGCTTAGGGGACCATTGTATGAATTTACAAGCCATAAAAATGGCACTGGCATGACAGAAATATGAAGATGTGCTTGAACCCACCTACCACCCGTTCGATCCCCGGCTTGCGTATCCTGCCTCTTTGGTCGGCTAAGTGCCCGCATGCTCATTTCATGGGTTGACATAGGCATATGGTGTTCATCCCCAGTCTAAGCATATGGATTTCATTCCCAGTCTAAGATCAGACCGGACTGAGGGTTACGACAGCAGGATCGATAGCACGCAGGAGGGATCGGGGCCGATCCCCGGCATGCGCATTCTGCCTCTCCGGCCGACTGAGTGCCCGTACACCCGTTTCTTGGGTTGGCTTAGGCACAGGGAGTTCATTCCATGTCTAAGCCCCAACTGGACCGAGGGTTATGGTAGCAGGATCGACAGCACGTAGAGAGGGATCGAACCGATCCTCGACTTATGTATTCTGCCTTTCCGACCGGCTTAGCACCCACACGCTCATTTCATGGGTTGACTTAGGCATACGGAGTTCATTCCCAATCTAAGATCGGACCGGACCGAGGGTTACGACAGCAGGATCCATAGCACCCAGAGGGGGAACGGGCTAGTCCCCGGCTTGCGCATTCTGCCTCTCTAGTCGGCTGAGTGCCCGCACGCACGCTTGTTTTGTGGGTTGGCTTAGGCATACGGAGTTCATTCCATTTCTAAGCATACGGAGTTAATTCCCAGTCTAAGATCAGACCAGACTGAGGGTTGTGGTAGTAGGACCAGCAGCAGGATCGACAGCATGCAGGAGGGGACCGGGTCGATCCCCGGCTTGCACATTCTACCTCTTCGACTGGCTGAGTGCCTACACGCATATGGAGTTCATTCCATGCCTAAGCCCCAACTGGATCGAGGGTTGCAGCAGCAGGACCGGCAGTGGGATTAGTAGCACGTAGAGGGGGATCAGGCTGATCCTCGGCTTGCTCATTATTCCTCTTCGACCGGCCTCTACGACTGGTTGAGCGCCCGCATGCTTGTTTCGTAGGTTGACTTATGCATACGGAGTTCATCCCTAGTCTAAGCATACGGAGTTCATTCCCAGTCTAAGATCGGACTAGACCGAGGGTTGCGACAGCAGGATCAACAGCACGCAGGGAGGATAAGGCCAATCCCTGGCTTGCGCATTCTGCCTCTTTGATCGACTAAGCGCCCGCACGCCAGTTTCATGGGTTGGCTTAGGCATAGGGAGTTCATTCCATGTCTAAGCCTTAGCCAGACTGAGGGTTGTGGCAGCGGGACCAGTAGCATACAGAGGGGGATCGGGCTGATCCCCGGCTTGCGCATTATGCCTCTTCGACTGGCTCAGTGCCCGTACACTCGTTTCGTGGGTTGACTTATGCATACGAAGTTTATTCCTAGTCTAAGATCGGACCGGACCGAGGGTTACGATAGCAAGATCAATAGCACGTAGAGGGGGACCGAGCCAATCCCCGACTTGTGCATTCTGCCTCTCCGGTTGGCTGAGTACCCGCACGCTCGTTTCGTGGGTTGGCTTAGGCATACGGAGTTCAATCCATGTCCAAGCATACGGAGTTCATTACCAGTCTAAGATTTTGAGCCACGGTGCACATGCTGGTCTCGGGCATGTGTTGGTGCCACATTTTTTTCGCCCGAGGCACCATCATCGGAGCATCGTCGGAGAGCCTAACCGGCGACATTGGGGGTTCCGACCATTGGGGTGGCTGGGGGGTGTGCACACATGATGTGAGATGGGTGCTGGTACTTGGCTCTTATATTGGCCCCCTATCCCTCATCAAACCTTGAGAACTCACACCCCTTTAAAGAGCATTTCAGATTTTATAGGTTTGCTGCCAGTAGCCATTAAAGTGTTTGAAATGGGAAACTTTTTTCAAATGGTCATAAAATCTTCTCCACTTCGAGTTTTTAACTGAAGTTTTTTGTGCATGCCAACAAAAATACAAGGATCACCTCTACAAAATTTGGGGACAAAACTCTTTCTAAAAAAGTTTTAAAAAATCCCGCACCGTAAAAAGTTTCTAAAATCATGAAAAATAAAAAACGGGTCGTCTTGGCACGAAACTTCACATGAAGGCTTAGGGGACCATTGTATGAATTTACAAGCCACAAAAATGGCATTGGCATGACAGAAATATGAAGATGTGCTTGAACCCACCTACGACCCAATCGATCCCCGGCTTGCGCATTCTGCCTCTTCGACCGACTGAGCGCCCGCACGCTCGTTTCATGGGTTGGCTTAGGCATACGGAGTTCATTCCATTTCTAAGCATACGGAGTTCATTCCCAGTCTAAGATTTTGAGCCATGGTGCACATGCTGGGCTCGGGCATGTGCTGGTGCCGCATTTTTTTCGCCCGGGGCACCATCGCCGGAGCATCGCCGAAGAGCCTAACCGACGACATTGGGGGTTCTGACGATTGTGGGGGCCGGGGGTGTGAGCACATGATGAGTGATGGGTGCGGGTACTTGGCCCTTATATTGCCCCCTATCGCTCATCAAACCTTCGAAACTCACACCCCCTTAAAGAGCATTTGAGATTTTATAGGTTTGCTGCCAGTAGCCATTAAAGTGTCTGAAATGGGGACACTTTTTTCAAAAGGTCACAAAATCTTCTCCACTTCGAGTTTTTAGCTGAAGTGTTTTGTGCATGCCAACAAAAATACAAGGATCACCTCTACCAAATTTGGGGGCAAAACTCTTTCTAAAAAGATTTTAAAAAATCTCGAACCGCAAAAAGTTTCCAAAATCATGAAAAATAGAAAACGGGTCATCTTGGCACGAAACTTCACATGAATGCTTAGGGGACCATTGTATGAATTTACAAGCCACAAAAATGGCATTGGCATGGCAAAAATATAAAGATGTGCTTGAACCCACCTACCACCCGTTCAATCCCTGGCTTGCGCATCCTGCCTCTCTGGTCGGCTAAGCGCCCGCACGCTCGTTTCGTGGGTTAACTTAGGCATACGGAGTTCATCCCCAGTCTAAGCATACGGAGTTCATTCCCAGTCTAAGATCAGACCGGCCCATTTCGTTTGTTGGCTTAGGCATAGGGAGTTCATTCCATGTCTAAGCCCCAGTCGGACTGAGTGTTGTGGCAGCGGGACCGACAGCACGCAGAGGGGGACCAGGTCGATCCCTGGCTTGCACATTATGGCTCTTCGATCGGCTCAGCACCCGCATGCTCGTTTCATGGATTGATTTATGCATACAGAGTTCATCCCCAGTCTAAGATCAAACCGGACCGAGGGTTGCAGCAGCATGATTGACAGCACTAGGGGGGATCGGGCCGATCTTTGGCTTGCGCATTCTGCCTATTCGACCGGCTGAACGCCCGCACGCTTATTTCATGGGTTGGCTTAGGCATATGGAGTTCATTCCATGTCTAAGCATACAGAGTTCATTCCCAGTCTAAGATTTTGAGCCATGGTGCACATGCTGGGCTCGGGCATGTGCTGGTGCCGTATTTTTTTTCACCTGGGGCACCATCGTCGGAGCATTATCATGGAGCCTAACCGACGATATTGGGGCTTCCGATGACTGGGGGGCCGGGGGGTGTGCGCACATGATGTGCAATGGGTGCTGGTACTTGGCCCTAATATTGGCCCCCTATCCCTCACCAAACCTCGAGAACTCTACCCCCTTAAAGAGCATTTGAGATTTTATAGGTTTGCTACCAGTAGCCTTTAAAGTGTCTGAAATGGGGACACTTTTTTCAAATGGTCACAAAATCTTCTCCACTTCGTGTTTTCAGCTGAATTTTTTTGTGCATGCCAACAAAAATACAAGGATCATTTACCAAATTTGGGGACAAAACTCTTTCTAAAAATATTTTAAAAAATCCTGAACCGTAAAAAGTTTCAAAAATCGTGAAAAATAGAAAAGGGTCGTCTTGCCACGAAACTCCAACTGAAGGCTTAGGGGACCATTTTATGAATTTACAAGCTATAAAAATGGCATTAGCATGGCAAAAATATGAAAATGTGCTTAGACCCACCTACCACCCGTTCAATCCCCGACTTACGCATCCTGCCTCTCTGGTCGGCTGAGCACCTGCACGCTCTTTTCGTGGGTTGACTTAGGCATACAGAGTTCATCCCCAGTCTAAGCATATGGAGTTCATTGCCAGTCTAAGATCGGACTAGACCGAGGGTTGCAATAGCAGGATCGGTAGCACGTAGGAGGGACCGAGCTGATCCTCGGCTTACGCATTCTGACTCTCCGATCGATTGAGCGCTCGCACGCCTGTTTCGTGGGTTGGCTTAGGCATAGGGAGTTCATTCCATGTCTAAGCTCTAGCCAGACCGAGGGTTGTGGCAGCGGGACCGACAGCACGCATAGAGGGATCGGGCCAATCCCCGGCTTGCACATTATACCTCTTCAGCCAGCTCAATGCCGGCACGCTCGTTCTGTGGGTTGACTTATGCATACGGAGTTCCTTTACAGTCTAAGATCAGACCAGACCAAGGGTTGCGATAGCAGGATTGACAGCACGTAGGGGGGATCGGCCCGAACCCCAGCTTGCGCATTCTGCCTCTCCGATCGGCTGAATGCCCGTACGCTCATTTCGTGGGTTGGCTTAGGCATACAGAGTTCATTCCATGTCTAAGCATACGGAGTTCATTCCATGTCTAAGCATACGGCACACATGCTGGGCTCAGGCATGTGCTGGTGCCACATTTTTTCACCCGGGGGCACCATCGCTGGAGCATCGTCGGAGAGCCTAACCGGCGGTATTGGGGGTTCTGACGATTGGGGGGCCGGGGGGGTGTACGCACATGATGCGCAATGGGTGCTGGTACTTGGCCCTTATACTGGCCCCCTATCCCTCATCAAACCTCGAGAACTCACACCCCCTTAAAGAGCATTTGAGATTTTATAGGTTTGCTGCTAGTAGCCATTAATGTGTTTGAAATGGAGACACTTTTTTCAAACTGTCACAAAATCTTCTCCACTTTGAGTTTTTAGATGAATTGATTTGTGCATGCCAAAAAAATTACAAGGATCACCTCTACCAAATTTGGGGACAAAACTCTTTCTAAAAAAATTTTAAAAAATCCCGAACCATAAAAAGTTTCAAAAATCGTGAAAAATAGAAAACGGGTCGCCTTTGCCACGAAACTTCACATGAAGGCTTAGGGGACCATTGTATGAATTTACAAGCCATAAAAATGGCATTGGCGCTGCAGAAATATGAAGATGTGCTTGAACCCACCTACCACCAATTCGATCCCCGACTTACGCATCCTGCCTCTCTGGTTGGTTGAGCGTCCGCACACTCATTTTGTGGGTTGACTTAGGCATACAGAGTTCATCGCCAGTTTAAGCATACGAAGTTCATTCCCAGTCTGAGATCGGATCGGACCAAGCGTTCCGACAGCAGGATCGACAGCACGTAGAGGGGATCGAGTCGATCCCCAGCTTGTGCATTCTGCCTCTCTAGCCGGCTGAGCACCTGCACGCCCGTTAGGGGGTTTCCATGTCTAAGCCCTAATCGGATCGAGGGTTGTGGCAGCGGGACCGGTTGCACACAGAGGGGGATCAGGCCAATCCCCAACTTGCGCATTATGCCTCTCCGGCCGGCTTAGTGCCCGCATGCTCGTTTCGTGGGTTGGCTTAGGCATACGGAGTTCAAATCCCAGCCTAAGATTAGATCGGACCGAGAGTTATGGTAGTAGGATCGATAGCATGCACGGGGGGATCGGGCCAGTCCTCGGCTTGCACATTCTACCTCTCTGACTGGTTGAGCGCCCGCACGCTCGTTTCGTAGGTTGGCTTAGGCATACGGAGTTTATTCCATGTCTAAGCATATGGAGTTCATTCCCAGTCTAAGATCGAATCAGACTGAGGGTTGTGGCAGCAGGACCAGCAGCAGGATCGACAGCACCCAGGGGGGGACCGGGCCAATCCCCGACTTGCACATTCTGCCTCCCCGGCCGGCTGAGCTCCCGCACGCTCATTTCGTGGGTTGGCATAGCCATACGGAGTTTATTCCATGTCTAAGCCCTAGCTGGACTGAAGGTTGTAGTAGCGGGATCGGCAGCGGGATTGGTAGCATGCAGAGGGGGATCAGGTTGATCCCCAACTTGTGCATTATGCCTCTCCAACCGGCTGAGCGCCCGCATGCTCATTTCTTAGGTCGGCTTAGGCATATGGAGTTGATTCCATGTCTAAGCATACGGAGTTCATTCCCAGTCTAATATTTTGAGCCACGGTGCACAAGCTGGGCTCGGGCATGTGCTGGTGCCGCATTTTTTTCGCCCGGGGCACCATCGTCGGAGCATCGCCCGAGAGCCTACCCGACGACATTGGGGGTTCCGGTGATTGGGGGGCGGGGGTGTGCGCACATGATGTGTGATGGGTGGTGGTACTTGGCCCTTATATTGGCCCCTATCCCTCATCAAATCTCGAGAACTCACACCCCCTTAAAGAGCATTTGAGATTTTATAGGTTTGTTGCCAGTAGCCATTAAAGTATCTGAAATGGGGACACTTTTTTCAAATGGTCACAAAATCTTCTCCACTTTGAGTTTTTAGCTTAATTTTTTTTGTGCATGCCAATAAAAATACAAGGATCACCTCTACCAAATTTGGGGACAAAAATCTTTCTAAAATTTTTTTTTAAAATCCCGAACCATAAAAAGTTTCAAAAATCGTGAAAAATAGAAAACAGGTCGTCTTGCCACGAAACATCACATGAAGGCTTAGGGACCATTGTACGAATTTACAAGCCATAAAAATGGCATTGGCATGGCACAAATATGAAGATGTACTTGAACCCACCTACCACTCGTTCGATCCCTGGCTTGCGCATCCTGCCTCTCTGGTCGGCTGAGCGTCTGCACATTCGTTTCGTGGGTTGACTTAGGCATACGGAGTTCATCCCCAGTTTAAGCATACGAAGTTCATTCCCAGTCTGAGATTGGATCGGATCGAGCGCTGCGACAGCAGGATCAACAGCACGCAGGGAGATCGGGTCAATCTGCAGCTTGCGCATTCTGCCTCTCTGGTCGACTGAGCGCCCACAACCCCGTTTAATGGGTTGGCTTAGGCATAGGGAGTTTCCATGTCTAAGCCCCAGTCGGATTAAGGGTTGTGGCAACGGGATCGGTAGCAGGCAAAGGGGGATCGGGCCGATCCCCGGCTTGCGCATTATGCCTCTCTGGTCGGCTTAGTGCCCGCACGTTCGTTTCGTGGGTTGGCTTAGGCATCAGGAGTTCATTCCCAGCCTAAGATCAGATCGGACCGAGGGTTACGATAGTAGGATCGACAGCACGCACGGAGGGATCGAACCGGTCCCCAGCTTGTGCATTCTGCCTCTCCGACTGGTTGAACGCCCGCACGCTCGTTTCTTGGGTTGGCTTAGGCATACGGAGTTCATTCCATGTCTAAGCATATGGAGTTCATTCCCAGTCTAAGATCAGATCGGACCGAGGGTTGTGGTAGCAGGACCAATAACAGGATTGACAGCACGTAAGGGGGACCGGGCTGATCCCTGACTTGCGCATTCTACCTTCCCAACCGACTGAGTGCTTGCACATTTGTTTCGTGGGTTGGCATAGGCATACGGAGTTCATTCCATGTCTAAGCCCTAGCTGGACTGAAGGTTGTGGCAGCAAGATCGACAGCGGGATTGACAGCATGTAGAAAGGGATCGGGCTGTCCCTAACTTGCGCATTATGCCTCTCTGGCCGGCCTCTCTCTGGTTGGCTGAGTGCCCGTACGTTCGTTTCGTGGGTTAACTTAGGCATACGGAGTTCATCCCTAGTCTAAGCGTACGGAGTTCATTCCCAGTCTAAGATCGAATCAGACCAAGGGTTGCAGCAATAGGATCGACAGCACGCATGAAGGATCGGGCCGATCCTCAGCTTGTGCATTCCGCCTATCCGATCGACTGAGCGCCTGCACGCCCGTTTCGTGGGTTGGCTTAGGCATAGGGAGTTGATTCCATGTCTAAGCCCCAGCCAGCCCGAGGGTTGTGGCAGTGGGACCGACAGTACACAGAGGGGGACCGAGCCAATCCTCGACTTACGCATTATGCCTCTCCGATCAGCTCAGCTCCCGAACGCTAATTTCATAGGTTGACTTAGGCATACGAAGTTCAGTCCCAGTCTAAGATCGGATCAGACTGAGGGTTGTGGTAGTATGATCGACAACACGTAGGGAGGGACCGGGCTGGTCCCTGACTTACGCATTCTGCCTCTCCGGTCGACTGAGCGCCCGCATGCTCATTTCGTGGGTTGGCTCAGGCATACGGAGTTCATTCCATGTCTAAGCATACGGAGTTCGTTCGCAGTCTAAGATCTGATCGGACTGAGGGTTACGGTAGTAGGACCAGCAGCAGCATCGACAGCACGCAGGGGGGACCAGGCCGATCCCTGACTTACGCATTCTACCTCTCTAGCCGACCTCTACGATCGGTTGAGTGCCTGCACGCTCATTTCATGGGTTGACTTAGGCATACGGAGTTCATCCCCAGTCTAAGCATACGGAGTTCATTCCTAGTCTAAGATCAGACCGGATCGAGGGTTACGGTAGCAGGTCCGACAGCACGCAAGGGGGACCAGGCTGATCCTTGGCTTGCGCATTCTGCCTCTCTGGCCCACTGAGCGCCCGCACACCCGTTTTGTGGGTTGGCTTAGGCATAGGGAGTTCATTCCATGTCTAAGCCCCAGTCGGATCGAGGGTTGTGGCAGCGGGACCGACAGCACGCAAAGGGGGACCGGGCTGATCCTCGGCTTGTGCATTCTACCTCTTCGGTCGACTGAGCGCCCGTACGCTCGTTTCATGGTTTGGCTTAGGCATATGGAGTTTATTCCCAGTCTTAGAGTTTGAGCCACGTTGCACATGCTGGGCTTGGGCATGTGCTGGTGCCGACGATTGGGGGTTTCGACAATTGGAGGGGCCGGGGGTGTGCGCACATGATGTGCGATGGGTGCTAGTACTTGGCCCTTATATTGGCCCTCTATCCCTCATCAAACCTTGAGAACTCACACCCTCTGAAAGAGCATTTGAGATTTTATAGGTTTGCTACCAGTAGCCATTAAAGTGTCTAAAATGGGGACACTTTTTTCAAACAATCACAAAATCTTCTCCACTTCGAGTTTTTAGTTGAATTTTTTTGTGCATGCCAGCAAAAATACAAGGATCACCTTTGGAAAATTTGGGGACAAAACTCTTTCTAAAAAAATTTTAAAAAATCCCAAACTGTAAAAAGTTTCAAAAATCATGAAAAATAGAAAATGGGTCGTCTTGCCATGAAACTTCACATGAAGGCTTAGGGGAAAATTGTATGAATTTACAAGCCATAAAAATGGCATTGGCATGGCAGAAATATGAAGATGTGCTTGAACCCACCTACCACCCGTTTGATCCCCGACTTGCGCATCCTGCCTCTCTGGTCGGCTGAGCGTCCAAACGCTCGTTTCGTGGTTGACTTAGGCATACGGAGTTCATCCCCAGTCTAACCATATGAAGTTCATTCCTAGTCTAAAATTAGATCGAACCGAGGGTTACGGTAGCAGGATCGATAGCATGAAAGAAAGACCGGGCTGATCCTCGGCTTACGCGTTCTACCTCTCTGGTCAGTTGAGCGCCCGCACGCCCGTTTCATGGGATGGCCTAGGCATAGGGAGTTCATTCCATGTCTAAGCCCCAGCCCGACTGATGGTTGTGGCAGAAGGACCGGTAGCACGCAGAGGGGGACCGGCCCGATCCCTGGCTTGCGCATTATGCCTCTTCAGTCGGCTCAGCGCCCGCACGCTCATTTCATGTGTTGACTTAGGCATACAGAGTTCATTCCCAGTCTAAGATCGGATCGGACTGAGGGTTGCGGCAGCAGGATCGACAGCATGGAGGGGGGACCGGGTAGGTCCTCGATTTCTGCATTCTGCCTCTCCGATCGGCTGAACGCCTGCACGCTCGTTTCACGGGTTGGCTTAAGCATACGGAGTTCATTCCATGTCTAAGCATACAGAGTTCATTCCCAGTCTAAGATCAGACTGGATCGAAGGTTGCGACAGTAGAACCCGCAGCAAGATCGACAGCACGAAGGGGGGATCGGGACGATCCTCGGCTTGCACATTTTGCCTCTCTGGTCAGCCTCTCCGGCGGCCTGAGCACCCGCACGCTTGTTTCACAGGTTGACTTAGGCTTACAGAGTTCATCCCCAGTCTAAGCATACGGAGTTCATTCCCAGTCTAAGATTGGATCGGACTGAGGGTTGCGACAGCAGAACCAGCAGCAGGATCGATAGCATGAAAGGAAAGACTGGGTTGATCCCTGACTTACGCATTCTACCTCTCTGGTCGGCCTCTCCGACTGGCTAAGTGCCCGCACGCCCGTTTGGTGGGTTAGCTTAGGCATAGGGAGTTCATTCCATGCTTAAGCCCCAGTCGGACTGAGGGTTGTGGTAGCGGGACCGGCAGCATGCAGAGGGGGACTAGGCCGATCCCCAGCTTGTGTATTCTGCATCTTCGGTCGGTTGAGCACCCACACGCTCATTTCGTGGGTTGGCTTAGGCATACAGAGTTTATTCCATGTCTAAGCATACGGAGTTCATTCCAGTCTAGCAGTTTGAGCCACGGTGCACATGATGGGCTCGAGCATGTGCTGGTGCCGCATTTTTTTCGCTCGGGCACCATCGTCAGAGCATCATCAGAGCATCGCCAGAGAGCCTAACTGGCGGCATTGGGGGTTCTGGTGCATATGAAGATGTGCTTGAACCCACCTACCACCCGTTCGATCCTCGACTTACGCATCCTGCCTCTCTGGTCGGCTGAGCGTTCGCACGTTCATTTCGTGAGTTGACTTAGGCATACGGAGTTCATCCCCAGTCTAAGCATATGGAGTTCATTCCCAGTCTAAGATCGAACTAGACCGAGGGTTACGATAAAAGGAGCGGTAGCACACAGGGGGACTAAGCTGATTCTCGGCAAGCGCATTCTGCCTCTCTGGTCGACCGAGTGCCGCACGCTTGTTTCATGGGTTGGCTTAGGCATAGGGAGTTCATTCCATGTCTAAGCACCAGCCGGACCGAAGGTTGTGGCAATGGGACCGGCACCACACAGAAGGGGACTAGGTCGATCCCCGGCTTGTGCATTATGCCTCTCCGGTCGGCTCAGTGCCAGTCCGCTCGTTTCATGGGTTGTCTTAGGCATATAGAGTTCATCCCCAATCTAAGATCAGATCAGACCGAAGGTTGTAGCAAGACCGATAGTGGGATTAGCAGCACACAAAGGGGGATCGAGCAGATCCCCGACTTGTGCATTATGCCTCTCCGGTCAGCTGAGCGCCCGTACGCTTATTTCATGGGTCAACTTAGGCATACAGAGTTCATCCCCAGTCTAAGCATACGGAGTTCATTCCCAATCTAAGATCGGATCGGACCGAGGGTTGCGACTGCAGGATCGATAGCACGCAAGGGGGATCGAGTCGATCCCTGGCTTGCACATTCTGCCTCTCCGACCGGTTGAGCGCCTGCACGCCCATTTCGTGGGTTGGCTTAGGCATAGGGACTTCATTCCATGTCTAAGCCCCAGTCAGACCGAGGGTTGTGGCAGCGGGACCAGCAGCACGCAGAATGGGATCGAGCCGATCCCCGGCTTGTGCATTATGCCTCTCCGGCCGGCTCAGCGCCCTGATGCTCCTTTCGTGGGTTCACTTAGGCATACAGAGTTCATTCCCAGTCTAAGATCGGATCGGATCAAGGGTTGCGACAGCAGGATCGACAGCTTACAGGAGGGATCGAGTCGGTCCCCGACTCGATCATTCTGCCTCTCTAACCGGCTGAGCGCCAGCACGCTCGTTTCATGGGTTGGTTTCGGCATACGGAGTTCATTCCTAGTCTAAGAGTTTGAGCCATGGTGCACATGCTAGGCTCGAGCATTTGCTGGTGCTATATTTTTTTCACCCGGGGCACCATCGCCAGAGCATCGCTAGAGAGCCTAACCGGTGGCATTGGGGGTTCCGATGATTGGGGGGTCGGGGGGTGTGCGCACATGATATGCGATGGGTGCTAGTACTTGGCCCTTATATTGGCCCCCTATCCCTCATCAAACCTCGAGAACTCACACCCCCTTAAAGAGCATTTGAGATTTTATAGGTTTGCTACCAGTAGCCATTAAAGTGTCTGAAATGGGGACACTTTTTTAAAACGATCACAAAATCTAAGCATACAGAGTTCATTCCCAGTCTAAGATCAGATCGGATTGAGGGTTGTGGCAATAGGACCAGCAGCAGGATCGGTAGCACGCAGGGGGGACCAGGCCAATCCTCGGCTTGCGCATTCTGCCTCTCCAGTCAGCTAGGCACCCGCATGTTTGTTTCGTGGGTTGACTTAGGCATACAGAGTTCATTCCCAATCTAAGATTGGATCGGATCGAAGGTTACGGCAGCTGGATCGGTAGCACAATGGGGGGATCGGGCCGATCCCCGACTTGCGCATTCTGCCTCTTCGATCGGTTGAGTGACCGATGCTCGTTTCGTGGGTTGGCTTAGGCATTGGGAGTTCATTCCATGTCTAAGCCCCAACCGGACCGAGGGTTGTGGCAGCGGGACTGACAGAACGCAGAGGGGGACCGGGTCGATCCCCGACTTGCGCATTATGCCTCTCCGGTTGGCTCAGTGCCCGCACGCTCATTTCGTGTGTTGACTTAGGCATACGGAGTTCATTCCCAGTCTACGATCGGATTGGAACGAGGGTTGCGGCAGTAGGACCAGCAGTAGGATCGGCAGCATGTAAGGGGGACCGAACCGATCCTCGGCTTGCGCATTCTGCCTCTCCGACCGGCTGAGCACCAGCACGCCCGTTTTGTGGGTTGGCTTAGGCATAAGGAGTTCATTCCATGTCTAAGCCCCAGTTGGACCAAGGGTTGTGGCAGCGGGACTGGCAGCATACAGAGGGGGATCAGGCCGATCCCCGACTTACACATTATGCCTCTTCGACCGGTTTAACACCTGCACGCCCGTTTCGTAGGTTGACCTAGGCAAACGGAGTTCATTCCCAATCTAAGATCGAACCAGACCCAGGGTTGCGGCAGCAGGATCGACAACACGCAGGGGGGGTCGGGCCGATCCTCGGCTTGCACATTTTGCCTTTTCGGTCGGCTGAGCGCCCGCACGCTCATTTCATGGGTTGGCTTAGGCATACGGAGTTCATTCCATCTCTAAGCATACAGAGTTCATTCCCAGTCTAAGATCAAACCAAACCGAGGGTTGCAGCAACAGGACCAACAGTAGGATCGGTAGCACGTAGTGAGGGATCGGGCCGATCCCCGGCTTGTGCATTCACCTATCCAGTTGGCTAAGCATCCGCTAGCTCATTTCGTGGGTTGGCTTAGGCATACGAGTTCATTCCATGTCTAACCCTCGTCGGACTGAGGGTTGTGGCAGCTGGACCGGCAGCGGGATCGACAACATGTAGAGAGGGACTGAGCTGATCCCCGGCTTGCGCCCGCACGCTCGTTTCGTGGGTTGACTTAGGCATACAGAGTTCATCCCCAGTCTAAGCATACGGAGTTCATTCCCAATCTAAGATCGGATCGGATAGAGGGTTGTGGTAGCAGGACCGGCTGCCGGATCGGTAGCATACAGAGGGGGACCGGGCTGATCGTCGAGTTGCGCATTATGCCTCTCCGGCAAGCTGAGCACCCGCACGCTCGTTTTGTGGGTTGACTTAGGCATATGGAGTTCATTCCCAGTCTAAGATCAGATCGAACTGAGGGTTGCGATAGTAGGATCGACAGCACACAGGGGGGATCGGGTCAATCCTCGGCTTACGCATTCTGCCTCTCCGATCGGCTGAGCGCCCGCATGCCCGTTTCATAGGTTGGCTTTGGCATAGGGAGTTCATTCCATGTCTAACCCCCAGCCGGACCGTTGGTTGTGGCAGCGGGACTGGCAGCACACAGAGGGGAACCGGGCCGATCCCCGACCAGCGCATTATGCCTCTTCGGCTGGCTCAGCATTCTTACGCTCATTTTCGTGGGTTGACTTATGCATATGGGGTTCATTCCCAGTCTAAGATTGGACTGGACCGAGGGTTATGGTAGCAAGATCGATAGCACACAGAGGGGACCGGGTCGATCCCCGGTTTGCTCATTTTGCCTTTCCGACCGGTTAAGCGCTCGCATGCTCATTTCATGAGTTGGCTTAGGCATACGGAGTTCATTGCATGTCTAAGCATACGGAGTTCATTCCCAGTCTAAGATTTTGAGCCACGGTGCAAATGCTGGGCTTGGGCATGTGCTGGTGTCGCATTTTTTTTGCCCGGGCACCATCGCTGTAGCATCGCCGAAGTATCGCTGGAGAGCCTAACCGGTGGCATTGGGGGTTCCGACGATTAGGGGGTCAGGGGATTTGCGAACATGATGTGCGATGGGTGCTGTTACTTGGCCCTTATATTGGCCCCCTATCCCTCATCAACCCTCAAGAACTCACACCCTTTAAAGAGCATTTGAGATTTTATAGGTTTGCTGTGAGTAGCCATTAAAGTGTCTGAAATGGGGACACTTTTTTCAAACGGTCAAAATCATCTCCACTTCGAGTTTTTAGCTAAAGTTTTTTGTGCACGCCAACAAAAATGCAAGGATCACCTCTACTAAATTTGGGGACAAAACTCTTTCTAAAAAAATTTTAAAAAATCCCGAACCACAAAAAGTTTTGAAAATCGTGAAAAATAGAAAATGGGTCGTCTTGCCACGAAACTTCACATGAAGGCTTAGGGGACCATTGTATGAATTTACAAGCCATAAAAATGGCATTGGCTCGATAGAAATATGAAGATGGGCTTGAACCCGCCTCCCACCCGTTCGGATCCCTAGCTTGCGCATCCTGCCCTCTCTGGTCAGCTGAGCGCGCCGCAGACGCATCGTTTCGTGGGTTGAACTTTGGCATAGAGTTCATCCCCAGTCTAAGAGCATATGGAGTTCAATTCCCAGTTAAGATTTTCGGACCAGACCGAGGGTTACCGGTAGCAGGATCGGGATCAGCACAACAGGAGGGATAAAGGCTGATCCCCTGGCTTGCGCCATTCTGCCTCTCCATCTGCTGAGCGCGCCGCACGCCCGTTTCGTGGCTTGGCTTTGGCATAGTGAGTTTAATTCCATGTCTAAGCCCCAGCCAGAACTGAGGGTTTGTGGCAGTGGGATCGAGCATGCAGAAGGGGATCGAGTTCGATCCCGCAATTTGTGGCATTATGCTTTCATCGGCTCAAGCGCCCGTACGCACGTTTCATCGGTTGACTTATGCATACGGAGTTCATTCCTAGTTTGAGATCAAGCCAGACCGAGGGTTACGGAAGCAAGATCGACAGCACGTAGGTGGGGACCGAGCCGATCCCTGGCTTGCGCATTCTGCCTCTCCGACCGACTGAGCGCTCGCACGCTTGTTTCGTGGGTTGGCTTAGGCATACGAGTTCATTCCATGTCTAAGCGTACAGAGTTCATTCCCAGTCTAAGATTTTAAGCCACGGTGCACATGTTGGTCTCGGGCATTT
Source organism: Durio zibethinus (assembly GCF_002303985.1). The sequence goes on from NW_019167826.1 coordinate 12,449,293, forward strand.
GCTGGTGCCGCATTTTTTTCGCCCGGGGCACCACTACCAGAGCATCGTCGGAGAGCCTAACCGGTGGCATTGGGGGTTCCGACGATTGGCGGGGCCGGGGGGTGTGCGCACATGATGTGTGATGGGTGCTGGTACTTGGCCCTTATATTGGCCCCCTACCCCTCATCAAACCTCGAGAACTCACACCCCTTAAAGAGCATTTGAGATTTTATAGGTTTGTTGCCAGTAGCCATTAAAGTGTTTGAAATGGGGACACCTTGTTCAAATGGTGACAAAATCTTCTCCACTTCGAGTTTTGAGCTGAACTTTTTTGTGCATGCCAACAAAAATACAAGGATCACCTCTATCGAATTTGGGGACAAAACTCCTTCTAAAAAAATTTTAAAAAATCCCGAACCGCAAAAAGTTTTGAAAATCTTGAAAAATAGAAAACGGGTCGTCTTGCCACGAAACTTCACATGAAGGCTTAGGGGACCATTGTATGAATTTACACGCCATAAAAATGACATTGGCATGGCAGAAATATGAAGATGTGCTTGAACCCACCTACCACTCGTTCGATCCCCGGCTTGCACATCATGCCCCTCTGGTCGACTGAGTGCTCGCACCTTCGTTTTGTGGGTTGACTTAGGCATACGGAGTTCATCCCTAGTCTAAGCATACGAAGTTCATTCCCAGTCTAAGATCAGACTGGACTGAGGGTTACACAATAGAATCGGCAGCTTGCAGGGGGGATCGAGCTGATCCCCGGCTTATGCATTCTGCCTCTCCGACTGGCTGAGCGCCCGCACGCCCGTTTCATGGGTTGGCTTAGGCATAGGGAGTTCATTCCCAGTCTAAGAGCTGATCCCCTGACTTACGCATTATGCCTCTCCGACTGGCTCAACGCCGAACGCTCGTTTCGTGGGTTGACTTAGGCATACGGAGTTCATTCCCAGTCTAAGATCGGACCAGACCGAGGGTTACGGTAGCAGGATCGACCGAACGTAGGGGGGATCTGGTCGGTACCCGGCTTGCGCGTTCTACCTCTCCGACCGACTGAGCGCCCGCACGCTCGTTTCATGGGTTGGTTTAGGCATACGAGGTTCATTCCAAGTCTAAGCAAACAGAGTTCATTCCTAGTCTAAGATCGGACCAAATTGAGGGTTACGATAGCAAGACCAACAGCAGGATCGGTAGCACACAGGGGGGATCGGGTCGACCCCCGATTTATGCATTCAGCCTCGCCTACCGACTGAGCGCCTGCACGCTCGTTTCATGGGTTGACTTAGGCATACAGAGTTCATCCCTAGTCTAAGCATATGTAGTTCATTCCTAGTCTAAGATGGGACCGGACCGAGGGTTGCGGCAGCAAGATCGACAGCATGCAGGGGGGACCGAACCGATCCTCGACTGATGCATTCTGCCTCTCTGGCCGGCTGAGCACCCGCACGACTGTTTCGTGGGTTGGCTTAGGCATAGGGAGTTCATTTCATGTCTAAGCCCCAGCTTGACCGAGGGTTGTGGCAGTGGGATTGACAGCACACTGAGGGGGACCGGGTCGATCCCCGGTTTGCGCATTATGCCTTTCCGACCGGTTGAGCACCCGCACACTCGTTCCATGGGTTGGCTTAGGCAAACGGAGTTCATTCCATGTCTAAGCAAACGGAGTTCATTCCCAATCTAATAGTTTGAGCCACGATGCACATGCTGGGCTCGCTCATGTGCTGGTGCCGCATTTTTTTCGCCCGTGGCACATCATTGGAGCATCGTCGGAGAGCCTAATTGGCGGCATTGTGGGTTCCGACGATTGGGGGGCCGGGGGGTGTACGCACATGATGTGTGATGGGTGCTGGTACTTGGCCCTTATATTGGCCCCCTACCCCTCATCAAACCTCGAGAACTCACACCCCTTAAAGAGCATTTGAGATTTTATAGGTTTGCTGCCAGTAGCCATTAAAGTGTTTGAAATGGGGACACCTTGTTCAAATGGTGACAAAATCTTTTCCACTTTGAGTTTTGAGCTGAACTTTTTTGTGCATGCCAACAAAAATACAAGGATCACCTCTATCGAATTAGGGGACAAAACTCCTTCTAAAAAAATTTTAAAAAATCCCGAACCGCAAAAAGTTTTGAAAATCTTGAAAAATAGAAAACGGGTCGTCTTGCCACGAAACTTCACATGAAGGCTTAGGGGACCATTGTATGAATTTACACGCCATAAAAATGCCATTGGCATGGCAGAAATATGAAGATGTGCTTGAACCCACCTACCACTTGTTCGATCCCCGGTCTGCACATCATGCCCCTCTGGTCGACTGAGTGCCCGCACCTTCGTTTTGTGGGTTGACTTAGGCATACGGAGTTCATCCCCAGTCTAAGCATACGAAGTTCATTCCCAGTCTAAGATCAGACTGGACTGAGGGTTACACAACAGAATCGGCAGCTTGCAGGGGGGATCGAGCTGATCCCCGGCTTATGCATTCTGCCTCTCCGACTGGCTGAGCGCCCGCACGCCCGTTTCATGGGTTGGCTTAGGCATAGGGAGTTCATTCCATGTCTAAGCCCCAGCCAGATCGACGGTTGTGGCAGCGGGACCGGCAGCACGCAGTAGGGGATCGGGTCGATCCCCAGCTTGCGCATTATGCCTCTCCAATCGGCTCAGCGCCCACATGCTCCTTTCGTGGGTTGATTTAGGCATACGAAGTTCATTCCCAGTCTAAGATCGGATCAAACTGAGGGTTGCGGCAGCAGGATCAACAGCACGTAGGGGGGACCGGGCCGATCCTCGACTTGCGCATTCTACCTCTTCGGTCGGCTGAGCGCCCGCACGCTCTTTTTGTGGGTTGGCTTAGGCATACGAAATTCATTCCATGTCTAAGCATACAAGTTCATTCCCAGTCTAAGATCGGACCGGACTGAGGGTTGCGGCTGCAGGACCAGCAGCAGTATCGATAGCACGCAGGGGGGATCGGGTCGATCCCTGGCTTGCGTATTCTGCCTCTCCGACCGGCTGAGCGCCCGCACGCTCATTTCGTGGGTTGGCTTAGGCATACGAAATTCATACCATGTCTAAGCCCCAGCTACATCGAGGGTTGTGGCAGCAAGACCGACAGTGGGATCGGCAGCACGTAGAGGGAGACCGGGCCGATCCTCGGCTTGCACATTATGCCTCTTCGACCGGTTCAGCACCCACACTCTCGTTTCATGGGTTGACTTATGCATACGGAGTTCATTCCTAGTCTAAGATCAGACCTGATCGAGGGTTGCAGTAGCAGGATGGACAGCACGTAGGGGGGACCGAGCCGATCCCCGGCTTACGCATTCTGCCTCTCCAGCCGACTGAACACCCGCACGTTCGTTTCGTGGGTTGGCTTAGGCATACGGAGTTCAATCCATATCTAAGCATACGGAGTTCATTCCCAGTCTAAGATTTTGAGCCACGGTGCACATGCTAGGCTCTGGCATGTGCTGGTACCACATTTTTTTTGCCCGGGGCACCATCGTCGGAGCATCACTGGAGAGCCTAACCGGCGGCATTGGGGGTTCTGACGATTGGGGGGACCGAGGGGTGTGCGCACATGATGTGCGATGGGTGCTGGTACTTGGCCGTTATATTGGCCTCCTATCCCTCATCAAACCTCAAGAACTCACACCCCCTTAAAGAGCATTTGAGATTTTATAGGTTTGCTGCCAGTAGCCATTAAAGTGTTTGAAATGGGGACACTTTTTTCTAATGGTCACAAAATCTTCTCCACTTCGAGTTTTTAGCTGAATTTTTTTGTGCATGCCAACAAAAATACAAGGATCACTTCTACCAAATTTGGGGACAAAACTCTTTCTAAAAAACGTTTAAAAAATCCCAAACTGCAAAAAGTTTCAAAAATCATGAAAAATAGAAAACGGGTCGTCTTGCCATAAAACTTCACATGAAGGATTAGCGGACCATTGTATGAATTTACAAGCCATAAAAATGGCATTGGCATGGCAGAAATAAGAAGATGTGCTTGAACCCACCTACCACCCATTCGATCCTCGACTTGCACATCATGCCTCTCTGGTCGACTGAGCACCCGCACGCTTGTTTCATGGGTTGACTTAGGCATATGGAGTTCATCCACAGTCTAAGCATACAGAATTCATTCCCAATCTAAGATCAGACCAGACCGAGGGTTGCGGCAACAGGATCGACAGCATGCATGGGGGATCGGGCCGATCCCCAGCTTTCGCATTCTGCTTCTCCGGTCGGTTGAGTGCCCGTACGCCCTTTTCGTGGGTTGGCTTAGGCATAGGGAGTTCATTCCATGTCTTAGCCCCAACCGGATTGAGGGTTGTGGCAGCAGGATCGACAACACGTAGAGGGGGATCGGGCCGATCCCCAGCTTGCGCATTATGCCTCTCCGGTCGGCTCAGCACCCGCACGCTCGTTTCGGGGGTTGTCTTAGGCATACAGAGTTCATTCCCAGTCTAAGATCAGATCGAACTGAGGGTTGTGGCAGCAGGATCGACTGCACGTAAGGGGGACCGGGTTGATCCCCGGTTTGTGCATTCTGCCTCTCCGGCTAGCTGAGTGCCTGCACGTTCGTTTCGTGGGTTGGCTTAGGCATACGGAGTTCATTCCTTGTCTAAGCATATGGAGTTCATTCCCAGTCTAAGATCGGACTGGACCGAGGGTTGCGGTAGTAGGACCAGTAGCAGGATCGACAGCACGCAGGAGGGACCAGCCCGATCCCCAACTTGCGCATTCTGCCTCTCCGGCTGACTGAGCGCCTGTACGCTTGCTTCGTGGGTTGGCTTAGGCATACGGAGTTCATTCCATGTCTAAGTCTCAGTCGGACCGAGGGTTGTGGTAGCGGGATCGGCAGTGGGATCGACAGCACGCAGAGAAGGGCAAAGCTGATCCTCGGCTTACGCATTATGCCTCTCCGACTGGCCTCTCTGGTCGACTGAGCACCCGCGCGCTTATTTCATGGGTTGACTTAGGCATATGGAGTTCATCCCTAGTCTAAGCATACGGAGTTCATTCCCAGTCTAAGATCGAACCAGACTGAGGTTTGCGACAGCAGGATCGACAGCACGCAGGGGGGATAGGGCCGATCCCTGGCTTACGCATTCTGCCTCTCCGGTCGGCTGAGCACCCACACGTCTGTTTCGTGGGTTGGCTTAGTCATAGGGAGTTCATTTCATATCATAGCCCTAGCCGGACTAAGGGTTGTGGTAACGGGACTGGCAGCATGCATAGGTGGACCGGGTCGATCCCCAACTTGCGTATTATGCCTCTCCGACCGACTCAATGCCCGAACGCTCGTTTTGTGGGTTGACTTAGGCATACGGAGTTCATTCCCAGTCTAAGATCAGACCGGATCGAGGGTTGCGGTAGCAGGATCGACAGCATGCAGGGGGGACCGAACCGATCCCCAGCTAACGCATTCTGCCTTACCAGTCGGCTGAGCGCCCGTATGCTCGTTTCATGGGTTGGCTTAAGCATACGGAGTTCATTCCATGTCTATGTGTACAAAGTTCATTCCCAGTCTAAGATCGAATCGGATCGAGGGTTGCGGCAGCAGGATTGACAGCACACAGGGGGTATCAGGCCGATCCTTGACTTGCGCATTCTGCCTCTCCAACCGGCTTTTGTGGCCGACTGAGCGTCCGCATGCTCGTTTCGTAGGTTGACTTAAGCATACGGAGTTCATCCCCAGTCTAAGCATACGAAGTTCATCCCCAGTCTAAGATCAAACCAGACCTAGGGATACGACAGTAGGATTGGCAACACGCAGGGGGGACCAGGCCGATCCTCGGTTTGCATATTCTGCCTCTCTGGTCGGCTGAGCGCCCGCACGCCCGTTTCGTGGGTTGGCTTAGGCATAGGGAGTTCATTCCATGTCTAAGCCCTACCCGGTCTAAGGGTTGTGGCAGTAGGATCGGCAGCATGTAGAGGGGGGTCGGGTCGATCCCCAGCTTGCACATTCTGCCTCTGCAACCGGTTGAGCGCCCGTACGCTCCTTTCGTGGGTTGGCTTAGGCATACGGAGTTCATTCCATGTCTAAGCATATGGAGTTCATTCCCAGTCTAAGAGTTTGAGCCATGATGCACATGCTGGGCTCGGGCATGTGTTGGTGCCACATTTTTTCACCCGACGCACCATCGCCAGAGCATCGCCGAAGAGCCTAACCGACGGCGTTGGGTTCCGGCGATTGGGGGGCCGTGGGGGTGTGCGCACATGATGTGCGATTGGTCCTAGCATTTGGCCCTTATATTGGCCCCCTATCCCTCATCAAACCTCAAGAACTCACACCCCCTTAAAGAGCATTTGAGATTTTATAGGTTTGCTGCCAGTAGCTATTAAAGAGTCCGTAATGGGGACAATTTTTTCAAACGGTCACAAAATCTTCTCCACTTCGAGTTTTTAGCTAAAGTTTTTTGTGCAAGCCAAAAAAAATACAAGGATCAGCTCTACCAAATTTGGGGACAAAAGTCTTTCTAAAAAAATTTTAAAAAATCCCGAACCGCAAAAAGTTTTAAAAATCGTGAAAAATAGAAAACGGGTCGTGTTGCCACGAAACTTCACATGTAGGCTTAGGCGACCATTGTATGAATTTAGAAGCCATAAAAATTTCATTGGCATGGCAGAAATATGAAGATGTGCTTGAACCCACCTACCATCCGTTCGATCCCCGGCTTACGCATCCTACCTCTTTGGTCGGCTGAGCGTCCGCACGCTCGTTTCGTGGGTTAACTTAGGCATTACAGAGTTCATCCCCAATCTAAGCATACGGAGTTCATTCCCAGTCTAAGATCAAATCGGATCGAGGGTTGTGACAGTAGGATCGGCAGCATGCAGGGGGGACCGGGCTGATCCCCAACTTGCGCATTCTGCCTCCCCAGTCGGCTGAGTGCCTGCACGTCCGTTTCGTGGGTTGGCTTACGCATAGGGAGTTCATTCCATGTCTAAGCCCTAGTCAGACTGAGGGTTGTGGCAGCGGGACTGGCAGCACGCAGAGGGTGACCGGGTCGATCCCCGACTTACGTAATATGCCTCTTCGGTTGACTCAATGCCCGAACGCTAGTTTTGTGGGTTGACTTAGGCATACGAAGTTCATTCCTAGTCTAAGATTGGACCGAACCGAGGGTTGTAGCAGCAGGATCGACAGCACGAAGGGGGGGACCAAATCGGTCCCCGGTTTGCACATTCTGCCTCTCCGGCTGGCTGAGCGCCCTATGCTCATTTCATGGGTTGGCTTTGGCATACGGAGTTGATTCCCAGTCTAAGATCAGACCAGACTGAGGGTTTCGGTAGCGGGACCAGCAGTAGGATCGACAACACGCAAGGTGGGTCAAGCCGATCCCCAGCTTGTGCATTCTGCCTCTTCGATCGGTTAAGCACCCGCACGTTCGTTTCGTGGATTGGCATAGGCATACGGAGTTCATCCCCAATCTAAGCATACAGAGTTCATTCCCAGTCTAAGATCAGACCAGACCGATGGTTGCGGCAGTAGGATCGGTAGCACGTAGGGGGACTGGGTCGATCCCTGGCTTGCGTATTTTGCCTCTCCGGCCAGCTGAGTACCCGCACGCCCGTTTCATGGGTTGGCTTAGGCATAGGGAGTTCATTCCATGTCTAAGCCCCAGCCAGACTGAGGGTTGTGGCAGTGGGACCGGTAGCACACAGAGGGGGATCGGGCCGATCCCGTCTTGCGTATTTGCCTCTCCAACTGGCTGAATGCCCACACGCTCATTTCGTGGGTTGGCTTAGGCATCCGGAGTTCATTCCATGTCTAAGCATACGGAGTTCATTCCCAATCTAAGAGTTTGAGCCACGGTGCACATGCTGGGCTCGAGCATGTGCTGGTGCCGCATTTTTTTAGCCAGGGGCACCATAGCCGGAGCATCGTCGGAGAGCCTAATCGGTGGTTCCGACGATTTGGGGGCCGGGGGGTGTGCGCACATGATGTGTGATGGGTGCTGGTACTTGGCCCTTATATTGGTCCCCTATCCCTCATCAAACCTTGCAAACTCACACCCCCTTAAAGAGCATTTAAGATTTTATAGGTTTGCTGCTAGTAGCCATTAAAGTGTATGAAATGGGGACACTTTTTTCAAATGGTCACAAAATCTTCTCCACTTCGAGTTTTTAGCTGAATTTTTTTATGCATGCCAAAAAAAATACAAGGATCACCTCTACCAAATTTGGGGACAAAAGTCTTTCTAAAAAAAATTTAAAAAATCCTGAACCATAAAAGGTTTCAAAAATCATGAAAAATAGAAAATGGGTCGTCTTGCCACGAAACTTCACATGAAGGCTTAGGGGACCATTGTATGAATTTACAAGCCATAAAAATGGCATTGGCATGGCAGAAATATGAAGATCTGCTTGAACCCACCTATCATCCGTTTCATCCTCAACTTGCGCATCCTGCCTCTCTGGTCGGCTGAGCGTTCGTACGCTCATTTCGTGGGTTGACTTAGGCATACGAAGTTCATATCCAGTCTAAGCATATGGAGTTTATACCCAGTCTAAGTATACGAAGTTCATTTCCAGTCTAAGATTGGACCGGATCAAAGGTTGCAGCAGTAGGATCGGTAGCACGTAGGGGGGACCAGGCCGATCCCCGGCTTGTACATTCTACCTCTCTGGCCGACTGAGCGCCCGTACACCCGTTTTGTGGGTTGACTTTGGCATAGGGAGTTCATTCCATGTGTAACCCCCAGCCGAACTGAGGGTTGTGGTAGCGGGCCCGGTAGCATGCAGAGGGGGACCGGGTCGATCCCCGACTTACGCATTATGCCTCTTTGATCGGCTCAGTGCCCACACGCTTGTTTTGTGTGTTGACTTAGGCAAACGGAGTTCATTCCCAGTCTAAGATTGGACCAGACCGAGGGTTACGGCAGCAGGATCGACAGCACGTTGGGGGGGAGCGGGCTGGTCCCCGGCTTGCGCATTCTGCCTCTTCGACCGACTGAACGCCCGCAAGCTCATTTCGTGGGTTGGCTTAGGCATAAGGAGTTCATTCGATGTCTAAGCATATACAGTTCATTCCCATTCTAAGATTAAACTAGACCGAGGGTTGTGGCAGCAGGACTAGCAGTAGGATCAACAGCACGTAAGGGGGACCAGGTCGATACCCGACTCATGCATTCTGCCTCTCCGATCGGTTGAGCACCCGTACGGTCGTTTCATGGGTTGGCTTAGGCATACGGAGTTCATCCCCAGACTAAGCATACGGAGTTCATTCCCAGTCTAAGATCAGACCGGACCGAGTGTTGCGGTAACAGGATCGACGGCACGCAGGGGGGACCGAACCGATCCCCGACTTGCGCATTCTACCTTTTCGGCCGGTTGAGTTCTCGCACGCTCATTTCGTGGGTTGGCTTACACATATGAAGTTCATTCCATGTCTAAAGCCCCAGCCGGATCAAGTTGTGGCATAGGACCAGCAATCGGGATCTGTAAAGCATGCAAAGAAGCCAGGCTGATCCACGACTTGTGCATTAGCTTTTCGGTCGCTCATTCGGGTCGACTGAGCGCCCGCACACTCATTTGTGGGTTGACTTGGCATACGAAGTTCTCCCCAGTTCTAAGTATCCGGAGTTCATCACAGTCATAAGATCGGATTGGATCAAGGGTTGCGACAGGCAGATCAGTAGCAACGCAGGGTAGACCGGCGCATCCCTCAGCTTGCCGCATCTCGCCTCTCCGGTCGGCTGAGCCGCACCACTACGCCGTTTCGTGGGTTGGCTTAGCATACGAGTTCATTCACGTCTAGAGCCCAACCAGAACTGAGGTTGTGGCAACGGGACTGGCAGCACGCAGAGGGGGACCGGGTCGATCCTCAGCTTGCAAATTATGCCTCTCCGACCGGCTCAATGCGCCAGCGCTAGTTTCGTGGGTTGACTTAGGCATACGGAGTTCTTTCCCAATCTAAGATTGGACCGGATCGAGGGTTGCAATAGCAGGATCGACAACACGCAAGGGGGGACTGAACCAGTCCCCGGCTTACGCATTCTACCTCTCTGGCCGACTGAGTGGCCGTACGCTCGTTTCATGGGTTAGCTTAAGCATACGGAGTTCATTCCATGCCTAAGCATATGGAGTTCATTCACAGCCTAAGATTAAACCAGATCGAGGGTTACGACAGCAGGACCAGTAGCAAGATCGGTAGCACATAGGGGGGACTGAACCGATCCCCGGCTTGCGCATTCTGCCTCTTCGGATGGCTTCTACAGTAGGCTGAGAGCCCGCACGCTCGTTTCATGGGTTGACTTAGGCATACAAAATTCATGCCCAGTCGAAGCATAAGGAGTTCATTCCCAGTCTAAGATCGGACCAGACCGAGGGTTGCGATAGCAGGATTGGCAGTACGCAGGGGGGACCAAGCCGATCCGTGACTGCGCATTCTGCCTCTCCGACCGGCTGAGCGCCCGCACGCCCATTTCGTGGGTTGGCTTAGGAATAGGGAGTTCATTCCATGTCTAAGCCCCAGCCAAATCGAGGGTTGTGGCAGCGGGACTGACAGCACGCAAAGGGGGATTGAGTTGATCCTCGGCTTGCGCATTCTGCCTCTCCGGCCGACTGAGTGCCCGTAGGCTCGTTCCGTGGGTTGGCTTAGGCATATGGAGTTCATTCCATGTCTAAGCATATGAAGGTCATTCCCAGTCTAAGAGTTTGAGCCACGGTGCACATGCTGGGCTCGGGCATGTGCTGGTGCCGCATTCTTTTCACCCGGGGCACCATTGCCAGAGCATCATCGGAGAGCCTAACCGACGGCATTGGGGGTTCTAGCGATTGGGGGGGTCGGGAGGTGTGCGCGTATGATGTGTAATGGGTGCTGGTATTTCACCCTTATATTGGGCCCCTATCCCTCATCAAACCTCGAGAACTCACACCTCCTTAAAGAGCATTTGAGATTTTATAGGTTTCCTGCCAGTAGCTATTAAAGTGCCTGAAATGGGGACATTTTTTTCAAACGATCACAAAATCTTCTCCACTTCAAGTGTTTAGCTGAATTTTTTTTTACATGCCAAAAAAGATACAAGGATCACCTCTACCAAATTTGGGGACAAAAGTCTTTTGAAAAAAATTTTTAAAAATCCCGAACCGCAAAAAGTTTCAAAAATCATGAAAAATAGAAAATGGGTCGTGTTGCCACGAAACTTCACATGAAGGCTTAGGGGACCATTGTATGAATTTACAAGCCATAAAAATTTCATTGGCATGGAAAAAATATGAAGATGTGCTTGAAACCACCTACCACCCGTTCGATCCCCGGCTTGCGCATCCTGCCTCTCTGGTCGACTGAGCGTCCACACGCTCGTTTCGTGGGTTGACTTAGGCATACGGAGTTCATCCCCAATCTAAGCATACAGAGTTCATTCCCAGTCTAAGATCGGATCGGACGAAGGGTTGCGATAGCAGGATCGACAGCACGTAGGGGGGACCAGGCTGATCCTCGACTTGTGCATTTTGCCTCTCCGACCAGCTGAGCGCCCGCACACCCATTTCATGGGTTGGCTTAGGCATAGGGAGTTCATTCCATGTCTAAGCCCCAGTCGGACTGAGGGTTGTGGTTGCGAGACTGGCAGCACGCAGTGGGGGACCGGATCGATCCCCGGCTTGCGCATTATGCCTCTCCGATCGACTTAACGCCCGAATGCTCATTTCGTGGGTTGACTTAGGCATACGGAGTTCATTCCCAGTCTAAGATCGGACCAGACCGAGGGTTGCGGTAGCAGGATCGACAGTACGCAGGGGGGCCAAACTGTTCCCCGGCTTGCGCATTCTACCTCTCCGGCCGACTGAGCGCCCGCACGCTCATTTCGTGGGTTGGCTTAGGCATAGGAGTTCATTCCATGTCTAAGCATACGAAGTTCATTCCCAGTCTAAGATCGAACCAGACCAAGGGTTGTGACAGTAGTACCAGCAGCAGGATCGGCAGCATGCAAGGGGGGTCGGGCTGATCCCTGGCTTGCACATTCTGCCTTTCCGACCAGCTGAGTGCCCGCACGCTCATTTCGTGGGTTGGCCTAGGCATACGGAGTTCATCCCCAGTCTAAGCATACGGAGTTCATTCCCAGTCTAAGATCAGACTGGGCTGAGGGTTGTGGCAGTAAGATCAGCAGCATGCAGGAGGGACCGAGCCGATCCCCGGTTTATGCATTCTGCCTCTCCGGCCGGCTGAGCACCCACACGCCCGTTTTGTGGGTTGGCTTATGCATAGGGAGTTCATTCCATGTCTAAGCCCCAGCCAGACTGAGGGCTGTAGCAGCGGGACCGGTAGCACATAGAGGGGACCAGGCAAATCCTGTCTTACGTATTCTGCCTCTCCAACCGGCTGAGTGCCCGCACACTCATTTTGTGGGTTGGCTTAGGCATTCGGAGTTCATTCCATGTCTAACCATACGGAGTTCATTCCCAGTCTAAGAGTTTGAGCCATGGTGCACATGCTAGGTTCGAGCATGTGCTGGTGCCACTTTTTTTTCGCTCGGGGCACCATCGCTGGAGCATCGTCGGAGAGCCAAACTGACGGTATTGGGGGTTCCGACGATTGGGGGGGCAGGGGGTGTGCGCACATGATGTGTGATGGGTGCTGGTACTTGGCCCTTATATTGACCCCCTATCCGTCATCACACCCCCTCAAAGAGCATTTGAGATTTTATAGGTTTGCTACCAGTAGCCATTAAAGTGTCTGAAATGAGGACACCTTTTTCAAACGGTCACAAATCTTCTCCACTTCGAGTTTTTAGCTGAATTTTGTTGTGCATACCAACAAAAATACAAGGATCACCTCTACCAAATTTGGGGACAAAAGTCTTTCTAAAAAAATTTTAAAAAATTGAAAACCGCAAAAAGTTTTGAAAATCATGAAAAATAGAAAACGGGTCGTCTTGCCACGAAACTTCACATGAAGGCTTAGGGGACCATTGTATGAATTTACAAGCCATAAAAATGGCATTGGCATGGCAGAAATATGAAGATGTTCTTGAACCCACCTACCACCCGTTCGATCCCCGACTTGCGCATCCTGCCTCTCTGGTTGGCTTAGCATTCGCACACTCGTTTCGTGGGTTGACTTAGGCATACGAAGTTCATCCCCAGTCTAAGCATACGGAGTTCATTCCCAGTCTAAGATTGGACCAGACCGAGGGTTACGACAGCAGGATCGGTAGCACGCAGGGGTGACCAAACTGATCCCCGGCTTGCACATTCTGCCTCTCCGACCGACTGAGTGCCTGCACGCCCGTTTCATGGGTTGGCTTTGACATAGGGAGTTCATTCCATGTCTAAGCCCCAGCCGAACTGAGGGTTGTGGCAGCGGGCCTGGTAGCATGTAGAGGGGGACCCGGTCGATCCTCGGCTTGCGCATTATGCCTCTCCGATCGACTCAGTGCCCGCACGCTCGTTTTGTGTGTTGACTTAGGCAAACAGAGTTTATTCCCAGTCTAAGCTCAGATCGGATCGAGGGTTACGGTAGCAGGATCGACAGCACGCAGGGGGGAGCGAGTTGGTCCCCGACTTGTGATTCTGCCTCTCCAACCGGCTAAATGCCCATATGCTCGTTTCGTGGGTTGGCTTAGGCATAAGGAGTTCATTCCATGTCTAAGCACACAGAGTTCATTCCCAGTCTAAGATCGGACTGGACCAAGGTTTGCGGTAGCAAGACCAGCAGTAGGATCGGCAGCACGCAGGGGGGAACCGGGCCGATCCTCGGCTTGCGCATTCTGCCTCTACTATCGGTTGAGCTCCCGCAAGCTCATTTCGTGGGTTGGCTTAGGCATACAGAGTTCATTCCATGTCTAAGCCCCAGCTGGACTGAGAGTTGTGGCAGCAGGACCGGCAGCGGGATCAGCAGCACGTAGAGGAGGATCGGGCTGATCCCCGGCTTGCGCATTATGCCTCTCCGACAGGCAGAGCGCCCGCACGCTCATTTCGTGGGTTGACTTAGGCATACGGAATTCATTCCCAGTCTAAGATCAGATCGAACTGAGGGTTACAGAGTAGGATCGACAACGCACAGGGGGGACCGGGTCGATCTCCGGCTTGCGCATTCTGCCTCTCCGGCTGGCTGAGTGCCCACATGCCTATTTCATGGGTTGGCTTAGGCATAGGGAGTTCATTCCATGTCTAAGCCCCAGCTGGACCGAGGGTTGTGGCAGTGGGACTGGCAGCACACAGAGGGGAACTGGGCTGATCCCCGACCAGCGCATTATGCCTATTCGACCGGCTCAGCATTATGCCTCTCCGATCGACTCAGTGCCCGCACGCTCGTTTTGTGTGTTGACTTAGGCAAACAGAGTTTATTTCCAGTCTAAGATTAGACTAGATCGAGGGTTACGGTAGCAAGATCGACAGCAGACAGGGGGGACCGGGCCAATCCCCGACTTGCGCATTCTGCCTCTCCGACCGGCTGAGCACCCGCACGCCCGTTTCGTGGGTTGGCTTAGGCATAGGGAGTTCATTCCATGTCTAAGCCCCAGCTGGACCGAGGGTTGTGGTAGCAGGATCGGCACCACGTAGAAGGGGATCGGGTCGATCCTCGATTTGCGCATTATGACTCTTTGGCTAGCTCAGCGCTCGCACGCCCGTTTCGTGGGTTGACTTAGGCATATGGAGTTCATTCCCAGTCTAAGAACAGACTAGACCGAGAGTTGCGTCCACAGGATCGACAGCACGCATAGGGGGACTGGGCTGGTCCCCGGCTTGTGCATTCTACTTCTCCGGTCGATTGAGCACCCGCACGCTCGTTTCGTGGGTTGGCTTAGGCATACGGAGTTCATTCCATGTCTAAGCATACGGAGTTAATTCTCAGTCTAAGATCAGACCAGACCGAAAGTTGCGGTAGCAGGAGCAGTAGCAGGATCGATAGCACGCAAGGAGGGATCGGGTCGATCCTCGGCTTGCGCATTCTGCCCTCCGATCGGCTGAGTGCCCGCACGCTCGTTTCATGGGTTGGCTTAGGCATACGAAGTTGATTCCATGTCTAAGCACCAGCCGGACCGAGGGTTGTGGTAGCAAGACCGACAGCGGGATCGGCATCACGCAGAGGGAGACCGAGCTGATCCCCGACTTGCGCATTATGCTCGCACACTCGTTTCATGGGTTGACTTAGGTATACGGAGTTCATCCCCAGTTTAAGCATACGGAGTTCATTCCCAGTCTAAGATCAGACCGGACCGAGGGATGCGGCAGCAGGATCGATAGCACGCAGGACGGATCGGGTTGATCCCCGGCTTACGCATTTTGCCTTACCGGTCGACTGAGTGCCTGCACGCCCGTTTCGTGGGTTGGCTTAGGCATAGGGAGTTCATTCCATGTCTAAGCCCCAGCCAAACCGAGGGCTGTGGCAACGAGATCGGCTGCACGCAGAGGGGGGCCAGGCCGATCCTTGGCTTACACATTATGCCTCTTCGGCCAGCTCAGTGCCTGCACGCTCATTTCCTGGGTTGACTTATGCATACGGAGTTCATTCCCAGTGTAAGAGTGGACCGGATCGAGGTTTGCAACAGCAGGATCGACAACACACGAGGGGGATCGAGCCGATCCCCAGCTTGCGTATTATGCCTCTTCGACCGGCTCAGTGTCCGCACGCTCGTTTCATGGGTTGACTTATGCATACGGAGTTCATTCTATGTCTAAGATCGGATCAGACCCAGGGTTGCGACAGCAGGATCGACAGCATACAAGGGGATTGGGCTGATCCCCGTCTTGTGCATTTTGCCTCTCCGGCCGGCTGAGTGCCCGCGTGCTCATTTCGTGGGTTGCCCTAGGCATACGGAGTTCATTCCCAGTTTAAGATTTTGAGCCATGGTGCACATGCTGGGCTCACGCATGTGCTGGTGCCGCATTTTTTTCGCCCGGGGCACCATCGCCGGAGCATCGTCGGAGAGCCTAACCGACGGCATTGGGGGTTTCGACGATTGGGGGGACCGGGGGGTGTGCGCACATGATGTGCGATGGGTGCTGGTACTTGGCCCTTATATTGGCCCCTTATGCCTCATCAAACCTCGAGAACTCACACCCCCTTAAAAAGCATTTGAGATTTTATAGGTTTGCTGCCAGTAGCCATTAAAGTGTCTGAAATGGGGACACTTTTTTCAAATGGTCACAAAATCTTCTCCACTTCGAGTTTTTAGCTGAATTCTTTTGAGCATGCCAACAAAAATAAAAGGATCACCTCTACCTAATTTGGGGACAAAACTCTTTCTAAAAAATTTTTTAAAAATCCCGAACCATAAAAAGTTTCGAAAATCATGAAAAATAGAAAACGGGTCATCTTGCCACGAAACTTCACACGAAGGCTTAGGGGACCATTGTATGGATTTACAAGTGATAAAAATGGCATTGGCATGGCAGAAATGTGAAGATGTGCTTGAACCCACTTACCACCCGTTTGATCCCCGACTTACGCATCCTGCCTCTCTGGTCGGTTGAGTGCCCGCACGCTTGTTTCATGGGTTGATTTAGGCATACGGAGTTCATCCCCAGTCTAAGCATACAAAGTTCATTCCTAGTCTAAGATCAGATCGGAAGGATCGGCAACACGCAGGAGGGACCGGGCCGATCCCCAACTTGCGCATTCTGCCTCTTCGATCGACTGAGCATCCGCACGCCTATTTCGTGGGTTGGCTTAGGCATAGGGAGTTCATTCCATGTCTAAGCCCCAGTCGGATCGAGGGTTGTGGCAGCGGGATCGGCAACACGCAGAGGGGGATCGGGTCAATCCTCAGCTTGCACATTATGCCTTTCCGACTGACTCAGCGCCCGCACGCTCGTTTCGTGGGTTGGCTTAGGCATACAGAGTTCATTCCTAGTCTAAGATCGAATCAGACTGAGGGTTACGGCACAGGTTCGACAGCACGCAGGGGGGATCGGGCCGATCCCTGGCTTGCGTACTCTACCTTTCTGGCCGATTGAGCACCGCACGCTCGTTTCGTGCGTTGGGTTAGGCATACAGTGTTCATTCCTTGTCTAAGCATACAGAGTTCGTTCCCAGTCTAAGATTTTGAGCCACGGTGCACATGCTGGGCTCGGGCATGTGCTAGTGTCGCATTTTTTTTGCTCAGGGCACCATCGTCAGAGCATCACCGGAGAGCCTAACCTGCGACATTGGGGGTTCCGACAATTGGGGGGCTGGGGGGATGTGCGCACATGATGTGCGATGGGTACTAGTACTTGGCCCTTATATTGGCCCCCTATCCCTCATCAAACCTCAAGAACTCACACCTTCTTAAAGAGAATTTGAGATTTTATAGGTTTGCTGCCAGTAGCCATTAAAGTGTCTGAAATGGGGACACTTTTTTCAAACGGTCACAAAATCTTCTCCACTTTGATTTTTTAGCTGAATTTTTTTGTGCATGCCAACAAAAATACAAGGATCACCTCTACCAAATTTGGGGATAAAACTCTTTCTAAAAAATTTTTGAACAATCCCGAACCGTAAAAAGTTTCAAAAATCATGAAAAATAGAAAATGGGTCGGCTGAACGCCCATACGCTCGTTTTGTGGGTTGGCTTAGGCACACGGAGTTCATTCCATGTCTAAGCAAATGGAGTTCATTCCCAGTCTAAGGTCAGACCAGACCAAGGGTTGCGATAGCGAGACCAACAACAGGATCGGTAGCACGCAGGGGGGGACCGGGTCGATCTCTGGCTTGCGCATTCTGCCTCTCCGATCGACTGAGCGCCCGCACGCTCGTTTCGTGGGTTGACTTAGGCATACGGAGTTCATTCCTAGTCTAAGATCGAATTGGACTAAGGGTTACGGCAACAGGTTCGATAGCACGTAGGGGGCATCCGGCCGATCCCTGGCTTGCGCATTCTACCCTTTCGGCCGACTGAGCACCCGCACGCTCGTTTCGTGCATTGGCTTAGGCATACGATGTTCATTCCATGTCTAAGCATACAGATTTCATTCCCAGTCTAAGATTTTGAGCCACGGTGCACATGCTGGGCTCGGGCATGTGCTAGTGCCACATTTTTTTTGCCCGGGGCACCATCATCGGAGCATCACCAGAGAGCCTAACCTACGGCATTGGGGGTTTCGACGATTGGGGGGCCGGGGGGATGTGCGCACATGATGTGCGATGGGTGGTGGTACTTGGCCCTTATATTGGCCCCCTATCCCTCATCAAACCTCGAGAACTCACACCTTCTTAAAGAGAATTTGAGATTTTATAGGTTTGTTGCCAGTAGCCATTAAAGTGTCTGAAATGGGGACACTTTTTTCAAACGGTCACAAAATCTTCTCCACTTCGAGTTTTTAGCTGAATTTTTTTATGCATGCCAACAAAAATACAAGCATCACCTCTACCAAATTTTGGGACAAAACTCTTTCTAAAAAAATTTTGAACAATCCCGAACCGTAAAAAGTTTCAAAAATCATGAAAAATAGAAAACGGGTCGTCTTTCCATGAAACTTCACATGAAGGCTTAGGGGTCCATTGTATGAATTTACAAGCCATAAAAAATGGCATTGGCACATCAAAAATAGATCAAACCAGACCGAGGGTTGCTGCAGCAGGATCGACAGCACGTAGGGGGGGATATGGCCGATCCCCGGCTTGCGCATTCTGCCTCTCTGGCCGGCTGAGCACCCGCACGCTCGTTTCATGGGTTGGCTTAGGCATACGGAGTTCTTTCCATGTCTAAGCCCCAGTCGGACTGAGGGTTGTGGCAGCAGGACCGGTAGCACACAGAAGGGGACCAGGCCGATCCTCGGCTTGTGCAATACGCCTCTCCGATCGGCTCAGCGCCTGCATGCTCGTTTCGTGGGTTGACTTAGGCATATGGAGTTCATTCCCAGTCTAAGATCAGATCAGACCGAGGGTTGCTGCAACAGGATCGACAGCATGTAGGGGGGATCAGGTCGATCCCCGGCTTGCGCATTCTGCCTGTCCGGCCAGCTAAGCACCCGCACGTTCATTTCGTGGGTTGGCTTAGGCATACGGACTTCATTCCATGTCTAAGCCCCAGCTAGACTGAGGGTTGTGGCCGCAGGACCGGCAGCACACAGAAGGGGACCAGGCCGATCCCCGGCTTGCGCATTATGCCTCTCCGGTCGGCTCAGTGCCCACATGCTCGTTTCGTGGGTTGACTTAGGTATACGGAGTTCATTCCCAGTCTAAGATCAGATCAGACCGAAGGTTGCTGCAGTAGGATCGACAGCATGCAGGGGGGATTAGGTCGATCCCTGGCTTGCTCATTCTGCCTCTCCGGTCGGCGGAGCGCCCGCACACTTGTTTCGTGGGTTGGCTTAGGCATACGGAGTTCATTCCCAGTCTAAGATCAGATCGGGCCGAGGGTTGGGGCAGCAAGACCAGCAGCAGGATCGGCAGCACGCAGAGGGGGATTGGGCCGATCCCCTACTTGCGCATTCTGCCTCTCCGGCCAGCTGAGCACCCACACGCTTGTTTTATGGGTTGGCTTAGGCATACGGAGTTCATTCCATGTCTAAGCATACAAAGTTCATTCCCAGTCTAAGATCGAACCAGACCGAAGGTTGTGGTAGCAGGACCAGTAGCAGGATCGACAGCACGCAGGGGGGACCGAGCCGATCCTCAGCTTATGCATTCTACCTCTCTGCCCGACTGAGCGTCTGCACACTCATTTCATCAGTTGGGTTAGGCATACGGAGTTCATTCCATGTCTAAGCCCCAGTCGGATCGAGGGTTATGGTAGCAGGACCGACAGCGAGTTCGGCAGCACGCAGAGGGGATCAGGCTGATCCCCGATTTGTGCATTATGCCTCTCCGTTCGACTAAGTGCCTGCATGCTCGTTTCATGGGTTGACTTAGGCATACGAAGTTCATCCCTAATCTAAGCATACAGAGTTTATTCCCAGTCTAAGATCAGACCAGACCGAGGGTTGTGACAGCAGGATCGGTAGCACGCAGGGTGGATCGGGTCGATCCTCGACTTGCGTATTTTGCCTTTCCGATCAACTGAGTGCCTTGCATGCCCATTTCATGGGTTGGCTTAGTCATAAGGAGTTCATTCCATGTCTAAGCCACAGCCGGACCGATGGTTGTGGCAGTGGGATCGGCAGCACACCGGGGGGATCGGGCTGATCCCCGGCTTGTGCATTCTGCCTCTTCGACCGACTGAGTACCCGTACGCCCGTTTCATGGGTTGGCTTAGGCATAGGGAGTTCATTCCATACCTAAGCCCTAGCCAGATCGAGGGTTGTGGTAGCGGGACCGGTAGCACGCAGAGGGGGACCAGGTCGATCCTCGGCTTGCGCATTATGCCTCTTCGGTCGGCTCAGTGCCCGCACGCTCATTTCGTGGGTTGACTTATGCATACGGAGTTCATTCCCAGTCTAAGATCAGATCAGACCGAGGGTTGTGGTAGCAGGATTGACAGCACGCAAGGGGGATCAGGCCGATCCCTGGCTTGTGCATTCTGCCTCTCTGGCCGGTTGAGCACCCGCACGCTCGTTCCGTAGGTTAGCTTAGGCATACGGAGTTCATTCCACGTCTAAGCAAACGGAGTTCATTCCTAGTCTAAGATTTTGAGCCACGATGCACATGCTGACCTCGAGCATGTGCTGGTGCCACATTTTTTTCGCCTAGGGCACCATCGTCGCAGCATCACCGAAGAGCCTAACCGAAGGCATTGGTGGTTCTGGCGATTTGGGGGGCCGGGGGGTGTGCGCACATGATGTGTGATAGGTGCTGGTACTTGGCCATTATTGGCCCCCTATCCCTCTTCAAACCTCGAGAACTCACACCCCCTTAAAGAGCATTTGAGATTTTATAGGTTTGCTGCCAATAGCCATTAAAGTATCTGAAATGGGGACACTTTTATCAAACGATCACAAAATCTTCTCCACTTCGAGTTTCTAGCTGAATTTTTTTGTGCATGCCAACAAAAATACAAGGATCACCTCTACCAAATTTGGGGACAAAACTCTTTCTAAAAAAATTTTAAAACATCTCGAACCTCTAAAAGTTTCAAAAATTGTGAAAAATAGAAAACAGGTTTCCCAATGAATGCTTAGGGGAGCATTGTATGAATTTACAAGCCATACAAATGGCATTGGCATGGCAGAAATATGAAGATGTCCTTGAACCCACCTACCACCCGTTCGATCTCCGACTTGCGCATCCTGCTTCTCTAGTCGGCTGAGCGCCCGCACGCTCATTTCGTGGGTTGATTTAGGCATACGGAGTTCATCCCCAGTCTAAGCATACGAAGTTCATTCCTAGTCGAAGATCAAACTGGACCGAGGGTTGCGGCTGCAGGATCGACAGTACGCAGGGGGGACCGGGCCAATCCCCAGCTTGTGCATTCTGCCTCTCCGACCGACGGAGCGCCCGCACGCCCGTTTCGTGGGTTGGCTTAGGCATAGGGAGTTCATTCCATGGGTAAGCCCCAGCCGGACCGAGGGTTGTGGCAGCGGGATCGGCAGCACGCAGAGGGGGACCGGGCCAGTCCCCGACTTGCGTATTATGCCTCTTCAGTCGGCTCAGCACCCACACGCTCATTTCATGGGTTGACTTATGCATACAGAGTTCATTCCTAGTCTAAGATCAGAGTAGACCGAGGGTTGTGGCAGCAAGATTGACAGCACGCAAGGGGGATCGGGCCGATCCCCGGCTTGCGCATTCTACCTCTCCGATCGACTGAGCACCCGTATGCTCGTTTCGTGGGTTGGCTTAGGCATACAGAGTTCATTCCATGGCTAAGCATACAGAGTTCATACCCAGTCGGGGCATACGGAGTTGATCCCCAGTCTAAGCATATGGAGTTCATTACTAGTCTAAGATCGGATCAGACCGAGGGTTGCAGTAGCAAGATCGACAGCACGCAGGGTGGACCGGGCCGATCCCTGGCTTGTGCATTCTGCCTCTCCGGTCGGCTAAGCGCCCACACGCCCGTTTCATGGGTTGGCTTATGCATAAGGAGTTCATTCCATGTCTAAGCCCCAGCCGAACCGAGGGTTGTGGTAGCGGGACCGGCAACACACAGAGGGGGGCTGGGCCGATCCCCTGCTTGCGCATTATGCCTCTTCGGTCGGCTCGACGCTCGCACACTCGTTTCGTGGGTTGACTTATGCATACGAAGTTTATTCCCAATCTAAGATCAGACCGAACTGAGGGTTGCAGTAGCAGGATTGACAGCACGTAGGGGGGATCGGGCCGATCCCCGACTTGCGCATTCTGTCTCTTCGATCGGTTGAGCACACGCACGCTCATTTTATGGGTTGAATTAGGCATACGGAGTTCATTCCATGTCTAAGCATACGGAGTTCATTCCCAGTCTAAGATTTTGAGCCACAGTGCACATACTGGGCTCGGGCATGTGCTGGTGCCGCATTTTTTTCGCCCGGGGCACCATCGTCGGAGTATCGTCGGAGAGCCTAATAGACGGCATTGGGGGTTTCGGCGATTGGGGGTGCCGGGGGCTGTGCGCACATGATGTGTGATGGGTGCTGGTACTTGGCCCTTTTATTGGCCCCTATCCCTCATCAAACCTCGAGCACTCACACCCCCTTAAAGAGCATTTGAGATTTTATAGGTTTGCTGCCAGAAGCCATTAAAGTGTCTGAAATGGGGACACGTTTTTCAAACGGTCACAAAATCTTCTCCACTTCGAGTTTTTAGCTGACTTTTTTTGTGCAAGGCAACAAAAATACAAGGATCACCTCTACCAAATTTGGGGACAAAACCCTTTCTAAAAAAATTTTAAAAAATCCTGAACTGCAAAAAGTTTCAAAATTTGTAAAAAATAGAAAACGGGTTGTCTTGCCAAGAAACTTCACATGAAGGCTTAGGGGACCATTGTATGAATTTACAAGCCATAAAAATGGCATTGGCATGGCAGAAATATGAAGTTGTGCTTGAACCCACCTACCACCCATTCGATCCCCAGCTTGTGCATCCTGCCTCTCTGGTCGGCTGAGCACCAGCACTTTCGTTTCGTGGGTTGACTTAGGCATACGGAGTTCATCCCCAGTCTAAGCATACGGAGTTCATTCCTAGAGTAAGATCAGACCGAACCAAGGGTTACGGTAGCGAGACCGACAGCACTTAGGGGGGATCGAGTCGATTCCGGCTTGCGCATTCTGCCTCTCCAGCCGGCTGAGCACCCGCACGCCCGTTTCATGGGTTGGCTTAGGCATAGGGAGTTCATTCCATGTCTAAGCCCCAGCTGGACCGAGGGTTGTGGCAGCGGGACCGGCAGCATGCAGAGGGGGATCGGGCCGATCCTCGGCTTGCGCATTATGCCTCTTCGGCCGACTCAGCGCCCGCACGCTCGTTTCGTGGGTTGACTTAGGCATACAAAGTTCATTCCCAGTCTAAGATCAGATCGGATCGAGGGTTACAATAGCAAGATCGACAGCACACAAGGGGGACTGGGCCGATCCCCGGCTTGTGCATTCTGCTCTTCGATCGGCTGAGCGCCCGCACGCTCGTTTCGTGGGTTAGCTTAGGCATAGGGAGTTCATCCCATGTCTAAGCGTACGGAGTTCATTCCCAGTCTAAGATCGGATCGGACCGAGGGTTGCTGCAGCATGACCAGCAGTAGGATCGACAGCACGCAGGAGGGGACCGGGTCAATCCGTGACTTCTGCATTCTGCCTCTCCGGCCGGCTGAGCATCTGCACGCTCATTTCATGGGTTGGCTTAGGCATACAAAGTTCATTCCATGTCTAAGCCCCAGCCGGATCGAGGGTTGTGGTAGCAGGACTGACAGCGGGATCGGCTGCACGCAGAGGGGGACCGGGCTGATCCTCGGCTTATGCATTATGCCTCTTCGGCTGGCAGAGTGCCTGCACGCTCGTTTCGTGGGTTGACTTAGGCATACGGAGTTCATCCCCAGTCTAAGCATACGAGGTCATTCCTAGTCTAAGATCAAATCAGATTGAGGGTTACGGTAGCAGGATCGACAGTACGCATAGGAGGACCGAGCCGATCCCCGGCTTACGCATTATGCCTCTTCGATCGGCTCAACGTCCACACGCTCGTTTCATGGGTTGACTTATGCATATGGAGTTCATTCCCAATCTAAGATCAGATCGGATCGAGGGTTACGGCTGCAGGATCGATAGTACGCAGGAGGGGACCGGGTCGATCCTCGGCTTGTGCATTCTGCATCTCCAGCCGACTTAGTACCCGCACGTTTTCTTCGTGGGTTGGCCTAGGCATACGGAGTCCATTCCATGTCTAAGCATACGGAGTTCATTCCCAGTCTAAGATTTTGAGCCACGGTGCACATGCTTGGCTCGGGCATGTGCTGGTGCCGCATTTTTTTCACCTGAGGCACCTTCGCTTGAGCAACGCCGAAGCATCGTCGGAGAGGCTAACCGGTGGAATTGGGGGTTCCAACGATTAGGGGTCCGGGGGCGTGTGCACACATGATGTGCGATGGGTGCTGGTACCTAGCCCTTATATTGGCCCCCTATCCATCATCAAACCTCGAGAACTCACACCCCCTTAAAGAGCATTTGAGATTTTATAGGTTTGCTGCCAGTAGCCATTAAAGTGTCTAAAATGGGGACACTTTTTTCAAATGATCACAAAATCTTCTCCACTTTGAGTTTTTAGCTGAATTGTTTTGTGCAAGCCAAAAAAAATACAAGGATCACCTCTACCAAATTTGGGGACAAAACTCTTTCTAAAAAAATTTTAAAAAATCCCAAACAGTAAAAAGTTTTGAAAATCGTGAAAAATAGAAAACGGGTCGTCTTGCCATGAAACTTCACATGAAGGCTTAGGGGACCATTGTATAAATTTACAAGCCATAAAAATGGCATTGGCATGGCAGAAATATGAAGATATGCTTGAACCCACCTACCACCCGTTCGATCCCCGACTTGCGCATCCTGGCTCTCTGGTCGGCTAAGCGCCCGCACGCTCGTTTGGTGGGTTGACTTAGGCATACGGAGTTTGTCCGTAGTCTAAACAGACAGAGTTCATTCCTAGTCTAAGATCAGATCGGACCGAGGGTTGCGGCAGCAAGATCAGTAGCATGCATGGGGGACCAGGCTGATCCCCGGCTTGCGCATTCTGCCTCTCTAACCGACTGAGCACCCGCACGCCCGTTTTGTGGGTTGGCTTAGGCATAGGGAGTTCATTCCATGTCTAATCCCCAGCCGGACCGAGGGTTGTGATAACGGGACCGGTAGCATGCAAAGGGGGATGGGCCGATCCCCGGCTTGCGCATTATGCATCTCCGGTTAGCTTAGCACCCGCACGCTCGTTTCATATGTTGACTTAGGCATACAAAGTTCATTCCCAGTCTAAGATCAGACTGGACTGAGGGTTACGACAGCAGGATCGATAGCACGCAGAGGGGACCGAGTCAATCCTCGACTTGCACATTCTGCCTCTCTGACCGGTTGAGTGCTCGTTCGCTCGTTTCATGGGTTGGCTTAGGCATACAGAGTTCAATCCATGTCTAAGCATACGGAGTTCATTCCCATTCTAAGATCAAACCGAACTGAGGGTTGTGGCAGCAGGACCAGTAACAGGATCGACAGCACGTAGGGGGGACCGAGCCAATCCCCGATTTGCACATTTTGCCTCTCCGGTCGACTGAGTCCCTGCACGCTCGTTTCGTGGGTTGGCTTAGGCATACAGAGTTCATTCCATGTCTAAGCCCCAATCGGACCGATGGTTGTGGTAGCAAGACCAGCAGCGAGATCGGCAGCATGCAGAGGGGGATCAGATTGATCCTCGGCTTACGCATTATGCCTCTCTGACCGACTGAGCGCCTGTACGGTCATTTCATGGGTTGACTTAGGCATGCGGAGTTCATCCCCAGTCTAAGCATACAGAGTTCATTCCCAGTCTAAGATCGGATCGAACCAAGGGTTGCGACAGCAGGATCAACAGCATGCAGGGGGGACCAGGTCGATCCCTGGCTTGTGAATTCTGCCTCTCCGACTGGCTGAGCGCCCGCATGCCCATTTCGTGGGTTGGCCTACGCATAGGGAGTTCATTCCATGTCTAAGCCTCAGTTGGACCGAAGGTTGTGGCAGTGAGATCGACAGCACGCAGAGGGGGACCGGACTGATCCCCAGCTTACGCATTATTCCTCTTCGATCGACTCAGCACTCGCACGCTCGTTCCGTGGGTTGACTTATGCATAGGAGTTCATTCCCAGTCTAAGATTGGATCGGATCGATGGTTGGGGCAGTAGGATCAATAGTACGCAGGGGGGACCAGGCTGATCCTCGGCTTGCGCATTCTGCCCTCCGACCGGTTGAGCGCCCCCACGCTCGCTTCGTGGGTTGGCTTAGGCATACGGAGTTCATTCCATGTCTAAGCATACGGAGTTCATTCCCAGTCTAAGATTTTGAGCCATGGTGCACTTGCTAGGCTTGGGCATTTGCTGGTGCCGTATTTTTTTTGCTCGGGGTACCATCGCTGGAGCATCGCCGGAGAGCCTAACCGACGACATTGGGGGTTCCGACGATTGTGGGGCGGGGGATGTGTGCACATGATGTGCGATGGGTGCTGGTACTTGGCCCTTATATTGGCCCCCTATCCCTCATCAAACCTCAAGAACTCACACCCCCTTAAAGAGCATTTGAGATTTTATAGGTTTGCTGCCAGTAGCCATTAAAGTGTCTGAAATAGGGACACTTTTTTCAAACGGGCACAAAATCTTCTCCACTTCGAGTTTTTAGCTGAATTTTTTTTTGCTTACCAAGAAAAATACAGGGATCACCTATAACAAATTTGGGGGCAAAAATCTTTCTAAAAAAATTTTAAAAAATCCCAAACCGTAAAAAGTTTCAAAAATCGTGAAAAATAAAAACGGGTCGTCTTGCCATGAAACTTCACATGAAGGCTTAGGGGACCATTGTATGAATTTACAAGCCATAAAAATGGCATTACCATGGCAGAAATATGAAGATGTGCTTGAACCACCTACCAGCTGTTCGATCCCCGGCTTGTGCATCCTACCTCTCTGGTCGGCTAAGCGCCCGTACGCTCGTTTCATGGGTTGACTTAGGCGTATGGAGTTCATCCCCAACCTAAGCATAGGAGTTCATTCCCAGTCTAAGATCAGACCGAACCGAGGGTTGCGGCAGTAGGATCGGCAGCACGCAGGGGGACTAGGCCTATCCCCAGCTTGCGCATTCTACCTATCCGGCCGACTGAGCGCCCGCACGTCCGTTTCATGGGTTGGCTTAGGCATAGGGAGTTCATTCCATGTCTAAGCCCCAGCTGAACCGAGGGTTGTGGCAGCGGGACCGGTAACACGCAGAGGGACCGGCAACACGCCCGCACGCTTGTTTCGTGGGTTGACTTAGGCATACGGAGTTCATCCCTAGTTTAAGCATACGGAGTTCATTCCTAGTCTAAGGTCGGGCCGGACCGAGGGTTGCAGCAGTAGGACCAGCAGCAGGATTGGCAGCACGTAAGGGGGATCAGGTCGATCCCCGACTTGCGGATTCTACCTCTCCGACCGGTTGAGCGCCTGTGTCATGCCCTAGGCAGGCGTGCCAGGCACATTAGGTGCACCAGCAGGTGAGCCAGAGGTTAAGGCCCGCAGACTTGGCGTGCTGGTGGGTATCTATGCACAGAGCCTAGCAAACGAGTTCAGAACACCCGCCCAACTTGTAGGCCAGCCCGTGAGACCAAGGCCTGGCATACAAGCTGGCCGCACCACATCCAGAAGGGCCCAAGGTGCTGGACGTGCAAGGGAAGCTTCTGGAAGCAGGCAGGATCAGCTGGAGCATCCTGGCAGATTTGGTTGACCCTAAAAATTAGGACTTAGCATCCTGATTGATTGTAATCAGTATAATCCCATGATTTTAGCCTTTATTCTAGGGATATGCCATTAAGTTATAGCTGGAGCCTCAACTATAAATAGAGGGCTTCTCCACCCTCATTTGTACACCATCAAACACTTTTGTTTCAGTGAATACAAGAGCATTTCCAGAATTCTGTCTTCTTATCCTGTTTCTCTTTAACTTGCATAATCAGCCCTTCCCATTGTTTTAGTGCCCGCCCACTTGTGTTTTAGGCTGACTTAGGCATAAAAGAGGAGATTCCAAGCCTAAGGTCACACGGTTTCTGAGTCTAAGGTCAGAGCCCATGACAGTTGGTATCAGAGCGAGTTTGATTCTACGTGTTTATGTTGTGCAGGTTAGATCGTGATTGAGGAGATGGCATCCCAAACCGACGTTGCTAGCCAACAACCAGAGGCCCAGGAGCATGGGTGTGGAAGAGGCAAGAAAGAGATATCTGGTCTATCTTGGACGGTAGGCTGGCCAAGATGGAAGTGATCGTAGGCAACATGGGGGAGAAGCTTGAGGAGGTAGAGACTCACATTGCATCGCTAGACTCCATGGGGGAGGAGATCCAAAGTGAGCAAGAAGCTACTCTCAACAAAGGCATAGACATGTTCACTCGAAAGAATCAGACCTTGAAGGTTGAAGTGCTGACCTTGCGCGATGGCATGGAGGCCATGCTCCAGCGGATGGAAGAGCTTGCCAGTGAGCTCGTTGCTTGTAAGACTACCATTGGGAATGGCATGTTTGCTGGAGTGTCCAAGTCTAGATTGGATGTCCCCAAGCCTAAGGAGTTCAAGGGGACTAGGGCAGCCAAGGAAGTAGACAACTACCTATAGGGTATGGAGCAGTACTTCCAGGCCATGGGCATGCAAGACGAGGCGATAAAGGTAAGCACCGCTGCTATGTATCTCACTGATGTAGCCTTATTATGGTGGAGGCGCAGGTGTGATGATGTTAGGCGTGGGAGCGCCAAGATTGGAACCTGGGCAGAGTTCCAAAAGGAGTTCAGAGAACAATTTTACCCGAAGTATACCGATGATGAGGCATGGGCAAAGTTGCACAGGCTGAGCCAGCAAGGGGACATAAGGGAGTATGTCCAGAAATTCTTTGAACTGATGATACAGATCTCAAATCTAGGCGAGAAGGATGCCTTACTTGCTTTCATGGATGGGCTGAAGCTGTGGGTGAAGCATGAGCTACAAAGGAGAGGAGTTCATGACTTGGCTAAAGCCATGACTACTGCCGAGGCCTTGATAGAGTTCAAGCCTCTGAACAAGTTCGAGTCTACCAAGCCTAAGGGTAAGGGCAGGGACGATAGGGACCGGAAGAAGCTGTCCAAGGGGAAGGACCATGACCAAGAGTCCAAGGATAGAGACCGAGATCGTTCAACCAAGGATGGCGAGAAGAAGCCACCAGCAGGCAAGTGGAAAGTAAAAGGGGATCGAGAGCCACTAAAATGCTACCTATGTGGAGGGAGCCACATATCACGCAATTACCCGTAGAAGGGCAAATTGGCTGCTATAGACAAGGAGTCTGACGAGGAGCTAGAGTTAGGGGCAGCAAAGCTTGGGTCATTGGTGCTCAATGCTGTCCAGAGTAAGGGGAGCCGCAAGCCAAAGGGCTTGATGTTTACGGATCTAATGGTTGTAGGTCAAAAGGTAAGCGCACTGGTGGACACAGGTGCCTCACATCTTTTTATTTCAGGTGATGAAGCTCGAAAGCTCAGACTAAAGGTACAGAAAAGGACTGGTACCACCAAAACGGTGAACTCCAAGGAGGTTCCAGCCATTGGAGTAGCACGAGGAGTGGAGTTACAGCTTGGAGACTGGAAAGGCAAAGAGACCATACAGGTAATACCCTTTGACGACTATGAGTTTGTGATTGGGTTGGATTTCCTTATTCGGATTAATGCCTTCCTTGTGCCTTTTGTCGATTGTGTTTGCATCTTGGATGCACGATGCTAATGCCTAGTGCCATTGAGGAGAGGGTCCGGAGTTGGGTCACGGGTGGTGTCAGCCATCCAATTTGCCAAGGTGGTAAGCAGACAAGAAGACACCTTCTTGGCAGCCTTGAAATATGATGAGCCAAGGGAGAAGGAGATCGAGTCACCCTTGGATGTGTTAAAGGTGCTGAAGACCTTTAGTGATGTGATGCCCGCAAAGCTGCCTAGCAAGCTACCACCTAAAAGGGAGGTGGACCACAAGATCGAGCTGGTGTCCGAGGCTAAGCCACCAGCTAGAGCCCCTTACCGAACATCTCCACCAGAGTTGGAGGAGTTGAGGAAGCAGCTTAAAGAGTTAGTTGATGCTGGCTTCATCAGGCCATCGAACGTGCCCTATGGTGCATCGGTTCTATTTCAGCGCAAGCATGATGGGTCGTTGTGGCTGTGCATAGACTACCGAGCTTTGAACAAGCTAACCATCAAGAACAAGTACCCCATCCCACTCATTGCGGACTTGTTTGATCAACTTGGGAGCGCAAGGTGGTTCACCAAGCTGGATTTGAGGTCAGGCTACTATCAAGTCAGGATCACAGAGGGAGATGAGCCAAAGACAACATGTGTCACTCGGTATGGTTCTTATGAGTTCTTGGTGATGCCTTTCGGACTCACGAACGACCCAGCAACATTCTGCACCTTTATGAATAAGGTACTTCAGTCGTTCTTTGATCAATTTTTTATGGTTTATTTGGATGACATTGTGATCTACAGCCAGACTTTGGGAGAGCATGTAGACCACTTGAGATAAGTGTTTGAGGTGTTACGGGTGCACAAGCTATTTGTCAAGAGGGAGAAGTGCTCATTCACCCAGCAGGAGATCCCGTTCCTAGGCCACATAGTGGGAGGTGGCAGGATACGCATGGATGAAGGCAAGATACACGCCATCCTGGAGTGGCAACCGCTAGCCAAGGTCACTGAGTTGAGATCATTCCTTAGGCTGGTTAACTACTACAGGCGCTTCATCAAAGGTCACTCAGCAATAGCCACGCCATTGACTGACTTGCTTAAGAAAGGGAGAGCATGGGAGTGGAGCACAGGGTGCTAGGAAGCCTTTGATTGGTTGAAGCGGGCTGTGACTGAGGAGCCAATCTTGGCCTTGCCAGACCATGCCAAGCCGTATGAGGTACATACGGATGCATCAGACTTTACCATAGGGGGCGTGTTGATGCAGGAGGGACGTCCAGTCACATTCGAGAGCAGGAAGCTGAACGACATTGAATGCAAGTACACGGTCCAAGAGAAGGAGATGACTGCAGTGGTACACTACTTGTGCACTTGACGCCATTACCTGTTGGGGTCGAGGTTCGTGGTGAGGACAGACAATGTGGCAACCAGCTACTTTCAGGCGTAGAAGAAGCTGTCCCCCAAACATGCGAGATGGCAAGATTTTCTTACAGAATTTGATTTTTAGACGGAGTACAAGCCAGGACGGGCAAACCTAGTGGCAGACGCCCTGAGCAGAAAGGCTAACCTTACTGCCATTAGCCAACCAGAGGGGTCACTGGTGCCGTGCATCAAGGAGGGACTTGCGCATGATCCTACAGCCAAGGCTTTGATGGAGTATGCCCAGTAAGGTAAGACTAGGTGGTTTTGGTTGTAGGATGGTTTCCTATACACTAGGGGTAGTAGACTGTTTGTGTCACAGCTCGAGAAGCTCCGTAAGGAAGTTTTGCAAGAATGCCATGATTCAAGGTGGGCTGGACACCTCGGAGTGAGCCACACCCTGGCGCTGATCAAGGACCGGTACTACTGGCCGTATATGAGGGATGATATGGAGGCCTATGTGAAGACTTGTCTTGTGTGCCAATAGGACAAGGTGGAGCTCAAGAAACCAGGAGGTCTCTTAGAGCCATTGCCAGTGCTAGAGTGACCATGGGAGAGTGTTTCTCTGGATTTTATAGTCGGTCTACCCAAAGCAGAAGGGTTTGGAAGCATCATGGTAGTGGTGGACAGGTTTTCCAAGTATGGAATCTTCATTCCAGCAACCAAGGAGTGCCCAGCTGAGGAGGCAGCTCGATTGTTCCTGAAGAACATGGTTAAGTACTGGGGAGTGCCGAAGACCATTGTTAGTGATCGGGACGGGCGTTTCACGGGTAGGTTTTATACTAAGTTGTTCAAGCTGTTGGGGTCAGACTTGAACTTTTCCACCAGCATGCATCCGCAGACCGATGGGCAGGCAGAGCGAGTAAATGGACTATTGGAGATCTACCTCAAGCACTATGTAAGTGCCATAGAAAGGGACTGGCCAAAGCTGCTAGATATTGCACAGTTTTCCTGCAACTTGCAAAGGAGCAAGGCAACGAACCAGAGCCCATTTGAGGTTGTGACAGGGCAGCAACCACTAACACCCGGTTCAATTGCTACAGGTTATACAAGGCCAAATCCAACAGCATACAAGTTTGCCAAGGCATGGTAAGAGCAAACTGACTTGGCTAGAGTTTGTCTACACAAGGCGACCAAGAGGTCGAAAAAGTGGGCAGACCAGAATAGGTGAGACGTGCAATTCCAGGTTGGAGACTTGGTGTTGGTGAAGCTGCATCCCATTGTGCGCCATAGGGGGCTGCACAAAGGCCTAGTCTGAA
The DNA here is from genome assembly GCF_002303985.1 of Durio zibethinus. The sequence goes on from NW_019167826.1 coordinate 12,481,601, forward strand.
GGTATGAGGGACCTTTCTGAGTAGTCAAGAGGGTAGGCAAGGTTGTCTACAAGCTGGATATGCCACCCAAGCCGAGGGTACATCCGGTGTTCCATGTGAGCATGCTCAAGCCGTTCCATGAGGATGAGGGAGATCCAGGACAGGCAGAGTCAAAGCGTGCACCATTGGGAGCAAGGGCCTCATATGAGAAGGAGGTCCACAGCATCATAGCTGACCAGGAGGTGAGATGAAAGAATTATCAGCCAAGACAAGAGTACTTGGTACTCTGGAAGGGACTTCCAGAGAGTGAGGCGAGCTGGGAACCAGCAGATGACTTAAGGCAGTTCAGGGACCAGATCAGGTAGTACCATGCAGAAGACGCAACAAGGGTGTTGCACAATCAAGTGGGGGAGAATGTCATGCCCTGGGTGGGTGCGCCAGCCACATCAGGCGCACCAGCAGGTGAGCCAGAGGTTAAGGCCCATAGACCAGGCGTGCTAGCGGGTATCTGTGCGCAAAGCCTAGCAAACGAGTTCAGAATGCCCGCCCAACTTGCAGGCCAGCCCGTGAGACCAAGGCCTTGCATACAAGCTGCCCACACCACATCCAGAAGGGCCCAAGGTGCTAGACATTCAAGGGAAGCTTCTAGAAGCAGGCAGGATCAGCTAGAGCATCTTGGCAGATTTGGTTGACCCTAAAAATCAGGAGTTAGCATCCTGATTGATTGTAATCTGTATAATCCCATGATTTTAGCCTTTATTTTAGGGATATGCCATTAAGTTGTAGTTGGAGCCTCAACTATAAATAGAGGGCTACTCCACCCTCATTTGTACACCATCAAACACTTCTGTTTCAGTAAATACAAGAGCATTTCCAGAATTCTATCTTGTTATCTTGTTTCTCTTTAACTTGTGTAATCAGCCTTCCCATTGTTCTAGTGCCCGCAGGCTTGTTTTTTAGGCTGACTTAGGCATAAAGAAGGAGATTCCAAGCCTAAGGCCGTACGGTTTCTGAGTCTCAGGCCGGAGCCCGTGATAGTTGGTATCAGAGCGAGTTTGATTCTGTGTGTTTGTGTTGTGCAGGTTAGATCATGATTGATGAGATGGCATCCCAAAGTGATGTTGCTAGCCAACAACCAGAGGCCCAGGAGCATAGGTGTGGAAGAGGCAAGAAAGCCAGTTCTAGAGAACATTATGCCTCTCCGGCCGGCTCAGCGCCCGAATGCTCGTTTCGTGGGTTGACTTAGGCATACGGAGTTCATTCCCAGTCTAAGATTGGATCGGACCAAAGGTTGCGGCAGCAGGATCGACAGCACGTAGGGGGGACCAGACCGGTCCCCGACTTACGTATTCTGCCTCTTCGGTTAGTTGAGCGCCCGCACGCTCGTTTCGTAGGTTGGCTTAGGCATACGGAGTTCATTCCATGTCTAAGCATATGGAGTTCATTCCCAGTCTAAGATCAAACCGGACCGAAGGTTACGGCAGCAGGACTAGCAGCAGGATTGGTAGCACGTAGGGGGGATTGGGTCGATCCACGGCTTGGGCATTCTGCCTCTCCAGTCGGCCTCTCCGACCGGCTGTGCGCCCGCACGCTCGTTTCATGGGTTGACTTAGGCATACGGAGTTCATCCTCAGTCTAAGCATACGGAGGTCATTCCCAGTCTAAGATCGGACTGGACTAAGGGTTGCAGTAGCAGGATCGGTGGCACGCAGGGGGGACCAAGTCGATCCCCGGCTTGCGCAGTCTGCCTCTCCGACGGGTGAGCGCCCGCACGCCCATTTCGTGTGTTGGCTTAGGCATAGGGAGTTCATTCCATGTCTAAGCCCCAACGGGACCGAGGGTTCTGGCAGCGGGATATGCAGCACGCAGAGGGGGACCGAGCCGATCCCCAGCTTGCGCATTTTGCCTCTCCGGCCGGCTGAGCGCCTGCACGCTCATTTCGTGGGTTGGCTTAGGCATATGCAGTTCATTCCATGTCTAAGCATACGGAGTTCATTCCCAGTCTAAGAGTTTGAGCCACGGTGCACATGCTGGGCTCAAGCATGTGCTGGGGTTGCATTTTTTTCGCCCAGGGCACCATCGCCAGAGCATCACCGGAGCATCGCCGGAGAGCCTAGCCGAAGGCATTGGGGGTTCCAGCAATTGGGGGGGCCGGGGGGTGTGTGCACATGATGTGCTATGGGTTCTGGTACTTGGCCCTTATATTGGGCCCCTATCCCTTATCAAACCTCGAGAACTCACACCCCCCTAAAGAGCATTTGAGATTTTATAGGTTTGCTGCCAGTAGCCATTAGAGTGTCTTAAATGGGGACACTTTTTTCAAACGGTCACAAAATATTCTCCACTTCGAGTTTTTAGCTGAATTTTTTTTATGCATGCCAACAAAAATACAAGGATCACCTCTACCAAATTTGGGGACAAAACTCTTTCTAAAAAAATTTTAAAAAATCTCGAACTGTAAAAAGTTTCAAAAATCGTGAAAAATAAAAAACGGGTCGTCTTGCCATGAAACTTCACATGAAGGCTTAGGGGACCATTGTATGAATTTACAAGCCATAAAAATGGCATTGGCATGGTAGAAATATGAAGATGTGCTTGAACCCACCTACCACCCGTTCGATCCCTGACTTGGGCATCCTGCCTCTCTGGTCGGCTGAGCGCCCGCACGCTCGTTTCGTGGGTTGACTTAGGGATACGAAGTTCATCCCAGTCTAAGCATACAGAATTCATTCCCAGTCTAAGATCAGACCAGACCGAGGGTTGTGACAGTAGGATCGATAACATGCAGGGGGGATCGGGTCGATCCCTGGCTTGCGCATTCTACCTCTCCGACCGGTTGAGCACCCGTACGCCTGTTTCGTAGGTTGGCTTAGGCATAGGGTGTTCATTCCATGTCTAAACCCCAACCGGACCGAGGGTTGTGGCAGCAGGACTGGCAGCATGCAGAGGGGGATCGGGCCCGCACGCTCATTTCGTGGGTTGGCTTAGGCATACGGAGTTCATTCCATGTCTAAGCATATGGAGTTCATTCCATGTTTGAGCACCCACATGCCCGTACGCTTGTTTCGTTTCGTGGCCAGTCTGAAATGGGGGCACTTTTTTCAAACAATCACAAAATCTTTTCTACTTAGAGTTTTAGCTGAATTGTTTTGTGCATGCCAACAAAAATAAAAGGATCACCTCTACCAAATTTGGGGGCAAAACTCTTTCTAAAAAAATTTAAAAAAATCCCAAACCGTAAAAAGTTTCAAAAATCATGAAAAATAGAAAACGGGTAGTCTTGCCACGAAACTTCACATGAAGGCTTAGGGGAAAATTGTATGAATTTACAAGCCATAAAAATGGCATTGGCATGGCAGAAATCTGAAGATGTGCTTGAACCCACCTACCACCCGTTCGATCCTCTGCTTACGCATCCTGCCTCTCTGGTCGGTTGAGCGTTCGTACGCTCATTTTGTGGGTTGACTTAGGCATACGAAGTTCATCCTCAGTCTAAGCATACGGAGTTCATTCCCAGTCTAAGATCAGACAGGACTGAAGGTTACGACAGCAGGATCGACCGTACGTAGGAGGGACTGGGTCGATCCTTGGCTTGCGCATTCTGCCTCTCCGACCGACTGAGCGCTCGTACGTCCATTTCGTGGGTTGGCTTAGGCATAGGGAGTTCATTGCATGTCTAAGCCCTAGCCAGACCAAAGGTTGTGGCAGTGGGACCGACAGCTCGTAGAGGGGGATCGGGTTGATCCTTGGCTTGCGTATTATGCCTCTCTGACCGGTTCAACGCCTGCACGCTCGTTCTAGGGGTTGACTTAGGCATACAGAGTTCATTCCCAGTCTAAGATCGGACCAGACCGAGGGTTGAGGTAACAGGATCGACAGCACACAGGGGGGACCGCGCCAGTCCCTGGTTTATGCATTCTACCTCTCCAACCGGCTGAGCGCCCGCACGCTTGTTTCGTAGGTTGGCTTAGGCATACGGAGTTCATTCCATGTCGAAGCATACAGAGTTCATTCCCAATCTAAGATCAGACCGAACTGAGGGTTGCGGCAGTGGGACCAGCAGTAGGATCGACAGCACACAGAGGAGATCGAGTTGATCCTCGTCGTGTGTATTCTGCCTCTCCGGCCGACTGAGTGCCCATACGTTCGTTTCGTGGGTTGGCTTAGGCATACGGAGTTCATTCCATGTCTAAGCTCCAATCGGATCGAGGGTTGTGGCAGCAAGACCGGCAGCGGGATTGGCAGCAAGCAGAGGGGGATCGGGCTGCTCCTCAGCTTGTGCATTATGCCCCTTCAGTCGGCCTCTCCGGCTGGCTGAGCGCCCGCACGCTCGTTTCATGGGTTGACTTAGGCATACGAAGCTCATCCCCAGTCTAAGCATATGGAGTTCATTGCCAATCTAAGTTCAGACCAGACCAAGGGTTGTGGCAGCAGGATCGATAGCATGCAGGGGGACCGGGCCAATCCTCGGCTTGCGTATTTTGCCTCTCCGGTCGGTTGAGCGCCCGCATGCCCATTTCGTGGGTTGGGTTAGCCATAGGGAGTTCATTCCATGTCTACGCCCCAGCCGGACTGAGGGTTGTGGCAGCGGGATTGACAGTACGTAGAGGGGGACCGAACTGATCCCCAACTTACGAATTATGCCTCTCCGGTCTGGTCAACGCCCGAACGCTCGTTTTGTGGGTTGACTTAGGCATACGGAGTTCATTCCCAGTCTAAGATCGGACCGGACTGAGGGTTGCGGCAGTAGGATCGACAGCACGTAGGTGGGATCTAGTCGGTACCCGACTTACGTATTCTACCTCTCCGACCGACTGAGCACCCGCACGCTCGTTTCGTGGGTTGGCTTAGGTATACGGAGTTCATTCCAAGTCTAAGCATACGGAGTTCATTCCCAATCTAAGATCAGACCGAACTGAGGGTTGCAGTAGCAGGGCCAGCAGCAGGATCGGTAGCACACAGGGGGGACCAGGTCGATCCCCGACTTGTGCATTCAGCCTCTCCGACCGACTGAGCGCCCGTACGCTCATTTCGTGGGCTGACTGAGGCATACGGAGTTCATCCCTAGTCTAAGCATACGAAGTTCATTCCTAGTCTAAGATCAGATCGGACCGAGGGTTGCGGCAGCAAGATCGGCAGCACGCAGGGGGGACCGAACCGATCCCCAGCTTACACATTCTGTCTCTTCGGTCGATTGAGCGCCCGCACGCCCGTTTCGTGGGTTGGCTTAGGCATAAGGAGTTCATTCCATGTCTAAGCCCCAGCCGGCTCGAGGGTTGTGGCAGCGAGACTGGCAGCACACAGATAGGGATCAGGTCGATCCCTGGCTTGCGCATTATGCCTCTCCAGTCGGCTCAGCGCCCACACGCTCCTTTTGTGGGCTGACTTAGGCATACAGAGTTCATTCCACTTCGAGTTTTTAGCTGAATTTTTTTGTGCAAGCCAACAAAAATACAAGGATCACCTCTACCAAATTTGGGGACAAACTCTTAAAAAAATTTTAAAAAATCTCGAACCGTAAAAAGTTTTGAAAATCATGAAAAATAGAAAACCGGTCGTCTTGCCACGAAACTTCACATGAAGGCTTAGGGGACCATTGTATGAATTTACACGCCATAAAAATGGCATTGGCACGGCAAAAATATGACGATGTGCTTGAACCCACCTACCACTCGTTCGATCCTCGACTTACGCATCATGCCCCTCTGGTCGGCTGAGTGCCTACACGCTCGTTTCATTGGTTCATTTAGGCATACGGAGTTCATCCCCAGTCTACACATACGGAGTTCATTCCCAGTCTAAGATCGAACTGGACCTAGGGTTGCGGTAGTAGAATCGACAGCACACAGGGGGGATCGGACCGATCCTCGGCTTACGCATTCTACCTGTCCGACAGGCTGAGCGCCCACACGCCCGTTTCATGGGTTGGCTTAGGCATAGGGAGTTCATTCCATGTCTAAGCCCCAACCGGACTGAGGGTTGTGGTAGCGCGATCGGTAGCACGTAGATGGGGATCGGGTCGATCCTCGGCTTGCGCATTATGCCTCTCCAGTTGGCTCAACGCCCGCACGCTCCTTTTATGGGTTGACTTAGGCATACAGAGTTCATTCTCAGTCTAAGATCAAATCGGACCGAGGGTTGCGGCAGCAGGATTGACAGCACGCAGGGGGGGTCTAGGTCGATCCCCGGCTTGTGCATTCTGCGTCTCCGGCCGACTGAGCGTCCGCACACTCGTTTTGTGGGTTGGCTTAGGCATACGGAGTTCATTCAATGTCTAAGCATATGAGTTCATTCCCAGTCTAAGATCAGACCAAACTGAGGGTTACGACAGCAGGACCAGCAGCAGTATCGACAGCACGCAGGGGGCACCGGGCCGATCCCTGCTTTTGCACATTTTGCCTTTCCAGCCGGCTGAGCCCCGCACGCTCAATTCATGGGTTTGGCCTTAGGCATACAGAGTTCATACCATGTCTAAGCCCCAGTCGGATTGAGGGTTGTGGTAGCAGGACCGACAGCAGGATCGACAGCACGCAGAGGGGGACCGGGCCGATCTTCGACTTGCGCATTATGCCTCTTCGGCCGGCTCAGTGCCTACACACTCATTTCGTGGGTTGACTTATGCATACAGAGTTCATTCCTAGTCTAAGATCAGACCGGACTGAGGGTTGCAGCAGTACGATTGACAGCACGTAGGGGTGATCGGGCCGATCCCCGGCTTATGCATTCTGCCTCTCCGACCGACTGAACACCCGCACGCTCATTTCGTGGGTTGGCTTAGGCATACGGAGTTCAATCCATGGCTAAGCATACGAAGTTCATTCCCAGTCTAAGATTTTGAGCCACGGTGCACATGCTAGGCTCAGGCATGTGCTAGTGGCACATTTGTTTTTGCTCGGAGCACCATCGTCGGAGCATCACCGGAGAGCCTAACCGGCGGCATTGGAGATTTCGACGATTGGGGGGGCCCGGGGGTGTGCGCACATGATGTGCGATAGGTGCTGGTATTTGCCCTTATATTGGCCCCCTATCCCTCATCAAACCTCGAGAACTCACACCCCCTTAAAGAGCATTTGAGATTTTATAGGTTTGCTGCCAGGAGCCATTAAAGTGTCTGAAATGGGGACACTTTTTCAAATGGTCACAAAATCTTCTCCACTTCGAGTTTTTAGCTGAATGTTTTTGTGCATGCCAAAAAAAATACAAGGATCACCTCTACCAAATTTGGGGACAAAACTCTTTCTAAAAAATTTTAAAAAATCTCGAACCATAAAAAGTTTCAAAAATCTTGAAAAATAAAAAACAGGTTTGTCTTGCCATGAAACTTCACATGAAGGCTTAAGGGACCATTGTATGAATTTACAAGCCATAAAAATGGCATTGGCATGGCAGAAATATGAAGATGTGCTTGAACCCACCTACCACCCGTTTGATCCCCGGCTTGCGCATCCTACCTCTCTGGTCGGCTGAGCGCCCATACGCTTGTTTCGTGGGTTGACTTAGGCATATGGAGTTCATCCCCAATCTAAGCATACGGAGTTCATTCCCAGTCTAAGATCGGACCGAACCGAGGGTTACGACAGTAGGATCGGCAGCATGCAGCGGGGATCAGGTCGATCCCCGGCTTGCGCATTCTGCCTCTCTGACCGGTTGAGGGCCCGCACGCCCGTTTCATGGGTTGGCTTAGGCATAGGGAGTTCATTCCATGTCTAAGCCCTAGTCGGACTGAGCGTTGTGGCAACGGGACTGACAGCGCGCGGAGGGGGACCAGCTCAATCCTCGGCTTGCGCTTTATGCCTCTCTGGAAGGCTCAACGCTCGCACGCTCGTTTCGTGGGTTGACTTGGGCATACGGAGTTCATTTCCAATCTAAGACCGGATTGGACCGAGGGTTGCGATAGCAGGATCGACAGCACGTAGGGGGGACCGGGCCGATCCCTGACTTACGCATTCTGCCTCTTCGACCGGCTAAGCGCTCGCTCGCTCATTTCGTGGGTTGGCTTAGGCATACGGAGTTGAATCCATGTCTAAGCATACGGAGTTCATTCCTAGTCTAAGATTAGACCGAATCGAGGGATGCGATAGCAGGACCAGCAGTAGGATCGGTAGCAGGTAGGGGGGGATCGAGCCAATCCCCGGCTTGCATATTTTGCCTCTCTGGCCGACTGAGTGCTTGCACACTTATTTCATTGGTTGGCTTAGGCATACGGAGTTCATTCCATGTCTAAGCCTCAGCCGGACCGAGGGTTGTGGTAGCAGGACCAGCAGCGAGATCGATAGCATACAGAAGGGGACCGGGCTGATCCCCAGCTTTCATAATATGCCTCTACGGTCGGCCTCTCCGGTCCACTGAGCGCCCGCACGCTCGTTTCATGGGTTGGCTTCAGCATACAGAGTTCATCCCCAGTCTAAACATACAGAGTTCATTCCCAGTCTAAGATCGAACTGGACCGAGGGTTGCGGTAGCAGGATTGGCAGCACGTAGGGGGGACCGAGCCGATCCCCGACTTACGCATTCTGCCTCATTGGCCAGCTGAGTGCCCGCACGTCCGTTTCATGGGTTGGCTTAGGTATAGGGAGTTCATTCCATGTCTAAGCCCCAGCCAGATCGAGGGTTGTGGCAACGGGACTGACAGCACGTAGAGGGGGACCAGGCCGATCCTCAGCTTGCGTATTTTACCTCTTCGGTCGGCTCAGTGCCCGCACGCTAGTTTCATGGGTTGACTTATGCATATGAATTTCATTCCCAGTCTAAAATCAGACCAGACTGAGGGTTATGGCAGTAGGATTAACAGCACACAGGGGGGGATCGGGGTGATCCCCGGCTTGCGCATTTTGCCTCTCCAGTCGGCTGAGCGCCCGTACGCTCGTTTCGTGGGTTGGCTTAGGCATACGGAGTTCATTCCATGTCTAAGCATACGGAGTTCATTCCCAGTCTAAGATTTTGAGCCATGGTGCACATGCTAGGCTCGGGCATGTGCTGGTGCCACATTTTTTTTGCCCGGGGCACCATCACCGGAGAGCCTAACCGACGACATTGGGGGTTTCGGTGATTGGGGGGGCCGGGGGGTGTGTGCACATGATGTGCGATGGGTGCTAGAACTTGGCCCTTATATTGGCCCCCTATCCCTCATCAAACCTTGAGAACTCACACCCCCTTAAAGAGCATTTGAGATTTTATAGGTTTGCTGCCAGTAGCCATTAAAGTGTCCGTAATGGGGACACTTTTTTCAAACGGTCATAAAATCTTCTCCACTTCGAGTTTTTAGCTGAATTTTTTTGTGCATACCAACAAAAATACAAGATCACCTCTACCAAATTTGGGGATAAAACTCTTTCTAAAAAAAGTTTAAAAAATCTTGAACCGTAAAAAGTTTCAAAAATTGTGAAAAATAGAAAACGGGTAGTCTTGCCATGAAACTTCACATGAACGCTTAGGGGACCATTGTATGAATTTACAAGCCATAAAAATGGCATTGGCACAGTAGAAATATGAAGATGTGCTTGAACCCACCTACCACCCGTTCGATCCCCAGTTTTCACATCCTATCTCTCTGGTCGGCTGAGCGCTCGCATGCTCATTTCGTAGGTTGACTTAGGCATACGGAGTTCACCCCCAGTCTAAGCATACAGAGTTCTTTCTCAGTCTAATATCAGACCGAACCGAGGGTTGCTACAGCAGGATCGGCAGCACGCAAGATGGACTGGGCCGATCCCCGACTTGCGCATTCTGCCTTTTCGGCCGATTGAGCACCCACACGCCAATTTCGTGGTTTGGCTTAGACATAGGGAGTTCATTCCATGTCTAAGCCCCAGCCAGACCGAGGGTTGTGGTAGCAGGATCGGCATCACACAGAGGGGGACCCGACCGATCCCTGACTTCTACATTATGCCTTTTCAATCGGTTCAATGCCTGTACGCTTGTTTCATGGGTTGACTTAGGCATACGTAGTTCATTCCCAGTCTAAGATCAGACTGGACCGAGGGCTACGGCACAGGATCGACAGCACGCAGGAGGGACCGGGTCGATCCTCGGCTTGCGCATTCTGCCTCTCCGGTCGGCTGAGCGCTCGTACGCTCGTTTCGTGGGTTAGATTAGGCATGCGTAGTTCATTCCATGTCTAAGCATACGGAGTTCATTCCCAGTTAAGATCAGACCGGATCGAAGGTTGCGACAGTAGGACCTGCAGCAGGATCGACAGCAGATAAGGGGGATCAGGCCGATCCTCGACTTGTGCATTCTGCCTCTCCGACCGGTTGGGCACCCGCATGCCCATTTCGTGGGTTGGCTTAGGCATAGGGAGTTCATTCCATGTCTAAGCCCTAGCGGATCGAGTGTTGTGGCAGCAGGACCGACAGCACATAGAGAGGGACCGGGCCAATCCCCAGCGTGCTCATTATGCCTCCCCGATCGGCTCAGAGTCCATTTCGTGGGTTGACTTAGGCATACGGAGTTCATTTCCAGTCTAAGATCAGATCGGATCGAGGGTTGCGGCAGCAGGACCAGCAACAGGATCGACAGCACGCAGGGCAGATCGGGCCGATCCTCGACTTACACATTCTTCCTCTCCGACCGGTTGAGCGCCCGCATGCCCATTTCATGGGTTGGCTTAGGTATAGGAAGTTCATTCCATGTCTAAGCCCTAGCCGGACTGAGGGTGGTGGCAGCGGGACCGGCAGCACGTAGAGGGGGACCGAGCCAATCCTCGACTTGTGCATTATGCCTCTCCGATCGGCTCAGAGCCCGTACGCTCATTTCGTGGGTTGACATAGGCATACGGAGTTCATTCCCAGTCTAAGATCAAACCAGATCGAGGGTTGCGGTAGTATGATCGATAGTATGCAGGGGTGACCGGGTCGATCCCTGACTTACGCATCTGCCTCTCCAATCGGTTGAGCGCCCGCACGCTCGTTTCGTGGGTTGGCTTAGGCATACGGAGTTCATTCCATGTCTAAGCATACGGAGTTCGTTCCCAATCTAAGATAGGACCGAACTAACGGTTGTGGCAGTAGGACTAGCATCAGGATAGGTAGCATGTAAGGGGGACCGGGTTGATCCCCAGCTTGCGCATTCTGCCTCTCCCACCGGCTGAATGCCTACACGCTCATTTCGTGGGTTGTCTTAGGCATACGAAGTTCATTCCATGTCTAAGCCCCAGTTGGACCGAGGGTTGTGGCAGCAAGACCGATAACGGGATCGGCAACATGCAGAGTGGGATCGGGTTGATCCCCGGCTTACACATTATACATCTCCGGTCAGCCTCTCCGACTGGCTGAGCACCCGTACGCTCATTTCGTAAGTTGACTTAGGCATATGAAGTTCATCCCCAGTCTAAGCTTACGAAGTTCATTTCCAGTCTAAGACCAGACCGGACCAAGGGTTACGATAGCAGGATCAACAGCACGTAGGGGGGACCGGGCCAATCCCCAGCTTGCATATTCTGCCTCTCTGGCCGGTTGAATGCCCGCATGCCAGTTTCATGGGTTGGCTTAGGCATAGGGAGTTCATTCCATGTCTAAGCCCCAGCCGAACCAAGGGTTATGGCAATGGGACCAGTAGCATACAGAGGGGATCGGGTCGATCCCTTGCTTGCGCATTATGCCTCTTCGGTTGGCTCAACACCCGCACGCTTATTTCATGGGTTGACTTATGCATATGGAGTTCATTCCCAGTCTAAGATCGGACCGGACCGAGGGTTGTGGCAAAATGATCGACAGCACGCAGAGGGGACTGGACTGATCCCTGGCTTGCGCATTCTACCTCTCCGACTGGCTGAGCGCCCGCATGCTCATTTCATGGGTTGGCTTAGGCATACGGAGTTCATTCCATGTCTAAGCATACAAATTTCATTCCCAGTCTAAGATTTTGAGCCATGGTGCACATGCTGGGCTCAGGCATGTGCTGGTGTCGCATTTTTTTCACCCGGGGCACCATCACCGGAGCATCGTCGGAGAGCCTAACTGGCGATATTGGGGTTTCCGATGATTGGGGGGGTCGAGGGGGCGTGTGCACATGATGTGCGATGGGTGCTGGTACTTCTGTCATGGGCTTCGACCTTAGACTCAGAAACCGTACGGCCTTAGGCTTGGAATCTCCTCTTTTATGCCTAAGTGAGCCTAAAACACAAGCGTACGGGTACTAGAACAACAGGAAGGGCTGATTACGCAACTTAAAGAGAAACAGGATAAGAAGGCAAAATTTTGGAAATGCTCTTGTATTCACTAAAACGAAAGTGTTTGATGGTGTACAAATGAGGGAGGAGTAGCCCTCTATTTATAGTTGAGGCTCCAGCTTACACTTAATGGCAATATCCCTAGAATAAAGGCTAAAATCATGGGATTATACAGATTACAATCAATCCGGATGCTAACTCCTGATTTTTAGGGTCAACCACATCTACCAGGATATGGTTGCTGATCTTGCCTGCTTCCAGAAGCTTCCCTTGCTTGTCCAGCACCTTAGGCCCTTCTGGATGTGGTGCGGACAGCTTGTATGCCAGGCCTTGGTCTCATGGGCTAGCCTGCAAGTTAGGCGGGTGTTCTGAACTCGTTTGCTAGGCTTTGCGTGCAGATACCCGCCAGCATGCTTGGTCTACGGGCTTCAACCTCTGGCTTGCCTACTGGTGCACCTGATGTGCCTAGCGCGCCCAGCTAGGGTGTGACATTCTCCCCCACTTGATTGTGCAATGCCTTCGTTACGTCTTTTGCATGGTACTACCTATTCTGGTCCTCAAACTACCATAAGTCATCTACTGGTTCCCAGCTTACCTCACTATCTGGAAGTCTCTTCCAGTGCACCAAGTACTCTTATCTTAGCTGATAGTTCTTCTGTCTCACCTTTCAGTCAGCTATGATGCTGTGGACCTCCTTCTCATATGAGGCCCTTGCTCCCAATGGTGTACGCTTTGACTCTGCCTGTCCTAGATCTCCCTCATCCTCATCCTCATGGAACGGCTTGAGCATGCTCACATGGAACACCGAGTGTACCCTCAGCTTGGGTGGCATATCCAGCTTTTAGGCAACCTTGCCTACCCTCTTGACTACTCGAAAAAGTCCCTCATGCCTCCGGACTAGGCCTTTGTGCAGCCCTCTATGGCGCACAATGGGATGCAGCTTGACCAACACCAAGTCTCCAACCTGAAACTGCACATCCCACCTATTTTGGTCTACCCACTTCTTCGACCTCTTGGCCGCCTTGTGTAGACAAACTCTGGCCAAGTCAGTTTGCTCTTGCCATGCCTTGGCAAACTTGTATGCTGCTTGATTCAGCCTTGTATAACCTGCAGCAATCGAACCGGGTGTTAGTGGTTGTTGCCCTGTCACAACCTTAAATGGGCTCTGGTTCGTTGCCACGCTCCTTTGCAAGTTGTAGGAAAACTATGCAATATCTAGTAGCTTTGGCCAGTCCCTTTGTGTGGCACTCACATAGTGCCTGAGGTAGACCTCCAATAGTCCATTCACTCATTCTGTCTGCCCATCGGTCTGCGGATGCATGCTGGTGGAAAAGTTCAAGTCTGACCCCAATAGCTTGAACAACTCAGTCCAGAACCTGCTCGTAAAACGTCCATCCCGATCACTAACAATGGTCCTCGACACTCCTCAGTACTTAACCATGTTCTTCAGGAACAATCGAGCAGCCTCCTCGGCTGGGCACTCCTTGGTTGCTGGAATGAAGATTCCATACTTGGAAAACCTGTCCACCACTACCATGATGCTTTCAAACCCTTTTGCTTTGGGTAGATTGACTATAAAGTCCAGAGAAACACTCTCCCATGGTCGCTCTGGCACTGGCAATGGGTCTAAGAGACCGCCTGGTTTCTTTAGCTCCACCTTGTCCTGTTGGCACACAAGACAAGTCTTCACATAGGCCTCTACATCATCCCTCATGTGCGGTCAGTAGTAGTGATCCTCGATCAGTGCCAAGGTACGGCTTACTCTGGGGTGTCCAGCCCACCTTGAATCATGGCATTCTTGCAAAACTTCCTTGTGGAGCTTTCCATGCTACGGCACAAACAGTCTATTGCCTCTAGTGTATAGCAAGCCATCTTGCAACCAAAACTGCCTAGTCTTACCTTACTGGGCGTACTCCATCAAAGCCTTGGCTGTAGGATCATGCGTAAGTCCCTTCTTGATGCGTGGCACCAGTGACCCCTCTGGTTGGCTAATGGTAGCAAGGTTAGCCTTCCTGCTCAGGGCATCTGCCACTAGGTTTGCCCACCTCGGCTTGTACTCCATCTAGAAATCAAATTCCGTAAGAAAATCTTGCAATCTCACCTACTTGAGGGACAGCTTCTTCTATATCTGGAAGTAACTGGTCGCCACATTGTCTGTCCTAACCACGAACCTCGACCCCAATAGGTAATGGCACCAAGTACGCAAGCAGTGCACCACTGCAGTCATCTCCTTCTCTTAGACCGTGTACTTACACTCAGTCTCGTTCAGCTTCCTGCTCTCGAATATGACTGGACGTCCCTCCTACATCAACACACCCCCTATGGCAAAGTCTGATGCATCCGTATGCACCTCATACTGCTTGGCATGGTCTGGCAAGGCCAAGACTGGCTCCTCGATCACAGCCCGCTTCAACCAATCAAAGGCTTCCTGGCACCCTGCGCTCTACTCCCATACTTTCCCTTTCTTGAGCAAGTCAGTCAATGACATGGCTATTGCTAAGTGACCTTTGATGAAGCGCCTGTAGTAGTTGACCAGCCCAAGGAATGATCTCAACTCAATGACCTTGGCTGGTAGTTGCCACTCTAGGATGGCATGCATCTTGCGTTCATCCATGCGTATCCTGCCACTTCCCACTATGTGGCCAAGGAACGGGATCTCCTGCTGGGCGAATGAGCACTTCTCCCTCTTGATAAATAGCTTGTGCACCCGCAACACCTCGAACACCTGTCTGAAGTGGTCTACATGCTCTCCCAAAGTCTGGCTGTAGATCACAATGTCATCCAAATAAACCATAACAAACCGATCAAGGAATGACTGAAGTACCTTGTTTATAAGGGTGCAAAATGTTGCTGGGGTGTTCATGAGTTTGAAAGGCATCACCAAGAACTCATACGAACCATACCGAGTGACACATGCTATCTTTGGCTCATCTCCCTCCGCGATCCTGACTTGATAGTAGCCTGACCTCAAATCTAGCTTGGTGAACCACCTTGTGCTCCCAAGTTGATCGAACAAGTTTACAATGAGTAGGATGGGGTACTTGTTCTTGATGGTTAGCTTGTTCAAAGCATGGTAGTCTATGCATAGTCACAACGACCCATCATGCTTGTGCTGAAATAGAACCGGTGCACCATAGGGTGCCTTTGATGGCCTGATGAAGCCAGCATCAACTAACTCTTTGAGCTGTTTTCTCAACTCTTCCAACTCTGGTGGAGACATTCGGTAAGGGGCTCTAGCTGGTGGCTTGGCCTCGGACACCAGCTCGATCTTGTGGTCCACCTCCCTCTTAGATGGTAGCTTGCTAGGTAACTTTGCGAGCATCACATCACTATAGGTCTTCAGCACCTTTAGCACCTCCAAGGGTGACTCGATCTTCTTCTCCCTTGGCTCATCATATTTCAGGGCTACCAAGAAGGTGTCTTCTTGTCTGCTTACCACCTTGGCAAATTGGATGGCTGACACCACCCGCGACCCAACTCCAGACCCTCTCCTCAATGGCACTCGGCATTGGCACTGTGCATCCAAGATGCAAACACAATTGACAAAAGGCACAAGGAGGGCATTAATCCGAACAAGGAAATCCAACCCAATCACAAACTCATAGTCATTAAGGGGTATTACCTCAATGGTCTCCGTGCCTTTCTAGTCTCCAAGCTGTAACTCCACTCCCCGCGCTACTCCAATGGCTGGAACTTCATTGGAGTTCACCATTATGATGGTACCAGTCCCTTTCTACACCTTTAGTCTGAGCTTCCAGGCTCTATCACCTAAAATAAAAAGATGTGAGGCACCCATTAGATCCGTAAACATCAAGCCCTTTGGCTTGCGGCTCCCCTTACTCTGGACAACATTGAGCACCAACGACCCAAGCTTTTCTGCCCCTGACTCTGGCTCCTCGTCAGACTCTTTATCTACAGTAGCCAGCTTGCCCTTTTGCAGGTAATTACGTGTTATGTGGCTCCCTCCACATAGGTAGCATGCTAGTGGCTCTCGGTCCCCCTTTACTTTCCACTTGCCTGCTGGTAGCTTCCTCTCGCCATCCTTGGTTGAACGATCTCCTTCTTTATCCTTGGACTCCCGATCATGGTCCTTCCCCTTAGACTGCTTCTTTCGGTCCCTATCATCCCTGCCCTTACCCTTGGGCTTGGTAGACTCAAACTTGTTCAGAGGCTTGAACTCTATCAAGGCCTCGGCAGTAGTCATGGCTTTAGCCAAGTCATGAACTCCTCTTCTTTGTAGCTCATGCTTCACCCATGGCTTCAGCCCATCCATGAAAGCAAATAAGGTGTCCTTCTCACCTAGATCTGAGATCTGTAGCATCAGTTCAGAGAATTTTTAGACATACTCCCTTATGTTCCCTTGCTGGCTCAGCCTGCGTAACTTTGCCTGTGCCTCATTATCGACATACTCTGGGTAAAATTGTTCTCTGAACTCTTTTTGGAACTCTGCCTAGGTTCCAATCTTGACGCACCCACACCTGACATCATCACACTTGTGCCTCTACCATAATAAGGCTACATTAATGAGATACATAGCAGCGGTGCTTACCTTTATCGCCTCGTCTTGCATGCCCATGGCCTGGAAGTACTGCCCCATACCCTAAAGGTAGTTATCTACTTTCTTGGCCACCCTAGTCCCCTTGAACTCTTTAGTCTTGGGGACATCCAATCTGGACTTGGACACTCCAGCAAATATGCGATTCCCAATGGCAGTCTTGCAAGCAACAAGCTCACTAATAAGCTCCTCCATCTGCTGGCGCATGGACTCCATGCCATTGCACAAGGTCAGCACTTCAGCCTCCAAGGTCTGATTCTTTTGGGTGAACATGTCCAAGCCTTTGTTGAGAGCAGCTTGCAGCTCACTTTGGATCTCCTTCCCTATGGAGTCTAGCAATGCAATGTGAGTCTCTACCCCTTCAAGCTTCTCCCCTATGTCACCCATGGTCACCTCCACCTTGGCCAGCCTACCATCCATGGTAGACCAGATATCTCTAGAACTGGCTTACCTCCCACTTCTACACCCATGCTCCTGGGCCTTTGGTTGTTGGTTAGCAGCGTCACTTTGGGATGCCATCTCCTCTAACCTGCACAACACAAACACGCAGAATCAAACTTGCTCTGATACCAACTGTCACAGGCTCCGACCTTAGACTCAGAAACCGTACGACCTTAGGCTTGGAATCTCCTCCTTTATGCCTAAGTCAACCTAAAACACAAGCGTACATGCACTAGAACAACAGGAAGGGCTGATTACGCAAGTTAAAGAGAAACAGGATAAGAAGGCAGAATTTTGGAAATGCTCTTGTATTCACTGAAACAGAAGTGTTTGATGGTGTACAAATGAGGGAGGAGCAGCCCTCTATTTATAGTTGAGGCTCCAACTTACACTTAATGGCAATATCCCTAGAATAAAGGCTAAAATCATGGGATTATACAGATTACAATCAATCAGGATTCTAACTCCTAATTTTCAGGGTCAACTAAATCTACCAGGATGCTGCTGCTGCTGATCCTGCCTGCTTCCAGAAGCTTCCCTTGCGTGTCCAGCACCTTTGGCCCTTCTGGATATGGTACGGGCAGCTTGTATGCCAGGCCTTGGTCTCACGGGCTGGCCTGCAAGTTGGGCAGGCATTCTGAACTTGTTTGCTAGGCTTTGTGGGCAGATAACCTCCAGCACACCTGGTCTATGAGCCTCAACCTCTGGCTCGCCGCTGGTGCACCTGATGTGCCTGGCGTGCCCGCCCAGGGTGTAACACTTGGCCCTTATATTGGCCCCCTATCTCTCATCAAACCTCGAGAACTCACACCCCCTTAAAGAGCATTTAAGATTTTATAGGTTTGCTGCCAGTAGCCATTAAATTTTCTGAAATGGGGACACTTTTTTCAAACGATCACAAAATCTTCTCCACTTCGAGTTTTTAGCTGAATGTTTTTTTGCATGCCAAAAAAAATACAAGGATCACCTCTACCGAATTTGGGGACAAAACTCTTTCTAAAAAATTTTTAAAAAATCTTGAACCGTAAAATGTTTCGAAAATCATGAAAAATAAAAAACGGGTCATCTTGCTACAAAACTTCACATGAAGGCTTAGGGGACCATTGTATGAATTTACAAGCCATAAAAATGGCATTGGCATGGCAGAAATATGAAGATGTGCTTGAACCCACCTACCATTCATTCGATCCTCGGCTTGCTCATCCTGCCTCTCTGGTCGGCTGAACACCCACACGCTCGTTTCATGGGTTGAGTAAGGCATACAGAGTTCATTCCCAGTTTAAGCATACAAAGTTCATTTCCAGTCTAAGATCGGACCGGACCGAGGGTTGTGGCGGCAGGATCAGTAGCACGTAGGGGGGACCGGGCTAATCCTTAACTGCGCATTCTACCTTTTCGATCGGTTGAGCGCAGTCACACCCGTTTCGTGGGTTGGCTTAGGCATAGGAAGTTCATTCCATGTCTAAGCCCCCGTCGGACTGAGGGTTGTGGCTGCGGGACTGGCAGCACGTAAAGGGGGACTGGGCCGATCCTCGGCTTGCGCATTATGCCTCCTTGGCCGGCACAGTGCCTGCAGGCTTGTTTCATGGGTTAACTTAGGCATACAGAGTTCATTCCTAGTCTAAGATCGATAGCACATAGGGGGGACCAGGGCGATCCCCGACTTACGCATTCTGCCTCTCCGACCGGTTGAGCACCCGCACGCTCGTTTCGTGGGTTGGCTTAGGCATACAGAGTTCATTCCATGTCTAAGCATACGGAGTTCATTCCCAGTCTAAGATTAGACTGGATCGAGGGTTACGGTAGCAGGACCAGCAGTAAGATCGGTAGCATGCAAGGGGGATCGGACCGATCCCCGACTTGCACTTTTTGCCTCTCCGGTCGGTTCGCCGGGCCGCACTGCTCGGTTCGGTGGTTGGCTTAGGCATACGAGTTCATTCCATGTCTAAGCCCTACGCCGGATCGAAGGGTTTGTGCAGTAGGACTGGTAGTAGGATCGACAGCACGTAGAGGGGGACCGGGCTGATCCTCAGCTTGCGCATTATGTCGCTCGGGTCGGCCTCTCTGACGTGGTTGAGGCGCCCGCATCTCGTTTCATGGGTTGACTTAGGCATACGAAGTTCATCCCAATCTAAGCATACAGAGTTCATTCCTAGTCTAAGATCGGACCAGACCGAGGGTTGCGACAGCAGGATCGGTAGCATGCAGGGGGGATCGGGCTGATCCCCGACTTACTCATTCTGCCTCTCCAGCCGGCTAAGCGCCCACACGCCCATTTCGTGGGTTGGCTTAGGCATAGGGAGTTCATTCCATGTCTAAGCCCCAACCGAACCGAGGGTTGTGGTAGCGGGATCGACAGCACGTAGAAGGGGATCGGGCTGATCCCCGTCTTATGCATTATGCCTCTCCGGCCGACTGAGCGCCTGTATGCTTGTTTCATAGGTTGGCTTAGGCATACGGACTTCATTCCATGTCTAAGCATACAGAGTTCATTCCCAGTCTAAGATTTTGAGCCACGGTGCACATGCTGGGCTCGAGCATGTGCTGGT
This sequence comes from Durio zibethinus, assembly GCF_002303985.1. Next base: position 12,501,294 of record NW_019167826.1, read on the forward strand.
GCCCATTGTTTTCGCCCGGGGCACCATCATCGGAGCATCGCCGGAGAGCTTAACCGGTAGCATTAGGGGTTCCGATGATTGGGGGTGCCGGGGGGTGTGCGCACATGATGTGCGGTGGGTGCTGGTACTTAGCCCTTATATTGGCCCCCTATCCCTCATCAAACCTCGAGAACTCAAACCCTCTTAAAGAGAATTTGAGATTTTATAGGTTTGCTGCCAGTAGCCATTAAAGTGTCTAAAATGGGGACACTTTTTTCAAACAATCACAAAATATTCTCCACTTTGATTTTTTAGCTGAATTTTTTTTTGCATGCCAACAAAAATACAAGGATTACCTCTACCAAATTTGGGGACAAAACGCTTTCTAAAAAAATTTAAAAAAATCCCAAACCTTAAAAGGTTTTGAAAATCGTGAAAAATAGAAAACGGGTCGTCTTGCCACGAAACTTCACATGAAGGCTTAGGGGACCATTGTATGAATTTACACACCATAAAAATGGCATTGGCATGGCAGAAATATGAAGATGTGCTTGAACCCACCTACCACCCGTTCGATCCTCGGCTTGCGCATCCTGCCCCTCTGGTCGACTGAGCGCCCGCACGCTCGTTTCGTGGGTTGACTTAGGCATACGGAGTTCATCCCCAGTCTAAGCATACAGAGTTCATTCCCAGTCTAAGATCAGACCAGATCGAGGGTTACGACAGTAGGATCGATAGCACGCAGGGGGGACCGGGTTGATCCCCGGCTTGCGCATTCTGCCTCTCTGGCCGGTTAAGCGCCCGCACGCTCGCTTTGTGGGTTGGCTTAGGCATAGGGAGTTCATTCCATGTCTAAGCATACGGAGTTCATTCCCAGTCTAAGATTAGACTGGACTGAGATTTACGATAACAGGACCAGCAGCAGGATCGACAGCACACAGGAGGGGATCGGGCCGATCCCTGGCTTGTGCATTCTGCCTCTTCGGCCCCGCACGCTCATTTCATGGGTTGGCTTAGGCATACAGAGTTCATGCCATGTCTAAGCCCCAGCTGGACAGAGAGTTGTGGCTGCAGGACTGGCAGTGGGATCGGTAGCATGCAGAGGAGGACCGGGTTGATCCCTGGCTTGCGTATTATGCCTCTCCGGCTGGCTGAGCACCCGCACACTCGTTTCGTGTGTTAACTTAGGCATACGGAGTTCATCCCCAGTCTAAGGATAAGGAGTTCATTCCCAGTCTAAGATCAGATCAGACCGAGGGTTATGGGCAGCAGGATCGACAGCACGCAGGGGGGACCGGGCCGGTCCCTGGCTTACGCATTCTGCCTCTCCAATCGGCTAGCGCCCGCACACCCGTTTCATGGGTTGGCTTAGGTGTAGGGAGTTCATTCCCTGTCTAAGCCCCAGCCAGACCAAGGGTTGTGGCAGCGGTACCTACAACACGCAGAGGGGGATCGAGCCATCCTCGACTTACGCATTATGCCTCTTCGACAGGCTCAGGGCCCGCACGCTCGTTTCGTGGGTTGACTTGTTTATACGGAGTTCATTCCCAGACTAAGATTGGACCAGATCGAGGGTTGTGGCAGCAGGATCGACAGCATGCAGGGGGGGATCGGGCTGATCCCTGGCTTGTGCATTCTGCCTCTCCAGCCGGCTGACCACCCGCATGCTCATTTTGTGGGTTGGCTTAGGCATACGGAGTTCATTCCATGTCTAAGCATACAGAGTTCATTCCCAGTCTAAGATCGGACTGGACCGAGGGTTGCGGCAGCAGGACCAGTAGTAGGATCGGTAGCACGCAGGGGGGATCAGGCCGATCCCCATCTTACGTATTCTGCCTCTCCGACCAGCTGAGCGCCCATACGCTCGTTTCGAGGGTTGGCTTAGGCATACGGAGTTCATTCCATGTCTAAGACCCAGCCAGACTGAGGGTTGTGGTAGGATCGATAGCGGGATCGACAGCACGCAGAGGGGGATCGGGTTGATCCCTGACTTGCGCATTATGCCTCTCCGGTCGACCTGTCCGACCGGTTGAGCACCCCACGCTCGTTTCGTGGGTTGACTTAGGCATACGAAGTTCATCCCCAATCTAAGCATACGGAGTTCATTCCCAGTCTAAGATCGGTCCAGACCGAGGGTTGCGACAACAGGATCGATAGCGCGTAGGGGGGACCGGGCCGATCCCCGGCTTGCGTATTCTGCCTCGCTGGCCGACTGAATGCCCACACGCCCATTTTATGGGTTGGCTTAGGCATAGGGAGTTCATTCCATGTCTAAGCCCCAATCGGACCAAGGGTTGTGGCAACAGGACCGACAGTGCAGAGAGAGGGATCGGGCTGACCTCGGCTTGCGCATTATGCCCTTCCAACCGGCTCAGTGCCCAAACGCTCATTTCGTGGGTTGACTTAGGCATACGGAGTTCATTCCTAGTCTAAGATCGGATCGGACCTAGGGTTACAGTAGCAGGATTGACAACACGCAGGGGGGACCAGGCCGATCCCTGGCTTGCGTATTCTACCTCTCCGGTCGGCTGAGCGCCCGCACGCTCATTTCATGGGTTTGCTTAGGCATATGGAGTTCATTCCATGTCTAAGCATACGGAGTTCATTCCCAATCTAAGATCGGATCGAACCTTGGGTTACGGTAGCGGGACCAGCAGCAGGATCGACAGCAGCAGAGGGGGACCGGGCCGATCCCTAGCTTGCGCATTCTTCCTCTCCGGTTAGCTGAGCGCCCGCACGCTCGTTATGTGGGTTGACTTAGGCATACGGAGTTCATTCCATGTATAAGCCCCAGTCGGACCAAGGGTTGTGGCAGCGAGACCGGCAGCAGGATCGGTAGCATGCAGAGGGGGATCGAGCTATTCCCCAGCTTACGAATTATGCCTCTCCGATCGGCTGAGCGCCCGCATGGTCATTTCGTGGGTTGACTTAGGCATACGGAGTTCATCCCCAGTCTAAGCATACGGAGTTCATTCCCAGTCTAAGATCGGACCGGATCGAGGGTTGCGATAGTAGGATCGATAGCACGCAGGGGGGATCGGGCCGGTCCCCGGCTTGCGCCTTCTGCCTCTCCGACTGGCTGAGCAACCGCACGTTCGTTTCGTGGGTTGGCTTAGGCGTAGGGAGTTCATTCCATTTCTAAGCCCCAACCGGATCGAGGGTTGTGGTAGCGGGACCTACAGCACAAGAGGTGGACCGGGTCGATCCCCAACTTGTGCATTATGCCTCTTCGGTCAGCTCAACGCTTGCACGCTCATTTCGTGGGTTGACTTATACATACGGAGTTCATTCCCAGACTAAGATCAGACCGGATCGAGGGTTGTGATAGCAGGATTGACAACACGCAGGGGGGACCGGGTCGATCCCTGGCTTAGCATTCTACCTCTCTGATCGGCTGAGCGCCCGCATGCTTGTTTTGTGGGTTGGCCTAGGCATACGGAGTTCATTCCATGTCTAAGCATACAGAGTTCATTCCTAGTCTAAGATCAGACTGAACCGAGGGTTGCGGTAGCATGACCCGTAGCAGGATCGACAGCACACAGGGGGGCACCGGGCCGATCCCCGGCTTGTGCATTCTGCCTCTCCAACCGGTTGAGCGCCCGCACACTCATTTCGAGGGAAGGCTTAGGCATACGAAGTTCATTCCATGTCTAAGGCCCAGCCGGACCGAGGGTTGTGACAGCAGGACTGGTAGCGAGATCGACAGCATGTAGAGGGGCACTGGGCTGATCCCCAGCTTACGCATTATGCCTCTTCGACCGGCCTCTCCGATCGACTAAGTGCCCGCACGCTCGTTTTATGGGTTGACTTAGGCATACGAAGTTAATCCCCAATCTAAGCATACGAAGTTCATTCCCAGTCTAAGATCGGTCTAGACCGAGGGTTGCGGTAGCAGGATCAACAGCACGTAGGGGGGATCGGGCCGATCCCCGACTTGCGCATTCTGCCTCTCCGACCGACTGAGCACCCGCATGCCCGTTTCGTGGGTTAGCTTAGGCATAGGGAGTTCATTCCATGTCTAAGCCCTAGCCGGACCAAGGGTTGTGGCAGCGGGATCGGCAGCATGCAGAGGGGGACCAGGCCGATCCCCGTTTTACGCATTATGCCTTTTCTGTTGGTTCAGCACCCGCACGCTCATTTCGTGCGTTGACTTATGCATACGAAGTTTATTCCTAGTCTAAGATCGGGTGGCACCGAGGGTTGCGGCAGCAGGATAGATAGCACATAGGGGGGATCGGGCCGATCCCTGGCTTGCGCTTTTTGCCTCTCCGACCAGTTGAGCGCCCGTACCCTCGTTTCGTGGGTTGGCTTAGGCATACGGAGTTCATTCCATGTCTAAGGATATGGGGTTCATTCCTAGTCTACGATCAGACTAGATCGAAGGTTACGGCAGTAGGACCAGTAGTAGGATCGGTAGCACGTAGGAAGCACAGGGCCGATCCCTGACTTGCGCATTCTACCTCTTCAGTCGGTTGAGCGTCTACAGGCTAATTTCGTGGGTTGGCTTAGGCATACAGAGTTCATTCCATGTCTAAGCCCCAGAGGGACCGAGGGTTGTGGTAGCGGGACCGACAGCACGCAGAGGGGGACCGGGCCGATCCCCATCTTGTGCATTATGCCCCTTCGGCCTGCTGAGCACCCGCACGCTCGTTTCATGGGTTGACTTATGCATCCGGAGTTCATTCCCAGTCTAAGATTTGATTGGACCGAAGGTTGCAGTAGCAGGATCGAGAACACGCAGGGGGGATCAGACTGATCCCCGACTTATGCATTCTGCCTCTCCGGCCGGTTGAGCCCCCGCACGCTCGTTTCGTAGGTTGGCTTAGGCTTACGGAGTTCATTCCATGTCTAAGCATACGGAGTTCATTCTCAGTCTAAGATTTTTTTGCCATGGTACACATGCCGGGCTCGGGCATGTGCTGGTGTCACATTTTTTTCACCATGGGCACCATCGCCGGAGCATCGTTGGAGAGCTTAACCGGAGGCATTGGGGGTTCCAACGATTGGGGGGCCGGGAGGTGTGCGCAAATGATGTGCGATGGGTGCTGGTACTTGGCCCTTATATTGGCCCCCTATCCCTCATCAAACCTCGAGAACTCACACCCCCTTAAAGAGCATTTGAGATTTTATAGGTTTGCTGCCAGTAGCCATTAATGTGTCTAAAATGGGGACACTTTTTTCAAACGATCACAAAATCTACTCCACTTCGAGTTTTTAGCTGAAGTTTTTTATGCATGCCAAGAAAAATACATGGATCACCTCTACCAAATTTGGGGATAAAACTCTTTCTAAAAAAAGTTTAAAAAATCCCAAACCGTAAAAAGTTTAAAAAATCGTGAAAAATAGAAAACGGGTCGTCTTGCCACGAAACTTCACATGAAGGCCTAGGGGACCATTATATGAATTTACAAGCCATAAAAATGGCATTGGCATGACAGAAATATGAAGATGTGCTTGAACCCACCTACCACCAGTTCGATCCCCGGCTTATGCATCCTACCTCTCTGGTCAGCCGAGCGCCCGCACGCTTGTTTCGTGGGTTGACTTAGGCATACGGAGTTCATCCCTAGTCTAGGCATACGGAGTTCATTCCCAGTCTAAGGTCAGATCAGATCAAGGGTTGTGACAGCAAGATCGACAGCACGCAGAGGGGATCGGGCCGATCCCCGGCTGCGCATTCTGCCTCTCCGGCTGTATGAGCGCCCGCACGCCCGTTTCGTCGGTTGGCTTAGGCATAGGTAGTTCATTCCATGTTTAAGCCCCAGTCAGAATGAGGGATGCTGCAGTAGGATCGATAGTACGCAGGGGGGATCAGGCCGATCCCCGGCTTGCGTATTCTGCCTCTCTGACCGACTGAGCGCCCTCACACTCATTTCGTGGGCTGGCTTAGGCATACGGAGTTCATTCCATGTCTAAGCATATGAAGTTCATTCCCAATCTAAGATCGGATCGGATCAAGGGTTGCGACAGTAGGACTAGCAGCAGGCTCGACAGCACGCAGGGGCAGACCGTGCTGATCCCTGGCTTGCGCATTCTACCTCTCCGATCGGCTGAGCGCCTACACGCTCATTTCATGGGTTGGCTTAGGCATACGGAGTTCATTCCATGTCTAAGCCCTAGTCGGACCGAGTGTTGTGGCAGTAGGATCGGAAGCACGCAAAGGGGGACCGCGCTGATCCCTGGCTTACGTATTATGCCTCTCCGGCTGGCTAAGTGCCCGTACGCTCGTTTCGTGGGTAGACTTAGGCATACGGAGTTCATCCGCAATCTAAGCATACGAAGTTCATTCCCAGTCTAAGATAAGATCGGATCGAGGGTTACGGTAGTAGGATCGATAGCACGCAGAGGGGGTCGGGTCGTTCCCCGGCTTACACATTCTACCTCTCCGACCGGTTGAGCACCCGCACGCCCATTTCATGGGTTGGCTTAGGCATAGGGAGTTCATTCCATGTCTAAGCCCCAGGCGGACCGAGGGTTGTGGCAGCGGGACCGGCAGCATACAGAGGGCGATCGGGCCAATCCCCGACCTGCGCATTATGCCTCTTCGATCGGCTCAACGGCCGCACGCTCGTTTCGTGGGTTGACTTATGCATACGAAGTTCATTCCCAGTCTAAGATCGACAGCAGGATCGACAGCACGCAGGGGGGATCGGGCAGATCCCCGACTTCCGCATGGTGCCTGTCCGGTCGGTTGATCGACCACATGCTCGTTTCGTGGGTTAGCTTAGGCATATGGAGTTCATTGCATGTCTAAACATACGGATTTCATTCCCAGTCTAAGATTTTGAGTGACGGTGCACATGCTGGGCTCGGACATGTGCTGGTGCCATAATTTTTTCTTCCGGGGCACCATCATCGGAGAGCCTAACCGACGGCATTAGGGGTTCCGGTGATTGGGGGTGCCGGGGGGTGTGCGCACATGTTGTGCGATGGGTGCTGGTACTTGGCCCTTATATTGGCCCCCTATCCCTCATCAAACTTCGAGAACTCACACCCCCTTAAAGAGCATTGAGATTTTATAGGTTTCCTGCCAGTAGCCATTAAAGTGTCTAAAATGGGGACACTTTTTGCAAACGGTCACAAAATCTTCTCAACTTCGAGTTTTTAGCTAAATGTTTTTGTGCATGCCAACAAAAATAAAAGGATCACCTCTACTAAATTTGGGGACAAAACTCTTTGTAAAAAAATTTAAAAAAATCCTAAACCATAAAAAGTTTCAAAAATCGTGAAAAATAGAAAACGGGTCGTCTTGCCACGAAACTTCACATGAAGGCTTAGGTGACCATTGTATGAATTTACAAGCCATAAAAATGGCATTGGCATGGCAGAAATATGAAGATGTGCTTGAACCCACCTACCACCTATTCGATCCCTGGCTTGCGCATCCTACCTCTTTGGTCGACCAAGCGCCTGCACACTCATTTCGTGGGTTGACTTAGGCATACGAAATTCTTCCCTAGTCTAAGCATATGCCAGTCTAAGGTCGGACTGGACCGATGGTTGCGGCAGCAGCATCGGCAGCACGCAGGGGGGACCAGACCGATCCCCAGCTTGTGCATTCTGCCTCTATGGCCGACTGAGCGCCCACACGCCTGTTTCGTGGGTTGGCTTTGGCATACGGAGTTCATTTCATGTCTAAGCCCCAGCCGAACTGAGGGTTGTGGTAGCAGGATCTGCAGCACGCAGAGAGGGACCGAGTCGATCCCCGGCTTGTGCATTATGCCTCTCCAGTCGGCTCAGCGCCCGTACGTTCGTTTCGTGGGTTGACTTAGGCATACGGAGTTCATTCCCAGTCTAAGATCAGATTGGATCGAGGGTTGTGACAGCAGGATCGACAGAACGTAGGGGGGACCGGGTCACTCCTCGGCTTATGCATTCTACCTCTCCGGCCAACTGAGCGCCCGCACGCTTATTTCGTGGGTTGGCTTAGGCACACGGAATTCATTCCATGTTTAAGCATACGGAGTTCATTCCCAGTCTAAGATTGAACCAGATCGAGGGTTGCAGCAACAGGATCGACAGCACGTAGGGGGGATCGGGCCAGTCCCTGACTTGTGCATTCTGCCTCTCCGACCGGCTAAGTGCCTGCACGCTTGTTTCGTGGGTTGGCCTAGGCATATGTAGTTCATTCGATTTCTAAGCATACGGAGTTCATTCCCAGTCTAAGATTGGTCTGAACCGAGGGTTGCGGCAGCAGGACCAGCAGCAAGATCAGCAGCACGCGGGGGGGATTAGGTTGATCCCCAGCTTGCGTATTCTACCTTTTCGATCGGCTGAGCGCCTGCACGCTCTTTTCGTGGGTTGGCTTAGGCATACATAGTTTATTCCATGTCTAAGCTCCAGTCGGATTGAAGGTTGTGGTAGCAAGATTGGCAGCGAGATCGGTAGCACGCAGAGGGGGATCAGGCTGATCCCCGACTTGTGCATTATGCCTCTCCGGTCGGCTAAGCGCCCGCATGCTCGTTTCATGGGTTGACTTAGGCATACGGAGTTCATCCCCAATCTAAGCATACGGAGGTCATTCCCAGTCTAAGATTGGACCGGAGTGAGGGTTGCAGCAACGGGATCGGCAGCATGCATGGGGGATCAGGTCGATCCCTGACTTGCACATTCTACCTCTCCGGTCGGTTGAGTGCCCGCACACTCGTTTCATGGGTTGGCTTAGGCATAGGGAGTCCATTCCGTGTCTAAGCCCTACTCAGACCGACGGTTGTGGCAGCAGGACCGATAGTGGGATCGATAGCACGCAGAGAGGGATCGGGTTGATCCTCGACTTGTCATTATGCCTCTCCGATCGGCCTCTCCGATCGACTGAGCGACTGCACGCTCATTTCATGGGTTGACTTAGGAATACGGAGTTCATCCCTAGTCTAAGTATATGGAGTTCATTCCTAGTCTAAGATCGAATTAGACCGAAGGTTATGACAGCAGGATCGGTAACACCCAGGGGGGACCGAGCTGATCCTCGACTTGCGCATTCTGCCTCTCCGATCGGCTGAGCGCCCACACGCCAGTTTCATGGGTTGGCTTAGGCATAGGGAGTTCATTCCTTGTCTAAGCCCTAGTCGGACCAAGGGTTGTGGCAGCGAGACAGATAGCACGCAGAGGGGGACCGTGCCGATCATCGGCTTACGCATTATGTCTCTCTGGGTTGTCTTAGGCATACGGAGCTCATTCCTAGTTTAAGATCAGACCGAAGATTGCGACAGTAGGATCGACAGCACGCAGGGGGGACCGGGCCTATCCCTAGCTTACGCATTCTGCCTCTCCGGTCGATTGAGCACCCGTACGCTCATTTCGTGGGTTGGCTTAGGCATACGGAGTTCATTTCATGTTTATGCATACAGAGTTCATTCCAGTCTAAGATCAAACCGGACCGAGGGTTGTGGCAGCAGGACCAGCAGCAGGATCGACAGCATGTAGGGGGCCCAAGCCGATCCATGGCTTGTGCATTTTGCCTCTTCGACCGGCCTTTTCGACTGATTGAGTGCCTGCACGCTCGTTTCATGGGTTGACTTAGGCATACAGAGTTCATCCCCAGTCTAAGCATACGGAGTTCATTCCCAGTCTAAGATTGAACCAGATCGAGGGTTGCGATAGTAGGATCAGTAGCACGCAGGGGGGATTGGGTCGATCCCCGGCTTACGCATTCTACCTCTCCGGTAGGCTGAGCGCCCGCACGCCCGTTTTGTGGGTTGGGTTAGGCATATGGAGTTCATTCCATGTCTAAGCCCTGGTCAGACCGAGGGTTGTGGCAGCAGGACAAGCAGCACGCAGAGGGGGATCGGGCTTATCACTGGCTTGCGCATTATGCCTCTTTGACTGACTCAGGGCCTGAACGCTCATTTCGTGGTTTGTCTCAGGCATACGGAGCTCATTCCCAATCTAAGAATGGATCGAAGATTGTGGTAGCAGGATCGACAGCACGCAGGGGGAATCGGGTTGATCCTCGGCTTACGCATTCTGCATCTCCGGCCAACTGAGCACCCGTACGCTCGTTTCATGGGTTGGCTTAGGCATACGGAGTTCATTCCATGTCTAAGCATACAGAGTTCATTCCCAATCTAAGATCAAATTGGACCAAGGGTTGCGGTAGTAGGACTAGCAGTAGGATCGAAAGCATGTAGGGGGGCCCAGGTTGATCCTTGGCTTATGCATTCTGCCTTTCCAGCTGGCCTCTCCAATCGGTTGAGCGCCCACACGCTCATTTCGTGGGTTGACTTAGGCATACAGAGTTCATCCCCAGTCTAAGCATACGGAGGGTTACGGTAGTAGGATCGATAGCATGGATGGAGGGTTGTGGCAGCGAGATCGACAGCACGTAGAGGGGGACCGGGCCGATCCTCGGGTTGTGCATTTTGCCTCTCCGACCGGCTGAGCACCCGCACGCTCGTTTCATGGGTTGGCTTAGGCATACGGAGTTCATTCCATGTCTAAGCATATGGAGTTCATTTCCAGTCTAAGAGTTTGAGCCACGGTGCACATGCTGAGCTCGGGCATGTGCTAGTGGCACATTTTTTTGCCCCTAGGCACCATCGTCGGAGCATCGCGGGAGAGCCTAACAGGCGGCATTGCGGGTTCCGACGATTGGGGGGGTCGGGGGGTGTGCGCACATGATGTACGATGGGTGCTGGTACTTGGCCCTTATATTGGCCTCCTATCCTTCATCAAACCTCAAGAACTCACACCCCCTTAAAGAGCATTTGAGATTTTATAGGTTTGCTGCCAGTACCCATTAAAGTGTCTGAAATGGGGATACTTTTTTCAAATAGTCACAAAATCTTCTCCACTTTGAGTTTTTAGCTGAAATTTTTTGTGCATGCCAACAAAAATACAAGGATCACCTCTACCAAATTTGGAGACAAAACTAGTTCTAAAAATATTTTAAAAAATCTCGAACCGCAAAAAGTTTCAAAAATCGTGAAAAATAGAAAACGGGTCGTCTTATCACAAAACTCCACATGAAGGCATAGGGGACCATTGTATGAATTTACAAGATATAAAAATGGCATTGGCACGGTAGAAATATGGAGATGTGCTTGAACCCACCTACCACCCGTTCGATCCTCGGCTTGCGCATCCTACCTCTCTGGTTGACTGAGCGTCCGCACGCTCGTTTCTTCGGTTGACTTAGGCATACAGAGTTCATCCCCAGTCTAAGCATATGAAGTTCATTCCTAGTCTAAGATCAGACTGGACCGAGGGTTGCGGCAGCAAGATCGGTAGCACCCAAGGGGGACCGGGCCGATCCCCAACTTACGCATTCTGCCTCTCTGGCCGACTGAGCACCCGCACGGCCGTTTCGTTGGTTGGCTTAGGCATAGGGAGTTCATTCCATGTCTAAGTCCCAGTCGGACCGAGAGTTGTTGCAGCGGGACCGATAGTACACAGAAGGGGATTGGGCCGATCCCCAGCTTGCGCATTATGCCTCTCCGGCCAGCTCTGTGCTCGCACGCTCGTTTCGTGGGTTGACTTATGCATACGGAGTTCATTCCCAGTCTAAGATTGGATCAGATCAAGGGTTGCGATAGCAAGATCGACAGCACGCAAGGGGGACTGGGCCAATCCCCAGCTTGTGCATTCTGCCTCTTCGGCCAGCAAAGCGCCCGTATGCTCGTTTCGTGGGTTGGCTTAGGCATACGATGTTCATTCCATGTCTAAGCATACGAAGTTCATTCCCAGTCTAAGATCGGACCGGATTGAGGGTTACGACAGCAGGACTAGCAGCAAGGTCGACAGCACGTGGGGGGGACCGAGTCGATCCCCAGCTTGCGCATTCTACCTTTTCGATCGGCTGAGCACCCGCACGCTCGTTTCGTGGGTTGGCTTAAGCATACGGAGTTCATTCCATGTCTAAGCCCTAGTCAAACCGAAGGTTGTGGTAGCAGGACCGGCAGTGAGATCGACAGCATGCAGAGGGGGACCGGGCTGATCCCCGGCTTCCGCATTACGCCTCTCCAGCCGACTGAGCGCCCGTACGCTTGTTTTATGGGTTGACTTAGGCATACGGAGTTCATCCCCAGTCTAAGCATACGGAGTTCATTCCAAGTCTAAGATCGGATCGGATCGAGGGTTGCGGCAGTAGGATCGATAGCACGGAGGGTGGATCGGGCCGATCCCTGGCTTGTGCATTCTACCTCTCCGGCTGGCTGAGCGCCAGCACGCCCGTTTCGTGGGTTGACTTAGGCATAGGGAGTCATTCCATATCTAAGCCCCAGTCGGATCGAGGGTTGTGGCAGCGGGACTGGCACCACGCAGAGGGGGATCGGGTCGAACCCCAGCTTGTGCATTATGCCTCTTCGGTCGACTTAGTGCCCGAACGCTCGTTTCGTGGGTTGACTTAGGCATACGGAGTTCATTCCTAGTCTAAGATCGGATCGAACTGAGGGTTGCAGCAGCAGGATCGACAGTATATAGGGGGGATCGGGTCGGTCCCTGGCTTGCGCATTCTACCTCTCCGATCGGCTGAGCGCCCGCACGCTCGTTTCGTGGGTTGCCTTAGGCATACGGAGTTCATTCCATGTCTAAGCATACAGAGTTCATTCCAGTCTAAGATCCGATCGGATCGAGGGTTGTAACAGCAGGACCAGCAGCAGGATCGGTAGCACGCAGGGGGGACCGGGTCGATCCCTAACTTTTGCATTCTGCCTCTCCAGTCGGCCTCTCCGGTCGGCTGAGCACCTGCACGCTTTTTTCGTGGGTTGACTTGGGCATACGGAGTTCATCCCCAGTCTAAGCATACGGAGTTCATTCCCAGTCTAAGATCGAACCAGACTGAGGGTTACGACAGTAGGATTGACAGTATGCAGGGGGGATCGGGTCGATCCTCGGCTTACGTATTCTGCCTGTTCGACTGGTTGAGCGCCCGTATGCCCATTTCGTGGGTTGGCTTAGGAGGGAGTTCATTCCATGTCTAAGGTCCAGCCAGAATGAGGGTTGTGGCAGCGGGATCGACAGAACGCAGAGGGGATCAGGTCGATCCCCGACTTGTGCATTCTGTCTTTTCAGTCGGCTGAGTGCCCGTACGCTCATTTCGTGGGTTGACTTAGGCATACAAAGTTTATCCCCAGTCTAAGCATATAGAGTTCATTCCCAATCTTAGATCGAACTGGACCGAGGGTTGCTGCCGTAGGATCGGTAGCACGCAAGGGGGATCGGGTCGATCCCCAGCTTACGCATTATGCCTCTCCGGCCGGCTGAGCACCCGTATGCCCGTTTTGTGGGTTGGTTTAGGCATAGTGAGTTCATTCCATGTCTAAGCCCCAGCCAGACCAAGGGTTCTAGTAGCGGGACCGACAGAAAGTAGAGGGGGATTGGGCCGATCCTCGACTTGCGCATTCTGCCTCTCTGGCCGGTTGAGCACCCGCACACTGATTTCATGGGTTGGCTTAGGCATACGGAGTTCATTCCATGTCTAAGCTTACGGAGTTCATTCCCAGTCTAAGATCGGACCAGATCGAGGGTTACGACAGTAGGACCAGTAGCAGGATTTGCAGCACGCAGAAGGGACCGGGCCGATCCTCGGCTTACGCATTTTGCCTCTTCGATCGGCCCCTCTAGCCAGCTGAGCGCCGCACATTCATTTCATGGGTTGGCTTAGCCATACGAAGTTCTTTCCATGTCTAACCATACAGAGTTCATTCCCAATCTAAGATTAGACCGGACCGAAGGTTGCGACAGTAGGACCAGCAGCAGGATCGAAAGCATGCAGGAGGGGATCGAGTCGATCCCCGGCTTGCGCATTCTCTCTCTTCGGCCAGTTGAGCGCCCGCACGCTCATTTCATGGGTTGGCTTAGGCATACAGAGTTCATTCCACGTCTAAGCCCTAACCAGACCGAGGGTTGTGGCAGCAGGACCGACAGCTGGATCGATAGCTTGCAGAGGGGTACTGAGCTGATCCCTGGCTTGCGTATTATGCCTCTCCGGTCGGCCTATCCGGCCGGCTGAGTGCCCGCAAGCTCATTTCGTGGGTTGACTTAGGCATACGAAGTTTATCCCCAGTCTAAGCATACGAAGTTCATTCCCAGTCTAAGATCGGACCAGACAGAGGGTTGCAGCAGCATGATCGGTAGCATACAGGATGGAGCAGGCCAATCCCTGACTTGCGCATTCTGCCTCTCCGGTTGGCTGAGCGCCTGCACGCCCGTTTCATGGGTTGGCTTAGGCATAGGGAGTTCATTCCATGTCTAAGCCCCAGCCGGATCGAGGGTTGTGGCAGCGGGACCAGTAGCTCGTAGAGGGGGACCGGGCTGATCCCCGGCTTGCACATTATGCCTCTTCGGTCGGCTCAGCTCCTGTACGCTCATTTCGTGCATTGACTTAGGCATATGGAGTTCATTCCTAGTCTAAGATCGGACCGAACTGAAGGTTGCAGCTGATCCCTAGGTTGTGACTGATCCCCGACAATAGGATCAACAGCACGCAGGGGGGATCGAGCCGATCTCCGGCTTGCACATTCTACCTCTCCGATCGGCTGAGCACCCGTACGCTCGTTTCGTGGGTTAGCTTAGGCATACGGAGTTCATTCCATGTCTAATGATACGGAGTTCATTCCCAGTTTAAGATTTTGAGCCACGGTGCACATGCTGGGCTCGGGCATGTGCTGGTACCGCATTTTTTTCACCCGAGGCACCATCGTCGGAGCATCACCGGAGAGCCTAACTGACGGCATTGGGGGTTCCGGTGATTGGGGGGGCCGACGTGGTGTACGCAGATGATGTGCGATGGGTACTGGTACTTGGCCCTTATATTAGCCCTATCCCTCATCAAACCTCAAGAACTCACACCCCCTTAAAGAGCATTTGAGATTTTATACGTTTGCTGTCAGTAGCCATTAAAGTGTTTGAAATGGGGATACCTTTTTTGAAATGGTCACAAAATCTTCTCCACATCGTGTTTTTAGCTGAATGTTTTTGTGCATGCCAAAAAAAATACAAGGATCACCTCTACCAAATTTGGGGATAAAACCCTTTCTAAAAAAATTTTAAAAAATCCTGAACCGTAAAAAGTTTTGAAAATCATGAAAAATAAAAAACGAGTCGTCTTGCCACGAAACTTCACATGAAGGCTTAGGCGACCATTGTATGAATTTACAAGCCATAAAAATGGCATTGGCATGGCAGAAATATGAAGATGTGCTTGAACCCACCTACCACCCATTCGATCCCTAGCTTGCGCATCCTGCTTCTCTGGTCGACTGAGCACCCGCACGCTCGTTTCATGGGTTGACTTAGGCATACGAAGTTCATCCCCAGTCTAAGCATATGGAGTTCATTCCCAATCTAAAATTAGATCGGACCGAGGGTTGCGATAGTAGGATCGACAGCACCCAGAGGGAACCGAGCCGATCCTTGGCTTGCGCATTTTGCCTCTCCGGCCGGTTGAGCAGTCGCACTCCCGTTTCATGGTTTGGCTTAGGCATAGGGAGTTCATTCCATGTCTAAGCCCCAGTTGGACCAAGGGTTGTGGCAGCAAGATCGACAGCACGCAGAGTGGGACTGGACCGATCATCGGCTTACGCATTATGCCTCTCTGGCCGGCTCAACGCCCGTACGCTCATTTCGTAGGTTGACTTAGGCATACGGAGTTCATTCCCAATATAAGATTGGACCAGATCGAGGGTTGCGGTAGCAGGATCGACAGCATGCAGGGGGGACCGGACCGGTCCCTGACTTGTGCATTCTGCCTCTCCGACCGACTGAGCACCTGCACGCTCGTTTCATGGGTTGGCTTAGTCATACGAAGTTCATTCCATGTCTAAGCATACGGAGTTCATTCCCAGTCTAAGATTGGACTGGACCGAGGGTTGCGGCAGTAGGACCAGCACAGGATCGACAGCACGCAAGGGTGGATCGGGCCGTCCGTGGCTTGCGCATTCTACCTCTTCGGCCAATTGAGCACCCGTATGCTCGTTTCGTGGCTTGGCTTAGGCATACAGAGTTCATTCCATGTCTAAACCCCAACCGAACCGAGGGTTGTGCCAGCAGGACTGGCAGCGGGATCAGCAGCACGTAGAGGGGGACCGAGCTGATCCTCAGCTTGTGCATTATGCCTCTTCGGTCGACCTATCCGGTTGGCTAAGCGCTCGCATGCTCATTTCGTGGGTTGACTTAGGCATACGGAGTTCATCCCCAGTCTAAGCATACGGAGTTCATTCCTAGTCTAAGATTGGACCAGACCGAAGGTTGCAGCATCAGGACCAATAGCAGGATAGGCAGCACGTAGGGGGGACTGAACTGATCCCCGACTTACGTATTCTACCTCTCTGACCGGCTGAGCACCCGCATGCTTGTTTAATGGGTTGGCTTAGGCATACGGAGCTCATTCCATGTCTAAGCATACGGAGTTCATTCCCAGTCTAAGATTTTGAGCCACGATGCACATGTTGGGCTCAGGCATGTGCTGGTGCCACTTTTTTTTTTCTCGGGGCACCATCACCGGAGTATCGCTGGAGAGCTTAACTGGCGGCATTGGGGGTTCCAGCGATTGGGGGGCCAGGGGGGTGTGCGCACATGATGTGCGATTGGTGCTGGTACTTGTGTCATGGGCTCCGACCTTAGACTCAAAAACCGTGCGGCCTTAGGCTTGGAATCTACTCCTTTATGCCTAAGTCAGCCTAAAACACAAGTGTACGGGCACTAGAACAACGGAAAGGGCCGATTACACAAGTTAAAGAGAAAAAGGATAAGAAGGTAGAATTCTAGAAATGCTCTTGTATTCACTGAAACGAAAGTGTTTGATGGTGTACAAATAAGGGAGGAGTAGCCCTCTATTTATAGTTGAGGCTCTAGCTTACATTTAATGGCAATATCCCTAGAATAAAGGCTAAAATCATGGGATTATATAGATTACAATCAATCAGGCTACTAACTCCTGATTTTTAGGGTCAACCAAATCTGCCAGGATGCTGCTGTTGATCCTGCCTGCTTCTAGAAGCTTCCCTTGTGTGTCCAGCACCTTGGGCCCTTCTGGATGTGGTGCGGGTAGCTTGTATGCCAGGCCTTGGTCCCACGGGCTGGCTTGCAAGTTGGGCAGGCGTTCTGAACTCGTTTGCTAGGCTTTAAGCATAGATACCCATCAGCACACCTAGTTTGCGGGCCTCAACCTCTAGCTCACCTGCTAGTGCGCCTGATGTGCCTAGCATGCCTGCCCAGGGAGTGACATTCTCCCCCACCTGATTGCACAATGCCCTCATTGTGTCTTCTGCATGGTACTACCTGATCTGGTCCCCAAACTGCCATAAGTCATTTATTGGTTCCCAGCTCACCTCACTGTCTGGAAGTCTCTTCCAGCACACCAAGTACTCTTGTCTTGGCTGATAGTTCTTTCGTCTCACCTCTCGTTAGCTATGATGCTGTGGTCCTCCTTCTCATATAAGGCCCTTGCTCCCAATGGCACACGCTTTGACTCTATGTGTCCTGGATCTCCCTCATCCTCATAGAATGGCTTGAGCATGCTCACATAGAACATCGGGTGTACCTTTAGCTTGGGTGGCATATCCAGCTTGTAGGTAACCTTGCCTACCCTCTTGACTACTAGAAAAGGTCCCTCATACCTCCAGACTAGGCCTTTGTGCAGCCCCCTATGGCACACAATGGGATGTAGCTTCACCAACACCAAGTCTCCAACCTGGAACTGCACGTCCCACCTATTCTAGTCTGCCCACTTCTTCGACCTCTTGGCCACCTTGTGTAGACAAACTCTGGCTAAGTCAGTTTGCTCCTGCCATGCCTTGGCAAACTTGTATGCTGCTAGATTCGACCCTATATAACTTGCAGCAATCGAATCGGGTGTTAGTGGTTGTTGCCCTGTCACAACCTCAAATAGGCTTTGGTTCGTTGCCTCGCTCCTTTGTAAGTTGTAGGAAAACTTGCAATATCTAGCAGCTTTGGCCAGTCCCTTTGTGTGGCCCTCACATAGTGCCTGAGGTAGACCTCCAATAGTCCATTCACTCATTCTGTCTGCCCATCGGTCTACAGATGCATGCTGGTGGAAAAGTTCAAGTCTGACCCCCAACAGCTTGAACAACTCAGTCCAGAACCTACCCATGAAATGCCCGTCCCAATCACTAACAATGCTCCTCGGCACTCCCCAGTACTTAACCATGTTCTTCAGGAACAATCGAGCTGCCTCCTCGGCTGGGCACTCATTGGTTGCTAGAATGAAGATTTCATACTTGGAAAACCTGTCCACCACTACCATGATGCTTCTAAACCCTTCTGCTCTGGGTAGACCGACTATAAAGTCCAAAGAAACACTCTCCCATGGTCGCTCTGGCATTGGCTCCAAAAGACTACCTGGTTTCTTGAGCTCCACCTTGTCTTGTTGGCACACAAGACAAGTCTTCACATAGGCCTCCACATCGTCCCTCATGTGCGCCCAGCAGTACCGATCCTCGATCAACGCCAAGGTACGACTCACTCTAGGGTGTCCAACCCACCTTGAATCATGGCATTCTTGCAAAAATTTCTTGCGGAGCTTCCCGTGCTGTGGCACAAACAGTCTACTTCCCCTGGTGTACAGGAAGCCATCCTGCAACCAAAATCACCTAGTCTTACCTTGTTGGGCGTACTCCATCAAACCCTTGGCTGTAAGATCATGTACAAGTCCCTCCTTAATGCGAGGCACCAGTGACCCCTCTGGTTGGCTAATGGTAGCAAGGTTAGCCTTCTTGCTCTGGGCGTCTACCACTAGGTTTGCCCGCCCCAGCTTGTACTCTATCTAGAAATCAAATTTTGCAAGCAAATCTTGCCATCTCGCCTGCTTGGGGGACAGCATCTTCTACGTCTGGAAGTAGCTGGTCGCCACATTGTCCGTCCTAACCACGAACCTCAACCCCAACAGGTAATGGCACTAGGTGCGCAAGCAGTGCACCACTGCAATCATCTCCTTCTCTTGGATCGTGTACTTACGCTCAGTCTCATTCAGCTTCCTGCTCTCAAACGCGACTGGACGTCCCTCCTGCATCAACACGCCCCCTATGGCAAAGTCTAATGCATCTGTATGCACCTCATACGGCTTGGCATGGTCTGGCAAGGCCAAGACTGGCTCTTCGGTCACAGCCCGCTCCAACCTATCAAAGGCTTCCTGGCACCCTGTGCTCCACTCCCATGCTTTCTCTTTCTTGAGCAAGTCAGTCAATGGCATGGCTATTGTTGAGTGACCTTTGATGAAGTGCCTGTAGTAGTTGACCAGCCCAAGGAATGATCTCAACTTAGTGACCTTGGCTGGCGGTTGCCACTCCAGGATGGCGTGTATCTTGCCTTCATCCATGCATATCTTACCACCTCCCATTATGTGGCCAAGGAACAGGATCTCCTACTGGGCGAATGAGCACTTCTCCCTCTTGACAAACAGCTTGTGCACCCATAACACCTCGAACACCTGTCTCAAGTGGTCTACATGCTCTCCCAAAGTCTGGCTGTAGATCACAATGTCATCCAAATAAACCACAACAAACTGATCAAGGAATGACTGAAGTACCTTGTTCATAAGGGTGCAGAATGTTGCTGGGGCATTCGTGAGTTCAAAAGGCATCACCAAGAACTCATACGAACCATACTGAGTGACACATGCTGTCTTTGGCTCATCTCCCTCCGTGATCCTAACTTGATAGTAGCCTAACCTCAAATCCAGCTTGGTGAACCACCTTGTGCTCCCAAGTTGATCGAACAAGTCTGCAATGAATGGGATGGGGTACTTGTTCTTGATGGTCAGCTTGTTCAAAGCCCGGTAGTCTATGCACAGCCGCAACGACCCATCATGCTTGCATTAAAATAGAACCGGTGCACCATAGGGTGCCTTTGATGGCCTGATGAAGCCAGCATCAACTAACTCTTTGAGCTGCTTCCTCAACTCCTCCAACTCTGGTGGAGACATTCGGTAAGGGGCTCTAGCTGGTGGCTTGGCCTTGGACACCAGCTCGATCTTGTGGTCCACCTCCCTCTTAGGTGGTAGCTTGCTAGGTAGCTTTGCGAGCATCACATCACTAAAGGTCTTCAGCACCTTTAGCACCTCCAAGGGTGACTCGATTTCCTTCTCCCTTGGCTCATCATATTTTAGGGCTACCAAGAAGGTGTCTTCTTGTCTGCTTACCGCCTTGGCAAATTGGATGGCTGACACCACACGTGACCCAACTCCAGACCCTCTCTTCAATGGCACTAGGCATTGGCACCATGCATCCAAGATGCAAACACAATCAATAAAAGGCACAAAGAGGGCATTAATCCGAACAAGGAAATCCAACCCAATCACAAACTCATAGTCGTCAAGGGGTATTACCTCAATGGTCTCCTTGCCTTTCCAGTCTCCAAGCTGTAACTCCACTCCCCGCGCTACTCCAATGGCTAGAACTTCCTTGGAGTTCATCGTTTTGATGGTACCAGTCCCTTTTTGCACCTTTAGTCTGAGCTTTCAGGTTCTATCACCAAAAATAAAAAGATGTGAGGCACCTGTGTCCACCAGTGCACACACCTTCTGACCCGTAACCATCAGATCCGTAAACATCAAGCCCTTTGGCTTACGACTCCCCTTACTTTGGACAACATTGATCACCAATGACCCAAGCTTTGTGGCCCCTGACTCTGGCTCCTCGTCAGACTCCTTGTCTATAATAGCCAGCTTGCCCTTCTGTGGGTAATTGCGCGCTATGTGGCTCCCTCCACATAGGTAGCATGCTAGTGGCTCTCGATCCCCTTTTGCTTTCCACTTGCCCGCGCGCTCGTTTCATGGGTTGACTTAGGCATACGAAGTTCATCCCTAGTTTAAGCATACGAAGTTAATTCACAGTCTAAGATCAGATCGGACTGAGGGTTGCGGCAGCAGGATCGACAGCATGCAGGGGGGACCAGGCTGGTCCCTGACTTGTGCATTCTATCTCTCCAATCGGCTTAGCACCCGCACACCCGTTTCGTGGGTTGGCTTAGGCATAGGGAGTTCATTCCATGTCAAGCCCCAACTGGACCAAGGGTTGTGGCAGTGGGACCAGCAGCATGCAGAGGGGGACGGAGCCGATCCTCAGCTTGCGCATTATGCCTCTTCGGTCGGCTCAGCGCCTGCACGCTCGTTTCATGGGTTGACTTAGGCATACGGAGTTCATCCCCAATTTAAGCATACGAAGTTCATTCCCAGTCTAAGATTGGACCAGACCGAGGGTTGCGACAGCAGGATCGGTAGCACGCAGGGTAGATCGAGCCGATCCCCGGCTTGCACATTCTGCCTCTCCGGTCGACTAAGCGCCCACACGCTCGTTTCATGTGTTGGTTTAGGCATAGGAAGTTCATTCCATGTCTAAGCCCCAGCCGAACCGAGGGTTATGGCAGTGGGACCGACAGTACACAGAGGGGGACCGGGCCGATCCTCGGCTTACGCATTATGCCTCTTCGATCGGCTCAGCACCCGCACGTTCATTTTGTGGGTTGACTTATGCATACGGAGTTCATTCCCAGTCTAAGATAGGACCGGACCGAGGGTTGCGGCAGCAGGATTGATAGCATACAGCAGGGACCAGGCCAATTAGACTCTCCAGCTGGCTGAGTGCCCGCACGCTCGTTTCGTGGGTTGGCTTAGGCATATGGAGTTCATTCCCAGTCTAAGATTTTATGCCACGGTGCACATGCTGGGCTCGAGCATGTGCTAGTGCTGCATTTTTTTCGTTCGGGGCACCATCATCGGAGAGTCTAATCGGCGGCATTGGGGGTTCCAACGATTGGGGGGGTAGGGTGGGTTGCGTACATGATGTGCGATAGGTGCTGGTACTTGGCCCTTATATTGGCCCCTTATCCCTCATCAAACCTCGAGAACTCAGGATATGCACCCTTATCCCTTATATTGGCCCCTTATATTTACGCCCGTACGCTCGTTTCGTTGCTTGACTTAGGCATACGGAGTTCATCCCCAGTCTAAGCTTACGGAGTTCATTCCCAGTCTAAGATCGGACCGAACCAAGAGTTACTTGACTTAGGCATGCAGGGGGGGACCGGGCCGATCCCTGGCTTGCGCATTCTACCTCTCCGGTCGGCTGAGCGCTCGTATGCCTGCTTCGTAGGTTGGCTTAGGCATAGGAAGTTCATTCCATGTCTAAGAGCCAGTCGGACCGAGGGTTATGGCAGCAAGAGTGGCAGCGGGATCGGGTTGATCCCCGACTTGCGCATTGTGCCTCTCCAGCCGACCTCTCCGACCGACTGAGCGCCCGCACGCTCGTTTCATGGGTTGACTTAGGCATACGGAGTTCATCCCCATTCTAAGCATACGGAGTTCATTCCCAGTCTAAGATCGAAATGGATCGAGGGTTACGACAGCAGGATCGGTAGCACGCAGGAGGGACCGGGCTGATCCCCATCTTGCGCATTCTGCCTCTCTTGCTGGCTGAGTGCCCGAATGCCCGTTTGATGGTTTGGCTTAGGCATAGGGAGTTCATTCCATGTCTAAGCCCCAGCCGGACTGAGGGTTGTGGCAGCGGGACCGATAGCATGCAGAGGGGGACCGAGCCGATCCTCGGCTTGCGTATTATGCCTCTTTGACTGGCTCAGTGCCCGTACGCTTGTTTTGTGGGTTGACTTAGGCATACAGAGTTCATCCAAGTCTAAGTATATGGAGTTCATTCCTAGTCTAAGATTGGACCGGACCGAGGGTCGCAACAGCAGGATCGACAGCACGGAGGGCGGACTGAGCCGATCCCCGACTTGCGCATTTTGCCTCTTCGATCGACTGAGCGCCCGTATGCCCGTTTCATGGGTTGGCTTAGGCATAGCGAGTTCATTCCATGTCTAAGCCCCAACCAGACCGAGGGTTGTGGCAACGGGACCGACAGCACGCAGAGGGGGACCGGGCTAATCCCTAACTTGCGCATTATGCCTCTTCCACCGGTTCACCGCCCGCACGCTCGTTTTGTGGGTTGACTTATGCATACGGAGTTCATTCCCAGTCCAAGATTGGACCAAACCGAGGGTTGCAGCAGCAGGATTGATAGCATACAGGGGGGACCAGGTTAATCCCCGGCTTGCGTATTCTGCCTCTCCGGCCTGCTAAGCGCCCACACGCTCGTTTTGTGGGTTGGCTTAGGCATATGGAGTTCATTCCATGTCTAAGCATAAGGAGTTCATTCCCAGTCTAAGATTTTGAGCCACGATGCACACGCTATGCTCTACCATGTGCTGGTGCCGCATTTTTTTCGCCTGGGGCACCATCGCCAGAGCATCGCCGGAGAGCCTAATTGGTGGCATTGGGTGTTCCGACGATTGGGGGGGCCGGGGGGTGTGCGTACATGATTTGCGATGGGTTCTGGTACTTGACTCTTATATTGGCCCCTTATCCCTCATCAAACCTCGAGAACTCACACCCCCTTAAAGAGCATTTGAGATTTTATAGGTTTGCTGCTAGTAGCCATTAAAGTGTCTGAAATGGGGACACTTTTTTCAAACGGTCACAAAATCTTTTCCACTACGATTTTTTAGCTGAATTTTTTTGTGCATTCCAACAAAAATACAAGGATCACCTCTACCAAATTTGGGGACAAAAATCTTTCTAAAAAAATTTTAAAAAATCCTGAACCGCAGAAAGTTTTGAAAATCATGAAAAATAGAAAACGGGTCATCTTGCCACGAAACTTCACATGAAGGCTTAGGGGACAATTGTATGAATTTACAAGCCATAAAAATGGCATTGGCATGGCAGACATATGAAGATGGGTTTGAACCCACTTACCACCCGTTCGATCCCCGCCTTGCGCATCCTGCCTCTCTGGTCGACTGAGCGCCTGCATGCCCGTTTCGTGGGTTGACTTAGGCATACGGAGTTCATCCCCAGTCTAAGCATACAGAGTTCATTCCCAGTCTAAGATCGGACTGGATCGATGGTTACGACAGTAGCATCGGCAGCACACAGGAGGGATCGAGTCGATTGCCGACTTGCACATTCTGCCTCTACGGCTGATTGAGTGCCCACACGCCTGTTTCGTGGGTTGGCTTAGGCATACAGAGTTCATTTCATGTCTAAGCCCCAACCGAACCGAGGGTTGTGGCAGCGAGATCTGCAGCACGCAGAGAAGGACCGAGTCAATCCCCGGCTTGTGCATTACGCCTTTCCGGTCGGCTCAGTGCCCGCACGCTCGTTTCATGGGTTGACTTAGGCATACGGAGTTCATTCTCAGTCTAAGATCAGATCGGACTGAGGGTTGCAGCAGCAGGATTGACAGAACGTAGGGGGGATCGGGTCGCTCCTCGGCTTGCGCATTCTGCCTCTCTGGCCAACTGAGTGCCCGTACGCTCATTTCATGGGTTGGCTTAGGGAGACGGAGTTCATTCCATGTTTAAGCATACAGAGTTCATTCCTAGTCTAAGATCGAACCAGACCGAGGGTTGCGGCAATAGGATCGGCAGCACGCAGGGGAGGACCAAGTCGATCCCCGACTTACGCATTCTGCCTCTCCGGCCGGCTGAGCGCCTGCATGCCCGCTTCGTGGGTTGGCTTAGGCATAGGGAGTTCATTCCATGTCTAAGACCCAGTCGGACCGAGGGTTATGGCAGCAAGACTGGCAGCGCGCAAAGGGGGATCGGGCTGATCCCCGACTTGCACATTATGCCTCTCCGACCAGCTGAGCGCCCGTACGCTCATTTTGTGGGTTAAGTTAGGCATACGGAGTTCATCCCCAGTCTAAGCATACGAAGTTCATTCCCAGTCTAAGATCGAACCGGTCTGATGGTTACGGTAGCAGGATCGACAGCATGCAAAAGGGACCGGACCGATCTCCGGTTTACGCATTCTGCCTCTCCGACCGGTTGAGTGCCCGCATGCCAGTTTCATGGGTTGGCTTAGGCATAGGGAGTTCATTCCATGTCTAAGCCCCAGCCAGATCGAGGGTTGTGGCAGCGGGACTGGCAGCATGCAGAGGGGGGCCAGGCCGATCCTTGGCTTGCGCATTATGCCTTTTCAGTCGGCTCAGTGCCCGTACGCTTGCTCCGTGGGTTGACTTAGGCATACAGAGTTCATCCCCAATCTAAGCATACGGAGTTCATTCCCAGTCTAAGATCGAACCGGACTGAGAGTTGCGACAGCAGGATCGGTAGCAGGGAGGGCAGACCGAGCCGATCCCTGGCTTGCGCATTCTGCCTCTCCAGTCGGCTGAGCGCCCGCACGCCAATTTCGTGGGTTGGCTTAGGCATAGGGAGATCATTCCATGTCTAAGCCCCAGCCAGACCGAGGGTTGTGGCAGCAAGACTGGCAGCACACAGAGGGGGACCGAGCCGATCCTCGGCTTGCGCATTATGCCTCTTCAGTCGGCTCAGCTCCCGCACGCTCGTTTTATGGGTTGACTTATGCATACAGAGTTCATTCCCAGTCTAAGATCAAACTGAACCGAGGGTTGTGGTAGTAGGATTGACAGCATACAAGGGGGACCAGGCTGATCCCCGGCTTGCGCATTCTGCCTCTCCGACCGGCTGAGCGCCCGCACGCTCGTTCCGTGGGTTAGCTTAGGCATACGGAGTTCATTCCATGTCTAAGCATACGGAGTTCATTCCCAGTCTAAGATTTTGAGCCACGGTGCCCATGCTGGGCTCCGGCATGTGCTGGTGCAGCATTTTTTTCGCCCGGGGCACCATCGGCAGAGCATCGCCGGAGAATCATCAGAGAGCCTAATCGGCGGCAATGGGGGTTCCAGCGATTAGGGGGGTCGGGGGTGTGCGTACATGATGTGCGATGGGTGCTGGTACTTGGCCCTTACATTGGCCCTTATATTGGCCCCTTATCCCTCATCAAACCTCGAGAACTCACACCCCCTTAAAGAGCATTTGAGATTTTATAGGTTTGCTGCCAGTAGCCATTAAAGTGTCTGAAATGGGGACACTTTTTTCAAACGGTCACAAAATCTTCTCTACTTCGAGTTTTTAGCTGAATGTTTTTGTGCACGCCAAAAAAATTACAAGGATCACCTTTACAAATTTTGGGGACAAAACTTTTTCTAAAAAAATTTTAAAAAATCCCGAACCGTAAAACGTTTCGAAAATCATGAAAAATAGAAAACGGGTCGTCTTGCCACGAAACTTCACATGAAGGCTTAGGGGACCATTGTATGAATTTACAAGCCATAAAAATGGCATTGGCATGGCAGAAATATGAAGATGTGCTTGAACCCACCTACCACCCGTTCGATCCCCGACTTACGCATCCTGCCTCTTTGGTCGGCTGAGCGCTCGCACGCTTATTTCATGGGTTGACTTAGGCATACGAAGTTCATCCCCAGTCTAAGCATACGGAGTTCATTCCTAGTCTAAGATCGAATCGGATCGAGGGTTGTAGCAGCAGGATCGACAGCACGCAGGCAGGACCGGGCCGATCCCCAGCTTGCGCATTCTGATCGGTTGAGCGCCTGCATGCCTGTTTCATGGGTTGGCTTAGGCATACAGAGTTCATTCCATGTCTATGCCCTAGCCGGACTGAGGGTTATGGTAGCGGGATCGACAACACGCAGAGGGGGACCAGGCTGGTCCCCGGCTTGTGCATTACGCCTCTCCGACTGGCTCAGTGCCCGCACGCTCGTTTCGTGGGTTGACTTAGGCATACGAAGTTCATTCCTAGTCTAAGATCGGACCAGACCGAGGGTTGCGACAGTAGGATCTACAGCATGCAGGGGGGGACCAGGTTGATCCCCAGCTTGCGCATTCTGCCTCTCCAGCGCTCAGAGCGCTTGCACGCTCGTTTCATGGGTTGGCTTAGGCATATGGAGTTCATTCCATGTTTAAGCATGTGGAGTTCATTCCTAGTCAAAGATTGAACCGGACTGAGGGTTGCGGCAACAGGAGCAGTAGCAGGATCGGCAGCACGCAGGGGGGACCGGACCGATCCCCAGCTTGCGCATACTGCCTCTCCAACTGGCTTATGCGTTCTGCCTCTCTAGCCAGCTGAGTGCCCGTACGCTCGTTGTGTGGGTTGGCTTAGGCGTACGGTGTTCATTCCATGTCTAAGCATACGGAGTTCATTCCCAGTCTAAGATTTTGAGCCATGGTGCACATGCTAGGCTCGGGCATGTGTTGGTGCCGTATTTTTTTCGCCCAGGGCACCATCGTCGGAGCATTACAGGAAAGCTTAACCGGCGGCATTGGGGGTTCCAACGATTGGGGGGGCCGGGGGGATGTGCGCACATGATGTGCGATGGCTGCTGGTACATGGCCCTTATATTGGCCCCCTATCCCTCATCAAACCTCAAGAACTCACACCTCATTAAAGAGAATTTGAGATTTTATAGGTTTGCTGCCAGTAGCCCTTAAAGTGTCTCAAGTGGGGATATTTTTTTCAAACGGTCCCAAAATCTTCTCCACTTCGAGTTTTTACCTAAATTTGTTTGTGCATACCAATAAAAATACAAGGATCACCTCTAACAAATTTGGGGACAAAACTCTTTCTAACAAAATTTTAAACAATCCCGAACCGTAAAAAGTTTTGAAAATCATGAAAAATAGAAAACGGGTCGTCTTGCCATGAAACTTTACATGAAGGCTTAGGGGACCATTATATGAATTTACAAGCCATAAAAATGGCAATGGTACGTCAAAAATATGAAGATGAGCTTGAACCCACCTACCACCCATTCGATCCCCGACTTGCGCATCCTACCTCTCTGGTCGGCTGAGCGCCCACAAGCTCATTTCGTGGGTTGACTTAGGCATACGGAGTTCATCCCTAGTCTAAGCATACAAAGTTCATTCCCAGTCTAAGATCGAACCGGATCGAGGGTTACGATAGTCGGATCTGTAGCACGCAGGAGGGACCGGGTCGATCCTTGGCTTGCGCATTCTACCTCTCCAGTCGGTTGAGCGCCCGCACGCCCGTTTCGTGGGTTGGCTTAGGCATAGGGAGTTCATTCCTTGTCTAAGCCCCAGCCGGACCAAGGGTTGTGGCAGCGGGACTGGCAGCATGCAGAAGGGGACCGGGCCGATCCCCGGCTTGTGCATTATGCCTCTCTAGCCAGCTCAGCACCCGCACGCTCGTTTCGTGGGTTGACTTAGGCATACGGTGTTCATTCCTAGTCTAAGATTGGACCAGATTGAGGGTTGCGGTAGCAGGATCGACAGCACGTAGGGGGGACCGGGTCAGTCCCCGGCTTGTGCATTCTGCCTCTTCGACTGGCTGAGTGCCCGCACGCTCGTTTCGTGGGTTGGCTTAGGCATACGGAGTTCATTCCATGTCTAAGCATACGGAGTTCATTCCCAATCTAAGATCAAACTGGACCGAGGGTTGCGACAGTAGGACCAGCAGTAGGATCGGCAGCACGTAGGGGGGATCGGGCCGATCCCCGACTTGCGCATTCTGCCTCTCTGGCCGACTGAGCACCCACACCCTCGTTTCGTGGGTTGGCTTAGGCAAACGGAGTTCATTCCATGTCTAAGCCCTAGCCAGACCGAGGTTTGTGGCAGTAGGACCGGCAACGGGATCGGCAGCACGTAGAGGGGGATCGGGCTGATCCCCGGCTTACGCATTATGCCTCTCCAGCCGACAGAGCCCCCGCACGCTCGTTTCGTGGGTTGACTTCGGCATACGAAGTTCATCCCCAATCTAAGCATACGAAGTTCATTCCCAGTCTAAGATCGGATCGGATCGAAGGTTGTGGCAGCAGGATCGACAGCACGCAAGGGGGATCGGGCCGATCCCCGGCTTGC
The DNA here is from genome assembly GCF_002303985.1 of Durio zibethinus. The sequence goes on from NW_019167826.1 coordinate 12,529,926, forward strand.
GCATTCTGCCTCTCCGCTCGACTGAGCACCCGCACGCCCATTTCGTGGGTTGGCTTAGGCATAGGGAGTTCATTCCATGTCTAAGTCCCAGTCGGACCGATGGTTGTGGCGGCGAGACCGGCAGCATGCTGAGGGGGACCGAGCTGATCCTCGGCTTGCGCATTATGCCTCTTCGGCAGGCTCAACGCCCGCATGCTCGTTTCGTGGGTTGACTTATGCATATGGAGTTTATTCCCAGTGTAAGATCAGACCGAACCGAGGGTTGCGGTAGCAGGATCGATAGCATGTAGGGGGGACTGGGCCGATCCCTGACTTGCGCATTCTGCCTCTCCAGCCAGCTGAGCACCCGCACGCTCATTTCGTGGGTTGGCTTAGGCATACGGAGTTCATTCCTTGTCTAAGCATACGGAGTTCATTCCCAGTCTAAGATTTTGAGCCACGGTGCACATGCTGGGCTCGGGCATGTGCTGGTGTCATATTTTTTTCACTCGGGGCACCATCATCGGAGCATCGCCGGAGAGCCTAACCGACGACATTGTAGGTTCCGACGATTGGGGGGGTCGGGGGGTGTGCGCACATGATGTGCGATGGTTGCTGGTACTTGGCCCTTATATTGGCCCCCTATCCCTCATCAAACCTCGAGAACTCACACTCCCTTAAAGAGCATTTGAGATTTTATAGGTTTGTTGCCAGTAGCCATTAAAGTGTCTGAAATAGGGACACTTTTTTCAAACGGTCACAAAATCTTCTCCACTTCGAGTTTTTAGCTGAATTTTTTTGTTCATGCCAACAAAAATACAAGGATCACCTCTAAATTTGGGGACAAAACTCTTTCTAAAAAATTTTTAAAAAATCTCGAATCGTAAAAAGTTTCAAAAATCGTGAAAAATAGAAAACGGGTCGTCTTGCCACGAAACTTCACATTAAGCCTTAGGGGACCATTGTATGAATTTACAAGCCATAAAAATGGCATTGGTGCGGCAGAAATATGAAGATGTGCTTGAACCCACCTACCACCCGTTCGATCCCTGGCTTGCGCATTCTGCCTCTCCAGCCAGCTAAGCGCCCGCATTCTCATTTCGTGGGTTGACTTAGGCATACGGAGTTCATCCCCAGTCTAAGCATATGGAGTTCATTCCCAGTCTAAGATTAGACCAGACCGAGGGTTGCGACAACAGGATCGGTAGCACGTAGGGGGGACCGGGCTGATCCCCGACTTGCACATTCTACCTCTCCGACCGACTGAGTGCCCACACGCCCGTTTCGTGGGTTGGCTTAGGTATAGGGAGGTCATTCCATGTCTAAGCCCCAGCTGGACCAATGGTTGTGGTAGCAGGACCGACAGCACGCAGAAGGGGACCAGGCTGGTCCCCGGTGTCACGGACTAAGCTTTCTCTCAGCAAGCAATAGATTGTACAGCACTTGAATGGGCTTTCCCAACCAAGTCAGCCTTCAATAGATCGATATCTGAACAAAAAACCATAAGCCATGGTTAGTCCGAAGCATTCACAATAAGACACAATATATCGAGATCGATCTCAAGCACACACACAAAAAGGCATATTCGCATCGAGAAAAAGAAAAACACATCGAGGCAACAATCGGGACATTCAATCGGGGTGAGTTTTATTATAGTCGAGAATCATACATCAGGACCTCCCACCATCATCAGGGCCAGGGAGGCAGCCCTTGGTGGGTGGCCAAGGCTCGCATAGCAACCGGTGAGACAGCCCAACACTATGCTGCCGGCTCACCCCCCTAAAGAGCCTTAGAATTTTAGAGCTATGCTACCAATAACCATTACAATGTTTGAAATGGGGACACTTTTCCTAACACAAGGGATCTACCCAGCCATGGCCCTATACATGGGTGGCTTATGGCAAGCTAAGTCCCAGTCATGGACCTATACAAGGTTGGCTCATGACGCCCGGCTTGCGCATTATGCCTCTACGGTCGACTCAGCGCCTGCACGCTCGTTTCGTGGGTTGACTTAGGCATACGGAGTTCATTCTCAGTCTAAGATCAGATCGGACCGAGGGTTGCGGCAGTAGAATCGATAGCACACAGGGGGGACTAGGCCGATCCTCAGCTTACACATTCTACCTCTCCAGCCGACTCAACGCCCGCATGCTCGTTTCGTGGGTTGGCTTATGCATACGGAGTTCATTCCCAGTCGAAGATCAGACTGGTCTGAGGGTTACGGTAGCAAGACCAGTAGCGGATCGGTAGCATGTAGGGGGGACTGAGCTGATCCCCAGCTTACGCATTCTAACTCTCCGGCTGGCTGAGCGCTCGCACGCTCGTTTTATGGGTTGGCTTAGGCATATGGAGTTCATTCCATGTCTAAGCCCCAGCCGGACCGAGGGTTGTGGTAGCAGGACCAGTAGAGGGATCGACAGCATGCAAGGGGGATCGGGTTGATCCCCGACTTGCGCATTATGCCTCTTCGGCCAGCCTCTCTGGCCTATTGAGCACCCGCACGCTCGTTTCATGGGTTGACTTAGGCATACAGAGTTCATCCCCAGTCTAAGCATATGGAATTCATTTCCAATCTAAGATCAGATCGGACCGAGGGTTATGACAGCAAGATCGACAGCACGCAGTGAGGACCGAGCTAATCCCCGGCTTGCACATTCTGCCTCTTCGGCCGGCTGAACGCCCACACGCCCGTTTCATGGGTTGGCTTAGGCATAGGGAGTTCATTCCATGTCTAAGCCCCAGTCGGACTGAAGGTTGTGGTAGCGAGATCGGTAGCACGCAGAGGGGGACCGAGCTGATCCTCGGCTTGCACATTATGCCTCTTCGGTCGGCTCAATGCCCGCACGCTCGTTTCATGGGTTGACTTATGCATACAGAGTTCATTCCCAGTCTAAGATTGGATCGGATCGAGGGTTGTGGCAGCAGGATCGACAGCATGCAGGGGGAGACCGAGCCGATCCCCGACTTGCGTATTCTACCTCTCCGACCAGCTAAGCGCCTGCACGCTCGTTTTGTTGGTTGGCTTGGGCATACGGAGTTCATTCCATGTCTAAGCATACAGAGTTCATTCCTAGTCTAAGATTTTAAGCCACGGTGCACATGCTGGGCTCGGGCATGTGCTGGTGCCACATTTTTTTCGCTCGGGGCACCATCATCGGAGCATCACCGAAGCATCGTCGGAGAGCCTAACCGGCAGCATTGAGGGTTCTGACGATTGGGGGGGCCGGGGTGGTGTGCGCACATGATCTGCGATGGGTGCTGGTACTTGGCCCTTATATTGGCCCCTTATCCCTCATCAAACCTCAAGAACTCACACCCCCTTAAAGAGCATTTGAGATTTTATAGGTTTGCTGCCAGTAGCCATTAAAGTGTCTGAAATGGGGACACTTTTTTCAAACGGTCACAAAATCTTCTCCACTTCGAGTTTTTAGCTGAATTTTTTTGTTCATGCGAACAAAAATACAAGGATCACCTCTACCAAATTTGGGGACAAAACTATTTCTAAAAAAATTTTAAAAAAACTCGAACCGTAAAAAGTTTCAAAAAATCGTGAAAAATAGAAAACGGGTCGTCTTGCCACGAAACTTCACATGAAGGCTTAGGGGACCATTGTATGAATTTACAAGCCATAAAAATGGCATTGGCATTGCAGAAATATGAAGATGTGCTTGAACCCACCTACCACCCGTTCGATCCCTGGCTTGCGCATTCTGCCTCTCCAGCCGGCTAAGCGCCCGCATTCTCATTTCGTGGGTTGACTTAGGCATACGGAGTTCATCCCCAGTCTAAGCATATGGAGTTCATTCCCAGTCTAAGATTAGACCAGACCGAGGGTTGCGACAACAGGATCGGTAGCACGTAGGGGGACCGGGCTGATCCTCGGCTTGCGCATTCTGCCTCTCCGGCCGACTGAGTGGCCGCACGCCCGTTTCGTGGGTTGGCTTAGGTATAGGGAGGTCATTCCATGTCTAAGCCCCAGCTGGACCAATGGTTGTGGCAGCAGGACCGACAGCACGCAGAAGGGGACCAGGCTGGTCCCCGGTGTCACGGACTAAGCTTTCTCTCAGCAAGCAATAGATTGTACAGCACTTGAATGGGCTTTCCCAACTAAGTCAGCCTTCAATAGATCGATATCTGAACAAAAAACCATAAGCCATGGTTAGTCCGAAGCATTCACAATAAGACACAATATATCGAGATCGATCTCAAGCACACACACAAAAAGGCATATTCGCATCGAGAAAAAGAAAAACACATCGAGGCAACAATCGGGACATTCAATCGGGGTGAGTTTTATTATAGTCGAGAATCATACATCGGGACCTCCCACCATCATCAGGGCCAGGGAGGCAGCCCTTGGTGGGTGGCCAAGGCTCGCATAGCAACCGGTGAGACAGCCCAACACTATGCTGCCGGCTCACCCCCCTAAAGAGCCTTAGAATTTTAGAGCTATGCTACCAGTAACCATTACAATGTTTGAAATGGGGACACTTTTCCTAACACAAGGGATCTACCCAGCCATGGCCCTATACATGGGTGGCTTATGGCAAGCTAAGTCCCAGTCATGGACCTATACAAGGTTGGCTCATGACACCCGGCTTGCGCATTATGCCTCTACGGTCGACTCAGCGCCTGCACGCTCGTTTCGTGGGTTGACTTAGGCATACGGAGTTCATTCCCAATCTAAGATCAGATCGGACTGAGGGTTGTGGTAGTAGAATCGATAGCACACAGGGGGGACTAGGCCGATCCTCGACTTGCACATTCTGCCTCTCCAGCCGACTGAGCGCCCGCATGCTCGTTTCGTGGGTTGGCTTAGGCATACGGAGTTCATTCCCAATCGAAGATCAGACTGGTCTGAGGGTTACGGCAGCAGGACCAGTAGCAGGATCGATAGCATGTAGGGGGGATTGAGCTGATCCCCAGCTTACGCATTCTAACTCTCCGGCTGGCTGAGCGCTCGCACGCTCGTTTTATGGGTTGGCTTAGGCATATGGAGTTCATTCCATGTCTAAGCCCCAGCCGGACCGAGGGTTGTGGTAGCAGGACCAGTAGAGGGATCGACAGCACGCAAGGGGGATCGAGTTGATCCCCGACTTGCGCATTATGCCTCTTCGGCCAGCCTCTCTGGCCTGTTGAGCACCCGCACGCTCGTTTCATGGGTTGACTTAGGCATACAGAGTTCATCCCCAGTCTAAGCATATGGAGTTCATTTCCAATCTAAGATCAGATCGGACCGAGGGTTATGACAGCAAGATCGACAGCACGCAGTGGGGACCGAGCTAATCCCCGGCTTGCACATTCTGCCTCTTCGGCCGGCTAAACACCCACACGCCCGTTTCATGGGTTGGCTTAGGCATAGGGAGTTCATTCCATGTCTAAGCCCCAGTCAGACTGAGGGTTGTGGTAGCGAGACCGGCAGCACGCAGAGGGGGACCGAGCTGATCCTCTGCTTGCACATTATGCCTCTTCGGTCGGCTCAATGCCCGCACGCTCGTTTCATGGGTTGACTTATGCATACAGAGTTCATTCCCAGTCTAAGATTGGATCGGATCGAGGGTTGTGGCAGCAGGATCGACAGCATGCAGGGGGAGACCGAACCGATCCCTGACTTGCGCATTCTACCTCTCCGACCAGCTGAACGCCCGCACACTCGTTTCGTTGGTTGGCTTGGGCATACGGAGTTCATTCCATGTCTAAGCATACAGAGTTCATTCCTAGTCTAAGATTTTAAGCCACGGTGCACATGCTGGGCTCGGGCATGTGCTGGTGCCACATTTTTTTCGCTCGGGGCACCATCACCGGAGCATCACCGAAGCATCGTCGGAGAGCCTAACCGGCAGCATGGGGGGTTCTGACGATTGGGGGGGCCGGGGGGTGTGCGCACATGATGTGCGATGGGTGCTGGTACTTGGCCCTTATATTGGCCCCCTATCCCTCATCAAACCTCAAGAACTCACACCCCCTTAAAGAGCATTTGAGATTTTATAGGTTTGCTGCAAGTAGCCATTAAAGTGTCTGAAATGGGGACACTTTTTTCAAACGATCACAAAATCTTCTCCACTTTGAGTTTTTAGCTGAATTTTTTTGTGCATGCCAACAAAAATACAAGGATCACCTCTACCAAATTTGGGGACAAAACTATTTCTAAAAAAATTTTAAAAATCCCGAACCGTAAAAAGTTTCAAAAATCATGAAAAATAGAAAATAGGTCATCTTGCCATGAAACTTCACATGAAGGCTTAGGGGACCATTGTATGAATTTAAAAGCCATAAAAATGGCATTGGCATTGTAGAAATATGAAGATGTGCTTGAACTCACCTACACCCGTTCGATCCCTGGCTTACGCATCCTGCCTCTTTGGTCGACTGAGCGCCCACACGCTCGTTTCGTGGGTTGACTTAGGCATACGGAGTTCATCCCTAGTCTAAGCATACGGAGTTCATTCCTAGTCTAAGATTGGACAGGACCGAGGGTTACGGCAGTAGGATCGACAGCACGTAGGGGGACCGGGCCGATCCTCGGCTTGCGCATTCTGCCTCTCCGGCCGACCGAGCTCCCGCACGCCCATTTCGTGGGTTGGCTTAGGCATAGGGAGTTCATTCCATGTCTAAGCCCCAGTCGGACCGAGGGTTGTGGCAGTGAGACCGATAGCAAGCAGAGGGGAATTGGGTCGATTCTCGGCTTGTGCGTTATGCCTCTTTGGTGGCTCAGTGCTCGCACGCTCATTTTGTGGGTTGACTTAGGCATACGAAGTTTATTCCCAGTCTAAGATTAGACCGGACCAGGGGTTACGACAATAGGATTGACAGCATGCAGGGGCAGATCGGGCCTATCCTCGGCTTGTGCATTCTGGCTCTCCAGTCGGCTGAGCACCCGCACGCTCGTTTCGTGGGTTGGCTTAGGCATACGGAGTTCATTCCATGTCTAAGCCCCAATCGAATCGAGGGTTGTGGTAGTAGGACCGGTAATAGGATCGGTAGCATGCAGAGGGGGATCGGGCTGATCCCCAGCTTGTGCATTATGTCTCTTCGGTCGGCCTCTCCGACCGGCTGAGTGCCCGTACGCTCGTTTCATGGGTTGACTTAGGCATACGGAGGTCATCCCCAGTCTAAGCATATGAAGTTCATTCCCAGTCTAAGATCAGATCGGATCGATGGTTGCGACAGCAGGATCGACAGCATGCAGGGGGGATCGGACTGATCCTTGGCTTGCGCATTCTGCCTCTCCGGTCGGTTGAGCGCCCGTACGCCCGTTTCGTGGGTTGGCTTTGGCATAGGGAGTTCATTCCATGTCTAAGCCCCAGCGGAACTAAGGGTTGTGGCAGCGAGATCGGCAGCACACAGAGGGGGACTGGGTCGATCCCCGACTTGCGCATTATGCCTCTCCGACCAGGTCAGTGCCCGCACGCCCGTTTCGTGGGTTGGCTTAGGCATACAGAGTTCATTCCATGTCTAAGTATATGGAGTTCATTCCCAGTCTAAGATCAGACCGAATCGAGGGTTACGGCAGCAGGACTAGCAGCACGCAGAGGGGATCGGGTCGATCCCCGGTTGAACATTCTGCCTCTCCGGCCGGCTAAGCGCTCGCACGCTCGTTTCGCAGGTTGGCTCAGGCATACGGAGTTCATTCAATGTCTAAGCCCCAGTCGGACCGAGGGTTATGGTAGCAGGACCGACAGTGGTATCGGTAACACGTAGAGGGGGACTGAACTGATCCCCAGCTTGGGCATTATGCCTCTCCGACCGGCACAGTGCCCGAACACTCTTTTTATGGGTTGATTTAGGCATACGAACTTCATTCCCAGTTTGAGATCAGACTGGACCGAGGGTTACGGTAGTAGGATAGATAGCAATTAGGGGGGATCGGGTCGATCTTCGGCTTGCACATTCTACCTTTCCAGCCGACTGAGCACTCTCACGTTCATTTCGTGCGTTGGCTTAGGCATACGGAGTTCATTCCATGTCTAGGCATACGGAGTTCATTCCCAGTCAGAGATCAGACCAGATCGAGGGTTACGGTAGTAGGACCAGCAGTAGGATCGACAGCACGTAGGGGGGATCGAGTAGATCCCCAACTTGCACATTCTACCTCTCCGACCCGTCTCTTCGGTCGACTGAGCGCCTGCACGCTCGTTTTATGGGTTGACTTAGACATACGGAGTTCATCCCCAGTCTAACCATATAGAGTTCATTCCCAGTCTAAGATCGAATCGGATCGAGGGTTGCGACAGTAGGATCGACAGCATGTAGGGGGGATCGGATCGATCCCTGGCTTACGCATTCTACCTCTCTGGCCGGCTGAAAGCCCGTACGCCCATTTTGTGGGTTGGCTTAGACATATGGAGTTCATTCCATGTCTAAGCCCCAGCGGAACTAAGGGTTGTGGCAGTAGGATCGACAGCACGCAGAGGGGGACCGGGCCGATCCTCGGCTTACGCATTATGCCTTTTCGGTCAGCTCAATGCTCGAGCGCTTGTTTCGTGGTTTGACTTAGGCATACAGAGTTCATTCCCAGCCTAAGATCAGACCAGATCGAGGGTTGCGACTGTAAGATCGACAGGACACAGGAGGGATCGGGTTGATCCCCAGCTTTCGCATTTTGCCTCTTCAGTCGGCTGAGCACTCGCACACTCGTTTCATGGGTTAGCTTACACATACGGAGTTCATTCCATGTCTAAGCATACGGAGTTCATTCCCAGACTAAGATCAGATCGGATCAAGGCTAGCAGTAGCAGGACTAGCATGCAGGGGGGACTAGGCTGATCCCCGGCTTGCGAATTTTACCTCTCCAGCCGGTTGAGTGCCCGCACGCTTGTTTCATGGGTTGACTTAGGCATACGGAGTTCATACCTAATCTAAGCATATGGGTTCATTCCCAGTCTAAGATCAAACTGGACCGAGGGTTGCGATAGCAGGATCGACAGCACGCAGAGAGGATCGGGCCGATCCTCGGCTTGCACATTCTGCCTCTCTGACCGGTTGAGTGCCCGCATGCTTGTTTCGTGGGTTGGCTTAGGCATACGGAGTTTATTCCATCTCTAAAGATATAGAGTTCATTCCCAGTCTAAGAGTTTGAGCCACGGTGCACATGCTGGGCTCTGGCAAGTGCTGGTGTCGCATTTTTTTTGCCCGAGGCACCATCGTCAGAGCATCACTGGAGAGCCTAACTGGTAGTATTAGGGGTTTCGATGATTGAGGGGCCGAGAGGGTGTGCGTACATGATGTCTAAGCCCCAGTCGGATCAAGGGTTATGGCAGTGGGATCGACAGCACGCAGAGGGGGACGGGTCGATCCCCGGCTTGTGCATTCTGCCTCTCCGATCGGCTCAACGCCCGCACGATCATTTCATGGGTTGACTTAGGCATACAGAGTTCATTACCAGTCTAAGATCAGACCAGATCAAGGGTTGCGGCAGCAGGATCTACAACACACAAGGGGGATCGGGCCGATCCCCAGCTTGCGCATTCTGCCTCTCCGACCGACTGAATGCCCGAACGGACGCTCGTTTCATGGTTTGGCTTAGGCATATGGAGTTCATTCCATATCGAAGCATACGGAGTTCATTCCCAGTCTAAGATCAGACCGGATTGAGGGTTGTGGCAGCAGGATCGACAGTACACAGGGGGGATCGAGCTGATCCCCGGCTTGTGCATTCTATCTCTTCAATTGACTGAGCTCCCGTATGCTCGTTTCATGGGTTGGCTTAGGCATACGGAGTTCATTCCATGTCTAAGCCCCAGCCAGATCGAGGGTTGTGGTAGCAGGATCGACAGTGGGATCGGTAGCATGTAGAGGGGGACCAGGCTGATCCCTGGCTTACGCATTATGCCCCTCCGGCCGGCTAAACGCCCACTCGCTCGTTTCGTGGGTTGACTGAGGCATATGGAGTTCATTCTCGGTCTAAGCATACGGAGTTTTTTTCCAGTCTAAGATCAGACAGGACTGAGGGTTGCTACAGCAGGATCGACAGCACGCAGGGGGGACTGGGCCAATCCCCGACTTTTGCATTCTGCCTCTACGACCAGCCGAGCCCTGCACGCTCATTTCGTGGGTTGGCTTAGGCATAGGGAGTTCATTTCATGTCTAAGCCCCAGCCGGACTGAGGGTTGTGGCAGCGGGACCGGTAGCACGCAGAAGGGGACCGGATCGATCCCCAGCTTGCGCATTATGCCTATCCGGCCGGCTCAGCGCCGGCACGCTCATTTCGTGGGTTGACTTATGCATACAAAGTTCATTCCTAGTCTAAGATCAGACTGGACCGAGGGTTGCGGCAGCAAGATCGACAGCACGCAGGGGGGACCTGGTCGATCCCCAGCTTGCGTATTCCATCTCTCCGGTCGACTAAGCACCCGCACGCTCGTTTCGTGGGTTGGCTTAGGCATATAGAGTTCATTCCCAATCTAAGATTTTGAGTGACAGTGCAAATGCTGAGCTCGAGCATGTGCTGGTGCTGCATTTTCTTCGCCCGGGGCACCATCGTCGAAGCATCGTCGGAGAGCCTAACCAACGGCATTGGGGGTTCCAGCGATTGGGGGGCCGGGGGGTGTGCGCACATGATGTGCAATGGGTGCTGGTACTTGGCCCTTATATTGGCCCCCTATCCCTCATCAAACCTTGAGAACTCACACCCCCTTAAAGAGCATTTGAAATTTTATAGGTTTGCGGCCAGTAGGCATTAAAGTGTCTGAAATAGGGACATTTTTTTCAAACAGTCACAAAATCTTCTCCACTTCGAGTTTTTAGCTGAATTTTTTTATGCATGCCAAAAAAAAATACAAGGATCACCTCTACCAAATTTGGGGAGAAAACGTTTTCTAAAAACATTTTAAAAAATCTCGAACCGTAAAAAGTTTCAAAAATCATGAAAAATAGAAAACGGGTCGTCTTGCCATGAAACTTCACATGAAGGCTTGGGGGAACATTGTATGAATTTACAAGCCATAAAAATGGCATTGGCATGGCAGAAATATGAAGATGTGCTTGAACCCACCTACCACACGTTCGATCCCCGGCTTGCGCATCCTGCCTCTTTGGTCGACTGAGCGCCCGCATGCTCGTTTCATGGGTTGACTTAGGCATACGGAGTTCATCCCCAGTCTAAGCATACGGAGTTCATTCCCAGTCTAAGATCAGACCGAACCGAGGGTTACGAAAGTAGGATCGAAAGCATGCAGGGGGGACCGGGCTGATCCCTGACTTGCGCATTCTGCCTTTTCGATCGGTTGAGCGCCCGCACACCCATTTCGTGGGTTGTATTAGGCATAGGGAGTTCATTCCATGTCTAAGCCCCAGTCGGACCAAGGGTTGTGGCAGCGGGATCGACAGCACGCAGAGGGAGATCGGGTCGATCCCCGGCTTGCACATTATGCCTCTCCGACTGGCTCAACACCTGAACGCTCATTTCGTGGGTTGACTTAGGCATACGGAGTTAATTCTCAGTCTAAGATCAGACCGGACTAAGGATTGCAGCAGCAGGATCGACAGCACATAGGAGGGATCGGGCCGATCCCCGGCTTGCACATTCTGCCTCTCCGACCGACTGAGCGCTTGCACGCTCATTTCGTGGGTTGGCTTAGGCATACGGAATTCATTCCATGTCTAAACCCTAGCCAGACTGAGGGTTGCGGTAGCAGGACCAGCAGGGGGATCGACAGCATGTAGAGGGGGATTAGGCTGATCCCCGGCTTGTGCATTATGCCTCTCCGACCAGCCTCTCTGGCCTGCTGAGCGCCCGCATGCTCGTTTCGTGGGTTGACTTAGGCATACAGAGTTCATCCCCAGTCTAAGCATATGGAGTTCATCCCCAGTCTAAGCATACGGAGTTCATTCCTAGTCTAAGATCAGATCGGACCGAGGGTTACGATAGTAGGATCGACAGCACGTAGGGGGGACCGGGCCAATCCCCGACTTGTGCATTCTGTCTCTTCGGTCGACTGAGCACCCGTACACCCGTTTCATCGGTTGGCTTAGGCATTGGTAGTTCATTCCATGTCTAAGCCCCAGTCAGACCAAGGGTTGTGGTAGCGGGACCAGCAGCACGCAGAGGGGGATTGGTCCGATCCTCGATTTGTGCATTATGCCTCTTCGATCGGCTTAGCATCGGCACGCTTGTTCCGTGGGTTAACTTATGCATACGGAGTTCATTCCTAGTCTAAGATCAGACTGGACCGAGGGTTGCGATAGTAGGATCGGTAGCACGCAGGGGGGACCGAGCTGATCCTCGATTTGTGCATTCTGCCTCTTCGGCCAGCTGAGCGCCCGCACGCTTGTTTCATGGGTTGGCTTAGGCATACGGAGTTCATTCCATTACTAAGCATACAGAGATCATTCCCAGGGTTGCGGTAATAGGACCAGCAACAGGATCGATAGCACACAGGGGGGATCGAGTCGATCCCCAGCTTGTGCATTTTGCCTCTCCGATCGACCTCTTCGGTTGGCTGAGCGCCTGCACGCTCGTTTCGTGGGTTGACTTAGGCATATGGAGTTCATCCCCAGTCTAAGCATATGGGGTTCATTCCCAGTCTAAGATCAGATTGGATCGAGGGTTACGACAGCAGGCTCGATAGCATGTAGGGGGGACCAGGTCGATCCTCGGCTTGCACATTTTACCTCTCCGACTGGCTGAGCGCCCGCACGCTCATTTCGTGGGTTGGCTTAGGCATAGGGAGTTCGTTCCATGTTTAAGCCCCAGTCAGACTGAGGGTTGTGGTAGCAGATTGACAGCATGCAGAGGGGGACCGGGTCGATCTTCGATTTGCGTATTACACCTCTCCGGTCGGCTCAGCGCCCGCACACTCGTTTCGTGGGTTGACTTAAGCATACGAAGTTCATTCCCAATCTAAGATTGGATCGGATCGAGGGTTGTGATAGCAGGATCGACAGCACGCAGGGAGGATCGGATCGGTCCCTGGCTTGTGCATTTTGCCTCTCTGACCGGTTGAGCGCTGACACGCTGGTTTTGTGGGTTGGCTTAGGCATACGGAGTTCATTCCATGTCTAAGCATACAGAGTTCATTCCCATTCTAAGATCAGACCGGACCAAGGGTTGCAGTAGTAGGACCAGTAGCAGGATCGGCAGCACGCAGGGGGGGATCGGGTCAATCCACGGGTTACGCATTTTGCCTCTCCGGCCAGCTGAGCAAACGCGTGCTCTTTTTGTGGGTTAACTTAGGCATACGGAGTTCATTCCATGTCTAAGCCCCAGCTAGACCGAGTGTTGTGGCAGCAGGACTGGCAGTGGGATCGACAGCACGTAGAGGGGGATCGGGCCGATCCCTAGCTTGTGCATTATGCCTCTCCGATCGGCTGAGCTCCTGCACGCTTGTTTCGTGGGTTGACTTAAGCATACGAGGTTCATCCCCAGTCTAAGCATACGGAGTTCATTCTCAATCTAAAATCGGACTGGATTGGGCATTACGGTAGTGGGACCGACAGCGCGCAGAAAGGGATCGAGTTGATCCCTGACTTATGCATTATGCCTCTTCAGCTGGCTTAATGCCCGAACGCTCATTTTATGGGTTGACTTAGGCATACAGAGTTCATTCCCAATCTAAGATCGGACCAAATCGAGGGTTGCGGTAGCAAGATCGATAGCACAGAGGGAGGGACCGAGCCGGTCCCCGACTTACACATTCTGCCTCTCCGACCGATTGAGTGCCCGCACTCTTGGTTCGTGGGTTGGCTTAGGCATACGGAGTTCATTCCATGTCTAAGCATACAGAGTTCATTCCAAGTCTAAGATCAGATCAGACCAGACCGAAGGTTGTGGCAGTAGGACCAGCAGCAGGATCAACAACACGTAGAAGGGACCGAGTCGATCCCAAGCTTGTGCATTTTACCTCTCCGACAGGCCTCTTGCCCGGACGCTCATTTTATGGGTTGGCTTAGGCATACAGAGTTCATTCCATGTCTAAGCCCCAGCCGGACCAAGGGTTGTGGTAGCAGGACAGGTAGTGGGATCGACAGCACACAGAGGAGGATCGGGCTGATCCCTGGCTTGTGCATTATGCCTCTTCAGCTGGCCTCTCTGGCTGACTGAGTGCCTGCACGCTCGTTTTGTGGGTTGACTTAGGCATACGGAGTTTATCTCCAGTCTAAGCATGCGGAGTTCATTCCCAGTCTTAGATCAGATCGGACTGAGGGTTACGGCAGTAGGATCGACAGTACGTAGGGAAGACTGGGTCGATCCTCGGTTTGCGCATTATGCCTCTTCGGTCGGCTCAACGCCCGAACACTTGTTTCATGGGTTGACTTAGGCATACGGAGTTCATTCCCAATCTAAGATAAAATCGGACCGAGGGTTGCGACAATAGGATTGACAGCACACCGGAGGGGATCGACCGGTCCCCAGCTTACGCATTCTACCTTTCCGATCAGTTGAGCGCCCGTACGCTCGTTTCGTGGGTTGGCTGAGGCATACGGAGTTCATTCCATGTCTAAGCATATAGAGTTCATTCCTAGTCTAAGATCGGATTGGGGCCGAGGGTTGTGATAGCAGGACCAGTAGCAGGATCGATAGCATGTAGGAGGGATCGAACCGATCCTCGACTTGCGCATTCTGCGTCTCTGACCTACTGAGTGCCCGCACGCTTGTTTCATCGGTTGGCTTAGGCATACTGAGTTCATTCCATGTCTAAGCCCCAGCCAAACCGAGTGTTGTGGCAGCAGGATCGGCAACATGCAAAAGGGGACCGGGCTAATCCCCTGCTTGCACATTATGCCTGTCCGATCGGCCTGTCCGATCGGTTGAGCGCCGTGTGCTCATTTCGTGGGTTGACTTAGGCAAATGGAGTTCATCCCTAGTCTAAGCATACAGAGTTCATTCCCAGTCTAAGATCAGACCGGACCGAGGGTTGCGGTCGCAGGATCGACAGCACGCAGGTGGGACCGAGCCGATCCTCGACTTGCACATTCTGCCTCTTCAGCTAGCTGAGAGCCTGTATACCGTTTCATGGGTTGGCTTAGGCATAGGGAGTTCATTCCATGTCTAAGCCCCAGTCAGACCGAGGGTTATGGCAGCGGGACCGACAACACGGAAAGGGGGATCAGGCAAATCCCCGGCTTGCGCATTATGCCTCTTCGATCAGCTCAACGCCTACACGCTCGTTTCGTGGGTTGACTTATACATACGGAGTTCATTCCTAGTCTAAGAACGGATTTGACCAAAGGTTGCGACAGTAGGATCGACAGCACGTAGGGGGATCGGGCCAATCCCTGACTTGTGCATTCTGCCTCTCCGGTCGGTTGAGCACCTACACACTCGTTTCGTGGGTTGGCTTAGGTATACGAAGTTCATTCCATGTCTAAGCATACAGAGTTCATTCCCAGTCTAAGATTTTGAGCCATGGTGCACATGCTAGGCTCGGGCATGTGCTGGTGCTGTATTTTTTTTGCTCGGGGCACCATCGTCGGAGCATCATCGGAGCATCGTCAGAGAGCCTAACCGGTGGCATTGGGGTTTCGATAATTGGGGGGGCTAGGGGGGTGTGCGCACATGATGTGTGATGGGTGCTGGTACTTGTGTCATGTGCTCTGACCTTAGACTCAGAAATCATGCGACCTTAGCTTGGAATCTCCTCCTTTATGCCTAAGTAAGCCTAAAACACAAGCGTACGGGCACTAGAACAACGGGAAGAGCTGATTATGCAAGTTAAAGAGAAACAAGATAAGAAGGTAGAATTCTGGAAATGCTTTTGTATTCATTGAAACGAAAGTGTTTGATCTCCAGCACCTTAGGCCCTTCTGGATGTGGTGCGGGCAGCTTGTATGCCAGGCCTTGGTCTCACGGGCTGGCCTGCAAGTTGGGCGGGCGTTCTGAACTCGTTTGCTAGGCTTTGCATGCAGATACCCACCAGCACACCTGGTCTACAGGCCTCAAACTCTGGCTCGCCTGCTGGTTCACCTTATGTGCCTGGCGCACCCGTCCAGGGTGTGACATTCTCCCTCACCTGATTGTATAACGCCCTTGTTGCATCTTCTGCATGGTACTACATGATCTGGTCCTCAAACTGCCATAAGTCATCTATTGGCTCCTAGCTTGCCTCACTATCTAGAAGTCCCTTCCAACGCACCAAGTACTTTTGTCTTGGCTGATAGTTCTTCCGTCTCACCTCTTGGTCAGCTATGATGCTGTGGACCTCCTTCTCATATGAGGCCCTTGCTGCCAATGGCGTACGCTTTGACTCTGCCCGTCCTGGATCTCCCTCATCCTCATGGAACGGCTTGAGCATGCTTACATGGAACATTGAGTGTACCTTTAGCTTGGGTGGCATATCCAGCTTGTAGGCAACCTTGCCTACCCTCTTCACTACTCGAAAAGGTCCCTCATACCTCCGGACTAGGCCTTTGTGCAGCCCCCTATGGCATACAATGGGATGCAGCTTCACTAACACCAAGTCTCCAACCTGGAACTGCATGTCTCGCCTATTCTGGTCTGCCCACTTCTTTGACCTCTTGGCTGCCTTGTGTAGACAAACTTTGGCCAAGTCAGTTTGCTCCTGCCATGCCTTGGCAAACCTGTATGCTGCTGGATTCAACCCTGTATAACCTGCAGCAATCGAACCGGGTGTTAGTGGTTGTTGCCCTGTCACAACCTCAAATGGGCTCTGGTTCATTGCTTCGCTCCTTTACAAGTTGTAGGAAAACTGTGCAATATCTAGCAGCTTTGGCCAGTCCCTTTGTGTGGCACTCACATAGTGCCTGAGGTAGACCTCCAATAGTCCATTCACTCGTTCTGTCTGCCCATCGGTCTGTGGATGCATGTTGGTGGAAAAGTTCAAGTCTGACCCCAACAGCTTGAACAACTCAGTCCAGAACCTGCCCATGAAACGCCCGTCCCGATCACTAACAATGGTCTTTGGCACTCTTCAGTACTTAACCATGTTCTTCTGGAAGAATCGAGCTGCCTCCTCAGCTGGGCACTCTTTGGTTGCTGGAATGAAGATTCCATACTTGGAAAGCCTGTCCACCACTACCATGATGCTTCCAAACCCTTTTGCTTTGGGTAGACCAACTATAAAGTCCAGAGAAACACTTTCCCATGGTCGCTCTAGCACTGGCAATGGCTCCAAGAGATCGCTTAGTTTCTTGAGCTCCACCTTGTCCTGTTGGCACACAAGATAAGTCTTTACATAGGCCTTCACATCATCCCTCATGTGTAGCTAGTAGTATCGATCCTCGATTAGCACCAAGGTACGACTCACTTCGGGGTGTCCAGCCCACCTTGAATCATGGCATTCTTGCAAAACTTCCTTGCGGAGCTTCTCGTGCTGTGGTACAAATAGTCTACTGCCCCTGGTGTACAGCAAGCCATCCTGTAACTAAAACTGCCTAGTCTTACCTTGCTGGGCGTACTCCATCAAAGCCTTGGCTGTAGGATCATCCGTAAGTCCCTCCTTGATGCACGGCACCAGTGACCCCTCTGGTTGGCTAATGGCAGCAAGGTTAGCCTTCCTGCTCAGGGTGTCTGCCACTAGGTTTGCCCACCCCGGCTTGTACTCCATCTGGAAATCAAATTTCACAAGAAAATCTTGCCATCTCACCTGCTTGGAGGATAGCTTCTTCTGCGTCTGGAAGTAGCTGGTCGCCATATTGTCCGTCCTAACCATGAACCTCGACCCAACAGGTAATGGCACCAAGTGCGCAAGCAATACACCACTGCAGTCATCTCCTTCTCTTGGACCGTGTATTTACGCTCAGTCTCGTTTAGCTTTCTGCTCTCGAACGTGACTGGACATCCCTCCTGCATCAACACGCCCCCTATGGCAAAGTCTGATGCATCCGTATGCACCTCATACGGCTTGGCATGGTCTAGCAAGGCCAAGATTGGCTCATCAGTCACAGCCCGCTTCAACATGTCAAAGGCTTCCTAGCACCCTACGCTCCACTCCCTTGCTTTCCCTTTCTTAAGCAAGTTAGTCAATGGTGTGGCTATTGCTAAGTGACCTTTGATGAAGTGCCTGTAGTAGTTGACCAGCCCAAGGAATGATCTCAACTCAGTGACCTTGGCTGGTGGTTGCCACTCTAGGATGATGTGTATCTTGCCTTCATCCATGCGTATCTTGCCACCTCCCACTATGTGGCCAAGGAACGGGATCTCCTGCTGGGCGAATGAGCACTTCTCCCTCTTGACAAATAGTTTGTGCACCCGTAACACCTCGAACACCTGTCTCAAGTGGTCTACATGCTCTCCCAAAGTCTGGCTGTAGATCACAATGTCATCCAAATAAATCATACCAAATCGATCAAGGAATGACTGAAGTACCTTGTTCATAAGGGTGCAGAATGTTGCTGGGGCGTTCGTGAGTCCAAAAGGCATCACCAAGAACTCATACGAACCATACCGAGTGACACATGCTGTCTTTGGCTCATCTCCCTCCGTGATCCTGACTTAATAGTAGCCTGACCTCAAATCCAGCTTGGTGAACCACCTTGCGCTCATAAGTTGATCGAACAAGTTCGTAATGAGTGGGATAAGGTACTTGTTCTTAATGGTTAGCTTGTTCAAAGCCCGATAGTCTATGCATAGCCGTAACGACCCATCATGCTTGCGCTGAAATAGAACCGGTGCACCATAGGATGCCTTCGATGGCCTGATGAAGCCAGCATCAACTAACTCTTTGAACTGCTTCCTCAACTCTTCCAACTCTGGTAGAGACATTCGTTAAGGGGCTCTAGTTGGTGGCTTGGCCTCGGACACTAGCTCAATCTTGTGGTCCACCTCCCTCTTAGGTGGTTTGCAGGCATCACATCACTAAAGGTCTTCAGCACCTTTAGCACCTCCAAGGGTGACTCGATCTCCTTCTCCCTTGGCTCATCATATTTTAGGGCTGCCAAGAGGGTGTCTTCTTGTCTGCTTATCGCCTTGGCAAATTGGATGGCTGACACCACCCGCGACCCAACTCCAGACCCTCTCCTCAATGGCACTAGGCATTGGCACCGTGCATCCAAGATGCAAACACAATCGGCAAAAGGCACAAGGAGGGCGTTAATCCGAACAAGGAAATCCAACCCAATCACAAACTCATAGTCATTAAGGGGTATTACCTCAACGGTCTCCTTGCCTTTCTAGTCTCCAAGCTGCAATTCCACTCCCCGCGCTACTCCAATGGATAGAACTTCATTGGAGTTCACTGTTTTGATGGTACCAGTCCCTTTCTGCACCTTTAGTTCAAGCTTTCGAGCTCTATCACCTGAAATAAAAAGATGTGAGGCACCTATGTCCACCAGTACGCTCACCTTCTAACCTGCAACCATTTGATCCGCAAACATCAAGCCCTTTGGCTTGCGGCTCCCCTTACTCTGGACAGCATTGAGCACCAACGACCCAAGCTTTGCTGGCCCTAACTCTGGCTCCTCGTCAAACTCTTTGTCTACAGCAGCCGGCTTGCCCTTCTACGGGTAATTGCACGCTATGTGGCTCCCTCCACATAGGTAGCGTACTAGTGGCTCTCGGTCCCCATTTGCTTTCCACTTGCCTGCTGGTGGCTTCCTCTCACCATCCTTGGTTGAACGGTCTCAGTCTCCATCCTTGGACTCTCGATCATGGTCCTTCCCCTTGGACTACTTCTTTCGGTCCCTATTGTCCCTGCCCTTACCCTTGGGCTTGGTAGACTCGAACTTGTTCAGAGGCTTGAACTCTATCAAGGCCTCGATAGTAGTCATGGCTTTAGCCAAGTCATGAACTCCTCTCCTTTGTAGCTCATGCTTCACCCACGGCTTCAGCCCATCCATGAAAGCAAATAAGGTGTCCTTCTCACCTAGATCTGAGATCTGTAACATCAGTTTAGAGAATTTCTGGACATACTCCCTTATGTCCCCTTGCTGGCTCAGCCTGCGCAACTTTGCCCGTGCCTCATCATCGGCATACTCCGGGTAAAATTGTTCTCTGAACTCCTTTTGGAACTCTGCCCAGGTTCCAATCTTGGCGCTCCCACGCCTGACATCATCACACTTGTGCCTTTACCACAATAAGGCTACATCAGTGAGATACATAGCAGCGGTGCTTACCTTTATCGCCTCGTCTTGCGTGCCCATGGCCTGGAAGTACTACTCCATACCCCTAGGATCGATAGCACCTAGGAGGGATCGGGTGGTCCCTGGCTTGCGCATTCTGCCTCTCCGATCGGTTGAGTGCCCGTATGCTCGTTTCGTGGGTTGGCTTAGGCATACGGAGTTCATTCCCAATCTAAGATCAGACCAGACCGAGGGTTGTAGTAGCAGGACCAGTAGCAGGATCGGTAGCACGTAAGGGGGGACCAAGTCGATCCTCGGCTTGCGCATTCTACCTCTTCGGCCGACTGAGCTACCGCACGCTCGTTTCATGGGTTGGCTTAGGTATACGGAGTTCATTCCATGTCTAAGCCCCAGTCGGACCAAGAGTTGGGGCAGCAGGACCACCAGTGGGATCGACAACACGCAGAGGGGGATCGGGCTGATCCCCAGCTTGTGCATTATGCCTCTCCGGCCTACCTCTCCGGCTGATTGATGGCCCGCAGGCTCGTTTCATGGGTTGACTTAGGCATACGGAGTTCATCCCCAGTCTAAGCATACGGAGTTCATTCCCAGTCTATGATTAGACCGAATCGAGGGTTGTCGCGGTAAGATCGACAGCACGCAGGGGGGACCGGGTCGATCCCCGACTTGTGCATTCTGCCTCTCCGACCAACTGAGTGCCCGCACGCTCGTTTCGTGGGTTGGCTTAGGCATACGGAGTTCATTCCATGTCTAAGCATACCGAGTTCATTCCCAATCTAAGATTTTGAGCCACGGTGCACATGCTAGGCTTGGGCATCTGCTGGTGCTGTATCTTTTTCTCCCGGGGCACCATCATCGGAGCATCACCGGAGAGCCTAACCGGCGGCATTGGGGTTTACGACGATTGAGGGGGACGGGGGTTGTGCGCAAATGATGTGTGATGGGTGCTGGTACTTGGCCCTTATATTGGCCCCCTATCCTTCATCAAACCTCGAGAACTCACACCCCCTTAAAGAGCATTTGAGATTTTATAGGTTTGCTGCCAGTAGCCATTTAAGTGTCTAAAATGGGGACACTTTTTTCAAACGGTCACAAAATCTTCTCCACTTTGAGTTTTTAGCTGAATTTTTTTGTGCATGCCAACAAAAATACAAGGATCACCTCTACCACATTTGGGGACAAAACTCTTTCTAAAAGAATTTTAAAAAAATCCTGAACCGTAAAAAGTTTTGAAAATCGTGAAAAATAGAAAACGGGTTGTCTTCCCACGAAACGTCACATGAAGGCTTAGGGGACCATTGTATGAATTTACAAGCCATAAAAATGGCATTGGCATGGAAGAAATATGAAGATGTGCTTGAACCACCTACCACCCGTTCGATCCCCAGCTTGCGCATCCTGCCTCTCTGGTCGATTGAGCGCCCGCACGCTCATTTTATGGGTTGACTTACGCATACGGAGTTCATCCCCAGTCTAAGCATATGGAGTTCATTTCTAGTCTAAGATCGGACCGGACTGAGGGTTGCGGCAGCAGGATCGTCAGTAGGATCGATAGCACGCAGGGGGGATCGGGCCGATCCCTGGCTTGTGCATTCTGCCTCTCCGGTCGGCTGAGCGCCCGCACGCCCGTTTCATGGTTTGGCTTAGGCATAGGGAGTTCATTCCATGTCTAAGTGCCAGCCGAACTGAGGGTTGTGGCAGCGGGACCGGTAACACGTAGAGAGGGACCGGGCCGATCCTCGACTTACGCATTATGCCTCTCCGGTCGGATCAGTGCCCGCATGTTCATTTTGTGGGTTGACTTAGGCATACAGAGTTTTTTCCTTGTCTAAGATCAGATCGGATCGAGGGTTACGGTAGCAAGATCGACAGCATGCAGGGGGGACCGGGTCGATCCCCGGCTTGTGCATTCTGCCTCTCTGGCTGGCTGATCACCCGCACGCTCATTTCGTGGGTTGGCTTAGGCATACGGAGTTCATTCCATGTCTAAGCATACGGAGTTCATTCTCAGTCTAAGATCGGATCAGAACGAAGGTTGTGGTAGTAGGACCAGCAGCAGGATTAACAGCACGTAGGGGAGGACCGGGTCGATCCCTGACTTTTGCATTCTTCCTTTCCAGTCGGTTGAGCACCCTCACGCTCGTTTCATGGGTTGGCTTAGGCATACGGAGTTCATTCCATGTCTAAGCCCTAGCCAAATTGAGGGTTGTGGCAGCAGGACCAGCAACGGGATTGGCAGCACGCAAAGGGGGACCGGGCTGATCCCTGACTTACACATTATGCCTCTCCGGTCGGCCTCTTCGATCGGCTGAGTGCTCGCATGCTCGTTTCATGGGTTGACTTAGGCATACGGAGTTCATCTCCAGTCTAAGCATACGAAGTTCATTCCTAGTCTAAGATCGGACTGGACCGAGGGTTGCGACAGCAAGATCGGTAGCACGTAAGGGGGACCGAGCCGATCCCCGACTTGCGCATTCTACCTCTCCGACCTGTTGAATGCCCGCACGCTCGTTTCGTGGGTGGGCTTAGGCATAGGGAGTTTATTCCATGTCTAAGCCCCAGCTAGACAGAGGGTTGTGGCAGCGGGATCGACAGCACGCAGAGGGGGGCCGGGCCGATCCCTGGCTTGCGCATTATGCCTCTTCGATCGGCTCAGCGCCCGAACGCTCATTTTGTGGGTTGACTTAGGCATACAGAGCTCATTCCCAGTCTAAGATCGGATCAGACTGGATCGATGGTTATGGCAGTAGGATCGATAGCACGCAGGGAGGATCGGGCTGATCCCTGGCTTACGTATTCTGGCTCTCCCACCGACTGAGTGCCCGCACGCTCATTTCGTGGGTTGGCTTAGGCATACAGTGTTCATTCCATGTCTAAGCCACAGTCGGACCGAGGGGTGTGGCAGCGGGACCGGTAGCACGTAGAGGGGGACTGGATCGATCCCCGGCTTGCACATTATGCCTCTCCGATCAGCTCAGTGCCCGCACGCTCGTTTTGTGGGTTGACTTAGGCATACGGAGTTCATTTCCAGTCTAAGATCGGATCGGAACGAGGGTTGTAGCAGCAGGATCGATAGCACGCAGGGTGGACCGGGTCGATCCCCGACTTGCGCATTCTGCCTTTCCCGTCTGTTGAGCGCCCGCACGCTCATTTCGGGGGTTGGCTTAGGCATACGGAGTTCATTCCATGTCTAAGCATACGGAGTTCATTCATAGTCTAAGATCAGACCAGATCGAAGGTTGTGGTAGCAGGATCGACAGCATGCAGGGTGGACCGTGCCGATCCCTGGCTTGTGCATTCTGCCTCTCCGATCGGCTGAGCGCCCGCATGCTCGTTTCGTGGGTTTGCTTAGGCATACGGAGTTCATTCCATGTCTAAGCATACGGAGTTCATTCCTAGTCTAAGATCGGACCAGACCGAAGGTTGCGGTAGCAGGACCAGCAGCAGGATCGGCAGCATGTAAAAAGGGATCGGGCCGATCCCTGGTTTGCGTATTTTGCCTCTCCGGTCGGCCTTTTCGGCCAGCTGAGCGCCTGCACGCTCGTTTCATGGGTTGACTTAGGCATATGGAGTTCATCCCCAGTCTAAGCATGCGGAGTTCATTCCTAGTCTAAGATCAGACTGGATCGAGGGTTGTGACAGCAGGATCGACAGCACGTAGGGGGGATCGGGTCAGTCCCCGACTTGCGCATTCTACCTCTCCGATCGACTGAGCCCCCGCACGCTCCTTTCGCGGGTTGGCTTAGGCATATGGATTTCATTCCATGTCTAAGCCTACGGAGTTCATTCCTAGTCTAAGATCATATTGGACCGAAGGTTGCAGCAGCAGGATCGACAGCACGCAGGGTTGACTGGGTCGATCCTAGGCTTGCGCATTCTAGCTTTTCCGTCGGTTGAGTGCCCACATGCTTGTTTCGGGGGTTGGCGTAGGCATACGGAGTTCATTCAATGTCTAAGCATACGGAGTTCATTCCCAGTCTAAGATCGGATCGGATCGAGGGTTGCGGTAGCAGGATCGACAGCACGTAGGGTGGATCGGGCCGATCCCCAGCTTGCGCATTCTGCCTCTCCGGTCGACTGAGCGCCCGCATGCTAGTTTCGTGGGTTTGCTTAGGCACACAGAGTTCATTCCAGGTCTAAGCATACAGAGTTCATTCCTAGTCTAAGATCGCACCAGACCGAGGGTTACGGCAGTAGGACCAGCAGCAAGATCGATAGCACACAAGGGGGGACCAGGCCGATCCCTGGCTTACGTATTCTGCCTCTCCGATCGGCCTCTCCGACTGTTGAGCGCCCGTACGCTCGTTTCATGGGTTGACTTAGGCATACGGAGTTCATCCCCAGTCTAACCATATGGAGTTCATTCCCAGTCTAAGATCGAACCGGACCGAGGGTTGCGACAGCATGATCGACAGAACGCAGAGGGGATCAGATCGGTCCCCGACTTACGCATTCTGCCTCTCCGACCAACTGAACTTCTGCACGCTCGTTTCATGGGTTGGCTTAGGCATACGGAGTTCATTCCATGTCTAAGCCTATGGAGTTCATTCCCAGTCTAAGATCAGACCGGACCGAGGGTTGTGGTAGCAGGACCGACAGCAAGATTGACAGCACGTAGGGGGGACTGGGTCGATCCCCGGCTTTTGCATTCTACCTCTCCGATCCCCGGCTGAGCACCCGCACACTTGTTTCGTGGGTTGACCTAGGCATACGGAGTTCATCCCCAATCTAAGCATACGGAGTTCATTCCCAGTCTAAGATCGAACCGGACTGAGGGTTGCGACAGCAGGATCGACAGCCCACAAGGGGGATCGGGCCAATCCTCAGGTTACGCATTCTGCCTCTCCGACCGACTTAGTACCCGCACGCCCGTTTCGTGAGTTGGCTTAGGCATAGGGAGTTCATTCCATGTCTAAGCCCCAGTTGGATCGATGGTTGTGGTAGCGGGATTGGCAGCCTCGACTTGCGCATTCTGCATCTTCGACATGCTGAGCACCCATATGCTCATTTCGTGGGTTGGCTTAGGCATACGGAGTTCATTCCATGTCTAAGCATACGGAGTTCAATCCCAGTCTAAGAGTTTGAGCCAAGGTCCACATGCTAGGCTCGAGCATGTGCTGGTGTCGTATTTTTTTCTCTCGGGGCACCATTGTCAGAGGGTGCTGGTACTTGGCCATTATATTGGCCCCCTATCCCTCATCAAACCTCAAGAACTCACACCCCCTTAAAGAGCATTTGAGATTTTATAGGTTTGCTGCCAGTAGCCATTAAAGTGTCTGAAATAGGGACACTTTTTTCAAACGATCACAAAATCTTCTCCACTTTGAGTTTTTAGCTGAATTTTTTTGTGCATGCCAAAAAAAATACAAGGATCACCTCTACCAAAGTTGGGGACAAAACTCTTTCTAAAAAAATTTTAAAAAATACCAAACCGCAAAACATTTCAAAAATCGTGAAAAATAGAAAACGGGTCGTCTTGCCACGAAACTTCACATGAAGCCGTAGGGGACCATTGTATGAATTTACAAGCCATAAAATGCCATTGGCATGGCAAAAATATACAGATGTGCTTGAACCCACCTACCAGCCTTTCGATCCCCGGCTTACGCATCCTGCCTCTCTGGTCGACTGAGCGACCCCACGCTCGTTTTGTGGGTTGACTTAGGCATACGGAGTTCATCACCAGTCTAAACATACGGAGTTCATTCCCAGTCTAAGATCGGATCAGACCGAGGGTTGCGGCAGTTAGATCGACAACACGCATGAGGGATCGGGCCGATCCCCGGCTTGCGCATTCTGCCTCTCCGGTCGGCTGAGCACCCGCACGCCTTTTTTGTGGGTTGGCTTAGGTATAGGGAGTTCATTCCATGTCTAACCCCCAACCAGACCGAGGGTTGTGGCAGCAGGACTGGCAACACGCAGAGGGGGATCGGGCCGATCCTCGACTTGTGCATTATACCTCTCCGACCGGCTCAGCACCTGTACGCTCGTTTCATGGGTTGACTTAGGCATACGAAGTTCATTTCTAGTCTAAGATCAGACCGGACCGAGGGTTACGGCAGCAGGATCGATAGCACGCAGGGTGGGATCGAGCCGGTCCCCGGCTTGCGCATTCTGCCTCTCCGACCGGTTGAGCGCCCGCACGCTCGTTTCGTGGGTTGGCTTAGGCTTACGGAGTTCATTCCATGTCTAAGCATACAGAGTTCATTCCCAGTCTAAGATCGGATTGGACCAAGGGTTACGATAGCAGGACCAGCAGTAGGATCGACAGCACGTAGAGGGGGACCGGGTCGATCCCCGGCTTGTGCATTCTACCTCTCCGGTCGGCCTCTTCGGTCGGCTGAACGCCCGTACGTTCATTTCGTGGGTTGATTTAGGCATCAAAGTTCATCCTCAGTCTAAGCATATGAAGTTCATTCCCATTCTAAGATCGAACCGGACCGAGGGATACGGTAACAGGATCGGTAGCACGTAGGGGGACCGGGCCGATCCTCGGCTTACGTATTCTGCCTCTCCGGCCGGTTGAGAGCCCGCACGCCCGTTTCATGGGTTGGCTTGGGCATAGGGAGTTCATTCCATGTCTAAGCCCCAGTCGGACCGAGGGTTGTGGTAGTGGGACCGACAGCGTGCAGAGAGGGACCGGGCCAATCCCTGGCTTGGGCATTCTGCCTCTCCGGTCGATTGAGCACCCGCACGCTCGTTTCTTGGGTTGGCTTAGGCATACAGAGTTAGTTCCATGTCTAAGCATACAGAGTTCATTCCCAGTCTAAAAGTTTGAGCCACGGTGCACATGCTGGGCTCGGGCATGTGCTGGTGCCACATTTTTTCGCCCGGGGCACCATCACCTCAGCATCGTCGGAGAGCCTATGTGGTGTGTGCACATGATGTGCGATGGGTGCTGGTACTTGGCCCTTATGTTCGCCCCCTATCCCTCATCAAACCTCGAAAACTCACACCCCCTTAAAGAGAATTTGAGATTTTATAGGTTTGCTACCAGTAGCCATTAAAGTGTCTGAAATGGGGCACTTTTTTCAAACGATCACAAAATCTTCTCCACTTCGAGTTTTTAGCTGAATTTTTTTGTGCATGCCAACAAAAATACAAGGATCAT
This sequence comes from Durio zibethinus, assembly GCF_002303985.1. Next base: position 12,556,993 of record NW_019167826.1, read on the forward strand.
CTCTACCAAATTTGGGGACAAAACGCTTTCTAAAAAATTTTTAAAAAATCCTAAACCATAAAAAGTTTCAAAAATCATGAAAAATAAAAAATGGGTCGTCTTGCCACGAAACTTCGCATGAAGGCATAGGGGACCATTGTATGAATTTACAAGACATAAAAATGGCATTGGCATGGTAGAAATATGAAGATGTGCTTGAACCCACCTACCACCTGTTTGATCCCCGGCTTGCGCATCCTGCCTCTCTGGTCAGCTTAACGTTCGCACGCTCGTTTCGTGGGTTGACTTAGGTATACGGAGTTCATCCCCAGTCTAACCATACAGAGTTCATTCCAAGTCTAAGATCAGACCGGACTGAGGGTTGCGACAGCAGGATCGGTAGCACACATGGGGTATCGAGCTGATCCTCGACTTGCACGTTCTACCTCTCCGGCTGGCTGAGCACCTACACGCTCGTTCCATGGGTTGACTTAGGCATACGGAGTTCATTCCATGTCTAAGCCCCAGCCAAACCGAGGGTTGTGGCAGCAGGACTGGCAACAGGATCGACAGCATGCAGAGGAGGGCCGGGCTGATCCCTAGCTTGTGCATTATGCCTCTCTGACGGGCCTCTCCAGCCGACTGAGCGAATGCATGCTCATTTCGTGGGTTGACTTAAGTATACGGAGTTCATTCCCAGTCTAAGATCAGACTGGATTGAGGGTTGTGGCAGTAAGATCGGTAGCACGCAAGGGGGACCGGGCTGATCCTAGGCTTGCGCATTCTACCTCTTCGGATGGCTCAGCACCCGCACGATCGTTTGGTGGGTTGGCTTAGGCATAGGGAGTTCATTCCATGTCTAAGCCCCAACCGAACCGAGGGTTGTGGCAGCGGGACTGACAGCACGCAGAGGGGGACCAGAGCGATCCTCGACTTGCGCATTATGCCTCTCCGGTCTGCTCAGTGCCCGAACGCTCGTTTCATGGGTTGACTTCGGCATAGGAGTTCATTCCCAGTTTAAGATCGGATCGGACAGACGGTTGCGGCAGCAGGATCGACAACACATAGGGGGGACTGAGTCGGTCCCCGGCTTGCGCATTTTACCTCTCAGGGCGGCTGAGCGCCCGCACGCTCGTTTCATGGGTTGGCTTAGGCATACGGAGCTCAACCCCAGTCTAAGCATACAGAGTTCATTCCCAGTCTAAGTTCGGACCAGACCGAGGGTTACGATAGCAGGATCGGTAGCACATAGGGGGGACCGGGCTGATCCCCGGCTTGCGCATTCTGCCTCTCCGGCCAACTAAGCGCCCGTACGCCCCAGTCGGACCGAGGGTTGTGGCAACGGGATCGACAGCACGTAGAGGGGGGACCGGGCCGATCCCCAGCTTGTGCATTATGCCTTTTCGGACTGCTCAGTGCCCACACGCTCGTTTTATGGGTTGACTTAGGCATACAGAGTTCATTTCCAGTCTAAGATTGGCTCGAACTGAGGGTTGTGGTAGCAAGATCGACAGCACGTAGGGGGGACCGAGCTGACCCCCGTCTTGTGCATTCTGCCTCTCCGGTAGGTTGTGCGCCCCCACGCTCGTTTCGTGGGTTGGCTTAGGCATAAGGAGTTCATTCCATTTCTAAGCATAGGGAGTTCATTCCCAGTCTAAGATCACCGGAGCGAGGGTTGTGGCAGCAGGACCAGCAGTAGGATCAACAGTACGTAGGGGGGACTGGGTCGATCCCCAGCTTGAACATTCTACCTCTTCGACTGGCTGAGCACTAGCATGCCCGTTTCGTGGGTTGCCTTAGGCATACGGAGTTCATTCGATGTCTAAGCCCTAGCCGAACCAAGGGTTGTGGCAGCAGGATCGGTAGTGGGATTGGTAGCATGTAGAGGGGGACCGGGTTGATCCCCGGCTTGCGCATTATGCCTCTTCGGCCGACCTCTCCAGTCGACTGAGCGCCCGCACGCTCATTTCGTGGGTTGACTTAAGCATATGGAGTTCATCCCCAATCTAAGCATACAAGAGTTCATTCCCAATCTAAGATCGGACCGAACCGAGGGTTACGATAGCAGGATCGACAGCACGTAGGGGGGATCGACCCGATCCCCGACTTGCGCATGCTGCCTCTCTGACCAGGCTGAGTGCACGCACGCCTACTTTGTAGGTTGGCTTAGGCATAGGGAGTTCATTCCATGTCTAAGCCCCAGCCGGACCGAGGGTTGTGGCAGCGGGATCGATAGCACACAGAGGGGGACCGGGATGATCTTTGACTTACGTATTATGCCTCTCCGGCTGGCTCAACACCCGAACGCTTGTTTCGTGGGTTGACTTAGGCATACGAAGTTCATTCACAGTCTAAGATAGGACCGGATCGAGGGTTAAGGTAGCAGAATTGACAGTACGTAGGGGGGATCGGGTCGATCCCCGATTTATGCATTCTGCCTCTTCGACCGACTGAGTGCCCACACGCTCGTTTCGTGGGTTGGCTTAGGCATACGGAGTTCATTCCATGTCTAAGCATACAGAGTTCATTCCTAATCTAAGATCGGACTGGACCAAGGGTTATGGCAGCAGGACTAGCAGCAGGATTAGTAACACGTAGGAGGGATCGGGTCGATCCCCGGCTTGCGCATTCTGCCTCTCCGATCGACCTTTCCGGCTGGCTGAGTGCCCGCACGCTCATTTCATGGGTTGACATAGGCATATGGAGTTCATCCCCAGTCTAAGCATACGAAGTTCATTCCCAGTCTAAGATCAGACCAGACCAAGGGTTGCGGTAGCAGGATCGACAGCACACAAGGGGGACCAGGCTGATCCCCTGCTTGTGCATTCTAACTCTCCAGTCGGCTCAGTGCCCGCACGCCCGTTTCATTGGTTGGCTTAGGCATAGGGAGTTCATTCCATGTCTAAGCCCTAGTCGGATCGAGGGTTGTGGTAGTGGGACCGACAGTATGCAGAGGGGGACCTAGCCGATTCCCGACTTATGCATTCTACCTCTCCGGTCGGCTGAGTGACCGCACACTCGTTTCATGGGTTGGCTTAGGCATACGGAGTTCATTCCATGTCTAAGCATACGGAGTTCATCCCAGTCTAAGAGTTTGAGCCACGGTGCACATGTTGGGCTCGGGCATGTGCAGGTGCCGCATTTTTTTCGTCTAGGGCACCATCGTCGGAGCATTACCGGAGCATGACCGGATAGCCTAACCGGTTGCATTAGGGGTTCCGGTGATTGGGGGGGCCGAGGGGGTGCGCACATGATGTGCGATGGGTGCTAGTACTTGGCCTTTATATTGGTCCCCTATCCCTCATCAAACCTCGAGAACTCACACCCCCTTAAAGAGCATTTGAGATTTTATAGGTTTGCTGCTAGTAGCCATTAAAGTGTCTGAAATGGGACAATTTTTTCAAACGATCACAAAATCTTCTCCACTTAGAGTTTTTAGCTGAATTGTTTTGTGCATGCCAACAAAAATAGAAGGAGAGGTCGGCCGGCTGAACACCTGTATGCTCGTTTTGTGGGTTGACTTAGGCATACGGAATTCATCCCCAGTCTAAGCGTACAAAGTTCATTCGCAGTCTAAGATTAGACCGGACCGAGGGTTGCGGCAGCAGGATCGACAGCACGTAATGGGGATCGGGCCGATTCCTGACTTGAGCATTCTGCCTCTCCGATTTGCTGAGCACCCGCACGCCCGTTTCATGGGTTGGCTTAGGCATAGGGAATTCATTCCATGTCAAAGCCCTAGTCGGATCGAGGGTTGTGGCAGCGGGACCGACAGCACGTAGAGAGGGACAGGGCCGATCCCTGGCTTGCGCATTATGCCTTTCCGGCCTGTTTAACGCCCACACGCTCATTTCGTGGGTTGACTTAGGCATGCGGGGTTCATTCCCAGTCTAAGATGGGACTGGACCGAGGGTCGCGGCAACAAGATCGACAGCACGCAGGAGGGGATCAGGAAGGTCCTCGACTTACGCATTCTATCTCTCCGGTTGACTGAGCACCCGCACGCTCGTTTCGTGAGTTGGCTTAGGCATACAGAGTTCATTCCATGTCTAAGCATACGGAGTTCATTCATAGTCTAAGATCAAACCAAACCAAGGGTTATGATAGTAAGACCAACAACAGGATCGGTAGCATGTAGGAGGGGACTGGGCAGATCCTCGACTTTCGCATTCTACCTCTCCAGTTGGTTGAGCGCCCGTACACTCATTTCATGGGTTGGCTTAGGCATACGGACTTCATTCCATGTCTAAGCCCCAGCCCGACCGAGGGTTGTTGCAACAGGACCGACAGCGGGATCGACAGCACGTAGAGGGGGATCGGGCTGATCCCTGACTTGTGCATTATGCCTCTTCGATCGGCCTCTCCGGCTGGATGAGCCCCCGCATGCTTGTTTCGTGGGTTGACTTAGGTATACCGAGTTCATCCCCAGTCTAAGCATACGGAGTTCATTCCTAGTCTAAGATAGGACCATACCGAGGGTTACGGTAGCAGGATCGACAGCACGTAAGGGGGACCCGACCGATCCTCGACTTGCACATTCTGCCTCTCCGGCCGACTGAACGCCTGCATGCCCGTTTCATGGGTTGGCTTAGGCATAGAGAGTTCATTCCATGTCTAAGCCCCAGTCGGATCGATGGTTGTGGCAGCGGGATCGGCAACACGCAGAGTGGGACCGGGCCGATCCCCGTCTTGCGCATTATGCCTCTCCGATCGACTCAGTGCCCGAACACTCATTTCGTGGATTGACTTACGCATACAGAGTTCATTCCTAGTCTAAGATCGGATCAGATCGAGGGTTACGGTAGTAGGATCGACAGCACGTAGGGGGGATCGGGCTGATCCCCGGCTTGCGCATTCTGCCTCTCCAGCCGACTGAGCTCCCACACGCTCATTTCGTGGGTTGGCTTAGGCATACGGAGTTCATTCAATGTGTAAGCATACAAAGTTCATCCCAGTCTAAGATCAGATTAGACCGAGGGTTGTGGTAACAGGACCAACAGCAAGATCGGTAGCACGTAAGGGGGGACCGAGGGGATCCTCGACTTATAGATTCTACCTCTCCGACCGACCTCTCCGATCGACTGAGAGCCCGTACGCTTGTTTCATGGGTTGACTTGGGCATACGGAGTTCATCCCCAGTCTAAGCATACAGAGTTCATTCCCACTCCAAGATCGGATCGGACCAAGGGTTATGGCAGTAGGATCGACAGCACGCAAGGGGGATCGGGCCGATCCCTAGCTTGTGCATTCTGCCTCTTCGGCCGGTTGAGCGCCCGCACACCCATTTCGTGGGTTGGCTTAGGCATAGGGAGTTCATTCCATGTCTAAGCCCCAGTCGGACTGAGGGTTGTGGCAGCGGGACCGGTAGTACGTAGAGGGGGATCGAACCGATCCCCGGCTTGCGCATTATAACTTTTCGACCAGGTCAACGCCTGTACGCTCGTTTCGTGGGTTGACTTAGGCATACGGAGTTCATTCCCAATCTAAGATCGGATCAGATCGAGGGTTGCGGCAACAGGATCGACAGAATGAAGGGGGGACCGAGTCGGTCCCCAGCTTGCGCATTCTGCCTCTCCGATCGGCTGAGTGCCCCACGTTCGTTTCGTGGATTGGCTTAGGCATACAGAGCTCATTCCATGTCTAAGCATACGAAGTTCATTCCCAGTCTAAGATCGGATCGGACCGAGGGTTGAAGCAGCAAGACCAGCAGCAGGATCGACAGCACACAGGGGGGATCGGGTCGAGCCCCAGCTTGTGCAATTTGCCTCTTCGGCCGGCCTCTTCGACCGGCTGAGCACCCGCACGTTCGATTCGTGGGTTGACTTAGGCATACAGAGTCCATCCCCACTCTAAGCATACAACTTCATTCCCAGTCTAAGATCAGACAGGACTGAGGGTTGTGGCAGCAAGATCCCCAGCACGCAAGGGAGACCGGGCCGATCCCCGACTTACGCATTCTGCCTCTCCGACTGACTGAATGTCCGCACGCTCGTTTCGTGGGTTGGCTTAGGCATACAGAGTTCATTCCATGTCTAAGCATACAAAGTTCATTTCCAGTCTAAGATCAGACCAGAATGAGGGTTACGGCAGTAGGACCCACAGCAGGATCGATAGTACGCAGAGGGGATCGAGCCGATCCTCGGCTTGCTCATTCTGCCTCTTCAGTCGGCTGAGCACCCGTACACTCGTTTCGTGGGTTGGCTTAGGCACACGGAGTTCATTCCATGTCTAAGCCTGAACTGAACTGAGGGTTGTGGTAGTAGGACTGGCAGTGGGATCGACAGCATGCAGAGGGGGACCGGGCTGATCCCTAACTTATGCATTATGCCTCTCTGATCGGCTGAGCGCCCGCATGCTCATTTCGTGGGTTGACTTAGTCATACGGAGTTCATCCCTAGTCTAAGCATACGGAGTTCATTCCCAGTCTAAGATCAGACCAGACCGAGGGTTGCGACAGTAGGATCGACAGCATGCAGGAGGGATCGAGCCGGTCCTTGGCGTGTGCATTCTACCTCTCCGACCGATTGAGCACCCGCACGCCCGTTTCATGGGTTGGCTTAGGCATAGGGAGTTCATTCCTTGTCTAAGCCCCAGCTGAACCGAGGGCTGTGGCAGCAGGACCAGCAGCACGCAGAGGGGGATCGGGCCAATCCTTGGCTTGCGCATTATGCCTTTTCGACCGGCTTAGCGCATTAGGCTCCTTTCGTGGGTTGACTTATGCATACGGAGTTCATTCCCAGTCTAAGATCAGACTGGACTGAGGGTTGCGGCAGCAGGTTCGAAAGCATCCACGGAGGATCGGGCCGATCCCCGGCTTACACATTCTGCCTGTCCGGCCGGCTGAGCACCTGCACGCCCATTTCATGGGTTGGCTTAGGCATAGGGAGTTCATTCCATGTCTAAGCCCCAGTCGGACCGAAGGTTGTGGTAGCGGGACCAACAGCACACAGAGGGGGACCGAGCCAATCCTCGATTTACACATTATGCCTCTTCGATTGGCTCAACGCCCGTACGCTTATTTCATGGGTTGACTTAGGCATATAGAGTTCATTCCCAGTCTAAAATCATATTGGACTGAGGGTTGCGACAGCAGGATCGACAGCACGCAGGGGGGACTTGGTTGGTGCCCAGCTTGCGTATTCTACCTCTCTGATTGGTTGAGCGCCTGCACGCTCGTTTTGTGGGTTGGCTTAGGCATACGAAGTTCATTCCATGTCTAAACATATGGAGTTCATTCCCAGTCTAAGATCAGACCGGACCGAGGGTTGCAGCAGTAGGACCAGCACAGGATCGACAGCATGCAAGGGGGGACCGGGCTGATCCACGGCTTGTGCATTCTGCCTCTCCAGTTGGTTGGCACCTGCACGCTCATTTCATGGGTTGGCTTAGGTATACAGAGTTCATTCCATGTCTAAGCCCCAGCCGAATCGAGGGTTGTTGCAGTAGGACCGACAGCGGGATCGGTAGCATGCAAAGGGGGACAGAGCTGATCCCTGGCTTGCCCATTATGCCTTTTCGACCAGCTTCTTCGATCGGCTGATGCCTGCAAGCTCGTTTCGTGGGTTGACTTAGGCATATGGAGTTCATCCCCAGTCTAAGCATACGGAGTTCATTCTCGATCTAAGATCGGATCGGATCGAGGGTTGCGGTAGCGGGACCAGTAGCAGGATCGGTAGCACGCAGGGGGGATCGGGCCAATCCTCGGCTTGTGCATTCTACCTCTCCGGCCGGTTGAGCACCCGCACGCTCGTTTCATGGGTTGGCTTAGGCATACGGAGTTCATTCCATGTCTAAGCATACGGAGTTCATTCCCAGTCTACGATTTTAAGCCACGGTGCACATGCTAGGCTCGGTCCTGTGCTGGTGTCATTTTTTTTCGCCTGTGGCACCATCGTCAGAGCATCGTCGAAGAGCCTAATCGACGGCATTGGGGGTTCCGGTGATTGGGGGGGCCGAGGGGTGTGCGCACATGATGTGCAATGGGTGCTGGTACTTGTGTCATAGGCTTCGACCTTAGACTCAGAAATCGTACGGCCTTAGGCTTGGAATCTCCTCCTTTATGCCTAAGTCAGCCTAAAACACAAGTGTACGGGCACTAGAACAACGGGAAGGGTCGATTACGCAAGTTAAAGAGAAATGGGATAAGAAGGCAAAATTCTGGAAATGCTCTTGTATTCACTAAAACAGAAGTGTTTGATGGTGTACAAATGAGGGAGGAGCAGCCCTCTAATTATAGTTGAGGCTCCAGCTTACACTTAATGGCAATATCCTTAGAATAAAGGCTAAAATCATGGGATTATACAGATTACAATCAATCAGGATGGTAACTCCTGATTTTCAGGGTCAACCCAATCTGCCAGGATGCTACTGTTGATCCTGCCTGCTTCCAGAAGCTTCCCTTGCGTGTCCAGCACCTTGGGCCCCTCTGGATATGGTGCGGGTAGCTTGTATGCCAGGCCTTGGTCTCACAGGCTAGCCTACAAGTTGGGCGGGCGTTCTGAACTCGTTTGCTAGGCTTTGCGCTAGATACCCGCCAGTACACCTGGTCTACGGGCCTCAACCTCTAGCTCACCTGTTGGTGCACCTGATGCACCTGGCGTGCCCATCCAGGGCATGTCATTCTCCCCCACCTGATTGCACAATGCCCCCATTGTGTCTTTTGCATGGTACTGCCTGATCTGGTCCTCGAACTGCCATAAGTTATTTGCTGGTTCCCAGCTCACCTCACTGTCTGAAAGTCTCTTCCAACGCACCAAGTACTCTTATCTTGGCTGATAGTTCTTCCGTCTCACCTCTATAGACCTCCTTCTCATATGAGGCCCTTGCTCCCAATGGCACACGCTTTGACTCTGCCCGTCCTGGATCTTCCTCATCCTTATGGAATGGCTTGAGCATGCTCACATGGAACACCGGGTGTACCCTCGACTTGGGTGGCATATCCAGCTTGTAGGCAACCTTGCCTACCCTCTTGACTACTTGGAAAGGTCCCTTATACCTTTTGACTAGGCCTTTATGCAGCCCCCTATGGCGCACAATGGGATACAGCTTCACCAAAACCAAGTCTCCAACCTGGAACTGCACGTCCCGCCTATTCTGGTCTACCCACTTCTTCGACCTCTTGGCCGCCTTGTGTAGACAAACTCTGGCCAAGTCAGTTTGCTCCTGCCATGCCTTGGCAAACTTGTATGCTGCTGGATTTGGCCCTGTATAACCTGTAGCAATCGAACCGGGTATTAGTGGTTGTTGCCCTGTCACAACCTCAAATGGGCTCTGGTTCGTTGCCTTGCTCCTTTGCAAGTTGTAGGAAAATTATGCAATATCTAGCAGCTTTGGCCAGTCCCTTTGTGTGGCACTCACATAGTGCCTAAGGTAGACCTCCAATAGTCCATTCACTGGTTCTGTCTACCCATCGGTTTATGGATGCATGCTAGTGGAAAAGTTCAAGTCTGACTCCAATAGCTTGAACAACTCAGTCTAGAACCTACCCGTGAAATGCCCGTCCCGATCACTAACAATGGTCCTCGGCACTCTCCAGTACTTAACCATGTTCTTCAGGAACAATCGAGCTGCCTTTTCGGCTGGGCACTCCTTGGTTGCTGGAATGAAGATTCCATACTTGGAAAACCTGTCCACCACTACCATGATGCTTCCAAACCCTTTTGCTTTGGGTAGACCGACTATAAAGTCAAGAGAAATACTCTCCCATTGTCACTCTGGCACTAGCAATGGCTTCAAGAGATCGCCTGGTTTCTTGAGCTCCACCTTGTCCTATTGGCATACAAGACAAGTCTTCACATAGGCCTCCACATCATCCCTAATGTGCAGCCAGTAGTACCGATCCTCGATCAACGCCAAGGTATGGCTCACTTCGGGGTGTCCAGCCCACCTTGAATCATGGCATTCTTGCAAAACTTCCTTGTGGAGCTTCTCATGCTGTGGCACAAATAGTCTACTTCCCCTGGTGTACAACAAGCCATCCTGCAACCAAAACCACCTAGTCTTACATTGTTGGGCGTACTCCATCAAAGCCTTGGCTGTAGGATCATGCGCAAGTCCCTCCTTGATGCGCGGCACCAGTGACCCCTCTGGTTGGCTAATGGCAGCAAGGTTAGCCTTCCTGCTTAGGGCGTCTGCCACTAGGTTCACCCACCCTGGCTTGTACTCCATCTGGAAATCAAATTTTGTAAGAAAATCTTACCATCTCGCCTGCTTGAGGGACGGCTTCTTCTACGTCTGGAAGTAGCTAGTCGCCACATTGTCCACCCTAACCACGAACCTCAACCCTAACAGGTAATGGCACCAAATGCGCAAGCAGTACACCACTACAGTCATCTCTTTCTCTTGGACCGTGTACTTGCACTCAGTCTCGTTTAGCTTCCTGCTCTCGAACGCGACTGGACGTCCCTGCTACATTAACACGCCCCCTATGGCAAAGTCTAATGCATCCATATGCACCTCATACAGCTTGGCATGGTCTGGCAAGGCCAAGACTGTCTCCTCATTCACAGCCCGTTTCAACCTGTCAAAGGCTTCCTGGCACCCTGCGCTCCACTCCCATGCTTTCCATTTTGTTGAGGAAGTCAGTCAATGGCATGGCTATTGCTGAGTGACCTTTGATGAAGTGCTTGTAGTAGTTGACCAGCCCAAGGAATGATCTCAACTCAGTGACCTTGGCTGGCGGTTGCCACTCCAGGATGGCGTGTATCTTGCCTTCATCCAAGCATATCCTGCCACCACCCACTGTGTGGCCAAGGAATGGGATCTCCTGCTGGGCGAATGAGCACTTCTCCCTCTTGACAAACAGCTTGTGCACCCGTAACACCTCAAACACTTATCTCAAGTGGTCTACATGCTCTCCCAAAGTCTGGCTGTAGATCACAATGTCATCCAAATAAACCACAATAAACCGATCAAGGAATAACTGAAGTACCTTGTTCATAAGGGTGTAAAATGTTGCTGGGGCGTTCGTGAGTCCGAAAGGCATCACCAAGAACTCATACGAACCATACCAAGTGACACATGCTGTCTTTGGCTCATCTCTCTCCGTGATCCTGACTTGATAGTAGCCTGACCTCAAATCCAGCATGGTGAACCACCTTGTGCTCCCAAGTTGATCGAACAAGTCCGTAATGGGTGGGATGGGGTACTTGTTCTTGATGGTCAGCTTGTTCAAAGCCCAGTAGTCTATGCACAGTCACAACGACCCATCATGCTTGCACTGAAATAAAACCGGTGCACCATAGGGTGCCTTCGATGGCCTGATGAAGCCAACATCAACTAACTCTTTGAGCTGCTTCCTCAACTCCTCTAACTCTGGTAGAGACATTCGGTAAGGGGCTCTAGCTGGTGGCTTGGCCTCGAACACCAGCTCGATCTTGTGGTCCACCTCCCTCTTAGGTGGTAGCTTGCTTGGTAGCTTTGTAGGCATCACATCACTAAAGGTCTTCAGCACCTTTAGCACCTCTAAGGGTGATTCGATCTCCTTCTCCCTTGGCTCATCATATTTCAGGGTTGCCAAGAAGGTGTCTTCTTGTCTGCTTACCGCCTTGGCAAATTGGATGGCTGACACCACCCGCGACCCAACTCCAGACCTCTCTTCAATGGCACTAGGCATTGGCACCGTGCATCCAAGATGCAAACACAATCGATAAAAGGCACAAGGAGGGCATTAATCCGAACAAGGAAATCCAACCCAATCATAAACTCATAGTCATCAAGGGGTATTACCTCAATGGTCTCCTTGCCTTTCCAGTCTCCAAGCTGCAACTCCACTCCCCGCGCTACTCCAATGGCTGGAACTTCCTTGGAGTTCACCATTTTGATGGTACCAATCCTTTTCTGCACCTTTAGTCTGAGCTTCCGGGCTCTATCACCTAAAATAAAAAGATGTGAGGCACCTGTGTCCACCAGTGCGCTCACCTTCTGACCTACAACCATCAGATCCGTAAACATTAAGCCCTTTGGCTTACGGCTTCCCTTACTCTGGAAAGTATTAAGCACCAACGACCCAAGCTTTGCTGCCCCTGACTCTGGCTCCTCATCAGACTCCTTGTCTACAGCAGCTAGCTTACCCTTCTGTGGGTAATTGCACGTTATGTGGCTCCCTCCACATAGGTAGCATGCTAGTGGCTCTCGGTCCCCTTTTGCTTTCCACTTACCTACTAGTGGCTTCCTCTCGCCATCCTTGGTTGAACGGTCTCGATCTCCATCCTTGGACTCTCGATCACGGTTTTCCCCCTTGGACTATTTCTTTCGATCCCTATCGTCCCTGCCCTTACCCTTGGGCTTGGTAGACTCAAACTTGTTCAAAGGCTTGAACTCTATCAAGGCCTTGGCAGTAGTCATGACTTTAGCCAAGTCATCAACTCCTCTCTTTTGTAGCTCATGCTTCACCCACGGTTTCAGCCCATCCATGAAAGCAAATAAGGTGTTCTTCTCACCTAGATCCGAGATCTGTAGCATTAGTTCAGAGAATTTCTGGACATACTCCCTTATGTCCCCTTGCTGGCTCAGCCTGCGCAACTTTGCCCGTGCCTCATCATCAGTATACTCTAAGTAAAATTGTTCTCTGAACTCCTTTTGGAACTCTGTCCAGGTTCCAATCTTGGCACTCCCACGCCTGACATCATCACACCTGTGCCTCTACCACAATAAGGCTACATCAGTGAGATATATAGCAGCGGTGCTTACCTTTATGGCCTCGTCTTGCATGCCCATGGCTTGGAAGTACTGCTCCATACCCCAAAGGTAGTTATCTACTTCCTTGCCGCCCTAGTCCCCTTGAACTCCTTAGGCTTGGGGACATCCAATCTGGACTTGGACACTCCAGCAAACATGCCATTCCCAATG
>NW_019167826.1:12570820-12985695 GCF_002303985.1 Durio zibethinus
AGTCTTGCAAGCAACGAGCTCACTGGTAAGCTCCTCCCATCCGCTGGCGATGGCCTCCATGCCAATCACGCAAGGTTAGCACTTTAGCCTCTCCAAGGTCTGATTCTTTGGGTGAAGCACGTCCACGCCTTTGTTGAGAGCCGGCATGGCAGGCTCATGTTTGGATCTCCTCCCCCATGGAGTCTAGCAATGCAATGTGAGTCTCTACCCCCCTCAAGCTTCTCTTCGCCATGTCGCCATGGTCACCTCCACCTTGGCCAGCCTACCGTCTATGGTAGACCAGATTCGTAGACCTGGCTTTCCTCCCTCTTCCACACCCATAGCTTTTGGGCCTCTGGTTGTTGTTAGTCAGCGTCACTTTGGGATGCCATCTCCTCTAACCTGCACAACACAAACACGCAGAATCGAACTTGCTCTGATACCAACTGTCACAGGCTCCAACCTTAGACTCAGAAACCGCGCGGCCTTAGGCCTGGAATCTCCTTTTTTATGCCTAAGTCAACCTAAAACACAAGCGTACGGGCACTAGAACAACAGGAAGGGCTGATTACACAAGTTAAAGAGAAACAAGATAAGAAGGCAGAATTCTGGAAATGCTCTTGTATTCACTGAAACAGAAGTGTTTGATGGTGTACAAATGAGGGAGGAGCAGCCCTCTATTTATAGTTGAGGCTCCAGCTTACACTTAATGGCAATATCCCTAGAATAAAGGCTAAAATCATGGGATTATACAGATTACAATCAATCAGGATGCTAACTCCTGATTTTCAGCGTCAACCAAATCTGCCAGGATGCTGCTACTGATCCTGCCTGCTTCCAGAAGCTTTCCTTGTATGTCCAGCACCTTGAGCCCATCTGGATGTCATGCGGGCAGCTTGTATACTAGGCTTTGGCCTCACGGGCTGGCCTGCAAGTTGGACGGGTGTTCTGAACTCGTTTGCTAGGCTTTGTGCGCAGATACCCGCCAGCACGCCTGGTCTGCAGGCCTCAACCTCTGGCTCACCTGCTGGTGCGCCTAATGTGCCTGGCGCGCCCGCCCAAGGCATGACACTTGGCCCTTATATTGGCCCCCTATCCCTCATCAAACCTCGAGAACTCACACCCCCTTAAAGAGCATTTGACATTTTATAGGTTTGCTGCCAGTAGCCATTAAAGTGTCTGAAATGGGAACACTTTTTTCAAATCGTCACAAAATCTTCTCCACTTAGAGTTTTTAGCTGAATTTTTTTGTGCATACCAACAAAAATACAAGGATAACCTCTACCAAATTTGGGGACAAAATGCTTTCTAAAAAAATTTTAAAAAATCCCAAACCGCAAAATGTTTTGAAAATCATGAAAAATAGAAAACGGGTCGTCTTGCCATGAAACTTCACATGAAGGCTTAGGGGACCATTGTATGAAGATGTGCTTGAACCAACCTACCACCCGTTCGATCCCCGGCTTGCGCATCCTGCCTCTCTGGTTGGCTGAGCGCCCGCACGCTCATTTCGTGGGTTGACTTAGGCATACAGAGTTCATCCCTAGTCTAAGCATACGGAGTTCATTCCCAGTCTAAGATCAGATCGGACCGAGGGTTGCGGCAGTAGGATCGACAGCATGCAGGGGGGACCGGGCTAATCCTCAACTTACGCATTATGCCTCTCTGGCAGGGTGAGCGCCCGTATGCCCGTGTCGTGGGTTGGCTTAGGGATAGGGAGTTCATTCCATGTCTAAGCCCCAGCCGGACCGAGGGTTGTGGCAGCGGGACCGACAGCACGCAGAGGGGGACCGAGCCGATCCCTGGCTTGTACATTATGCATCTCCGACTGGCTCAGCGCCCGCACGCTCATTTCGTGGGTTGACTTAGGTGTATGGAGTACATTCCAAGTCTAAGATTAGACTAGATCGAGGGTTGAGGTAGCAGGATCGACAACACGCAGGGTGGGACTGAGTGCCCGTACACTCGTTTCATGGGTTGGCATAGACATACGGAGTTCATTCCATTTCTAAGCATATGGAGTTCATTCCCAGTCTAAGATCAGACCGGACCGAGGGTTGTAGTAGCAGGATGGGCAACAGGCAGGGGGGATCGGGCCGATCCCCAACTTTCGCATTCTGCCTCTCCGGTCGACTGAGTGACCGCACGCTCATTTCATGGGTTGGCTTAGGCATACGGAGTTCATTCCATGTCAAGCCCCAGCCGGATCGAGGGTTGTGGCAGTAAAATTGGCAGCAGGATCGACAGTACGCAGGGGGGATCGGGCTAATCCTTGGCTTACGCATTATGCCTCTCCAACCGATTGAACGCTTGCACGCTCGTTTCATGGGTTGACATAGGCATACGGAGTTCATCCCTAATCTAAGCATACGAAGTTCATTCCAGTCTAAGATCAGACCGGACTGAGGGTTACGCCAGCAGGATCAACAGCACGCAGGGGGGATCGGATCGATCCTCGGCTTATGCATTTTGCCTCTCCGGTCAGATGGGCACCCTGCACGTCTATTTCGTGGGTTGGCTTAGGCGTAGGGAGTTCATTCCATGTCTAAGCCCCAGCCGAACCGAGGGTTGTGGCAGCGAGATCGGCAGCACGCAGAGGGGGACCGAACCGATCCCCGACAGTGCATTATGCCTTTCTGGCCGGCTTAGCGCCCGTACGGTCATTTCGTGGGTTGACTTAGGCATACGGAGATCATTCCCAGCCTAAGATCAAACCGGACCTAGGGTTGTGACAGTAGGATGGACAACACGCAGGGGGACCGGGCCAATCCCCGGCTTGTGCATTCTGCCTCTTCGGCCGACTGAGCGCCCTCACGCTCATTTTGTAGGTTGGCTTAGGCATACTGAGTTCATTCCCTGTCTAAGCATATGGAGTTCATTCCCAGTTTAAGATCGGATCGAACCGAGGGTTGCGGCAGTAGGATCGGTAGCACGCAGGGGGGATCGGGTCGATCCCCAGTTTGCGCATTCTACCTCTCCGACCGACTGAGCACTGGCACACTCATTTCATGGGTTGGTTTAGGCATACGAAATTCATTCCATGTCTAAGCCCCAGTCGAACCGAAGGTTATGGCAGCAGGACCGGCAGCGAGATCGGCAGCACGCAGAGTGGGACCGTGCTGATCCCCGACTTATGTATTATGCCTTTCCGATCGGCTGAACACCTGCACGCTCGTTTCATGGGTTGACTTAGGCATACAGAGTTCATCCCCAGTCTAAGCATACAGAGTTCATTCCCAGTCTAAGATTGGATCGGACCGAGGGTTGCGGTAGCAGGATCGACAGCACGCAGGGCGATCGGGCAGGTCCCCGGCTTATGCATTCTATCTCTCCGGTCGGCTGAGCGCCCGTACGCTCGTTTCGTGGGTTGGCTTAGGCATAGGGAGTTCATTCCATGTCTAAGCCCCAGTCGGATCGAGGGTTGTGGCAGCGGGACTGGCACCACGTAGAGGGGGACCGGGCTGATCTCCGGTTTGTGCATTATGCCTCTTCGGTCGGCTCAGTGATTGCACGCTCGTTTCGTGGGTTGACTTATGCATACAGAGTTCATTCCCAATCTAAGATGGGACCGGATCAAAAGTTGCGGTAGCAGGATTGGCAGCACGCAAGGGGGGACCAGACCGATCCTTGGCTTGCGCATTCTGCCTCTCTGGCCAGTTGAGCGCCCGCACGCTCGTTTTGTGGGTTGGCTTAGGCATACAGAGTTCATTCCATGTCTAAGCCCCAGTCGAACCAAGGGTTGTGGTAGCAAGACCGACAGTGGGATCGGTAGCACGCAGAGGGGAACCGGGCTGATACCCATCTTGTGCATTATGCCTCTCTAATCGGTTGAACGCCCGCACGCTCGTTTCATGGGTTGACTTCGGCATACAGAGTTCATCCCTAGTCTAAGCATACGAAGTTCATTCTCAGTCTAAGATCAGATCGAAACAAGGGTTACGGCAGCAAGATCGGTAGCACGCAGAGGGGACCGAGCCGATCCTCGGCTTGCGCATTCTGCCTCTCCCATCGACTGAGTGCCCGTACGCCCGTTTCATGGGTTGGCTTAGGCATAGGGAGTTCATTCCATGTCTAAGCCCCAGCCGGACCAAGGGTTGTGGTAGCGGGACCGACAGCACGCAGAGGTGGACCGAGCCGATCTCCGGCTTGCACATTATGCCTCTTCGATCGGCTCAGTGCCCGTACGCTCATTTCATGGGTTGACTTATGCATACAGAGTTCATTCCCAGTCTAAGATCAGACCGGACCGAGGGTTGTGGCAGTAGGATCGACAGCACGCAGTGGGGGACCGGGCTGATCCTCGGCTTGCACATTCTACCTCTCTGGCCAGCTGAACGCTCGCACGTCCGTTTCGTGGGTTGACTTAGGCATACAGAGTTCATCCCTAGTCTAAGCATACGGAGTTCATTCCTAGTCTAAGATCAGACCAGACTGAGGGTTACGTCAGTAGGATCGACAGCACGCAGAGGGACAGAGCCGATCCCCGACTTGTGCATTCTGCCCTTCCAACCAGCTGAGCACCCGTACACCCGTTTCGTGCGTTGGCTTAGGCATAGGGAGTTCATTCCATGTCTAAGCCCTAATCGGACCGAGGGTTGTGGTAGTGGGATCGGCAGTACGTAGAAGGGGATCCGGTCGATCTTCGGCTTGCGTATTATACCTTTTCAGCCGGCTCAATGCTCAAACGCTCGTTTCGTGGGTTGACTTATGCATACGGAGTTCATTACCAGTCTAAAATCAGACTGGATCGAGGGTTATGGTAGTAGGATCTACAGCACGAAGGGGGGATCAGACTGATCCTCAGTTTTCACATTCTGCCTCTCCACCTGACTGAGTGCCCGTACGCTCGTTTCTTGGGTTGGCTTAGGCATATGGAGTTCATTCCATGTCTAAGCCCCGGCCGAACTGAGGGTTGTGGCAGCGGGACCGACAGCACGGAGAGGGGGATCGGGCTGATCCCTGGCTTGGCATTATGCCTCTCCGACTGGCTCAGTGCCTGCACGCTCTTTTCATGGGTTGACTTAGGCATACGAAGTTTATTCCAGTCTAAGGTCAGATCAGATCAAGGGTTGCGGCAACAGGATCGACAGCACAAAAGAGGGGATCGGGTCGATCCTCAGCTTGCGCATTCTGCCTCTCCGATCGGCTGAGCGCCCGCACGCTCATTTCGTGGGTTGGCTTAGGCATACGAAGTTCATTCCATGTCTAAACATACGGAGTTCATCCTCAGTCTAAGCATACGGAGTTCATCCCTAGTCTAAGCATACAGAGTTCATTCCCAGTCTAAGCATATGGAGTTCATTCTCAGTCTAAGATCAGACCAGACCGAGGGTTGTGATAGTAGGATCGACAGCACAAAAGAGGGTCTGAGCCGATCCCCGGCTTGCGCATTCTGCCTCTTCGACCGACTGAGCGCCTGCACGCCCATTTCGTGGGTTGGCTTAGGCATAGGGAGTTCATTCCATGTCTAAGCCCAAGCCAGACCAAGGGTTGTGGCAGCGAGACTGGTAACATGTAGAGGGGGAGCAGGCTGATCCTCAACTTGCGCATTATACCTCTTCGGCCGGCTCAATGCCCGTATGCTTGTTTCGTGGGTTGACTTAGGCATACGGAGTTCATTCCTAGTCTAAGATTAGACCGAATCGAGGGTTGCGACAGCAGGATTGATAGCACCCAGGGGGGACGGGGTCGATCCCCGGCTTGTGCATTTTGCCTCTCCGGTCGGCTGAGCGCCCGCACGCTCGTTTCGTGGGTTGGCTTAGGCATACGGAGTTCATTCCATGTCTAAGCATATGGAGTTCATTCCCAGTCTAAGATCAGACCAGACCGAGGGTTACGGTGGCAGGACCAGCAACAAGATCGATAGCATGCAGGAGGGGACCGGACCGATCCTCGGCTTGTGTATTCTGCCTCTCCGATCGGCTAAGCGCCCGCATGTTCATTTCGTAGGTTGGCTTAGGCATACAGAGTTCATTCCATGTCTAAGCCCTAGTCGAACTGAGGGTTATGGGAGCGGGATCGACAACGGGATCGGTAGCACATGGAGGGGAACCGGGTTGATCCCCGGCTTACGCATTATGCCTTTTCGGTCGGCCTCTCCAACCGGCTAAGCGCCCGTACACTCGTTTCATGGGTTGACTTAGGCATACGGAGTTCATCCCCAGTCTAAGCATATCGAGTTAATTCCCAGTCTAAGATCGGATCGGACTGAGGGTTGCGGTAGCAGGATCGGCAGCACGTAGGGGGGATCGGGCCAATCCCCAGCTTGTGCATTCTGCCTCTCCGACCGGTTGAGCACCCGTACGCCCATTTCGTGTGTTGGCTTAGGCATAGGGAGTTCATTCCATGTCTAAGCCCCAGCCGGACCGAGGGTTGTGGCAGGGGGACCGGCAGCACGTAAATGGGGACCGGGGCGAACCCCGACTTGCGCACTATGCCTTTCCGACTGGCTCAGTGCCCACACACTCATTTCATGGGTTGAATTAGGCATACGGAGTTCATTCCCAGTCTAAGATCAGATTGGATCGAGGGTTGCGGCAGCAGGATCGATAGCACGCAGAGGAGGACCGGGCTGATCTCTAACTTGCACATTCTGCCTCTTCGATCGGTTGAGCGCCCGCACGCTCGTTTCATGGGTTTGCTTAGGCATATGGAGTTTATTCCATGTTTAAGCATACAGAGTTCATTCCCAGTCTAAGATTCGATCGGATCGAGGGTTGAGGTGGTAGGACCAGCAGCAGGATCGGCAACACGCAGGGGGGGATCGGACCGATCCCTGACTTGTGTATTCTGCCTCTCCGGCCGGTTGAGCACCCACATATTCATTTCGTGGGTTGGCTTAGGCATACGAAGTTCATTCCATGTCTAAGCCCCAGCTGGACCGAAGGTTGTGGCAGCAGGATCGACAGTTGGATCGGCAACACGTGGAGGGGAACCGAGCTAATACCTGACTTGGGCATTATGCCTCTCCGGCCAGTTGAGCGCCCGCACGCTCGTTTCGTGGGTTGACTTAGGCATACGGAGTTCATCCCCAGTCTAAGCATATGGAGTTCATTCCCAGTCTAAGATCAGACCAGACCGAGGGTTGTGATAGTAGGATCGGTAGCACGTAGGGCGATCGAGCCGATTCCTGGCTTGCGCATTCTGTCTTTCCAGCCAGCTGAGTGCTCGCACGCCCGTTTCATGGGTTGGCTTAGGCATAGGGAGTTTATTCCATATCTAAGCCCCAGCTGGACCGAGGGTTATGGTAGCGGGACCGGCAGCACACAGAGAGGGACCCGATCGGTCCTCGATGTCACGGACTAAGCTTTCTCTTAGCAAGCAATAGACCGTGCGGCACTTGAATGGGCGCTCCCAACCAAGTTAACCTTCAATAGATTGATATCTAAACAAATAATCGTAAGCCATGGTTAGTCCCAAGCATTCACAATAAGACACAAATAATCGTAAGCCATGGTTAGTCCCAAGCATTCACAATAAGACATAATATATCGAGATCGATCTCAAGCACACACACAAGAAGGCATATTCGTATCGAGAAAAAGAAAAACACATCGAGGCAACAATCAAGAGATTCAATCGGGGTGAGTTTTATTATAGTCAGGAATCATACATCGAGACCTCCCACCATCACCAGGGCTAGGGGGTAGCCCTTGGTGGGTGGCCTAGGCTCGCATAGCAATCGGTGAGACAGCCTAACACTACGCTGTCGGCTCACCCCTCTAAAGAGCCTTAGAGATTTTAGAGCTATGCTACCAGTAACCATTACAATGTTTGAAATGGGGACACTTTTCCTAGCACAAGGGATCTACCCAGCCATGGCCCTCTACATGGGTGGCTTATGGCAACTTAAGTCTCAGTCATGGCCCTATACAAGGTTGGCTCATAACATCCTCCCCCACCTATTCTATCGACATCCTCGTCGACTTGCTGGCTTGAAATTCTTTGATCTTCTTTTGAAATCTTTGGAGGTCGTGTTCTCTCTCCTAGTTGGTTTCTTCTAGTCCTAATCCCTTTCATTTCACTAAGTACTCCCAAACTAGTCTTCGAGATATCTTGGTTTCCCTGTCAACTAAGATCTCTTCGACTCGACGCTCTGGGGTGGCTTCATGGTGATCGCAGCTCTAGTTAGCTCCCTTTGGCTAGCATCTGTAGGATCTGCATGGAAAGGTTTCAGGTTGCTCACATAAAATACTGGGTGCACCTTCATCCACTTTGGTGGGTCAATTTTGTAAGAAGCATTCCCCACCTTGGAAAGGACCCTTACTGGACCTTCATATTTGTGCACCAGTCTACGATCTCTCTTTTTCAAGAACCTGGTTTGTTCAGGAACTAGTCGAACAAGAACCAAATCACTAACTTGAAATTGTTGAGCCCTACGACCTTTGTCTACCCATTTCTTCATCCGCTTTGATGCTTTCTCTTGGTAAGCTTGTGCAATCTCTGTGTTTTGTTTCCACTCCTTGCTGAGATTGAAGGCTCTCAGATTTTTTCCTTCATATTGTTCCAAGGAAGTGTGGGGTAGCCTTGGTAATTGTCTGGTGACCACCTCAAATGGGCTCTTATTGGTGGAAGAGCTTTTGTTGAAATTAAAGCAGAGTTGAGCCATGTCTAATAATGAAGGCCAATCTTTCTGATTGGCTTAAACAAAATGCCTCAAGTATTCTTCTAATAATTCATTGAACCATTTCGTTTGACCATTGATTTGAGGGTGATAGCTTGAGGAGATGTTGAGTTGGGACGCCAATATCTTGAAAAGTTCTCTCCAAAAAGACCCCGTGAATCTCGGATCTCGATCGCTAACAATGTTTTGAGGGAGGCCCCAGTATTTGACCACATGTTTGAATAATAGTCGAGCTATGTCTTCCACTGTGCAATACTTGTGAGCGGGAATGAATGTGGTGTACTTAGAGAATCGGTCAATCACCACCAAAATAGCTCTAAGGTCACCAACCTTGGGTAGGCTCGAAATTAAATTGAGGGAGATGCTTTCCCATGGTTTGGCGGGTACTGGTAGTGGTTCAAGCATGCCTGCAGGTTTCTTTCTTTCAACCTTGTCTTGTTGGAAAATAAGGCAAGTCTTCATATAGTCCATCACATCTTGTAGCATGTGAGGCCAACAGTATCCCTGTTTCAATAACGCCAAAGTGCATTGCTAGCCCGGGTGTCCCACCCATGTTGTGTCATGACATTCCCTCATCAGCATCTGTCTCAGACCTTCTGCTCTTGGCACAAACACTCGAGGCCCCTTGGTCCATAAGATCCTATTTTCTTGCCAGAAGTACTTGGACTTCCCTTCTTCCACTAGCTTCAGGATGGCATAAGCTTGCAGGTCCTTCCCTAAGTGATCTCCAATCAACTTGTGAATGTTTGTAGTGGCTCTGCTAGTCACCATTGGGGCAATTCTTCTAAGGGCCACTAAATCTGCTCGCCTGCTCAATGCATCGGCCACTTGATTGGTCTTTCCAGTGGTGTGCTCAAAATAAAAGACGAACTCCACTAAAAATTCCTACCACCTAGCTTGTTTTTTCGTAAGCCTTGGTTGGGTGAAAAAATGGCTAACGGCCGCATTTTCTATCTTCACAACAAAGTGTGAACCCAACAAGTAATGTCGCCAAGCCCTCAAGCAGTGAACCACCGCCAGGAGTTCTTTTTCTTGGGTCGTATATTTCTTTTCAGCTTCACTTAGCTTTCTACTTTCAAATGCTACCGATTGATGTTGTTGCAAAAGCACTCCTCCAATAGCAAAATCAGATGCATCCGTCTGAACTTCGAAAGGCTTTTCAATATCAAGGAGAGCTAAGATGGGATCCTTCATAATAGCATTTTTCAATCCCTCGAAACGCTCTTGGCACTCACTCGTCCAACACCATTTATGCTTCTTCTTCAATAGCTCCGTGAGGGCCGTAGTCTTGCGAGAGTACCCTTCCACAAACCTTCTATAATAGTTGGCTAGTCTCAAAAATGAGCGGAGCTCACTAACGTTCTTCGGTGTTGTCCACTCCTTGATGGCCCTAACCTTTTCCATGTCCATTCGAATGTGGCCATGTTCGACAATGTGACCGAGAAAATGGATTTAGGTCTGAGCAAATGCACACTTCTCCCTTTTTACGTATAACTGATGATCCTGTAATCTTTGAAGTACCTAGCGCAGGTGTTCTTGATGTTTTTCCAAGGTGGAGCTATATACCACTATATTGTCTAAATAGATGACTACAAATTTGTCTAAGTAGTCATGGAATACTGATTCATCAATGTACAAAATGTGGCAGGAGCATTGGTCAGTCCAAAAGGCATAACAAGAAATTCAAATGCACCATACCTTGTCACACAAGTGGTCTTTGGCTCATCTCCCTCAATGATTCTGACCTGATGGTAGCCAGATCTCAGGTCTAATTTGGAAAAGTACTTGGCCCGACTCAATTGATCAAACAAGTCTGCTATAAGGGGGATGGGATATTTGTGTCTTACGGTGACTTTGTTCAGGGCCCTATAGTCAACACATAATCATAAACTTCCATCATGCTTCTTCTGAAATAGCATCGGTGCTCCGAAAGGAGCCTTTGATGGTCTGATGAACCTGACTTGTAGCAGCTCATCTAACTGTTTTCTTAGTTCGACCAACTCTGGTGGGGCCATGCAATAAGGAGCTCTAGCAAGGGGTTTTGCTCCTGGGAGGAGCTCAATTTCCTGGTCCATTGCTCATCGAGGGGGTAGAACTTTAGGCAACATCTCTGGCATCACCTCTTCGAATTCTTCCAACATTTTTCCCACACCATCAGGTATTGGTTCTACTTTCGACCCTTCTTTGTAGATCGGCACAGCCACAAAGGAGGGTTCCCCTCTCTTTACCCCTTTCTTGAACTGCAAAGTTGAAATCATTTTCTTCCCACTCTTTGGTAAGATGTTGGCTGGCACCATACATGGGTTTTCCCCTAAGAACAACAAGTAGCTAGCGACGGGGATAAGGATGACCTGAGCCAACATCATGAAGTCCAATCCGAGAACAACATCAAAGTCATCCATGGGGGAATCATACATCGGGACCTCCCACCATCACCAGGGCCAGGGGGCAGTCTTTGGTGGGTGGCCTAGGCTCGCATAGCAATCGAGGAGATAGCCTAACACTATGCTGCCGGCTCAACCCCCTAAAGAGCCTTAGATATTTTAGAGCTATGCTACCAGTAACCATTACAATGTTTGAAATGGGGACACTTTTCCTAGCACAAGGGATCTACCCGGCCATGGCCCTATACATGGGTGGTTTATGGCAACCTAAGTCCCGATCATGGCCCTATACAAGGTTGGCTCATGACACCCGGCTTGCACATTATGCCTCTCCGGCCGACTCAGCGCCCACACGCTCGTTTTGTGGGTTGACTTAGGCATACAAAGTTCATTCCCAGCCTAAGATCAGACTGGACCGAGGGTTACGGCAGCAGGATCGATAGCACGCAGGAGGGACCAAGCCGATCCCCAGCTTATGCATTCTACCTCTCCATCCGAGTGAGCAACCGTACGTTCATTTCGTGGGTTGGCTTAGGCATACAGAGTTCATTCCATGTCTAAGCATACAGAGTTCATTCCCAGTCTAAGATTGGACTGGATTGAGGGTTGTGGCAGCAGGACTAGCACCAGGATCGGCAGCACGTAGGGGGAGACTGGGTCGATCCCTGGCTTACGCATTCTACCTCTCCGATGGGCTAAGCGGCCGCACTCTCGTTTCATGGGTTGGCTTAGGCATACAGAGTTAATTCCATGTCTAAGCCCCAGTCAAATCGAGGGTTGTGGTAGCAGGACCGGTAACGGGATCGATAGCACGCAGAGGGGGATCGGGTTGATCCTCAGCTTACGCATTATGCCTCTTTAACCAGCCTCTTCGGTTGGCTGAGCACCCACACGCTCGTTTCATGGGTTGACTTAGGCATACGGAGTTCATCCCCAGTCTAAGCATACAAAGTTCATTCCCAATCTAAGATCGGACCAGACCGAAGGTTGTGGCAGCAGGATCGACAACACGCAGGGGGTATCAGGCCGATCCTCAGCTTGCGCATTCTGCCTCTCCGGTCGACTGAGTGCCCACACGCCCATTTCATGGGTTAGCTTAGGCATAGGGGTTCACTTCGTGTCTAAGCCCCAGCCAGATTGAGGGTTGTGGCAGCGAGACCGACAGCACGCAGAGGGGGACCGGGCCAATCCTCGGCTTACGCATTATGCCTCTTCGGTCGGCTCAGCGCCCGCACGCTCGTTTCGTGGGTTGACTTATGCATACGGAGTTCATTCCATGTCTAAGATCAGACTGGACCGAGGGTTACGGTAGTAGGATCGATAGCATGTAGGGGGGACCGGGTTGATCCCCGGCTTGCGTATTCTGCCTCTCCGACTGGCTGAGCGGCTGCACGCTCATTTTGTTGGTTGGCTTAGGCATACAGAGTTCATTCCATGTCTAGGCATGCGGAGTTCATTCATAGTCTAAGATTTTGAGCCACGGTGCACATGCTGGGCTCGGGCATGTGCTGGTGCCATATTTTTTTCGCCCGTGGCACCATCGCCAGAGCATCGCCAGAGAGCCTAACCGGCGGCATTGGGGGTTCCGGTGATTAGGGGGCTGGGGGGTGTCCGCACATGATGTGCGATGGGTGCTGGTACTTGGCCCTTATATTGGCCCCCTATCCCTCATCAAACCTTGAGAACTCACACCCCCTTAAAGAGCATTTGAGATTTTATAGGTTTGCTGCCAGTAGCCATTAAAGTGTCTGAAATGGGGACACTTTTTTCAAACGGTCACAAAATCTTCTCCACTTCGAGTTTGAAGCTGAATTTTTTTGTGCATGCCAAAAAAAAGACAAGGATCACCTCTACCAAATTTGGGGACAAAACTCTTTCTAAAAAAATTTTAAAAAATCCCAAATCGTAAAAAGTTTCAAAAATCGTGAAAAATAGAAAACGGATTGTCTTGCCACGAAACTTCACATGAAGGCTTAGGGGACCATTGTATGAATTTAAAAGCCATAAAAATGGCATTGGCATGGCAGAAATATGAAGATGTACTTGAACCCACCTACCACCCGTTCGATCCCCGGCTTGCGCATCCTATCTCTTTGGTCGACTGAGCGCCCGCACGCTCATTTCGTTGGTTGACTTAGGCATACGAAGTTCATCCCTAGTCTAAGCATATAGAGTTCATTCCTAGTCTAAGATCAGACCAGACCGAGGGTTGCGGTAGCAAGATCAACAGCACATAGGGGGGCATCGGACCGATCCCCGGCTTGCGCATTATTCCTCTCCGGCTGGCTCAGTGCCTGCACGCTCGTTTCATGGGTTGACTTAGGCATACGAAGTTCATTCCTAGTCTAAGATCAGACTGGACCGAGGGTTACGGTAGCAGGATTGATAGCACACAGGGGGGACCAGGTCGGTCCTCGGCTTACGCATTCTACCTCTCCGACCGACTGAGCGCTCGCACGCTCGTTTCGTGGTTTGGCTTAAGCAGACGGAGTTCATTCCATGTCTAAGCATACGGAGTTCATTCCCAGTCTAAGATCGGACCGGACCATAGGATCAACAGCATACAAGGGGGATCGGGTCAATCCCCGACTTGTGCATTCTACCTCTTCGATCGGTTGATGCATTCTGCCTCTCCGACCGACTAAGCGCCCACACACTCGTTTCGTGGGTTGGATTAGGCATACGGAGTTCATTCCATGTCTAAGCCCTAGTCGGATCGAGACTTGTGGCAGCATGACTGCCAGCGGGATCGACAGCACGTAGAAAGGGATCGGGTTGATCCCCGGCTTGCACATTATGTCTCTTCGATCGGCCTCTCCAGTCGACTGAGCACCCACATGCTCATTTCGTGGGTTGACTTAGGCATACAGAGTTCATCTCCAGTCTAAGCATACGTAGTTTATTCCCAGTCTAAGATCAGATGGGACCAAGGGTTGTGACAGTAGTATCGACAGCATGCAGGGGGGACCGGGCTGATCCCTGGCTTATGCATTCTGCCTCTCTAGCTGGCTGAGCACTTGCATGCCCATTTCGTGGGTTGGCTTAGGCATAGGGAGTTCATTCCTTGTCTAAGCCCCAGTCGGACCGAGGGTTGTGGCAGCGGGATCGGCAGCACGCAGAGAGGGATTGGGCCGATCCCCGGCTTGCGCATTATGCCTCTCCAGCAGGCTCAGCGCTCGAATGCTTATTTCATGGGTTGACTTAGGCATACGAAGTTCATTCCCAGTCTAAGATTGGACCAGACCGAGGGTTGCGGTAGCAAGATCGACAGCATGCAGATGGGACCGGGTCAGTCCCCAGCTTGCGCATTCTGCCTCTCCGGCTGGATGAGCGCCCGCATGTTCGTTTCATGGGTTGGCTTGGGCATACGAAGTTCATTCCATGTCTAAGCCCCAGCCAGATTGAGGGTTGTGGCAGCAGGACCAGTAATGGGATCGACAGCATGCAAAAGGTGACTGGGTTGATCCCCAGCTTGCACATTATGCCTCTCCGACCGACCTCTCTGACCGACTGAGCACCCGCACGCTTATTTCATGGGTTGACTTAGGCATACAGAGTTCATCCCCTGTCCAAGCATATGGAGTTTATTCCCAGTCCAAGATCGGATTGGATCGAGGGTTGTGACAGTAGTATCGGTAGCAGGGGAGACTGGGCTGATCCTCGACTTGTGCATTATGCCTCTCCGACTGGCTGAGCGCCCGCACGCCCGTTTCGTGGGTTGGCTTAAGCATAGGGAGTTCATTCCATGTCTAAGTTCCAGCCGGACGGAGGGTTGTGGCAGTCGGACGGAGGGTTGTGGCAGCGGGACCGACAGCACGCAGTGGGGGATTGGGCATTATGCCTCTCCGGTAGGCTCAGCGCTCGAATGCTTGTTTCATGGGTTGACTTAGGCATACGAAGTTCATTCCCAGTCTAAGATCGAACCAGACCGAGGGTTGCAGTAGCAAGATCGACAGCACGCAAGGGGGATGGGGTCGGTCCCCAAATTGTACATTAGCTCTTCGGTCGGCTGAGCGTCCACACACTCGTTTCGTGGGTTGGCTTAGGCATACAGAGTTCATTGCATGTCTAAGCATACGGAGTTCATTCCCAGTCTAAGATCAGATCGAACCGAGGGTTACGACAGTAGGACCAGTAGCAGGATCGATAATACATAGGGGGGACCAGGTCGATCCCCAGCTTGCGCATTCTACCTCTCCGACTGGTTGAGCGCCCGCACGCTCGTGTCGTGGGTTGACTTAGGCATACAGAGTTCATCCCCAGTCTAAGATCAGATCGGATCGAGGGTTACGACAGTAGGATCGATAGCACATTCGGGGGGACTGAGCTGGTCCTCAGTTTGCACATTCTGCCTCTCTGGCTGGCTTAGCGCTCGCACGCTCGTTTCATGGGTTGGCTTATGCATACGGGGTTCATTCCTTGTCTAAGCATACAGAATTCATTCCCAGTCTAAGATTTGATCGGACCGAGGCTTACGGCCACAAGACCAGTAACAGGATCGACAGCACGTAGGGGGGATCGGGTTGATCCTCAGCTTGTACATTCTACCTCGTCGGCTGGCCTCTCTGATCGGTTGAGCACCCGTACGCTCGTTTCGTGGGTTGACTTAGGCATACGAAGTTCATCCCCAATCTAAGGATATGGAGTTCATTCCCAGTCTAAGATCAAACCAGACCGAGGGTTGCGGCAGCAGGATCGGTAGCACGTAAGGGGGACCGGGGCGATCCTCGACTTGCGCATTCTGCCTCTCCGGCTGGCTGAACGCCAGCACGCCCATTTCGTGGGTTGGCTTAGGCATACGGAGTTCATTCCATGTCTAAGACACAGACGGATCGAGGGTTGTAGCAGCGAGACTGGCAGCACGTAGAGGGGGACCGGGTCGATCCCTGGCTTGTGCATTTTGCCTCTCTAGTCGAATGAGCGACCGCACGCTCGTTTCGTGGGTTGGCTTAGGCATACAGAGTTCATTCCATGTCTAAGCATACAGAGTTCATTCCCAGTCAAAGAGTTTGAGCCACGGTGCACATGCTGGGCTCAGGCATGTGCTGGTGCCACATTTTTTTCACTCGAGGCACCATCGTCAGAGCATCATCTGAGAGCCTAACCGACGGCATTAGGGTTTCCGATGATTGGGGGGTCGGGGGGTGTGCGCACATGATGTGCGATGGGTGCTGGTAGTTGGCCCTTATATTGGCACCCTATCCCTCATCAAACCTCGAGAACTCACACCCCCTTAAAGAACATTTGAGATTTTTTAGGTTTGCTGCCAGTAGCCATTAAAGTGAGTAACATGGGGACAGTTTTTTCAAACGGTCACAAAATCTTCTCCACTTCGAGTTTTTAGCTAAATGTTTTTGTGCATGCCAACAAAAATACAGGGATCACCTCTACCAAATTTGGGGACAAAACTCTTTCTAAAAAAATTTTAAAAAATCCCGAACCGTGTAAAGTTTCAAAAATCGTGAAAAATAAAAAACGGGTCGTCTTGGCACGAAACTTCACATGAAGGCGTAGGGGACTATTGTATGAATTTACAAGCCATCAAAATGGCATTGGCATGGCAAAAATATGAAGATGTGCTTGAACCCACCTACCACCCGTTCGATCCCCGGGTTGCGCATCCTGCCTCTCTGGTCGGCTGGGCGTCCGCACGCTCGTTTCATGGGTTGACTTAGGCATATGTAGTTCATTCCCAGTCTAAGATCAGATTGGACTGAGGGTTGTAGTAGTAGGATCGACAGCACGCAGGGGGGACCGAGTCGATCCTCGGCTTGCGCATTCTGCCCCTTCGGTCGGCTGAGCGCCCGCACGCCCGTTTCGTGGGTTGGCTTAGGCATAGGGAGTTCATTCCATGGCTAAGCCCCAGCCGAACTGAGGGTTGTGGCAGCGGGACTGACAGCAACCAGAGGGGGATTGGGTCGATCCTCGGCTTGCGCATTACGGCTCTTCGATCGGCTCAGAGCCCACACGCTCGTTTCATGGGTTGACTTAGGCATACGGAGTTCATTCCCAGTCTAAGATCGGACTGAATCGAGGGTTCCAGCAGCAGGATCGACAGCATGCAGGGGCGGATCGGGTCGGTCCCCGGCTTGTGCATTCTACCTCTCTGACCGGCTCAGTGCCCGTAAGCTCATTTCGTGGGTTGGCTTAGGCATACGGAGTTCATTCATGTCTAAGCATATGGAGTTCATTCCCAGTCTAAGATCAGACCAAACCGAGGGTTGTAGTAGTAGGACCAGCAGCAGGATCAGCAGTACGTAGGGGGGACCGGGCCAATCCCTGGCTTGCGCATTCTGCCTCTCTGATCGACTAAGTGCCCGCACACTCGTTTCATGGGTTGGCTTAGGCATACGGAGTTCATTCCATGTCTAAGC
This sequence comes from Durio zibethinus, assembly GCF_002303985.1. The sequence goes on from NW_019167826.1 coordinate 12,588,181, forward strand.
CCCAATCTGACATGGGGTTGTGGTAGCAGGACCGACAGTGGGATTGGTAGCACGCAGAGGGGGATCGAGCTAATCCCTGGCTTGCGCATTATGCCTCTTCGGCCAGCTAAGTGCCCAGTCTAAGATCGAACCGGATCGAGGGTTACGGCAGCAGGATCGACAGCATGCAGAGGGGACAGGACCGATCCCTGGCTTGCGCATTCTGCCTCTCCGACCGGCTGAGCGCCCGCACACCTGTTTTGTGGGTTGGCTTAGGCATAGGGAGTTCATTCCATGTCTAATCCCCAGGCAGACTGAGGGTTGTGGCAACGGGTCCGACAGCACACAGAGGGGGACCAGGCCGATCCCCGACTTACGTATTATTCCTCTCCGACCGGCTCAACGCCCAAATGCTCATTTCATGGGTTGACTTAGGCATACGGAGTTCATTCCCAGTCTAAGATCGGATCAGACCGAGGGTTACAGCAGCAGGATCGACAGCACGTAAAGGGGATCGGATCGGTCCCCGGCTTGCGCATTCTGCCTCTCCAGCCGATTGAGCCCCCGCATGCTCGTTTCGTGGGTTGGCTTAGGCATACGGAGTTCATTCCATGTCTAAGCGTACGAAGTTCATTCCCATTCTAAGATCAGACCGGATCGAGGCTTGCGGTAGCAGGACCAACAGTAGGATCGACAGCATGCCGGGGGGGATCGACTGATCCCGGCTTGCGGATTCTACCTCTCTGATCGGTTGAACACCCGCACGTTCGTTTCATGGGTTAACTTAGGCATACGGAGTTCATCCCCAGTCTACGATTGGATCGGACCAAGGGGGACCGGGCTGATCCCCAGCTTGTGCATTATGCCTCTCCGACCGGCCTCTTCGGTCGGTTGAGCGCCTGCACGCTCGTTTCGTGGGTTGACTTAGGTATACGGAGTTCATCCCCAATCTAAGCATACGAAGTTCATTCCTAGTCTAAGATCGGACAGGACCGAGGGTTGCGATAGTAGGATCGACAGCATGCAGGGTAGACCAGATCGATCCCCGGCTTACGCATTTTGCCTCTCCAGCCGGCTAAGCGCCCGTACGTCCGTTTCATGAGTTGGCTTAGGCATAGGGAGTTCATTCCATGTCTAAGCCCTAGCGGAACTGAGGGTTGTGGCAGCAAGACCGGTAGCACGTAGAGGGGGATCGGGCTGATCCTGACTTACGCATTATGCCTCTCCGGTCGGCTTAGCACCCGAACACTCATTCCGTGGGTTGGCTTAGGCATATAGAGTTCATTCCCAGTCTGCGAGCCTCAACCTCTGGCTCGCCTACTGGTGCACCGGATGTGCCTGGTGTGCCCTCCCAGGGTGTGACACTTGGCCCTTATATTGGCCCCCTATCCCTCATCAAACCTTAAGAACTCACACCCCCTTAAAGAGCATTTGATATTTTATAGGTTTGCTACCAGTAGCCATTAAAGTGTCTGAAATGGGGATAATTTTTTCAAACGGTCACAAAATCTTCTCCACTTCAAGTTTTTAGCTGAATTTTTTTGTGCATGCCAAGAAAAATACAAGGATCACCTCTACCAAATTTGGGAACAAAACTCTTTCTAACAAAAGTTTAAAAAATCCTGAACCACAAAAAGTTTTGAAAAAAGTGAAAAATAGAAAACGGGTCGTCTTCCCACGAAACTTCACATGAAGGCTTAGGGGAAAATTGTATGAATTTACAAGCCATAAAAATGGCATTGGCATGGCAGAAATATGAAGATGTTCTTGAACCCACTTATCACCCGTTCGATCCCCGGCTTGCGCATCCTGCCTCTCTGGTCAGCTGAGCGCCCGCACGCTCGTTTCGTGGGTTGACTTAGGCATAGGGAGTTCATTCCAAGTCTAAGCCCCAGCTGGACCGAGGGTTGTGGCAGTGGGATCGGCAGCATGTAGAGGGGGACCGGGCCGATCCCTGGCTTGCGCATTATGCCTCTTCGACCGGCTCAGCACCCGCACGCTCATTTCATGGGTTGACTTAGGCATACGGAGTTCATTCCCAGTCTAAGATCAGATCGGACCGAGGGTTGCGACAGTAGGATCGATAGCACGCAGGGGGATCGGGCCGATCCTCGGCTTGCACATTCTGCCTCTCCGGTCGGTTGAGCGCCTGCACGCTCATTTCATGGGTTGGCTTAGGCATATGAAGTTCATTCCATGTCTAAGCCCCAGCCGGACCGAGGGTTATGTCAGCAAGACCGGCAGCGGGATCGACAGCACGCAGAGGGAGATCGAGCTAATCCTCGGTTTGTGCATTATGCCTCTCCAACTAGCCTCTCTTACCGGTTGAGCGCCCGCACGCTCGTTTCGTAGGTTGACTTAGGCATACAAAGTTCATCTCCAATCTAAGCATATGGAGTTCATTCCCAATCTAAGATCAGATCAGACCGAGGGTTACAATAGTAGGATTGGCAGCATGCAGGGGGGATCGAGTCGATCCCAAGCTTACGCATTTTGCCTCTCCAGCCGACTGAGTGCCCTACATGCCCGTTTTGTGGGTTGGCTTAGGTATAGGGAGTTCATTCCATGTCTAAGCCCCAGGCAGACCATGGGTTGTGGTGGCGAGATTGGTAACACGCAGGGGGGACCGGGCCGATCCCCGGCTTGCACATTCTACCTCTTCGACCAGTTGAGCGCTCGCATGCCCGTCTGAGCGCTTGTATGCCCATTTCGTGGGTTGGCTTAGGCATAGGGAGTTCATTCCATGTCTAAGCCCCAGTCGGACCGAAAGTTGTGACAGCGAGACTGGCAATGCGCAAAGGGGGATCAGGCCGATCCCCGGCTTGCGTATTATGACTCTTCGGTCGGCTCAGCGCCTGCACGCTCGTTTCGTGGGTTGACTTATGCATACGGAATTCATTCCCAATCTAAGATCAGATCAGACCGAGGGTTGTGGCAGTCGGATCGACAGCATGAAGGGGGGATCGGATCCATCCCTAACTTGCGCATTGTACCTCTCCGGCCGGCTGAGCGCCCATACGCTCGTTTCGTAGGTTGGCCTAGGCATATAGAGTTTATTCCATGTCTAAGCCCCAGTCAGACCGAGGGTTGTGGTAGTGGGACTGGTAGCACGTAGAGGGGGACTGGGCCGATCCCCGGCTTACACATTATGCCTCTCCGACCGGCTCAGTGCCTGCATGCTCGTTTCGTGGGTTGACTTTGGCATACGGAGTTCATCCTCAGTCTAAGCATATGGAGTTCATTCCCAGTCTAAGATCGGATCAGACCGAGGGTTACGACAACAGAACCAGCAGCAGGATCGATAGCACGCAGGAGAGGATCAGGCCGATCCCCGTCTTGCACATTCTACCTCGCTGACTGGCTGAGCGCCCTTGTCATGCCCTAGACGGGCACGCCAGGCACATCAGGTGCACCAACAGGGGAGGTAGAGGTTAAGGCCCTCAGACCAGGCGTGCTGGCGGGTATCTGTGCGCAAAGCCTAGCAAACGAGTTCAGAACGCCCGCCCAACTTGTAGGCCAGCCCGTGAGACCAAGGCCTATCATACAAGCTGCCCATACCACATCCAGAAGGGCCCAAGGTGCTGGACACGCAAGGGAAGCTTCTGAAAGCAGGCAGGATCAGCTGGAGCATCCTAGCAGATTTGGTTGACCCTAAAAATCAAGAGTTAGCATCCTGATTGATTGTAATCTGTATAATCCCATGATTTTAGCCTTTATTCTAGGGATATGCCATTAAGTTGTAGCTGGAGCCTCAACTATAAATAGAGGGCTGCTACACCCTCATTTGTACACCATCAAACACTTTTGTTTTAGTGGATACAAGAGCATTTCCAGAATTCTGTCTTCTTATCCTATTTCTCTTTAACTTGCGTAATCAGCCCTTCCCATTGTTCTAGTGTCCGCATGCTTGTGTTTTAGGCTGACTTAGGCTTAAAGGAGGAGATTCCAAGCCTAAGGTCACACGGTTTTTGAGTCTAAGGTCGGAGCCCGTGACAGTTGGTATCACAGCGAGTTCGATTCTGCATGTATGTGTTGTGCAGGTTAGATCATGATTGAGGAGATGGCATCCCAAAGCGACGTTGCTAGCCAACAACCAGAGGCCCAGGAGCATGGGCGTGGAAGAGGTGAGAAAGCCAATTTTAGAGATATCTGGTCTACCATGGATGGTAGGCTGGCCAAGGTGGAGGTGACTGTAGGCAACATAGGGGAAAAGCTTGAGGAGGTAGAGACTCACATTGCAATGCTAGACTCCATGGGGGAGGAGATCCAAAGTGAGCTGGAAGCTGCTTTCAACAAAGGCATGGATGTGTTCACCCGAAAGAATCAGACCTTGGAGGCTGAAGTGCTAACCTTGCGTGATGGCATGGAGGCCATGCACCAGCAGATGGAGGAGCTTGCCAGTGAGCTCGTTGCTTGCAAGACTGCCATTGGGAATGGCATGTTTGCTAGAGTGTCCAAGTCCAGATTGGATGTCCCCAAGCCTAAGGATTTTAAGGGGTCTAGGGCAACCAAGGAAGTAGACAACTACCTATGGGGTATGGAGCATTACTTCAGGCCATGGGCATGCAAGACGAGGTGATAAAGGTAAGCACCGCTGCTATGTATCTCACTGATGTAGCCTTATTGTGGTGGAGGCACAGGTGTGATGGTGTCAGGCGTGGGAGTGCCAAGATTGGAACCTGGGCAGAGTTCCAAAAAGTGTTCAGAGAATAATTTTACCTGGAGTATGCCGATGATGAGGCGCGAGCAAAGTTACGCAGGCTGAGCCAGCAAGGGGACATAAGGGAGTATGTCTAGAAATTCTCTGAACTGATGCTACAGATCTCAGATCTAGGTGAGAAAGATGCCTTAATTGCTTTCATGGATGGGCTAAAGCCATGGGTGAAGCATGAGCTACAAAGGAGAGGAGTTCATGACTTGGCTAAAGCCATGACTACTGTCGAGGCCTTGATAGAGTTCAGGCCTCTGAACAAGTTCGAGTCTACCAAGCCCAAGGGTAAGGGCAAGGACGATAGGGACCGAAAGAAGCAATCCAAGGGGAAGGACCATGACCGAAAGTCCAAGGATGGAGACCGAGACCGTTCAACCAAGGATGGCGAGAGGAAGCCACCAGCAGGCAAGTGGAAAGCAAAAGGGGACCGAAAGACACTAGCATGCTACCTATGTGGAGGGAGCCACATAGCACGTAATTACCTGCAGAAGGGTAAACTGACTACTGTAGACAAGGAGTCTGATGAGGAGCCAGAGTCAGGGGCAGTAAAGCTTGGGTCGTTAGTGCTCAATGCTGTCCAGAGTAAGGGGAGCCGTAAGCCAATGGGCTTGATGTTTGCGGATCTAATGGTTGTGGTCAGAAGGTGAGCGCACTGGTGGACTAGGCATACGGAGTTCATTCCATGTCTAAGCATACAGAGTTCATTCTCAGTCTAAGATCGGACCGGACCGAGGGTTGCTGAAATAGAACCAGCAGTAGGATCGGCAGCACGAAGAGGGGGATCGGGCCGATCCTCGGCTTGCGCATTCTGCCTCTCCGGTCGACCTCTCCGGGCGACTGAACGCCGGTACGCTCGTTTCGTGGGTTGACTTAGGCATACGGAGTTCATCCCCAATCTAAGCATACAGAGTTCATTCCCAGTCTAAGATCGGATCGGATCTAGGGTTGCGACAATAGGATCGGTAGTACGCAGGGGGAATCGGGCTGATCCGTGGCTTGCGCACAATTGAGAGCCCGCACGTCCATTTCATGGGTTGGCTTAGGTATAGGGAATTCATTCCATGTCTAAGCCCCAGCCGGACCAAGGGTTGTGGCAGCAGGACTGGCAGCGGGATCGGCAGCACGCAGAGGGGGACTAGGCTGATCCTCGGCTTACGCATTATGCCTCACCAGCTGACCTCTCCGATCGACTGAACGCCCACGCTCTTGTTTCATGGGTTGACTTTGGCATACGGAGTTCATTCCTAGTCTAATATCGGATCAGACCGAGGGTTGCGGTAGCAGGATCGACATCACGCAGGGTGGGACTAGGTCGGTCCCTGGCTTTCGTATTCTACCTCTCCGACCGACTGAGCGCTCGCACCCTCGTTTCGTGGGTTGGCTTAGGCATATGGAGTTCATTCCTAGTCTAAGCATACGGAGTTCATTCCTAGTCTAAGATCGAACCGGATCGAGGGTTACGGCAGCAGGATTGGCAGCACGCAGGGGGAACCGAGTCTATCCCCGGCTTCCGCTTTCTGCCTCTCTGGCCAACTGAGCGACCGTACGCCCGTTTCGTGGGTTGGCTTAGGCATAGGGAGTTCATTCCATGTCTAAGCCCCAGTCGAATTGAGGGTTGTGGCAGTGGGACCGGCAGAACACAGAGGAGGACTGGGTTGATCCTCAGTTTGCACATTATGCCTCTTCGATCGGCTCAGCGCCCGCACGCTCGTTTCGTGGGTTGACTTATGCATACAGAGTTCATTACCAGTCTAAGATCAGATGGGACAGAGGGTTGTGGTAGCAGGATCAACAGCACGTAGGGGGGACCAGACCGATCCCCGGCTTGTGCATTCTGCCTCTCCGATCGACTAAGCGCCCGCACGCCCGTTTCATGGGTTGGCTTAGGCATAGGGAGTTCATTCCATGTCTATGCATTCTCTCCGATCCCCGGCTTATGCATTCTGCCTCTCTGGTCGATCGAGCACCCATACGCTCGTTTCGTGGGTTAGCTTAGGCATACGGAGTTCTTTCCACGTCTAAGCATACGGAGTTCATTCCCAGTCTAAGAGTTTAAGCCACGGTCCACATGCTGGGCTCGAGCATGTGCGGGTGCCGCATTTTTTTTGCCTGGGGCACCATCGTCGGAGAGCCTAACCGGCGGTATTAGGGCTTCCGATGATTGGGGGGGCCAGGGGGTGTGCGCATATGATGTGTGATGGGTGCTGGTACTTGGCCCTTATATTGGCCCCTTATCCCTCATCAAACCTCGAGAACTCACACCCCTTTAAAGAGCATTTGAGATTTTATAGGTTTGCTGCCAGTAGCCATTAAAGTGTCTGAAATGGGTATACTTTTTTCAAACGATCACAAAATCTTCTCCACTTTGAGTTTTTAGCTGAATTTTTTTTTGCATGCCAATAAAAATACAAGGATCACCTCTACCAATTTTGGGGACAAAACTCTTTCCAAAAAAATTTTAAAAAATTTCGAACTGCAAAAAGTTTCAAAAATCATGAAAAATAGAAATCGGGTCGTCTTGCCACGAAACTTCACATGAAGGCTTAGGGGACCATTGCATGAATTTACAAGCCATAAAAATGGCATTGGCATGGAAAAAATATGATGATGTGCTTGAACCCGCCTACCACCCGTTCGATCCTCGGCTTGCGCATCTTGCCTCTCTAGTCGGCTGAACGTCCGCACGCTCGTTTCGTGGGTTGGCATAGGCATACGGAGTTCATCCCCAGTCTAAGCGTATGGAGTTCATTCCCAATCTAAGATCGGATTGGACAGAGAGTTGCGATAGCAGGATCAGCAGCACGTAGGGGGGACCAGACCGATCTCCGGCTTGTGCATTCTGCCTCTCCGATCGACTAAGCGCCCGCACGCCCGTTTCATGGGTTGGCTTAGGCATAGGGAGTTCATTCCATGTCTAAGCCCCAGCCGAACCGAGGGTTGTGGTAGCGGGACCGACAGCACGTAGAGGGGGATCAGGCCGATCCCCAGCTTGCGCATTATGCCTCTTCGACCGACTCAGCTCTCGCACGCTCGTTTTGTGGTTTGACTTATGCATGCGACGTTCATTCCTAGTCTAAGACAAACCGGACTGATGTTGTGGCAGCAGGATCGACAACTACGCAGGGGGGATCGGGCCATCCCCGCTGCGCATTCCCTGCCTCTCCGATCGGTTGACGTCCGCATGCTCGTTTCGTGGATTGGCATAGGCATACAGAGTTCATATCCCATGTCTACGCATACAGAGTTCATATCCCAGTCTAAGATTTTGAGCCACAGTGCCACATGCTGGGCTTGGGCATGTGCTGATGCCGTATTTTTTGCCCGGGGCACCATCGTCGGAGAGCCTAACCGACGGCATTGGGTGGTTCCGACGATAGGGGCCGTGGCGGGTGTGCGCACATGATGTGCGATGGGTGCTGGTACTTGCCTTATATTGTCCCCCTATCCCTCATCAACCTCGAGAACTCACACCCCCTTAAAGAGCATTTGAGATTTTATAGGTTTACTGCCAGTAGCCATTAAAGTGTCTGAAATGGGGACACTTTTTTCAAACGGTCACAAAATCTTCTCACTTTGACTTTTTACCTGAATTTTTTTGTGCATGCCAACAAAACTACAAGGATCATCTCTACCAAATTTGGGGACAAAACTCTTTCTAAAAAAATTTTAAAAAATCCCGAATCGCAAAAAGTTTCAAAAATCATGAAAAATAGAAAACAAGTCGTCTTGCCACGAAACTTCACATGAAGGTATAGGAGACCATTGCATGAATTTACAAGCCATAAAAATGGCATTGGCATGGCAGAAATATGAAGATGTGCTTGAACCCACCTGCCACCCGTTCGATCCCTAGCTTGCGCATCCTGCCTCTTTGGTCGGCTGAACGCCGCGCGCTCATTTCACGGGTTGACTTAGGCATACGGAGTTCATCCTCGGTCTAAGCATACAGAGTTCATTTTCAATCTAAGATCAGACCAGATCGAGGTTTGCGGCAGCAAGAACGACAGCACCTAAGGGGGACCAAGCCGATCCCCAGCTTATGCATTCTGCCTCTCCGGCCGACTGAGCGCCCGCACGCCCGTTTCGTGGGTCGGCTTAGCCATAGGGAGTTCATTCCATGTCTAAGCCCCAGTCGGACCGAGGGTTGTGGCAGTGGGACCGACAGCACACAGAGGGGGACCGAGCCGATCCCCAGCTTACGCATTATGCCTCTCCGACCGGTTCAGTGCCCGCACGCTCGTTTCGTGGGTTGACTTTGGCATACGGAGTTCATTCATAGTCTAAGATCGGACCGGACCGAGGGTTGCTGCAACAAGATCAACAGGACGTAGGAGGGACCGGGTCGATCCCTAGCTTGCGCATTCTGCCTCTTCGGCCGGCTGAGCGCCCGCACGCTCGTTTCGTGGGTTGGTTTAGGCATACAAAGTTCATTCCATGTCTAAGCATATGGAGTTCATTCCCAGTCTAAGATCAGACCAGACTAAGGGTTGCGTTAAGTAGGACCAGCAGTAGGATCAACAGCACACAAGGAGGGACCAGGCCAATCCCCGGCTTACGCATTCTGCCTCTCCGGTCGGCTGAGCGCCCGCACGCTCATTTCGTGGGTTGGCTTAGGCATACGGAGTTCATTCCATGTCTAAGCCCCAGTCGGACTGAGGGTTGTGGCAGCAGGACTGGCAGCGGGATCGGCAGCACGCAGAGAGGGATCAGGCTAGTCCCTGACTTACGCATTATGCCTCTCTAGCCGACTGAGCACCCGCACGCTCATTTTGTGGGTTGACTTAGGCATACGGAGTTCATCCCCAGTCTAAGCGTACAGAGTTCATTCCCAATCTAAGATCGGATTGGACCGAGGGTTGCGACAGCAGGATCGACAGCACGCAGGGGGGACCGAGCCGATCCCTGGCTTGCGCATTCTGCCTCTCCAACTGGCTGAGCGCCCGCATGCCTGTTTCGTGGGTTGGCTTAGGCATAGGGAGTTCATTCCATGTCTAAGCCCCAGTCGAATCGAGGGTTGTGGCAGCGGGACCAACAGCACGCAGAGGGGGATCAGGCCGATCCCCGGCTTACGCATTATGCCTCTTCGATCGGCTCAGCTCCCGACGCTCGTTTCGTGGGTTGACTTATGCATACGGAGTGCATTCCTAGTCTAAGATCAGACCGAACCAAGGGTTGTGGCAGCAAAATCGATAGCACGTAGGGGGGATCGGGCCAATCCCCGGCTTGCACATTCTACCTTTTCAATCGGCTGAACGCCCGCACGCTCGTTTCGTGGGTTGGCATAGGCATACGGAGTTCATTCCATGTCTAAGCCCCAGCCAGACCGAGGGTTGTGGTAGCAGGACTGGCAGTGGGTTTGACAGCACGCAAAGGGGGACGGGGCTGATCCCTGGCTTACGCATTATGCTCTCCGGCCGGCTGACCGCCCGCACGCTCATTTCATAGGTTGACTTAAGCATACGGAGTTAATCCCTAGTCTAAGCATACGAAGTTCATTTCCAGTCTAAGATTGGATCGGACCGAGGGATGCGGTAGCAGGATCGACAGCACGCAAGGGGGATCGAGCCGATCCTCGGCTTGTGCATTCTGCCTCTCCGACCGATAGAGCGCTCGCACGCCCTTTTCATGGATTGGCTTATGCATAGGGAGTTCATTCCAGGTCTAACCCCCAACCGGATCGAGGGTTGTGGCAGTGAGACCAGCAGCACGCAGAGGGGGATCAGGCTGATCCCTGGCTTATGCATTATGCCTCTCTAGCCAGCTCAGTGCCCGAATGCTCATTTCATGGGTTGAGTTAGGCATACGGAGTTCATTCCCAGTCTAAGATCGGACCGGACCAAGGGTTGCAGTAGCAAGATCGACAGCACGCAGGGGGGACCGGTCCGGTCCCCAGCTTGTGCATTCTACCTCTTCTACTGGCTAAGCGTCCGCACGCTTGTTTTATGGGTTGGCTTAGGCATATGGAGTTCATTCCATGTCTAAGCATACAGAGTTCATTCCCAGTCTAAGATCAGACCGGATTGAGGGTTGCTTTGGCATACGGAGTTTATTCCATGTCTAAGCCCCAGCCGAACCGAGGGTTGTGGTAGTAGGATTGGCAGCGGGTTCGACAGCATGCAAAGGGGGACAGGGCTGATCCCTGGCTTGCGCATTATGCCTTTTCGGCCGGCTGACCGCCCGCACGCTCATTTCATGGGTTGACTTAGGCATACGGAGTTAATCCCCAGTCTAAGCATACGGAGTTCATTTACAGTCTAAGATTAGATCGAACCAAGGGATGCGATAGCAGGATCGACAGCACGCAGGGGGGACCGAGCTAATCCCCGACTTGCGCATTCTACCACTCCGACCGACAGAGCGCTCGTATGCCCGTTTCGTGGGTTGGCTTATGCATAGGGAGTTCATTCCATGTCTAAGCCCCAACCGGACCGAGGGTTGTGGCAGCAGGACCAGCAGCACGTAGAGGGGGACGGGGCTGATCCCTGGCTTGCGCATTATGCCTCTCCAGTCGGTTCAGTGCCCGAACGCTCATTTCATGGGTTAAATTAGGCATACAGAGTTCATTCTCAGTCTAAGATCAGACCGGACGAAGGGTTACGATGGTAGGATCAACAGCACGTAGGAGGGATCAGGTCGGTCCCCAACTTGCGCATTCTAGCTCTCCGATCGGCTGAACGCCCGCACGCTCGTTTCGTGGGTTGGCTTAGGCGTACAGAGTTCATTCCATGTCTAAGCATACGGAGTTCATTCCTAGTCTAAGATCGGATCAGACCAAGGGTTGCGATAGCAGGACCAGCAGCAGGATCGACAGAACGTAGGGGGGATCGGGTCGATCCCCGGCTTACGCATTCTGCCTCTCTGGCCAGCCTCTCCGATGGGCTGAGTGCCCGTATGCTCATTTCGTGGGTTAACTTAGGCATACGGAGTTCATCCCCAGTCTAAGTATACGAAATTCATTCTCAGTCTAAGATCGGACTGGACCGAGGGTTTCGACAGCAGGATCGGTAGCCACAAGGGGGACCGGGCTGATCCCCGGCTTGCGCATTCTACCTTTTCGGCCAGCTAAGCGCCCGCATGCCTGTTTTGTGGGTTAGCTTACGCATAGGGAGTTCATTCCATGTCTAAGCCCCAGCCAGACCGAGGGTTGTTGCAACGAGACCGGTAGCATACAGAGGGGGACGAGGCCGATCCCCAGCTTGCGCATTCTGCATCTTCGACCGACTGAGCACCCGCACACTCGTTTCGTAGGTTGGCTTAGGCATACGAAAGTTCATTCCATGTCTAAGCATACAGAGTTCATTCCCAGTCTAACAGTTTGAGCCACGGTGCACATGATGGGCTCGGGCATGTGCTGGTGCCACATTTTTTTTGCCCGGACACCATCGTCAGAGCATCATCGGAGCATCTTCAGAGAGCCTAACTGGTGGCATTGGGGGTTTTGCTGCATATGAAGATGTGTGTGAACCCACCTACCACCCGTTCGATCCCCAGCTTGTGCATCCTACCCTCTCTGGTCGACTGAGCGTTCGCATGCCCATTTCGTGGGTTGACTTACGCATACGAAGTTCATCCCCAGTCTAAGAATACTGAGTTCATTCCCAGTCTAAGATTGAACTAGACCGAGGGTTACGGTAGCAGGATCGGCAGCATGTAGGGGGGACCGAGCTGATTCTCGACTTGTGCATTCTGCCTCTCCGGTCGGTTGAGTGCCCGCACGCTCATTTCGTGGGTTGGCTTAGGCATAGGGAGTTCATTCCATGTCTAAGCCCCAGCCGGACTGAGGGTTGTGGCAGTGGGACCGGGTCGATCCCCAGCTTGCGTATTATGCCTTTCCGGCCGGCTGAGCGCCTACACGCTTGTTTCTAAGCATACGGAGTCCATTCCCAGTCTAAGATCAGATTGGAATGAGGGTTGCGGTAGCAGGACCAGTAGCAGGATCGACAGCACACAGGGGGGACCGGACTGATCCCCGACTTACGCATTCTACCTCTCTAGCCAGTTGAGCACCAGTACACCCATTTCGTGGGTTGGCTTAGGCATACGGTATCATTCCATGTCTAAGCCGTAGCCGAACCAAGGGTTGTGGCAGCGGGGCCGGCAGCACGCAAAGGGGGACCGGGTCGATCCTTAGCTTGCGCATTATGCCTCTCCGACCGGCTGAGCGCCTGCATTCGTGGGTTGGCTTAGCCATACGGAGTTCATTCCCATTCTAAGGTTTTGAGCCACGGTGCACATGCTAGGCTCGGGCATGTGCTGGTGCCGCATTTTTTTCGCTCGGGGCACCATCGCCGGAGCATCGTCGGATAGCCTAACCGGCGGCATTGGGGGTTTCGACGATTAGGGGGGCTGGGGGGATGTGCGCACATGATGTGTGATGGGTGCTGGTACTTGGCCCTTATATTGGCCCCCTATCCCTCATCAGACCTTGAAAACTCACACCCCCTTAAAGAGCATTTGAGATTTTATAGGTTTGCTGCCAGTAGCCATTAAAGTGTCTAAAATGGGGACACTTTTTTCAAACGATCACAAAATCTCCTCCACTTCGAGTTTTTAGTTGAATTTTTTTGTGCATGCCAACAAAAATACAAGGATCACCTCTACCAAATTTGGGGACAAAAATCTTTCTAAAAAAATTTTAAAAAATCTTGAACCTCAAAAAGTTTTGAAAATCGTAAAAAATAGAAAACAGGTTGTCTTGCCATGAAACTTCACATGAAGAATTAGGGGACCATTGTATGAATTTACAAGCCATAAAAATGGCATTGGTATGGTAGAAATATGAAAATGTGCTTGAACCCACCTACCACCCGTTCGATCCCCGGCTTGCGCATCCTGTCTCTCTAGTCGGTTGAGTGCCCGCACGCTCGTTTCGTGGGTTGACTTAGGCATATGGAGTTCATCCATAGTCTAAGCATACGGAGTTCATTCCCAGTCTAAGATCGGACCAGACCGATGGTTACGACAGCAAGATCGACAGCACGTAGGGGGAGCCGGTCGATCCCCGACTTTCGCATTCTACCTCTCCAATCGGCTGAGTGCCCGCACGTCCATTTCATGGGTTGGCTTAGGCATAGGGAGTTCATTCCATGTCTAAGCTCCAGCCAGACTGAGGGTTGTCGCATAGGATCGGCAGCACGCAGAGGGGGATCGGGCCAATCCTCAGCTTGCGCATTATGCCTCTCCGGTCGGCTCAGCGTCCACACGCTCATTTTGTGGGTTGACTTAGGCATACGGAGTTCATTCCTAGTCTAAGATCGAATTGAACCAAGGGTTGTGGCAGCAGGATCGATAGCACACAGGGGGGATCGTGTTGATCCTTGGCTTACGCATTCTGCCTCTTCGGCCAGCTGAGCGCCCGCACGCTTGTTTCGTGTGTTGGCTTAGGCATATGAAGTTCATTCCATGTCTAACCATATAGAGTTCATTCCCAGTCTATGATCAAATCGGATCAAGGGTTACGGCAGCAGGATCGACAGAACACAGGGGGGATCGGGCTGATCCCCGGCTTGAGCATTCTGCCTCTTCGATCGGCTGATCGCCAATACACTCATTTCGTGGGTTGGCTTAGGCATACGGAGTTCATTCCATGTCTAAGCCTCAGCCGGACCAAGGGTTGTGGTAGCAGGACTGGCAGCGAGATCGACAGCACGCAGAGGGGGACCGAGCTGATCCTCGACTTACGCATTATACCTTTTCGATCGGCCTCTCCGGTCGGCTAAGCCCCCGCACGCTCATTTCATGGGTTGACTTAGGCATACGGAGTTCATCCTCAGTCTAAGCATAAGGAGTTCATTCCCAGTCAAAGATCCGATCGGACCGAGGGTTGCGACAGTAGGATCGGTAGCACGCAGGGGGGATCGGGCCGATCCCCGGCTTACGCATTCTGCCTCTCCGACCGGTTGAGTGCCTACACGCCCGTTTCGTGGGTTGGCTTAGGCATAGGGAGTTCATTCCATATCTAAGCCCCAGTCGAACTGAGGGTTGTGGCAGTGGGAACGGGTCGATCCCCAGCTTGCGTATTATGCCTTTCCGGCCGGCTGAGCGCCTACACGCTTGGTTCGTGGTTGGCTTAGGCATATCGGAGTTCATTCCATGTCTAAGCATACGGAGTTCATTCCCATTCTAAGGTTTTGAGCCATGATGCACATGCTGGGCTTGGGCATGTGCTGGTGCCGCATTTTTTTCGCTCGGGGCACCATCGTCGGAGCATCGTCGGATAGCCTAACCGGCGGCATTAGGGGTTTCGACGATTGGGGGGCCCGGGGGATGTTCGCACATATGTGCGATGGGTGCTGGTACTTGGCCTTATATTAGCCCCTATCCCTCATCAAACCTCAAAGCTCACACACCCTTAAATAGCATTTGAGATTTTATAATTTGCTGCCAGTAGCCACTAAGTGTCTGAAATGGGGACACTTTTTTCAAACGATCACAAAATCTTCTCCACTTCGAGTTTTTAGCTAAAGTTTTTTGTGCATGCCAACAAGAATACAAGGATCACCTTTACCAAATTTGGGGAGAAAACTCTTTCTAAATAATTTTAAAAAAATCCCAAACCGCAAAAAGTTTCAAAATTTATGAAAAATAGAAAACGGGTCATCTTGCCACGAAACTTCACATGAAGGCTTAGGGGACCATTGTATGAATTTATACACCGTAAAAATGGCATTGGCATGGAAGAAATATGAAGATGTGCTTGAACCCACCTACCACCCGTTCGATCCTCGATTTACGCATCCTACCTCTCTGGTCGACTGAGCGCCCGCACGCTCGTTTCGTGGGTTGACTTAGGCATATGGAGTTCATCCCCAGTCTAAGCATACGGAGTTCATTCCCAGTCCAAGATTAGACTGGACCAAGGGCTGCAGCATCAGGATCGGTAGCACGCAGAGGGGACCGAGTCGATCCTCGGCTTACGCATTCTGCCTCTCCGGTCGGCTGAGCGCCCCCACGCCTGTTTCATGAGTTGGCTTAGGCATAGCGAGTTCATTCCATGTCTGAGCCCCAGCTGGACCGACGGTTGTGGCAGTGGGACTGACAGCACTTAGAGGGGGACCAAGCCGATCCCTGGCTTACGTATTATGCCTCTCCGGCTGGTTCAGTGCCCACTCGCTCGTTTCGTGGGTTGACTTAGGCATACGGAGTTCATTCCCAGTCTAAGATCAGACTGGATTGAGGGTTGCGGTAGCAGGATCGATAGCACAAAGGGGGGACCAGGCCGATCCTCGGTTTGCGAATTCTACCTCTCCGATCGACTGAGCGCCCGCACGCTCGTTTCGTGGGTTGGCTTAGGGATACGAAGTTCATTCCATGTCTAAGCATGAGGAGTTAACTCCCAGTCAAATATTTTGAGCCACGGTGCACATGTTGGGCTCGAGCATGTGCTAGTGCGACATATTTTTTGCCCGGGGCACCATCGTCGGAGCATTGTCGGAGAGCCTAACCGGCGGCATTGGGGGTTTCAGCGATTGGGGGGGTCAGAGGGGTGTGCGCACATGATGTGCGATGGGTGCTGGTACTTGTGTCACGGGCTCTGACCTTAGACTCAGAAATCATGCGGCCTTAGGCTTGGAATCTCGTCGTAGAACAACAAGAGGGCTGATTATGCAAGTTAAAGAGAAACAGGATAAGAAGGCAGAATTCTAGAAATGCTTTTGTATTCACTGAAACGGAAGTGTTTGATGGTGTACAAATAAGGGAGGAGTAGCCCTCTATTTATAGTTAAGGCTCCAGCTTACATTTAATGGCAATATCCCTAGAATAAAGGCAAAAATCACGGGATTATACAGATTACAATCAATCAGGATGCTAACTCCTAATTTTCAGGGTTAACCAAATCTACCAGGATGCTACTGCTGATCCTGCCTGCTTCAAGAAGCTTCCCTTGCGTGTCTAGCACCTTGGGCCCTTTTGGATGTGGTGCGAGTAGCTTGTATGCCAGGCCTTGGTCTCACGGGCTGGCCTGCAAGTTGGGCGGGTGTTTTGAACTCATTTGCTAGGCTTTGCACACAGATACCCGCCAACACGCCTGGTCTACGGGCCTCAACCTCTGGCTCACCTGCTGGTGCGCCTGATGTGCTGGCGCACCCACCCAGGGTATGGCATTCTCCCCCACTTGATTGTGCAATGCCCTCGTTACGTCTTCTACATGGTACTACCTAATCTGGTCCCCGAACTGCCATAAGTCATCTGCTGGTTCCCAACTTGTCTCATTATCTGGAAGTCCCTTCTAATGCACCAAATACTCTTGTCTTGGCTGATAGTTCTTCTGTCTCACCTCCTGGTCAGCTATGATGTTGTGGACCTCTTTCTCATATGAGGCCCTTGCTCTCAATGGTGCACACTTTGACTCTGCCTGTCCTGGATCTCCCTCATCTTCATGGAACGGCTTGAGCATGCTGACATGGAACACTGGGTGTACCCTCAACTTGGGTGGCATATCCAGCTTGCAGGCAACCTTGACTACCCTCTTGACTACTCAAAAAGGTCCCTCATACCTTCAGACTAGGCCTTTGTGCAGCCTCGTATGGCGCACAATGGGATGCAGCTTCACCAACACCAAGTTTCCAACCTGGAACTGCACGTCCCGCCTATTCTGGTCTGCCCACTTCTTCGACCTCTCAGTCGCCTTGTGTAGACAAACTCTGGCCAAGTCAGTTTGCTCCTGCCATGCCTTGGCAAACTTGTATGCTATTGGATTCGGCCCTGTATAACTTGCAGCAATTAAACCGGGTGTTAGTGGTTGTTGCCCTGTCACAACCTCAAATGGGCTCTGGTTCGTTGCCTCGCTCTTTTGCAAGTTGTAGGAAAACTATGCAATATCTAGTAGCTTTGGCCAGTCCCTTTGTGTGGCACTCACATAGTGCCTGAGGTAGACCTCCAATAGTCCATTCACTCGTTCTGTCTGCCCATCGATCTGTGAATGCAAGCTAGTGGAAAAGTTCAAGTCTGACCCCAATAGCTTGAACAACTCAGTCCAGAACCTACCCGTGAAACGCCCATCCCGATCACTAACAATGGTCCTCAGCACTCCCCAGTACTTAACCATGTTCTTCAGGAACAATTGAGCTGCCTCTTCAGTTGGGCACTCCTTGGTTGCTGGAATGAAGATTCCATACTTGGAAAACCTGTCCACCATTACCATGATGCTTCGAAACCCTTCTGCTTTGGGTAGACCAACTATAAAGTCCAGAGAAACACTCTCCTATGGTCACTCTGGCACTGGCAATGGCTCCAAGAGATCGCCTGGTTTCTTGAACTCCACCTTGTCCTGTTGGCACACAAGACAAGTCTTCACATAGGCCTCCACATCGTCCCTCATGTGCGGCCAGTAGTACCGATCCTCGATCAGCGTCAAGGTACGGCTCACTCCGGGGTGTCCAGCCCACCTTGAATCATGGCATTATTGTAAAACTTCCTTGCAGAGCTTTTCGTGCTACGACACAAATAGTCTACTGCCCTTGGTGTACAGCAAGCCATCCTACAACCAAAACTGCCTAGTCTTACCTTGCTGGGTGTACTCTATCAAAGCCTTGGCTGTAAGATCATGCGCAAGTCCCTTCTTGATACGCGGCACCAGTGACCCCTTTGGTTGGCTAATGGCAGCAAGGTTAGCCTTCCTACTCAGGGCGTCTGCCACTAGGTTCACCCACCCTGACTTGTACTCCATCTGGAAATCAAATTCTGTAAGAAAATCTTGCCATCTCGCTTGCTTGGGGGATAGCTTCTTCTGTGTCTGAAAGTAGCTGGTCACCACATTGTCCGTCCTAACCATGAACCTCAACCTCAACAGGTAATGGCACCAAGTGCACATGTAGTGCACCACTGCAATCATCTCTTTCTCTTGGACCGTGTACTTGCACTTAGTCTCGTTCAGCTTCCTACTCTCGAACGCGACTGGATATCCCTCTTGCATCAACATGCCCCCTATGGCAAAGTCTGATGCATCTGTATGCACCTCATACGGCTTGGCATGGTCTGGCAAGGCCAAGACTAGCTCCTCGATCACAGCCCGCTTCAACCTATCAAAGGCTTCCTGGCACCCTACGCTCCATTCCCATGCTTTGCCTTTCTTTAGCAAGTCAGTCAATGGCGTGGCTATTGCTGAGTGACCTTTGATGAAGTGCCTGTAGTAGTTGACCAGCCCAAGGAACGATCTCAACTCAGTGACCTTGGCTGGCGGTTGCCACTGCAGGGTGGCATGTATCTTGCCTTCATCCGTGCGTATCCTGCCACCTCCCATTATGTGGCCAAGGAACGGGATCTTCTATTGGGCGAATGAGCACTTCTCCCTCTTGACAAATATATTGTGCGCCTACAACACCTCGAACACCTGTCTCTAGTGGTCTACATGCTCCCCCAAAGTCTGACTGTAGATCACAATGTCATCCAAATAAACCACAACAAATCGACTAAGGAATGACCAAAGTACCTTATTCATAAGGGTGCAGAATGTTGCTGGGGCGTTCGTGAGTCCGAAAGGCATCACCAAGAACTCATACGAACCATACCGAGTGACACATGTTGTCTTTGGCTCATCTCCCTCCGTGATCCTGACTTGATAGTAGCCTGACCTCAAATCCAGCTTGGTGAACCACCTTGCGCTCCCAAGTTGATCGAACAAGTTCGCAATGAGTTGGATGGGGTACTTGTTCTTGATGGTCAGCTTGTTCAAAGCTCAGTAGTCTATCCACAGCCGCAACAACCCATCATGCTTGCGCTGAAATAGAATCGGTACACCATAGGGTACCTTCGATGGCCTAATGAAGCTAGCATCATCTAACTCTTTAAGTTGCTTCCTCAACTCTTCCAACTCTGGTGGAGACATTCGGTAAAGGGCTCTAGCTGGTGGCTTGGCCTCGAACACCAGCTCGATCTTATGGTCCACCTCCCTCTTAGGTGGTAGCTTGCTAGGTAGCTTTACGGGCATCACATCACTAAAGGTCTTTAGCACATTTAGCACCTCCAAGGGTGACTCGATCTCCTTCTCCCTTGGCTCATCATATTTCAGGGCTGTCAAGAAGGTGTCTTCTTGTCTGCTTACCACCTTGGCAAATTGGATGGCTGACACCACCCGCGACCCAACTCCAGACCCTCTCCTCAATGGCACTAGGCATTGGCACCGTGCATCCAAGATGCAAACACAATCGGCAAAAGGCACAAGGAGGGCGTTAATCTGAACAAGGAAATCCAACCCAATCAAAACTCATAGTCGTCAAGGGGTATTACCTTAATGGTCTCCTTGCCTTTCCAGTCTCCAAGCTGTAACTCCACTCCTTGCGCTACTCCAATGGCTGAAACTTCATTGGAGTTCACTGTTTTGATGGTACCAGTCCCTTTCTGCACCTTTAGTCTGAGCTTCCGAGCTCTATCACCTGAAATAAAAAGATGTGAGGCACCTGTGTCCACCAGTGCGCTCACCTTCTAACCTGCAACCACCAGATCTGTAAACATCAAGCCCTTTGGCTTGCAGTTCCCCTTACTCTGGACAGCATTGAGCACCAATGACCCAAGCTTTGCAGCCTCTGACTCTGGCTCCTCGTCAGACTCCTTGTCTATAGCAGCCAACTTGCCTTTCTGCGGGTAATTGCATGCTACGTGGCTCCCTCCACATAGGTAGCATGCTAGTGGCTCTCGGTCCCCCTTTGCTTTCCACTTGCCTGCTGGTGGCTTCCTTTCGCCATCCTCGGTTGAACGGTCTCGATCTCCATCCTTGGACTCCCGATCATGATCCTTCCCCTTGGACTACTTCTTTCGATCCCTATCATCCATGCCCTTATCCTTGGGCTTGGTAGACTCAAACTTGTTCAAAGGCTTGAACTCTATCAAGGCCTCGGTAGTAGTCATGGCTTTAGCCAAGTCATGAACTCCTCTCTTTTGTAGCTCATGCTTCACCCACGGCTTCAGCCCATCCATGAAAGCAAATAAGGCGTCCTTCTTGCCTAGATCTGAGATCTGTAGCATCAGTTCAGAGAATTTCTGGACATACTCCTTTATGTCCCCTTGCTGGCTCAGCCTGCGTAACTTTGCCCGTGCCTCATCATCGGCATGCTCTGGGTAAAATTATTCTTTGAACTCCTTTTGGAACTCTACCCAGGTTCCAATCTTGGTGCTCCCACGCCTGACATCATCACACCTGTGCCTTTACCACAATAAGGTTACATCAGTGAGATACATAGTAGCGGTGCTTACCTTTATCACCTCGTCTTGCATGCCCATGGCCTAGAAGTACTGCTCCATACCCCAAAGGTAGTTATCTACTTCCTTGTCCACCCTAGTCCCCTTGAACTTCTTAGGCTTGGGGACATCCAATCTGGACTTGGACACTCTAGCAAACATGCCATTCCTAATGGCAGTTTTGCAAGCAACGAGCTCACTGGTAAGCTCTTCCATCCGCTGGCGCATAGCCTCCATGCCATCGCCCAAGGTCAGCACTTCAGCCTCCAAGGTCTGATTCTTTTGGGTGAACACGTCCAAGCCTTTGTTGAGAGCAGCTTGCAGCTCACTTTGGATCTCTTCCCTTATGGAGTCTAGTGATGCAATGTGAGTCTTTACCCCCTCAAGCTTCTCCCCCATGTCACCCATGGTCACCACTACCTTGGCCAGCCTACCGTCCATGGTAGACCAGATATATCTAGAACTGGCTTTCCTCCCTCTTCCATGCCCATTCTCCTAGGCCTTTGGTTGTTGGTTAGCAGCGTCACTTTGGGATGCCATCTCCTCTAACCTACACAACACAAACACGCAGAATCAAACTTGCTCTGATACCAATTGTCACGAGCTCCGACCTTAGACTCAGAAACCGTGCGGCCTTAGGCTTGGAATCTCCTCCTTTATGCCTAAGTCAGCCTAAAACACAAGTGTACAGGCACTAGAACAACAGGAAAGGCTGATTACCCAAGTTAAAGAGAAACAGGATAAGAAGGTAGAATTCTGGAAATGCTCTTGTATTCACTGAAACATAAGTGTTTGATGGTGTACAAATGAGGGAGGAGTAGCCCTCTATTTATAGTTGAGGCTCCAACTTACACTTAATGGCAATATCCCTAGAATAAAGGCTAAAATCATGGGATTATACAGATTACAATCAATTAGGATGCTAATTCCTGATTTTCAGGGTCAACCAAATCTGCCAGGATGCTACTGCTGATCCTGCCTACTTCCAGAATCTTCCCTTGCATGTCCAGCACCTTGGGCCCTTCTGGATGTGGTGCGGGCAGCTTGTATGCCAGGCCTTGGTCTCATGGGCTGGCCTGCAAGTTGGGCGGGAGTTCTAAACTCGCTTGCTAGACTTTGCGCGTAGATACCCGCCAGCGCGCCTGGTCTGCGGGCCTTAACATTTGGCTCACCAGCTGGTGCGCCTGATGTGCCTGGCATGCCCTTCCCAGTGTGTGACACTTGGACCTTATATTGACCCTTTATACCTCATCAAACCTCGAGAAACTCACACCCCTTTAAATAGCATTTGAGATTTTATAGGTTTGCTGCCAATAGCCATTCAAGTGTCTAAAATGGGGACACTTTTTTCAAACGGTCACAAAATCTTCTCCACTTCGATTTTTTAGCTGAATTTTTTTGTGCATGCCAACAAAAATACAAGGATCACCTCTACCAAATTTGGGGACAAAAATCTTTCTAAAAAAATTTTAAAAAATCCCGAACTGCAAAATGTTTCAAAAATAGAAAACGAGTCATCTTGCCACGAAACTTCACATGAATGCCTAGGGGACCATTGTATGAATTTACAAGCCATAAAAATGGCATTGGCATAGCAAAAATATGAAGATGTGCTTAAACCCACCTACCACCCGTTCGATCCCCGGCTTGCGCATCCTACCTCTTTGGTCGGCTGAGTGCCCGCATGCTCATTTCGTGGGTTAACTTAGGCATACGGAGTTCATCCCTAGTCTAAGCATACGGAGTTCATTCCCAGTCTAAGATCGGATCGGATTGAGGGTTGTGGTAGCAGGATCGACAGCATGCAGAGGTGACCGAGCCAATCCCCAGCTTACACATTCTGCCTCTCCGGCCTGCTGAACGCCCGCATGCCCATTTTATGGGTTGGCTTAGGCATAGGGAGTTCATTCCATGTCTAAGCCCCAGCCGAACCGAGGGTTGTGGCAGTGGGACCGGTAGTACGCAGAGGGGGACCGAGCCAATCCCCGGCTTGCGCATTATGCCTCTCCGACCGGCTCAGTGCCCGTACGCTTGTTTCATGGGTTGACTTAGGCATACGGAGTTCATTCCCAATCTAAGATTGGACTGGACCGAGGGTTGCAATCACAGGATCGACAGCATGCAGGGGGGACTAGACCGATCCCCGGCTTGCACATCTACCTCTCCGGTTGGCCGAGTGCCTGCACGCTCGTTTCATGGGTTGGCTTGGGCATACGGAGTTCATTCCATGTCTAAGCATACAGAGTTCATTCCCAGTCTATGATTTGACCAGACCGAGGGTTGCGGCAGCAGGATCGGTAGCACGCAGGGGGGGACCAGGCCGATCCTCAGCTTACGTATTCTGCCTCTTCGGCCGGCTAAGCGTCTGCACGCTCGTTTCGTGGGTTGGCTTAGGCATACGGAGTTCATTCCATGTCTAAGCCACAATCGGACTGAGGGTTATGGCAGTAGGATCGACAGCGGGATCGGTAGCACGTAGAGGGGGACCGGGCTGATCCCCGACTTGCGCATTATGCCTCTCCGGCTGGCCTCTCTGGTCGGCTTAGCGCTCGCATCCTCGTTTCGTGGGTTGACTTAGGCTTACGAAGTTCATCTGCAATCTAAGCATACGGAGTTCATTCCCAGTCTAAGATCAGATCAGACTGAGGGTTGCGGCAGCAGGATCTACAGCATGCTAGGCTTTGCTTGTAGATACGTGCCAGCACGTCGAGTTTATGGGCCTTTTTTCAAATGGGGGCATTTTTTTCAAAAGGTCACAAAATCTTCTCCACTTCGAGTTTTTAGCTGAATGTTTTTGTGCATGCCAACAAAAATACAGGGATCGCCTCTACCAAATTTGGGGACAAAACTCTTTCTAAAAAAATTTTAAAAAATCTTGAACAGCAAAAAGTTTTGAAAATCATGAAAAATAGAAAACGGGTTGTCTTGCCACGAAACTTCACATGAAGGCTTAGGGGACCATTGTATGAATTTACACACCATAAAAATGGCATTGGCATGGCAAAAATATGAAGATGTGCTTGAACCCAGCCACCCAACACCCGTTCGATCCCCGGCTTACGCATCCTGCCTCTCTGGTCTGCTGTGCGCCCGCTCGCTCATTTCGTGGGTTGACTTAGGCATACGGAGTTCATCCCCAATCTAAGCATACAGAGTTCATTCCCAGTCTAAGATCGGACTGGAACGAGGGTTGTGGCAGCAGGATCGACATCACGCAGGGGGGACGAGGCCGTTCCCCGGCTTGCGCATTCTGCCTCTCCGACCGGCTGAGCGCCCGCACACCCGTTTCGTGGGTTGGCTTAGGCATAGGGAGTTCATTCCATGTCTAAGCCCCAACCGGAATAAAGGTTGTGGTAACGGGACCGGCAGCACGCAGAGGGGGATCGGACTGATCCCCGGCTTGCGCATTATCCCTCTCCAATCGGCTCAGCGCCTACTCGCTCGTTCCATGGGTTGACTTAGGCATACGGAGTTCATTCCCAGTCAAAGATTGAACCAGACTGAGGGTTGCGGTAGTAGGATCGATAGCACGTAGGAGGGATCGGGCCGATCCCCGGCTTGCACATCCTGCCTCTCCGGTCGGCTGAGCGTACGCACGCTTGTTTCGTGGGTTGGCTTAGGCATACGGAGTTCATTCCATGTCTAAGCATAAGGACTTCATTCCCAGTATAAGATCAGACCGAACCGAGGGTTGCGGTAACAGGACCAGCAGCAGGATCGACAGCACGCAGGGGGGACCAAGCAGATCCCCGACTTGTGCATTCTGCCTCTCCGATCGATTGAGCGCTGCACACTCGTTTCGTGGGTTGGCTTAGGCATACGGAGTTCATTCCATGTCTAAGCCCTAGCTGTACCAAGGGTTCTAGCAGCAGGACCGATAGTGGGATCGGCAGCACGCTGAGTGGGATCGGGCTGATCCCCGGCTTGTGCATTATGCCTCTCTGGCCGGCCTCTCCGATTGGCTGAGCGCCCGCACACTCGTTTCGTGGGTTGACTTAGGCATACAAAGTTCATCCCCAGTCTAAGCATACGGAGTTCATTCCCAGTCTATGATCAGACTGGACCGAGGGTTGTGACAGCAGGATCAATAGCACGCAGGAGGGACCGGGTCGATCCCCGGCTTACGCATTATGCCTCTTCGGTCTGCTGAGCGCCCGCACGCTCGTTTCATGGGTTGGCTTAGGCATAGGGAGTTCATTCCATGTCTAAAACCCAGCCGGACCGAGGGTTGTGGCAGCGGGATCGACAGCACGTAGAAAGGGACCGGGCTAATCCCCGACTTGCGCGTTATGCCTCTTCGGCCAGCTCAGCGCCAGCACGCTCGTTTCATGGGTTGACTTATGCATATAGAGTTCATTCTCAGTCTAAGAACAGATCGGACCGAGGGTTGCAGCAGCAGGATCGATAGCACGCAGGGGGGGACCGGGCCGATCCCCAGCTTGCGCATTTTGCCTCGTCGACCAGCTGAGCGCCCGCACGCTCGTTTTGTGGGTTGGCTTAGGCATGCGGAATTCATTTCATGTCTAAGCATACGGTGTTCATTCCTAGTCTAAAATTTTGAGCCACGGTGCACATGCTGGGCTCGGGCAAGTGCTTGTACTGCATTTATTTTGCCTGGGGCACCATCACCGGAGCATCGCTGGAGAGCCTAACCGGCGGCATTAGAGGTTCCGACGATTGCGGGGGCCGGGGGGTGTACGCACATGATGTGCGATGGCTGCCAGTACTTGGCCCTTCTATTGGCCCCCTATCCCTCATCAAACCTCGAGAACTCACACCCCCTTAAAGAGCATTTGAGATTGTATAGGTTTGTTGCCAGTAGCCATTAAAGTGTTTGAAATGGGGACACTTTTTTCAAACAGTCACAAAATCTTCTCCACTTTGAGTTTTTAGCTAAATTTTTTTGTGCGTGCTAAAAAAAATACAAGGATCACCTCTACTAAATTTGGGGACAAAAATCTTTCTAATAAAATTTTAAAAAATCTTGAACCGCAAAAAGTTTCAAAAATCATGAAAAATAGAAAACGGGTCGTCTTACCACGAAACTTCACATGAAGGCTTAGGGGACCATTGTATGAATTTACAAGCCATAAAAATGGCATTGGCATGGCAGAAATATGAAGATGTGCTTGAACACACCTACCACCTGTTCGATCCCCGGCTTGCGCATCCTGCCTCTCTGGTCGGCTGAGCACCCGTACGCTTGTTTCGTGGGTTGACTTAGGCATACAGAGTTCATCCCCAGTCTAAGCATACAGAGTTCATTCCCAGTCTAATATCAGACCAGACCGAGGGTTGTAGTAGCAGGATCGATAGCATGTAAGGGGGATCGGGCCGATCCCCGACTTACGCATTCTGCCTCTCTACCGACTGAGATCCCGTACACCCGTTTCGTGGGTTGGCTTAGGCATAGCGAGTTGATTCCATGTCTAAGCCCTGGCCAAACTGAGGGTTGGGGCAATGGAACTGGCAGCACGCAGAGGGGGTCCGGGCCAATCCCCGGCTTGTGCATTATGCCTCTCCGGCCAGCTCAGCACCCGCACGCTCATTTCATGGGTTGACTTAGGCATATGGAGTTCATTCCCAGTCTAAGATCGGACTGGACCGAGGGTTGTGCAGTAGGATTGAGAGCATGTAGGGGGGACTAGGTTGATCCCCGGCTTGCACATTCTGCCTCTCTGCCCGGTTGAGCGCCGGTACGCTCGTTTCATGGGTTGGCCTAGGCATACGGAGTTTATTCCATGTCTAAGCATACGGAGTTCATTCCTAGTCTAAGATCGGATCGGATTGAAGGTTGCGACAGCAGGACCCGTAGCAAGATCGACAGCATGCAGGGGGGACCGAGCTGATCCTCGGCTTGCGCATTCTGCCTCTCCAGTCGGCTGAGCACCCGTACGCCCATTTCGTGGGATGGCTTAGGCATAGAGAGTTCATTCCATGTCTAAGCCCCAGTCGGACCGAGGGTTGTGGTAGCGAGACTGGCAGCACGTAGAGGGGGATCGGGTCGATCCCTGGCTTGTGCATTATGCCTCTTCGATCGGCTCAGCGTCTGCACGCTCTTTTCGTGGGTTGACTTATGCATACGTAGTTCATTTCCAGTCTAAGATCGGACCAGACTGAGGGTTACGTTAGCAGGATCGATAGCACGCAGGGGGGATTGAGCCGATCCCCGGCTTACGCATTCTGCCTGTCCGATCGGCTGACTGCCCGCACGCTCGTTTCGTGGGTTGGCTTAGGCATACGAAGTTCATTCCATGTCTAAGAATACAGAGTTCATTCCCAGTCTAAGATTTTGAGCGACGGTGCACATGCTGGGCTCGGGCATGTGCTGGTGTCGCATTTTTTTCGCCTGGGGCACCATCGTTGGAGTATCGACGGAGAGCCTAACCGACGGCAATAGGGGTTCTGATGATTGGGGGGAGCGGGGGGTGTGCGCACATGATGCGTGATGGGTGCTGGTACTTGGCCCTTATATTGGTCGCCTATCCCTCATCAAACCTTGATAACTCACACCCCCTTAAAGAGCATTTGAGATTTTATAGGTTTGCTGCCAGTAGCCATTAAAGTGTCTGAAATGGGGACATTTTTTTCAAATGGTCGCAAAATCTTCTCCACCTCGAGTTTTTAGCTAAATTTTTTTGTGCATCCCAAAAAAAATACAAGGATCACCTCTACCAAATTTGGGGACAAAACTCTTTCTAAAAAAATTTTAGCAAATCCCGAACCGTAAAAAGTTTCGTAAAATTGTGAAAAATAGAAAACGGGTCGTCTTGCTACGAAACTTCACATGAAGGCTTAGGGGACCATTGTATGAATTTACAGGAAATAAAAATCTCATTGGAATGGCAGAAATATGAAGATGTGCTTGAACCCACCTACCACCCATTCGATCCCCAGCTTGTGCATCCTGCCTCTCTGGTCGGCTGAGCGCCCGGATGCTCGTTTCGTGGTTTGACTTAGGCATATGGAGATCATCCCCAGTCTAAGCATACGGAGTTCATTCCCAGTCTAAGATCGGACCGGACCGAGGGTTGCGGCAGCAGGATCGACAGCACGTAAGAGGCACCGAGTCAATCCCCGGCTTACGCATTCTGCCTCTTCGGCCGACTGAGCACCCGCACGCCCATTTCGTAGATTGGCTTAGGTATAGGGAGTTCATTCCATGTCTAAGCCGCAGTCGGACTGAGGGTTGTGGCAGCAGGACCGACAGCACGTAGAGGGGGACCGGGCCGATCCCCGGCATGCGCATTATGCCTCTCCGACTGGCTCAGCGCTCACACACTCATTTCATGGGTTGACTTAGGCATACGGAGTTCATTCCCAGTCTAAGATCTGATCGGACTGCAGGTTGCGGCTGCATGATTGACAGCACGCAGGAGGGATCGGGCTAGTCCTCGGCTTGCGTATTCTGCCTCTCCGGCTAGCTGAGCGCTTGCACACTCGTTTCATGGTTTGGCTTAGGCATACAGAGTTCATTCCATGTCTAAGCGTACGGAGTTCATTCCTAGTCTAAGATAGGATCGGACTGAAGGTTGCGGCAGCAGGACCGGCACCAAGATCGACAGCACGCAGGGGGGATCGGGTCGATCACCGGTTTGTGCATTCTCGCTCTCCGACCGGCTGAGTGCCCACAGGCTCATTTCATGGGTTGACTTAGGCATACGGAGTTCATTCCCAGTCTAAGATCGAACCAGACCGAGGGTTGCGATCGCAGGATCGGTAGTACGTAGGGGGGATCGGGTCGATCCCCGGCTTACGCATTTTAACTCTCCGACCGGCTGAGTGCCCGCACGCCCGTTTCGTGGGTTGGCTTAGGCATAAGGAGTTCATTCCATGTCTAAACGCTAGCCAGACCAAGGATTGTGGCAGTGGGACCGGCAGCACGTAGAGGGGGACCGGGGCCGATCCTTCGGCTTGGCGCATTCTGCCTTCTCGACTGACTGAGCGCCCGCACGTTCATTTCGTGGTTGGCTTAGGCATACGGAATTCATTCCATGTCTAAGAATAATGGAGTTTATTTCCATCTAGAGTTGAAGCCACGGTGCACAATCGCTTGGGCTCGGGCATGTGTTAGTGTCACATTTTTTTCACCCGAGCAACATCGTCGAACCATCGTCGGAGAGCCTATCGACCGGCATTGAGGGTTCCTGAGATTGGGGGGGCTTGTGGGGTGTGTGCACATGTGTGTGATGGGTGCATGTACTTGGCCCTTATATTGGCCCCTATCCTCATCAAACTTGAGAACTCACACCCCTTAAAGAGGATTTGAGATTTATAGGTTTGCTGGCCCAGTAGCAATTAAAGTGTCTAAAATGGGGACACTTTTTTCAATCGGTCACAAAATCTTCTCCACTTTGAGTTTTTAGCTGAATTGTTTTTTGCATGCCAACAAAAATACAAGGATCACCTCTACCAAATTTGGGGACAAAAATCTTTCTAAAAAAATTTGAAAAAATCTCGAACCGCAAAAAGTTTTGAAAATCATAAAAAATAGAAAACGGGTCGTCTTGCCACAAAACTTCACAGGAAGGCTTAGGGGACCATTGTATGAATTTACAAGCCATAAAAATGGCATTGGCATGGTAGAAATATAAAGATGTGCTTGAACCCACCTAGCACCCGTTTGATCCCCGGCTTGCGCATCCTACCTCTCTGGTCGGCTGAGCGTCCGCACGCTCATTTCGTGGGTTAACTTAGGCATACGGAGTTCATCCCTATTCTAAGCATACGAAGTTCATTCCCAGTCTAAGATAGGACCGAACCGAGGGTTGCGGCAGCAGGATCGGCAGCATGTAGGGGGACCGGGCCGATCCCTGACTTGCGCATTCTACCTCTCCGGCCGGCTTAGTGCCCGCACACCCGTTTCGTGGGTTGGCTTAGGCATAGGGAGTTCATTCCATGTCTAAGCCCCATCTGGATCGACGGTTGTGGCAGTGGGATCGGCACCACGTAGAGGGGGACCAGATCGATCCCCGACTTACGCATTATGCCTCTCCGATCGGCTTAGCACCCACACGCTCATTTCGTGGGTTGACTTAGGCATATGGAGTTCATCCCCAGTCTAAGCATACGGAGTTCATTCTCAGTCTAAGATCAGATCGGATCAAGGGTTGCGAAAGCAGGATCGACAACACTCAGAGGGGACCAGGTTGATCCTCGGCTTGCGCATTCTGCCTCTCCTATATGCTGGGTGCCCACACGCCCGTTTCATGGGTTGGCTTAGGCATAGGGAGTTCATTCCATGTCTAAGCCCCAGCCGGACCAAGGGTTGTAGTGGCAGGACCGGCAGCACGTAGAGGGGGACCGGGCCGATCCCCGACTTGCGCATTCTACCTCTTCGATCGGTTGAGCGCCCGCACGCTTATTTCGTGGGTTGGCTTAGGCATACAGAGTTCTTTCCCAGTCTAAGCTTTTGAGCCATGGTGCACATGCTGGGCTCGGGCATGTGCTGGTACCGCATTTTTTTCGCACGGGGCACCATCACCAGAGCATCATCGGAGAGCCTAACCGACGACATTTGGGGTTCCCACGATTGGGGGGGCCAGGGGGTGTGCGCACATGATGTGCGATGGGTGCTGGTACTTGGCCCTTATATTGGCCCCCTATCCCTCATCAAACCTTGAGAACTCACACCCCCCTTAAAGAGCATTTGAGATTATATAGGTTTGCTGCCAGTAGCCATTAAAGTGTCTAAAATGGGGACACTTTTTTCAAATGATCACAAAATCTTCTCCACTTCGAGTTTTTAGCTGAATTGTTTTTTGCATGCCAAAAAAAGTACAAGGATCACCTCTACCAAATTTGGGGACAAAAATCTTTCTAAAAAAATTTGAAAAAATCTCGAACCGCAAAAAGTTTTGAAAATCATAAAAAATAGAAAACGGGTCGTCTTGCCACAAAACTTCACAGGAAGGCTTAGGGGACCATTGTATGAATTTACAAGCCATAAAAATGGCATTGGCATGGCAGAAATATGAAGATGTACTTGAACCCACCTACCACCCGTTCGATCCCCGACTTTCGCATCCTGCCTCTCTGGTCGGCTGAGCGTCCATATGCTCGTTTCGTGGGTTGACTTAGGCATTCAGAGTTCATCCTCATCTAAGCATATGGAGTTCATTCCTAGTCAAAGATCAGACCGAACTGAGGATTGTGGCAGTAGGATCGGTAGCACACAAAGGGGACCGAGCCGATCCCCGGCTTGTGCATTCTGCCTCTCCAGTCGGTTGAGTGCCCGCACGCCCATTTCATGGGTTGGCTTAGGCATAGGGAGTTCATTCCATGTCTAAGCGCCAGCCGGACCAAGGGTTGTAGTAGCAGGACTGGCAGCCCGTAGAGGGGGACCGGGTTGGTCCCCGACTTGCGCATTCTCCCTCTTCGATCGGTTGAGCGCCCGCACGCTCATTTCGTGGGTTGGCTTAGGCATACAGAGTTCTTTCCCAGTCTAAGCTTTTGAGCCATGGTGCACATGCTGGGCTCGGGCATGTGCTGGTACCGCATTTTTTTCGCACGGGGCACCATCACCAGAGCATCATCGGAGAGCCTAACCGACGACATTTGGGGTTCCCACGATTGGGGGGGCCAGGGGGTGTGCGCACATGATGTGCGATGGGTGCTGGTACTTGGCCCTTATATTGGCCCCCTATCCCTCATCAAACCTTGAGAACTCACACCCCCCTTAAAGAGCATTTGAGATTATATAGGTTTGCTGCCAGTAGCCATTAAAGTGTCTAAAATGGGGACACTTTTTTCAAATGATCACAAAATCTTCTCCACTTCGAGTTTTTAGCTGAATTGTTTTTTGCATGCCAAAAAAAGTACAAGGATCACCTCTACCAAATTTGGGGACAAAAATCTTTCTAAAAAAATTTTAAAAAATCTTGAACCGCAAAAAGTTTTGAAAATCGTGAAGAATAGAAAACGGGTCGTCTTGCCATGAAACTTCACATGAAGGCTGAGGGGACCATTGTATGAATTTACAAGCCATAAAAATGGCATTGGCATGGCAGAAATATGAAGATGTACTTGAACCCACCTACCACCCGTTCGATCCCCGACTTTCGCATCCTGCCTCTCTGGTCGGCTGAGCGTCCATATGCTCGTTTCGTGGGTTGACTTAGGCATTCAGAGTTCATCCCCATCTAAGCATATGGAGTTCATTCCTAGTCAAAGATCAGACCGAACTGAGGATTGTGGCAGTAGGATCGGTAGCACACAAAGGGGACCGAGCCGATCCCCGGCTTGTGCATTCTGCCTCTCCAGTCGGTTGAGTGCCCGCACGCCCGTTTCATGGGTTGGCTTAGGCATAGGGAGTTCATTCCATGTATAAGCCCCAGCCGGACCAAGGGTTGTAGTAGCAGGACCGGCAGCACGTAGAGGGGGACCGGGCCGATCCCCGACTTGCGCATTCTACCTCTTCGATCGGTTGAGCGCCCGCACGCTTATTTCGTGGGTTGGCTTAGGCATACAGAGTTCTTTCCCAGTCTAAGCTTTTGAGCCATGGTGCACATGCTGGGCTCGGGCATGTGCTGGTACTGCATTTTTTTCGCACGGGGCACCATCACCAGAGCATTATCGGAAAGCCTAACCGACGACATTTGGGGTTCCCACGATTGGGGGGGCCAGGGGGTGTGCGCACATGATGTGCGATGGGTGCTGGTACTTGGCCCTTATATTGGCCCCCTATCCCTCATCAAACCTTGAGAACTCACACCCCCCTTAAAGAGCATTTGAGATTATATAGGTTTGCTGCCAGTAGCCATTAAAGTGTCTAAAATGGGGACACTTTTTTCAAATGATCACAAAATCTTCTTCACTTCGAGTTTTTAGCTGAATTTTTTTTTGCATGCCAAAAAAAGTACAAGGATCACCTCTACCAAATTTGGGGACAAAAATCTTTCTAAAAAAATTTAAAAAAATCTTGAACCGCAAAAAGTTTTGAAAATCGTAAAGAATAGAAAACGGGTCGTCTTGCCATGAAACTTCACATGAAGGCTGAGGGGACCATTGTATGAATTTACAAGCCATAAAAATGGCATTGGCATGGCAGAAATATGAAGATGTACTTGAACCCACCTACCACCCGTTCGATCCCCGACTTTCGCATCCTGCCTCTCTGGTCGGCTGAGCGTCCATATGCTCGTTTCGTGGGTTGACTTAGGCATTCAGAGTTCATCCCCATCTAAGCATATGGAGTTCATTCCTAGTCAAAGATCAGACCGAACTGAGGATTGTGGCAGTAGGATCGGTAGCACACAAAGGGGACCGAGCCGATCCCCGGCTTGTGCATTCTGCCTCTCCAGTCGGTTGAGTGCCCGCTCGCCCGTTTCATGGGTTGGCTTAGGCATAGGGAGTTCATTCCATGTCTAAGCCCCAGCCAGACCGAGGGTTGTGGCAGCGGGACCGGCAACACGCAGAGGAGGATCAGGTCGATCCCTGGCTTGCGTATTATGCCTCTCCGGTCAGCTCAACGCCTGCACGCTCGTTTCATGGGTTGACTTAGGTGTACAGAGTTCATTCCTAGTCTAAGATCAGACTGGATCGAGGGTTTTGGCAGCAGGATCGACATGCAGGGGGGGATCGAGTCAATACCTGGCTTGCGTATTATGCCTCTCCGGTCAGCTCAACGCCCGCATGCTCGTTTCGTAGGTTGACTTAGGTATACAGAGTTCATTCCTAGTCTAAGATTAGACCGGACCTAGGGTTTTGGCAGCAGGATCGATAGCAAGCAGGGGTGGATCAGGCCGGTCCTTGGCTTGCGCATTCTGCCTTTCCGACCGGCTAAGCGCCCGCATGCTCGTTTCATGAGTTGGCTTAGGCATACGAAGTTCATTCGATGTCTAAGCATACAGAGTTCATTCCCAGTCTAAGATCAGATCGGACCGGGGGTTGCGACAGCAGGACCAGTAGCAAGATTGAGAGCACGCAGGGGGGATCGGGCTAGTTGCCAGCTTACGCATTCTGCCTCTCTGGCCGAATGAGTGCCCGTACACTCATTTCGTGGTTGGCTTAGGCATACGGAGTTCATTCCATGTCTAAGCATATGGAGTTCATTCCCAATCTAATATCGGACTGGACCGAGGGTTGCGGCAGCAGGACCAATAACAGGATCGACAGCACGTAGGGGGGACCGGGCCGATCCCTGACTTGTGCATTCTGTCTCTCTGCCGGTTGAGCACCCGTACGCTCGTTTCGTGGGTTGGCTTAGGTATACGGAGTTCATTCCATGTCTAAGCCCCAGTCGAACCGAGGGTTGTGGTAACGGGATTGGCAAAATACAGAGGGGAACCGGGTCGATCCTCGACTTGCGCATTCTACCTCTCTAGCCGGTTGAGCGTCCGCACGCTTGTTTCGTGGTTTGGCTTACATACGGAGTTCATTCCCAGTCTAAAAGTTTGAGCCACGGTGCACATGCTGGGCACGGGCATGTGCTGGTGCCGCACTTTTACAAGCCATAAAAATGGCATTGGTGT
This sequence comes from Durio zibethinus, assembly GCF_002303985.1. The sequence goes on from NW_019167826.1 coordinate 12,622,519, forward strand.
GGCATGAAACTTGACATGAAGGCTTAGGGGACCATTGTATGAATTTACAAGCCATAAAAATGGCATTGGCATGGCAGAAATATGAAGATGTGCTCGAACCCACCTACCGCCCGTTCGATCACTGGCTTGTGTGTCCTGCCTCTGTGGTCGGCTGAGCGTCTGCACGCTCATTTCCTGGGTTGACATAGGCATATGGAGTTCATCCCCAGTCTAAGCATAGTTCATTCCCAGTCTAAGATCGGATCAGACCAAGCATTGCGATACCAGGATCGACAGTAGCATGAGGGGACCGGGTCGGTCCCCAACTTGCGCATTCTGCCTCTCCGACCAACTGAGCGCCTGCACGCTTGTTTCATGGGTTGGCTTAGGCATACGGAGTTCAATCCATGTCTAAGCATACAGAGTTCATTCCCAGTCTAAGATCAGACTGGACCGAGGGTTGCGGTAGCAGGACCAGCAGCAGGATCGACAGCACGCAGGGGGGGACTGGGTTGATCCCCGGCATACGCATTCTACCTCTCCGGTCTGCTTAGCGCTTGCGCGCTCATTTTGTGGGTTGACTTAGGCATACGGAGTTCATCCCCAGTCTAATATCGGATCAAACTGAGGGTTGCGGCAGCAGGATCGGCAGCATGCAGGGGGGACCGGGTCGATCCTCGGCTTGCACATTCTACCTCTCCGATTGGCTGAGCACTCGCACGCCCGTTTCGTGGGTTTGCTTAGGCATAGGGAGTTCATTCCATGTTTAAGCCCTAGCCAGACCGAGGGTTGTGGCAGCGGGACCGGCAGCACGTAGAGAGGGATCGGGCTGATCCCCGGCTTGCGCATTCTGCCTCTCCGACTGGATGAGCGTCGGCACGCTCGTTTCGTGGGTTGGCTTAGGAATACGGAGTTCATTCCATGTCTAAGCATACGGAGTTCATTCCCAGTCTAAGAGTTTGAGCCACAGTGCATGTGTTGGACTCGGGCATGTGCTGGAACCGCACTTTTTTCACCCGGGGCACCATCGTCGGAGCATCATCGGAGAGCCTAACCGGTGGCATTGGGGGTTCCGACGATTGGGGGGGCCGGGGGATGTGCGCACAAGATGTGCCATGGGTGCTGGTACTTGGCCCTTATATTTGCCCCCTATCCGTCATCAAACCTCGAGAACTCACACCCCTTAAAGAGCATTTGAGATTTTATAGGTTTGCTACCAGTAGCCATTAAAGTGTCTAAAATGGGGACACTTTTTTCAAATGGTCACAAAATCTTCTCCACTTTGAGTTTTTAGCTAAATGTTTCTGTGCATGCCAACAAAAATACAAGGATCACCTCTACCAAATTTGAGGACAAAACTCTTTCTAAAAAAATTTTAAAAAATCCCGAACCATAAAAAGTTTCAAAAATCATGAAAAATAGAAAACGGGTCGTCTTGCCACGAAACTTCACATGAAGGCTTAGGGGACCATTGTATGAATTTACAAGCCATAAAAATGGCATTGGCATGATAGAAATATGAAGATGTGCTTGAACCCACCTACCACCCGCTCGATCCTCGACTTGCGCATCTTGCCTCTCTAGTCGACTGAGCGTCCTCGCGCTCGTTTCGTGGGTTGGCTTAGGCATACGGAGTTCATCCCTAGTCTAAGCATACAGAGTTCATTCCCAATCTAGGATCAGACCAGACCGAGGGTTGCGACAGCAGGATCGACAGCACACAGGGGGACCAGGTCGATCCCTGGCTTACGCATTCAACCTTTCTGGCCGGCTGAGCACCCGCACGCCCGTTTCGTGGGTTGGCTTAGGCATAGGGAGTTCATTCCATGTCGAAGCCCCAGTCAGACCGAGGATTGTGACAGCAGGATCGACAGCAAGCAGAGGGGGACTGGGTCGATCCCCGACTTGCGCATTATGCCTTTTCGATCGGCTCAGTGCCCAAACGCTCGTTACACGGGTTGACTTAGGCATACGGAGTTCATTCCCAGTCTTAGATCAGACCAGACTGAAGGTTGCTACAGTAAGATCGACACCACATAGGGGGGATCAGGTCGATCCTCGGTTTACTCATTCTGCCTCTCCGATCGGCTGAGCGCTCGCACGCTCGTTTCAGGGGTTAGCTTAGGCATACGGAGTTCATTACATGTCTAAGCATACGGAGTTCATTCCCAGTCTAAGATTAGACTAGATCGAGGGTTGCGGTAGCAGGACCAGCAGCAGGATCGACAGCACGTAGGGGGGATCGGGTCGATCCCCAGCTTGCGCATTCTGCCTCTCTGACTGGCTGAGCGCCCGCACGCTCGTTTCGTGGGTTGGCTTAGGCATACGGAGTTCATTCCATGTCTAAGCATACAGAGTTGATTCCTAGTCTAAGATTTTAAGCCACCGTGCACATGCTGGGCTTGGGCATGTGCTGGTGCCGCATTTTTTTTGCCCGGGGCACCATCGTCGGAGCATCGTCAGAGAGCCTAACCGGTGGCATTTGGGGTTCCGACGATTGTGGGGGCCAAGGGGTGTGCGCACATGATGTGCGATGGGTGCTGGTACTTGGCCCTTATATTGGCCCCCTATCACTCATCAAACCTCGAGAACTCACACCCCCTTTAAGAGCATTTGAGATTTTATAGGTTTACTGGCAGTAGGCATTAAAGTGTCTAATATGGGGACACTTTTTTCAAACGGCCACAAAATATTCTCCACTTCGAGTTTTTCACTGAATTGTTTTGTGCATGCCAACAAAAATACGAGGATCATCTCTACCAAATTTGGGGACAAAAATCTTTGTAAAAAAATTTTAAAAAATCCTAAACCACAAAAAGTTTTGAAAATCGTGAAAAATAGAAAACGGGTCGTCTTGCCACGAAACTTCACATAAAGGCTTAGGGGACCATTGTATGAATTTACAAGCCATAAAAATGGCATTGGCATGGCAGAAATATGAAGATGTGCTTGAACCCACCTACCACCCATTCGATCCCCGGCTTCTGCATCCTGTCTCTCTGGTCGGCTGAGCGTCGCATGCTCATTTCATGGGTTGACTTAGGCATACAGAGTTCACCCCCAGTCTAAGCAAATAGAGTTCATTCCTAGTCTAAGATCGGATTGGACTGAGGGTTACGGCAGCAGGATCGGCAGCATGTAGGGGGATCGGGCCGATCCTCAGCTTGGGCATTCTTTCTCTCCGACCGGCTGAGCGCCCGCACGCCCGTTTCGTGGGTTGGCTTAGGCATAGGGAGGTCATTCCATGTCTAAGCCCTAGTCGGATAGAGGTTTGTGGCAGCAGGACCGGCAGCACGCAGAGGGGGACCGGGTCGATCCCCGGCTTGCTCATTGTGCCTCTTCGGTCGGCTCAACGCTCATAAGCTCATTTTGTGGGTTGACTTAGGCATACGGAGTTCATTCCCAGTCTAAGATCAGACCAGACCAAGGGTTGCGGTTGTAGGATCGACAGCACACAGGGGGGGATCTGGCCGATCCCCGACTTGCTCATTCTGCCTCTCCGGTTGGCTGAGCACCTACACTCTCATTTCGTGGGTTGGCTTAGGCATACGTAGTTCATTCCATGTCTAAGCATACGGAGTTCATTCCGAGTCTAAGATCGAATCAGACCAAGGGTTACGGTAGCAGGATGAGGAGCAACATCGGCAGCATGTAGGGGGGCCGGGTCAATCCCCAGCTTGCGCATTCTGCCTCTCCGACCGGCTGAGCACCCGCACACTCATTTCGTGGGTTGGCTTAGGCATACGGAGTTCATTCCACGTCTAAGCCCCAACTGGACCGAGGGTTATGGCAGTAGGACCGACAGTGGGATCGACAGCTCGCAGAGAGGGATCAGGCTAATCCACATCTTGTGCATTATGCCTCTCTGGCCGGCTGAGCGTAATCTGCCTCTCTGATCGGCTCAGCACCTGCACGCTCATTTCGTGGGTTGACTTATGCATATGGAGTTCATTCCCAGTTTAAGATTGAACCGGACCAAGGGTTGCGGTAGCAGGATCGACAGCACGCATGGGGGATCGGGCCAATCCCCGGCTTGTGCATTTTGCCTCTCCGACCGACTGAGCTCCCGCACGCTCATTTTGTGGGTTGGCTTAGGCATACGGAGTTCATTCCATGTCTAAGCATACGGAGTTCATTCCCAGTCTAAGATTTTGAGCCACGGTGCACATGCTGAGCTGGGGCATGTGTTGGTGTCACATTTTTTTCGCCCAGGGCACCATCGTCGGAGCATTGCCAGAGCATCGCCGAAGAGCCTAACCGGCGACATTGGGGTTTCCGATGATTGGGGGGCCGGGGGTGTGTGCACATGATGTGTGATGGGTGCTGGTACTTTTCCCTTATATTGCCCCCTATCCCTCATCAAACCTCGAGAACTCACACCCCCTTAAAGAGCATTTGAGATTTTATAGGTTTGCTGCTAGTAGGCTTTAAAGTGTATGAAATGGGGACACTTTTTTCAAACGGTCAAAAAATCTTCTCCACTTTGAGTTTTTAGCTGAATTGTTTTGTGGATCCCAAAAAAAATACAAGGATCACCTCTACCAAATTTAGGGACAAAACTCTTTCTAAAAAAAATTTAAAAAATCTTGAACCGTAAAAAGTTTCAAAAATCGTAAAAAAAAGAAAACGGGTCATCTTGCCATGAAACTTCACATGAAGGCTTAGGGGATCATTGCATGAATTTACAAGCCATAAAAATGGCATTGGCATGGCAGAAATATGAAGATGTGCTTGAACCCATCTACCACCCGTTTGATCCCCAGCTTGCGCATCCTGCCTCTTTGGTCGGCTGAGTGCCCGCACGCTCGTTTCGTGGGTTGACTTAAGCATATGGAGTTCATCCCCAATCTAAGCATACACAGTTCCATCCCAGTCTAAGATCAGACCAGATCGAGCGTTTCGGTAGCAGGATTGGAAACACGCAGGGGGTACCGGGCCGATCCCCGACTTGCTTATTCTGCCTCTCCGACCGACTGAGCGCCTGTACGCCCATTTCATGAGTTGGCTTAGGCATAGGGAGTTCATTCCATGTCTAAGCCCCAGTCGGACTGAGGGTTGTGGCAGCAGGACCTACAGCACTCAGAGGGGGACCGGGCCGATCCTTGGCTTGCACATTATGCCTCCCCGACTGGCTTAGCACCCGCACGCTTATTTCATGGGTTGACTTAGGCATACGAAGTTCATTCCCAGTCTAAGTTTGGATCGGATCGAGGGTTGCGGTAGCAAGATCGACAGCACGCAGGAAGGATCGGGCCGATGCCCGGCTTGCGCATTCTGGCTCTTCAATCGGCTGAGCGCCCGCACGCACGCTCGTTTCGTGGGTTGGCTTAGGTACACGGAGTTCATTCCATGTCTAAGCATACGGAGTTCATTCCCAGTTTAAGATCAGACCGGACTGAGGGTTGCAATAGTAGGACCAGCAGTAGGATCGACAGCATGTAGGGGGGATCGAGCTGATCCCCGACTTGCGTATTCTACCTCTCTTGTCGGCTGAGCACCCGCACACTCATTTCACGGGTTGGCTTAGCCATACAGGGTTCATTCCATGTCTAAGCCCCAGTCAGACCGAGGATTGTGGCAGCAGGACCGGTAACGGGATCGACAGCACGTAGAGGGGGACCAGGCTGATCCCTGACTTGCGTATTATGCCTCTTCGATCGGCCTCTCTGGTGGCTGAACGCCCGCACGCTCGTTTCGTGGGTTGACTTAGGCATACGGAGTTCATCCCCAGTCTAAGCATACGGAGTTTGTTCCTAGTCTAGGATCAGACCAGACCGAGGGTTGCGGTAGCACACAGGGGGGATCGAGCCAATCCCCGGCTTACGCATTCTGCCTCTCCGATCGGTTGAGCACCCGTACCTCCGTTTCATGGGTTGGCTTAGGTAGAGGGAGTTCATTCCATGTTTAAGCCCCAGCTGGATTGAGGGTTATGGCAGCAGGACCGACAGCAGGATCGACAGTATACAGAGGGGACCGAGCTGATCCCCGGCTTACGCATTATGCCTCTCCGATCGACTGAGCGCCTGCATGCTTGTTTCATGGGTTGACATAGGCATACGGAGTTCATCCCCAGTCTAAGCATGCGGAGTTCATTCCCAGTCTAAAATCGGATCGGACCGAGGGTTGCGATAGCAGGATCGATAGCACGCAGGGGAGATCGGGCTGATCCCTAGCTTAAGCATTCTGCCTCTCTGGCCGGTTGAGCGCCCGCATGCCCGTTTCGTGGGTTGGCTTAGGCATAGGGAGTTCATTCCATGTCTAAGCCCCAACCAGATCGAGGGTTGTGGCAACTGGACCAGCAACACACAGAGGGGGACCGGGCTGATCCCTAGCTTACGCATTATGCCTCTTCGATCGGCTCAGTGCCCGTACGCTCGTTTCGTGGGTTGACTTATGCATATGGAGTTATTTCCCAGTCTAAGATCGGATCGGATCGGATCGAGGGTTGTGGCAGCAAGATCGACAACACGTAGGGGGACCGAGCCGATCCCCGGCATGCGGATTTCACCTCTCTGGTTGGCTGAGCGCCCGCACGCTCATTTTATGGGCTCGGGCATTTGTTGGTGCCGTATTTTTTTAGCCTGGGGTACCATCGTCGGAGCATTGTCGGAGCATCGCCGGAGAGCCTAACCGGCGCCATTGGGGGGGCCAGGGGGTGTGCGCACATGATGTGCGATGGGTGGTGGTACTTGGCCCTTATATTGGCCCCCTATCCCTCATCAAACCTCGAGAACTCACACCCCCTTAAAGAGCATTTGAGATTTTATAGGTTTGCTGCTAGTAGCCATTAAAGTGTTTGAAATGGGGACAATTTTTTGAAACGATCACAAAATCTTCTCCACTTCGAGTTTTTAGCTGAATATTTTTGTGGATGCGAACAAAAATACAAGGATCACCTCTACCAAATTTTTGGACAAAACATTTTCTAAAAAAATTTTAAAAAATCCCGAACCGTAAAAAGTTTCAAAAATCACGAAAAATAGAAAATGGGAGTCTTGCCACGAAACTTCACATGAAGGCTTAGGGGACCATTGTATGAATTTACAAGCCATAAAAATGGCATTGGCATGACAGAAATATGAAGATCTGTTTGAACCCACCTACCACCCATTCGATCCTCGGCTTGCGCATCCTGCCTTTCTGGTCGGTTGAGCGCCCGCATGCTCATTTCGTGGGTTGACTTAGGCATACGGAGTTCATCCCCAGTCTAAGCATACGGAGTTCATTCCCAATCTAAGATCAAACTAGACTGAGGGTTGCGATAGCAAGATTGACAGCCTGCAGGGGGGATCGAGCCGATCCTCGACTTGCGCATTCTGCCTCTCCGGCCGGCTGAGCCCCCGCACGCCCGTTTCATGAGTTGACTTAGGCATAGGGAGTTCATTCCATGTCTAAGCCCCAGTCGGACTGAGGGTTGTGGCAGCGGGACTAACAGCACGTAGAAGGGGATCGGGCCAATCCTCGACTTGCACATTATGCCTCTCCGGTCTGCTCAGTGCCCGCACGCTCGTTTCATGGGTTGACTTGGGCATACGAAGTTCATTCCCAGTCTAAGATCAGACCGGACTGAGGGTTGTGACAGTAGGATCGATAGCATGTAGGGGGACCAGGTCGATCCTCGGCTTGTGCATTCTGCCTCTCCAGTCGACTGAGTGCCCGCACGCATGCTCGTTTCGTGGGTTGGCTTAGGCATACGGAGTTCATTCCATGTCTAAGCATACGAGTTCATTCCCAGTCTAAGATCGGATTGGACCGAGGGTTGTAGCAGCAGGACCAGCAGCAGGATTGACAGCACGTAGGAGAGGATCGAGCCGATCCTCGGCTTACGCATTCTGCATCTCCAGCTGGCTGAGCACTCGCACGCTCATTTAATGGGTTGGCTTAGGCATACGGAGTTCATTCCATGTCTAGGCCCCAGTCGGACTGAGGGTTGTGGTAGCAAGATCGACAATATGCAGAGGGGGACCAGGCTGATCCCCGGCTTGTGCATTATGCCTCTCCGACCGGTTGAGCGTCTGCACGCTCGTTTCATGGGTTGACTTAGGCATATAGAGTTCATCCTCAGTCTAAGCATACGGAGTTCATTCCCAGTCTAAGATCTGATCGAACCAAGGGTTGCGGCAGTAGGATCGACAGCACGTAGGGAGATCAAGCTGATCCCGCTTGAGCATTCTACCTCTTTGGTCAGTTGAGCGCCCGCACGCCCGTTTCATGGATTGGCTTAGGCATAGGGAGTTCATTCCATGTCTAAGCCCCAGTCGGAACGAGGGTTGTGGCAGCGAGACCGACAGCACGCAGAGGGGGACCGGACTGATCCCCGGCTTGCGTATTATGCCTCTTTGGCTGGCTAAGCGCCTGCACGCTCGTTTCGTGGGTTGACTTATGCATACGGAGTTCATTTGTAGTCTAAGATCGAACCAGATCGAGGGTTGTGACAGCAAGATCGACAATACGTAGGAGGGGATCGGGCCAATCCCCGACTTGCACATTCTACCTCTCCGGTCAGCTGACCGCCCGCACGCTCATTTCGTGGGTTGACTTAGGCATACGGAGTTCATCCCCAGTCTAAGCATACGGAGTTCATTCCCAATCTAAGATCAGATCGGACCGAGGGTTGCAACAATAGCATCGACAGCACGCAGGAGGGATCGGGTCGATCCCCGACTTGCGCATTCTGCCTCTCTTACCGACTGAGCGCCAGCTTGCCCGTTTCGTGGGTTGGCTTAGGCATAGGGAGTTCATTCCATGTCTAAGCCCCAGCCGGACTGAAGGTTGTGGCAGTGGGACTGACAGCATGTAGAGGGGGACTGGGTTGATCCTCGGCTTGCGCATTATGCCTCTTCGATCGGCTCAGTGCCCGTACGCTCGTTTCGTGGGTTGACTTATGCATACGAAGTTCATTCCCAGTCTATGATCAGACCAGACCAAGGGTTGCGGCAATAGGATTGACAGCACGTAGAGGGGGATCGAGTTAAACCTCGATTTACGCATTTTGCATCTCCGGTCGGTTGAGTGCCCGCACACTCGTTTCGTAGGTTGGCTTAGGCATACGGAGTTCATTCCATGTCTAAGCATATGGAGTTCATTCCATGTCTAAGATCGGATGGGACCGAGGGTTGTGGCAGCAGGACCAGCTGCAGGATCGACAGCATGCAGGGGGGACCGAGCCGATCCCCAGCATGCGCATTCTGCCTCTCCGACCGATTGAGCGCCTGCACGCTCGTTTCGTGGGTTGGCTTAGGTATACAGAGTTCATTCCATGTCTAAGCCTCAGCTGGGCTGAGGGTTGTGGCAGCAAGACCGGCAGTGAGATCAGTAGCATGTAGAGAGGGATCAGGCTGATCCCTGGCTTGTGCATTATGCCTCTCCGATCGACCTTTCCGGTCGGCTGGGCACCCGCACGCTCGTTTCGTGGGTTGACTTAGGCATACAGAGTTCATCCCCAGTCTAAGCATACGGAGTTCATTCCTAGTCTAAGATCGGGTCGGATCGAGGGTTGCGGTAGCAAGATCGGTAGCAAGCAAGGGGGATCGAGCCGATCCTCAGCTTGCGCATTCTGCTTGTCCGACCGGCTGAGCGCCCACACGCCCATTTCGTGGGTTAGCTTCATAGGGAGTTCATTCAATGTCTAAGCCCCAGCAAGACTAAGGTTTGTGGCAGCGGGACCGATGACACGTAGAGAGGGACCGAGTCGATCCTCAGGTTACGCATAATGCCTCTTCAATCGGCTCAACGCCTGCACGCTCGTTTCATGGGTTGGCTTAGGCATACAGAGTTCATTCCATGTCTAAGCATACGGAGTTCATTCCCAGTCTAAGAATTTGAGCCACGGTGCACATGCTGGGCTCGGGCATGTGCTACTGCCACATTTTTTTCATCCGGGGCACCATCGTCGAAGCATTGTCAGAGAGCCTAACCGACGGTATTGGGGGTTTCGATGATTGGGGGGGTCGGGGGGTGTGCGCACATGATGTGCGATGGGTACTGGTACTTATGTCACGGGCTCAGACCTTAGACTCAGAAACCGTATGACCTTAGGCTTGGAATCTCCTCTTTTATGCCTAAGTCAGCCTAAAACACAAGCGTACGGGCACTAGAACAACGGAAAGGGCTGATTAGGCAAGTTAAAGAGAAATAGGATAAGAAGGCAGAATTCTGGAAATGCTCTTATTTTCACTAAAACGAAAGTGTTTGATGGTGTACAAATGAGGGAGGAGCAGCCCTCTATTTATAGTTGAGGCTCTAGCTTACACTTAATGGCAATATCCCTAGAATAAAGGCTAAAATCATGGGATTATACAGATTACAGTCAATCAGGATGCTAACTCCTGATTTCAGGGTCAACCAAATCTGCCAGGATGCTGCTAATCCTACCTACTTCCAGAAGCTTCCTTTGCATGTCCAGCACCTTGGGCCCTTCTGGATATGGTGCAGGCAGCTTGTATGCCAGGCCTTGGTCTCACGGGTTGGCCTGCAAGTTGGGCGGGCATTCTGAACTCATTTGCTAGGCTTTGCAGGCAGATACCAGCCAGCACGCCTGGTCTGCTAGCCTTAACTTTTGGCTTGCCTGCTGGTGTGCCTGATGTGCCTGGCGATCTCGCCCAGGGCGTGACATTCTCCCCCCCTGATTGCACAATGCCCTTGTTGTGTCTTCTGCATGGTACTACCTGATCTGGTCCCCAAACTACCATAAGTCATTTGCTGGTTCCCAGCTCGCCTCACTGTCTGGAAGTCCCTTCCAGCGCACTAAGTACTCTTGTCTTGGCTGATAGTTCTTTCGTCTCACCTCCCAGTTAGCTATGATGCTGTGGACCTCCTTCTCATATGAGGCCCTTGCTCCCAATGGTGCACGCTTTAACTCTGCCCGTCCTGGATCTCCCTTATCCTCATGGAACGGCTTGAGCATGCTCACATGGAACATCGGGTGTACACTCAGCTTGGGTGGCATATCCAGCTTGTAGGCAACTTTGCCTACCCTTTTGACTACTCGAAAAGGTTCCTCATACCTCCAGACTAGGCCTTTGTGCAGCCCCCTATGGCGCACAATGGGATGCAGCTTCACCAACACCAAGTCTCCAACCTAGAACTGCACGTCCCGCCTATTTTAGTCTGCAAACTACTTTGATCTCTTGGCTGCCTTGTGTAGACAAACTCTGGCCAAGTCAGTTTGCTCCTGCCATGCCTTGGCAAACTTGTATGTTGTTGGATTCAGCCCTGTATAACCTACAGCAATTGAACCGGGTGTTAGTGGTTGTTGCCCTATCATAACCTCAAATGGGCTCTGGTTCGTTGCTTCACTCCTTTGCAAGTTGTAGGAAAACTACATAATATCTAGCAGCTTTGGCCAGTCCCTTTGTGTGGCACTCACATAGTGCCTGAGGTAGACCTCCAATAGTCCATTCACTCATTCTGTCTGCCCATCGGTCTGCGGATGCATGCTAGTGGAAATGTTCAAGTCTGACCCCAACAGCTTGAACAACTCAGTCCAGAACTTGCCCGTGAAATGCCCGTCCCGATCACTAACAATGGTTTTCGGCACTCCCCAGTACTAAACCATGTTTTTTAGGAACAATCGAGCTACCTCCTCAGCTGCGCACTCCTTGGTTGCTGGAATGAAGATTCCATACTTGGAAAACCTATCCACCACTACCATGATGCTTCCAAACCCTTCTGCTTTGGGTAGACCGACTATAAAGTCCAGAGAAACACTCTTCCATGGTCGTTCTGGCACTGGCAATGGCTTCAAGAGACCGCCTGGTTTCTTGAGCTCCACCTTGTCCTGTTGGCACACAAGACAAGTCTTCACATAGGCTTCCACATCATCCCTCATGTGCGGCCAATAGTATCGGTCCTTGATCAGCACTAAGGTACGGCTCACTTCGGGGTGTCCAACCCATCTCGAATCATGTTATTCTTGCAAAACTTCCTTACGGAGCTTCTCGTCCTGCGACACAAACAGTCTACTGCCCCTGGTGTACAGCAAGCCATCCTGCAACTAAAACCACCTAGTCTTACCTTGCTGGGCATACTCTATCAAAGCCTTGGCTATAAGATCATGCGTAAGTCCCTTCTTGATGTACGGCACCAGTGACCCCTCTGGTTGCCTAATGGCAGCAAGGTTAGCCTTCCTGCTCAGGGCATCTACCACTAGGTTCGCCTACCCCGGCTTATACTCCATCTAGAAATCAAATTCTGTAAGAAAATCTTGCCATCTCACCTACTTGGGGGATAGCTTCTTTTACGTCTGGAAGAAGCTGGTCGCCACATTGTCCGTCCTAACCATGAACCTCGACCCTGACAGGTAATGGCACCAAGTGCGCAAGCAGTGCACCACTACAGTCATCTCCGTCTCTTGGACTGTGTACTTGCACTCAGTCTCGTTCAACTTCCTGCTCTCGAACGTGACCGGATGTCCCTCCTACATCAACACGCCCCCTATGGCAAAGTCCGATGCATCCGTATGCACCTCATACGGCTTGGCATGGTCTGGCAAGGCCAAGACTGGCTCCTCAGTCATAGCCCACTTCAACCTATCAAAGGCTTCCTGGCACCCTGCGCTCCACTCCCATGCTTTCTCTTTCTTGAGCAAGTCAGTCAATGGCGTGGCTATTGTTGAGTGACCTTTGATGAAGCACCTGTAGTAGTTGACCAGCCCAAGGAACAATCTCAACTCAGTGACCTTGGCTGGCGGTTACCATTCCAGGATAGCATGTATCTTGCCTTCATCCATGCATATCCTGCCACCTCCCACTATGTGGCCAAGGAACGGGATCTCCTGTTGGGCGAATGAGCACTTCTTCCTCTTGACAAATAGCTTGTGCACCCGTAACACCTCGAACACCTGTCTCAAGTGGTCTACATGCTCTCCCAAAGTCTAGCTGTAGATCACAATGTCATCCAAATAAACCATAACAAATCGATCAAGGAATGACTGAAGTACCTTGTTCATAAGGGTGCAAAATGTTGCTGGGGTGTTCGTGAGTCCGAAAGGCATCACCAAGAACTCATACGAACCATACTGAGTGACACATGCTATCTTTGGCTCATCTCCCTCCGTGATCCTGACTTGATAGTAGCCTGACCTGAAATCCAGCTTAGTGAACCACTTGCGCTCCCAAGTTGATTGAACAAGTCCATAATGAGTAGGATGGGGTACTTGTTCTTGATGGTCAACTTGTTCAAAGCATGGTAGTATATACATAGCCGCAACGACCCATCATGCTTGCGCTGAAATAGAACCGGTGCACCATAGGGTGCCTTCGATGGCCTGATGAAGCCAGCATCAACTAACTCTTTAAGCTGTTTCCTCAACTTCTCCAACTCTGGTGGAGACATTCGGTAAGGGGCTCTAACTGGTGGCTTGGCCTCGGACACTAGCTCGATCTTGTGGTCCACCTCCCTCTTAGGTGGTAGCTTGCTAGGTAGCTTTGCGGGCATCACATCACTAAAGGTCTTTAGCACCTTTAGCACCTCCAAGGGTGACTCGGTCTCCTTCTCCCTTGGCTCATCATATTTCAGGGCTGCCAAGTAGGTGTCTTCTTGTCTACTTACCACCTTGGCAAATTGGATGGCTGACACCACCCATGACCCAACTCCAGACCCTCTCCTCAATGGCACTAGGCATTGGCACTGTGCATCCAAGATGCAAACACAATCGGCAAAAGGCACAAGCAGGGCATTAATCCGAATAAGGAAATCCAACCCAATCACAAACTCATAGTCGTCAAGGGGTATTACCTCAATGGTCTCCTTGCCTTTCCAGTCTCCAAGCTGCAACTCCGCTCCCCGCGCTACTCCAATGGCTGAAACTTCCTTGGAGTTCACCGTTTTGATGGTACCAATCCCTTTCTACACCTTTAGTTCGAGCTTTCGGGCTCTATCACCTAAAATAAAAAGATGTGAGGCACCTGTGTCCACCAGTGCTCTCACCTTCTGACCCGCAACCATCAGATCCGTAAATATCAAGCCCTTTGGCATGCGGCTCCCCTTACTTTGGACAACATTGAGCACCAACGACCCAAGCTTTGCTGCCCCTGACTCTGGCTCCTCGTCAGACTCCTTGTCTACAGCAGCTAGCTTGCCCTTCTGCGGGTAATTGCACGCTATGTGGCTCCCTCCACATAGGTAGCATGCTAGTGGCTCTCGATCCCCTTTGGCTTTCCACTTGCCTGCTGGTGGCTCCTCTCACCATCCTTGGTTGAACGATCTCGATCTCCATCTTTGGACTCCCGATCACGGTCCTTCCCCTTGGACTGCTTTTTTCGGTCCCTATCATCCCTGCCCTTACCCTTGGGTTTGGTAGACTCGAACTTGTTCAGAGGCTTGAACTCTATCAAGGCCTCGGCAGTAGTCATGGCTTTAGCCAAGTCATGAACTCCTCTCCTTTGTAGCTCATGCTTCACCCACGGCTTCAGCCCATCCATAAAAGCAAATAAGGTGTCCTTCTCACCTAGATCCGAGATCTGTAGCATCAGTTCAGAGAATTTTTGGACATACTCCCTTATGTCCCCTTACTGGCTCAACCTGTACAACTTTGCCCATGCCTCATCATCGGCATACTCCGGGTAAAATTGTTCTTTGAACTCCTTTTGAAACTCTACCCAGGTTCCAATCTTGGCACTCCCATGCCTGACATCATCACACCTGCGTCTCTACCACAATAAGGCTACATCAGTGAGATACATAGCAGCGGTGCTTACCTTTATTGCCTTGTCTTGCATGCCCATGGCCTGGAAGTACTGCTCCATACCCCAAAGGTAGTTATCTACTTCCTTGGCTGCCCTAGTCCCCTTGAACTCCTTAGGCTTGGGGACATCCAATCTAGACTTGGACACTCCAGCAAACATGCCATTTCCAATGGTAGTCTTGCAAGCAACAAGCTCACTGGTAAGCTCCTCCATCCGCTGGTGTATGGCCTCCATGCCATCGTGCAAGGTCAGCACTTCAGCCTCCAAGGTCCGATTCTTTTAGGTGAACACATCCAAGCCTTTGTTGAGAGTAGCATGTAGCTCACTTTGGATCTCCTTCCCTATGGAGTCTAGCGATGCAATGTGAGTCTCTATCCCCTCAAGCTTCTCTCCCATGTCACCCATGGTCACCTCCACCTTGGCCAGCCTACCGTCCATGGTAGACCAGATATCTCTAGAACTGGCTTTCCTCCAACTTCCACACCCATGCTCCTAGGCCTCTGGTTGTTGGTTAGCAGCGTCACTTTGGGATGCCATCTCCTTTAACCTGCACAACACAAACACATAGAATCGAACTTGCTCTGATACCAACTGTCACGGGCTCCGACCTTAGACTCAAAAACCATACAGCCTTAGGCTTGGAATCTCTCCTTTATGCCTAAGTCAGCCTAAAACACAAGCGTACGGGCACTAGAACAACAGGAAGGGCTGATTACGCAAGTTAAAGAGAAACAGGATAAGAAGGCAGAATTCTAGAAATGCTCTTGTATTCATTGAAACAGAAGTGTTTGATGGTGTACAAATGAGGGAGGAGCAGCCCTCTATTTATAGTTGAGGCTCCAGCTTACACTTAATGGCAATATCCCTAGAATAAAGGCTAAAATCATGGGATTATACAGATTACAATCAATCAAGATGCTAACTCCTGATTTTCAGGGTCAACCAAATCTGCCAAGATGCTGCTGCTGATCCTGCCTGCTTCCAGAAGCTTTCCTTGCGTGTCCAGCACCTTGGGCCCTTCTCGATGTGGTGCGGGCAACTTGTATGCCAGGCCTTGGTCTCACAGGCTGGCCTGCAAGTTGGGCGGGCATTTTGAACTCGTTCGCTAGGTTTTACGCGCAGATACCTGCCAGCACGCCTGGTCTACGGGCCTCAACCTCTGGCTCACCTGCTGGTGCACCTGATGTGCCTGGCACACCCTCCCAGGGCGTGACACTTGGCCCTTATATTGGCCCCCTATCCCTCATCAAACCTCGAGAACTCACATCCCCTTAAAAAGCATTTCAAACGGTCACAAAATCTTCTCCACTTCGAGTTTTTAGCTGAATTTTTTGTTCATGCCAACAAAAATACAAGGATCACCTCTACCAAATTTGGGAACAAAACTCTTTCTAAAAAAATTTTAAAAAATCCCGAACCATAAAATGTTTCAAAAATCATGAAAAATAGAAAACGGGTCGTCTTGCCACGAAACTTCACATGAAAGCTTAGGGGACCATTGTATAAATTTACAAGCCATAAAAATGGCATTGGCATGACAGAAATATAAAGATGTGCTTGAACCCACCTACCACCCATTCGATCCCCGGCTTGTGCATACTGCCTCTCTGGTCGACTGAGCACCCACACGCTTGTTTCGTTGGTTGACTTAGGCATATGGAGTTCATCCCCAGTCTAAGCATACAGAGTTCATTCCTAGTCTAAGATCAGACCAGAACGAGGGTTGCGGCAGCGGGATCGACAGCACGCAGGAGAGATCGGGTCGATCCCCGAATTGCACATTCTGCCTCTCTGGCCGGCTGAGTGCCCGCACGCCCGTTTCATGGGTTGGCTTAGGCATAAGGAGTTCATTCCATGTCTAAGCCCCAGTCGGGCCGAGGGTTGTGGCAACGGGACCGACAGTACGTAGCGGGTCGATCCTCGACATACGCATTCTGCCTCTCCGATCGGCTCAGCGCCCACACACTCGTTTCATGGGTTGACTTAGGCATACGTAGTTCATTCCCAGTCTAAGATCAGACCGGACTGAGGGTTGTGGCAGCAGGATCGATAGCACGTAGGGGGGACCTGACGGGTCCCCGACATGCGCATTCTGACTCTTCGATCGGTTGAGCGCCCGTATGCACGCTCATTTCGTGGGTTGGCTTAGGCATACGGAGTTCATTCCCAGTCTAAGATCAGACCGAACTGAAGGTTGCAGGAGTAGGACCAGCAGCAGGATCGGTAGCACGCAGGGGGATCGGGCTGATCCCCGACTTGCACATTCTACCTCTTCGATCGACTGAGTATCGTACGCTCATCTCGTGGGTTGGCTTAGGCATATTGAGTTCATTCCATGACTAAGCCCCAGCCAGACCGAGGGTTATGGCAGCAGGACTGATAGCAGGATCGACAGCATGCAGAGAGGAACCAGGTTGATCCCTAGCTTGCGTATTATGCCTCTTCGACCGGCTTCTTCAGTCGGCTGAGCGCTTGCACGCTTATTTTGTGGGTTGACTTAGGCATACAGAGTTCATTCGCAGTCTAAGCATACGGAGTTCATTCCCAGTCTCAGATCGGACTGGACCGAGGGTTGTGGTAACAGGATCGGCAGCATGCAGGGGGGACCGGGCTGATCCCCAGCTTGCACATTCTGCCTCTCCGACCGGCTGAGTGCCCGCACGCCCGTTTTGTGGGTCGGCTTAGGCATAGGGAGTTCATTCCATGTCTAAGCCCCAGCCGGTCGAGGGTTGTCGCAGCAGGACCGGCAGCACATAGAGGGGGATTGGGCCGATCCCCGACTTACGTATTATGCTTTTTCGGTCGACTCTGTGCCCGAACGTTCGTTTCATGGGTTGACTTAGGCATACGAAGGTCATTCCCAGTCTAAGATCGGACCAAACTGAGGGTTGCGATAGCAGGATTGACAGGACGCAGGGGTGGATCGGGCTGGTCCTCGACTTGTGCATTCTGCCTCTTCGACCGGCTGAGTGCCTGCACGCTCGTTTCTCGGGTTGGCTTAGGCATATGGAGTTCATTCCATGTCTAAGCATGCGGAGTTCATTCCCAGACTAAGATTGGACTGGACCAAGGGTTGCGACAGCAGGACCAGCAGCAGGATCGGTAGCATGTAGAGAGGAATCGGGGCGATCCCCGACTTGCGCATTCTGCCTCTCCGATCAGCCTCTCTGATCGGCCTCTCTGATTGGTTGAGCACCCACACGCTCGTTTCGTGGGTTGACTTAGGCATACGGAGTTCATCCCCAGTCTAAGAATATGAGTTCATTCCTAGTCTAAGATAGAACCAGACCGAGGGTTGTGGCAGCAGGATTGGCAGCACGCAGGGGGGACTGGGCCAATCCACGACTTCCGCATTTTGCTTCTCCGGCCGGCTGAGCGTCCGCACGCCCGTTTCGTGGGTTGGCTTAGGTATAGGCAGTTCATTCCATGTCTAAGCCCCAGCCGGATCGAGGGTTGTGGTAGCGAGACTGGCAGCACGCTGAGGGGGACCGAGCCGATCCCTGGCTTGCTCATTCTACCTCTCCGGCTGGCTGAGCGCCCTCACGCTCGTTTCGTGGGTTGGCTTAGGCATACGGAGTTCATTCCATGTCTAAGCATACGGAGTTCATTCCCAGTCTAAGAGCTTGAGCCACGGTGCACATGCTGGGCTCAGGCATGTGTTGGTGCCGCATTTCTTTTTTACCCGGGGCACCATCGTCGGAGCATCGTCAGAGAGCCTAACCGACGGTATTGGGGGTTCCGGCGATTGGGGGGCCGAGGGGTGTGCGCATATGATGTGCGATGGGTGCTGGTACTTGGCCCTTATATTGGCCCCCTATCCCTCATCAAACCTCGAGAACTCAGACCCCCTTAAAGAACATTTAAGATTTTATAGGTTTGCTGCCAGTAGCCATTAAAGTGTCTGAAATGGGGACACTTTTTTCAAACGATCACAAAATCTTCTCCACTTTGAGTTTTTAGCTGAATTTTTTTGTGCATGCCAACAAAAATACAAGGATCACCTCTACCAAATTTGGGGACAAACTCTTTCTAAAAAAAATTTAAAAAATCTCGAACCCCAAAAAAGTTTCGAAAATCTTGGAAAATAAAAAATGGGTCGTCCTGCCCCGAAACTTCACATGAAGGCTTAGGGGACCATTGTATGAATTTACAAGCCATAAAAATGGCATTGGCATGGTAGAAATATGAAGATGTGCTTGAACCCACCTACCACCCATTCGATCCTTGGCTTGCCCATCCTGCCTCTTTGGTCAGCTGAGCGTCCGCATGCTCGTTTCATGGGTTGACTTAGGCATACAGAGTTCATCCCAGTCTAAGCATACAGAGTTCATTCCTAGTCTAAGATCGGATCAAACCGAGGGTTGCAGCAGTAAGATCAGCAGCTTGCAGGGGGGATCGGGTCGATCCTCGGCTTACGCATTCTGCCTCTCCGACCGGCTGAGTGCCCGTACGCTCATTTCGTGGGTTGGCTTAGGCATACGGAGTTCATTCCATGTCTAAGCATACGGAGTTCCTTCCCAGTCTAAGATCAGACTGGACCTAGGGTTACGGCAGCAGGACTAGCAGTAGGATCGGCAGCACGCAAGGGGGGACCAGGTCGATCCCTGGCTTGTGCATTCTGCCTCTCCGATCGGTTGAGCACCCACACACTCGTTTTGTGGGTTGACTTAGGCATACGGAGTTCATCCCCAGTCTAAGCATATGGAGTTCATTCCCAGTCTAAGATCGAATCGGATCGAGGGTTGCGGTAGCAGGATCAACAGCACGTAGGAGGGACCGGGCCGATCCCTGACCTACGCATTCTGCCTCTCCAGCCGACTGAGTGCCCGCATGCCCGTTTCATGGGTTAGCTTAGGCATAGGGAGTTCATTCCGTGTCTCAGCCCCAGTCAGACTGAGGGTTGTGGCAGCGGGATTGGCAGCATGCAGAGGGGGATCGAGCTGATCCCCGGTGTCATGAGCCAACCTTGTATAGGGCCATGATCGAGACTTAGGTTGCCATGAGCCACCCATGTATAGGGCCATGGCCAAACATTGTAATGGTTATTGGTAGCATAGCTCTAAAATCTCTAAAGCTCTTTAGGGGGGTGAGCCGACAGCGTAGTGTTGGGTTGTCTCACCGGTTGCTATGCGAGCTTAGGCCACCCACTAAGGGCTGTCCCCTGGCCCTGGTGATGGTGGGAGGTCCCGATGTATGATTCCCGATTATAATGAAACTCACCATGATTAAATGTCCCGATTGTTGCCTCGTTGTGTTTTTCTTTTTCTTGATGCGAATATGCCTTCTTATGTGTGTGCTTGAGATTGATCTCGATATATTGTGTCTTATTGTGAATGCTTGGGACTAACCATGGCTTATGGTTATTTGTTCAGATATCGATTTAGTGAAGGCTGACTTGGTTGGGAGCGCCCATTCAAGTGTCGCACGGTCTATTGCTTATTGAGAGAAAGCTTAGTCCGTGACACCCGGCTTGCGCATTCTGCCTCTCCGGTCTGCTGAGCGCCCGCATGCTCGTTTCGTGGGACTTGAGGCCGCAGTGGTCGCAATGAAAACTCATATGGCGACTAAAGATCGAGTGAGGGAGATCGAGACAACCCAGCGAGAGTTGTTCGATACTCTCCACAACGTGAGCGAAGAGGCTAGAGATGCCTTGAACATTCTCCAAAAGGAGTTTGAGGAGGTCAGAGCACAGGTGAGCATCCTATAAATGGCTATGGCCAGATCGGGTTTGAGCTTGATGGAAAGGGGACAAAGGCCCAAGGTGCCAGATTCTCGATGCTACGAGGGGGCAAGGGATGCTAAGGAACTTGAAAATTTCTTGTTTGACATGGAGTAGTACTTTTGAGCTGTACACACAGATGCAGAGGAAGACAAGGTAGCAATGGCGTCGATGTACCTCGCAGGGGATGCCAAGCTGTGGTGGCACTCCAAGTTTATCGATGATGAGTGCCCGATTAAGACTTGGATGGATTTGAAGCAAGAATTGAGAAACCATTTTTTCACTGAAAATGTGGAGTATATGGCTCGAAAGAGACTTCGAGAACTGGTGCAAACAGGAACGGTGCGAGAGTTTGTAAGGAGCTTTTCTACCCTGATGCTGGATATTCGGAACATGTCTGAAAAGGATAAGATGTTCTATTTTCTTGAGGGCCTCAAGCCTTGGGTGAGGACAGAACTACAAAGGCAGAAAGTGCAAGACGTGGCCACGGCCATGGCTACAGCGGAACATCTCCACGATTACAATGATGGCTTCTTAAAATGGAAAAATCCTTCATCAGCTAGCAGTAGCTTCAACTTTAGGAGTGGGGGAAAAATGACTAGGTTGGACTGGCCCTTCATTGGGGGATCAGATAGGAGGTCTTTTGGTCGAGATAGTGCCCAACCCAAGACAAGCTACACAGGGATTTTCAAGCCTAGGCTACCGCTAGCTTGCTTTCTTTGCAAGGGGCCGCATCGGGTGGCTGAATGCCCGCACAGGGGAGCCCTTAATGCTTTAAAGACCTCGGCTCTAGAGTCCGTAAAAGCGTCAGAGAGCATTGAAGAAGTTGAAGAGAAGCCAGCTAGGATGGGTTCAATAAGGTTCCTCAATGCCCTCCGCACCCAGTTGAACACTATAAAGAAAAAGCAGAGTAGAGGCTTGATGTATGTGAACTTGACGATCAATGAGAAAGCCACTAAGGCCATGGTGGATACGGGTACAACCGACACTTTCATCACACCAGAAGAAGCAAAAAGGTGTGGTCTTCAGATTAGTAAAGATTGTGGACGAATGAAGGTGGTCAATTCGCCAGCCTTTGCGATCAGTGGAAGCTTCAAGAGTGTGACAACTCGATTGGGGCCATGGGAAGGAAAGGTAGACTTTACAGTTTCCCCCATGGATGACTTTGATGTTGTTCTCGGATTGGACTTCATGATGTTGGCTCAGGTCATCCCTATCCCCGCCGCTAGCTGCTTGTTGTTCTTAGGGGAAAACCCATGTGTGGTGCCAGCCAACATCCTACCAAAGAGTGGGAAGAAAATGATTTCAGCTTTGCAGTTCAAGAAAGGGGTAAAGAGAGGGGAACCCTCCTTTGTGGCTGTGCCGATCTACAAAGAAGGGTCAGAAGTAGAACCAATACCTTATGGAGTGGAAAAAGTGTTGGAAGAATTCAAAGAAGTGATGCCAGAGATGTTGCCTAAGGTTTCACCCCATCGACGAGCAGTGGACCATGAAATTAAGCTCCTCCCAGGAGCAAAACCCCCTGCTAGAGCTCCTTACCGCATGGCCCCACCAAACTTGGCCGAACTAAGAAAACAGTTAGATGAGCTATTACAAGCTGGGTTCATCAGACCATCAAAGGCTCTTTTCGGAGCGTCAGTGCTATTTCAGAAGAAGCATGATGGGAGTTTACAATTATGTGTAGACTACAGGGCCTTAAACAAAGTCACCATAAGAAACAAATATCCCATCCCCCTTATAGCAGACTTGTTTGATCAATTGAGCTGGGCCAAGTACTTTTCCAAATTGGACCTAAGATCTGGCTACCATCAGGTCAAAATCGTTGAGGGAGATGAGCCAAAGACCACTTGTGTGACATGGTATGGTGCATTTGAATTTCTTGTTATGCCATTTGGATTGACCAATGCTCCTGCCACAGTTTGTACATTGATGAATCAGGTGTTCCATGACTACCTAGACAAATTTGTAGTCATCTATTTAGACGATATAGTGGTATATAGCTCCACCTTGGAAGAATATCAAGAACACCTACGCCGGGTACTTCAAAGATTATAGGACCACCAGTTATACGTAAAAAGGGAGAAGTGTGCATTTGCTCAGACCCAAATCCATTTTCTCGGTCACATTGTCTAACGTGGCCACATTCGAATGGACATGGAAAAGGTTAAGGCCATCAAGGAGTGGACAACATCGAAGAATGTTAGTGAGCTCCATTCATTTTTGGGACTAGCCAACTATTATAGAAGGTTTGTGGAAGGGTAATCTCGTAAGACCACGGCCCTCATGGAGCTATTGAAGAAAGAGCATAAATGGTGTTGGACGAGTGAGTGCCAGAGGCCTTCGAGGGATTGAAGGATGCTATTATGAAAAATCCCATCTTAGCTCTCCCTGATATTGAAAAGCCTTTTGAAGTTCAGATGGATGCATCTGATTTTGCGATTGGAGAAGTGCTTTTGCAACAACATCACCCGGTAGCATTTGAAAGTAGGAAGCTAAGTAAAGCTGAAAGGAAATATACGGCCCAAGAAAAAAAACTCTCGGTGGTGGTTCATTACTTGAGGGCCTGGCAACATTACTTGTTGGGTTCCCAATTTGTCGTGAAGAAAGACAATGCGGCTATTAGCCATTTTCTCACCCAACCAAGGCTTATGACAAAACAAGCTAGGTGGCAGGAATTTTTAGTGGAGTTCGACTTTTGTTTTGAGCACACCGCTGGAAAAACCAATCAAGTGGCCGATGCACTGAGTAGGCAAGCAGATTTAGTGGCCCTTAGAAGAATTGCCCCAATGGCGGCTAGCAGGGCCACTACAGACATTCACAAGTTGATTGGAGATCACTTAGGGAAGGACCCGCAAGCTTGTGCCATCCTGAAGCTAGTGGAAGAAGGGAAGTCCAAGTACTTCTGGCAAGAAAATGGGGTCTTATGGACCAAGGGGCCTCGAGTGTTTATGCCAAGAGTAGAAGGTCTGAGATAGATGCTGATGAGGGAATGCCATGACACACCATGGGTGGGACACCTGGGCTGGCAACGCACTTTGGCGTTATTGAAACAGGGATACTATTGGCCTCACATGCGACAAGATGTGATGGACTATACGAAGACTTGCCTCATTTGCCAACAAGACAAGGTTAAGAAGAGGAAACCTACAGGCATGCTTGAACCACTACCAGTACCTACCAAACTGTGGGAAAGCATCTCCCTCGATTTCATTTCAAGCCTACCCAAGGTTGGTGACCTTGGAGCTATTTTGGTGGTGATTGATCGGTTCTCCAAGTATGCCACATTCATTCCCGCTCACAAGTATTGCACAGCGGAAGATATAGCTTGACTATTGTTTAAACATGTGGTCAAATACTGGGGCCTCCCTCAAAACATTGTCAGCGATCGAGATCCGAGATTCATGGGTCCTTCTGGAGAGAACTTTTCAAGATATTGGGGTCCTAACTCAACATCTCCTCAAGCTATCACCCTCAAACCGATGGTCAAATGGAACGATTCAACGGATTATTAGAGGAATACTTGAGGCACTTTGTTTAAGCCAATCAGAAAGACTGGCCTTCATTATTGGACATGGCTCAACTCTGCTTTAATTCCAACAAAAGCTCATCCACCAATAAGAGCCCATTTGAGGTGACCACCGGACAATTACCAAGGCTACCACACATTTCATTGGAACCATATGGAGGAAAGAATCTGAGAGCCTTCAATCTCAGTAAGGAGTGGAAACAGAACACAGAGATTGCACAAGCCTACCTGGAGAAAGCATCAAAGCGGATGAAGAAATAGGCAGATAAGGGTCGTAGGGCTCAACAGTTTCAAGTTGGTGATTTGGTTCTTGTCCGACTAGTTCTAGAACAAACCAGGTTTTTGAGAAAAAGAGATCTTAGACTAGTGCGCAAATATGAAGGTCCAGTAAGGGTCCTTTCCAAGGTGGGAAATGCTTCTTACAAAATTGACCAACCAAAGTGGATGAAGGTGCACCCAGTATTTCATGTGAGCAACCTGAAACCTTTCCATATAGATCCTACAGATGCTAGCCGAAGGGAGCCAACCAGAGCCGCCATCACCATGAAGCCACCCTCAGAGCGTCGAGTCGAAGAGATCTTAGCTGACAGGGAAACCAAGATATCTCGAAGACTAGTTCAGGAGTACTTAGTGAAGTGGGAGGGATTAGGACTAGAAGAAACCAGCTGGGAGAGAGAACACGACCTCCAGAGATTTCAAAAGAAGATTGAAGAATTTCAAGCCAGCAAATCGACGAGGACATCAATAGAATAGGTGGGGGAGGATGTCATGAGCCAACCTTGTATAGGGCCATGATCGAGACTTAGGTTGCCATGAGCCATCCATGTATAGGGCCATGGTCGGGTAGATCCTTTGTGCTAGGAAAAATGTCCCCATTCAAACATTGTAATGGTCACTGGTAGCATAGCTCTAAAATCTCTAAGGCTCTTTAGGGGGGTGAGCCGGCAGTGTAGTGTTGGGCTGTCTCACCAGTTGCTATGCGATCTTAGGCCACCCACTAAGGGTTGCCCCCTAGCCCTGGTGATGGTGGGAGGTCCTGATGTATGATTCCCGATTATAATGAAACTCACCTCGATTGAATGTCGCGATTGTTGCCTCATTGTGTTTTTCTTTTTCTTGATGCGAATATGCCTTCTTATGTGTGTGCTTGAGATTTATCTCGATATATTGTGTCTTATTATGAATGCCTGGCACTAACCATGGCTTATGGTTATTTGTTCAGATATCGATCTAGTGAAGGCTGACTTGGTTGGGAGCGCCCATTCAAGTGTCGCACGGTCTATTGCTTGTTGAGAGAAAGCTTAGTCCGTGACACCCGGCTTGCGCATTCTACCTCTCTGGTCTGCTGAGCGCCCTCATGCTCGTTTCATGGGTTGGCTTAGGTATACAGAGTTCATTCCATGTCTAAGCATATGGAGTTTATTCCCAATCTAAGAGGTTGAGCCACGGTTCACATGCTGGGCTCAGGCATGTGTTGGTGCCGCATTTTTTTCACCCGGGGCACCATCGTCAAAGACCCTAACCAGCGGCATTGGGGGTTCCGATGATTGGGGGGCCCGGGGGGTGTGCGAACATGATGTTCGATGGGTTCTGGCACTTGGCCCTTATATTGGCCCCCTATCCCTCATCAAACCTCAAGAACTCACACCCCCTTAAAGAGCATTTGAGATTTTATAGGTTTGCTGCCAGTAGCCATTAAAGTGTCTGAAATGGGGACAATTTTTTGAAACGGTCACAAAATCTTCTCCACTTCGAGTTTTTATCTGAATTTTTTTATGCATGCCAAAAAAAATACAAGGATCACCTCTACCAAATTTGGGGACAAAACTCTTTCTAAAAACATTTTAAAAAATCTCAAACCATAAAAAGTTTCAAAAATCGTGAAAAATAGAAAACGGGTCGTCTTGCCACGAAACTTCACATGAAGGAGTAGGGGACAATTGTATAAATTTACAAGCCATATAAATGGCATTCATATGGTAGAAATATGAAGATGTGCTTCAACCCACCTACCACCCGTTCGATCCTCGGCTTACGCATCCTGCGTCTTTGGTCGGCTGACCATTCACACGCTCGTTTCGTGGGTTGACTTAGGCATACAGAGTTCATCCCCAGTCTAAGCATATGGAGTTCATTCCCAGTCTAATATCGGACCGGATCGAGGGTTGCGGTAGCAGGATCTGCAGCACGCATGGGGGACCGGGCTAATCCCCAGTTTGCGCATTCTGCCTTTCCGGTCGACTGAGCACCCACAAGCCTATTTCATCTCTGATCGGTAGCACGTAGAGGGGGATCAAGCAGATCCTCGGCTTGCGCATTATGCCTGTCCGACCGGCTCAGTGCCTGCACACACATTTCATGGGTTGACTTAGGCATACCGGTAGCATGCAGGGGGAGATCGGGTCGATCCCTGGCTTGCGCATTCTCCCTCTCCGGTTGGCTAAGCACCCGCACGCTTGTTTCGTGGGTTGGCTTAGGCATACGAAGTTCATTCCATTTCTAAGCGCTAGCCGAACCGAGGGTGGTGACAGTAGGATCGGTAGCGGGATCGACAGCACGTAGAGGGGGACCAGGCTGATCCCTGACTTGCGCATTATGCCTCTCCAATCAGCCTCTCCAGCCGGCTGAGTGCCTGCACGCTCGTTTCATGGGTTGGCTTAGGCATACGAAGTTCATTTCATGTCTAAGCATACGGAGTTCATTCCATGTCTAAGCATACGGAGTTCATTCCAGTCTAAGATCAGACCGAATCGAGGGTTGCGGTAGCAGGTCCAGCACAGGATCGACAGCACGCAGGGGGGACCAAGTCGATCGCGGCTTGCGCATTCTGCCTCTCCAGCCGGTTGAGCACCCGTACGCTCGTTTCGTGGGTTGGCTTAGGCGTACGGAGTTCATTCCGTGTCTAAGCCCCAATCGGATCGAGGGTTGTGGTAGCAGAATCGACAGGGAGATCGACAGCACGCAGAGGGGGACCGAGCTGATCCTTGGCTTGCGCATTATGCCTCTTTGGTCGACCTCTCCCACCGGCTGAGCACCCGCACGCTCGTTTTGTGGGTTAATTTAGGCATACGGAGTTCATCCCCAGTCTAAGCATACGAAGTTCATTCCCAATCTAAGATCGAATCGGATCGAGGGTTGTAGCAGTAGGACTAGCAGCAGGATCGACAGCATGCAGGGGGGACCAGGCCGATCCCTGGCTTATGCATTCTACCTCTCCGGCCGGCTGAGCACCCACACGCTCGTTTCATGGGTTGGCTTAGGCATACGGAGTTCATTCCATGTTTAAGCATAGGGAGTTCATTCCAGTCTAAGATTTTGAGCCACGATGCACATGCTAGGCTCGGGCATGTGCTGGTGTCACTTTTTTATTACCCGGGGCACCATCGACGGAGCATTGCCAGAGCATCACCGGAGAGCCTAACCGATGGCATTGCAGGTTTCGGTGATTGGGGGGGTCGGGGGGTGTGCGCACATGATGAGCGATGGGTGCTGGTTCTTGTGTCACAGGCTCCGACCTTAGACTCAGAAACTGTACGGCCTTAGGCTTGGAATCTCCTCCTTTATGCCTAAGTCAGCTTAAAACACAAGCGTACAGGCATTAGAACAACGAGAAGAGCTGATTACACAAGTTAAAGAGAAACAGGATAAGAAGGCAGAATTCTGGAAATGCTCTTGTATTCACTGAAACGGAAGTGTTTGATGGTGTACAAATGAGGGAGGTGCAGCCCTCTATTTATAGTTGAGGCTCCAACTTACACTTAATGGCAATATCCCTAAAATAAAGGCTAAAATCATGGGATTATATAGATTACAATCAATCAGGATGCTAACTCCTGATTTTGAGGGTTAACCAAATCTGCCAGGATGCTGCTACTGATCCTGCCTACTTCCAAAAGCTTCCCTTGCGTGTCCAGCACCTTGGGCCCTTCTGGATGTGGCACGGGCAGCTTGTATGCCAGGCCTTGGTCTCACGGGCTAGCCTGCAAGTTGGGCGGGCATTCTGAACTCGTTTGCTAGGCTTTACGTGTAGATACCCGCCAGCACGCCTGGTCTGTGGGCCTCAACCTCTAGCTCACCTGCTGGTGCACTGATGTGCCTGGCGTGCTTGTCTAGGGCATGACATTCTCCCCCACCTGATTGCACAACACCCTCGTTGCGTCTTCTGCATGATACTGCCTGATCTGGTCCCTGAACTGCCATAAGTCATCTGCTGGTTCCCAGCTCACCCCACTGTCTGAAAGTCCTTTCAGCGCACCAAGTACTCTTGTCTTGGCTGATAGTTCTTCCGTCTCACCTCCTGATCAGCTATGATGCTGTGGACCTCCTTCTCATATAAAGCCCTTGCTCCCAATGGCTCACGCTTTGACTCTGCCCGTCCTGGATCTCCCTCATCCTCATGGAACGGCTTGAGCATGCTCACATGGAACACCGGGTGTACCCTCGGCTTGGGTGGCATATCCAGCTTGTAGGCAACCTTGCCTACCCTCTTGACTACTTGAAAAGGTCCCTCATACCTCTAGACTAGACCTTTTTGCAGCCCCCTATGGCGCACAATGGGATGTAGCTTCACCAACACCAAGTTTCCAACCTGGAACTGCATGTCCCGCCTATTCTGGTCTGCCCACTTCTTCGACCTCTTGGTCGCCTTGTGTAGACAAACTCTGGCCAAGTCAGTTTGCTCCTGCCATGCCTTGGCAAACTTGTATGCTACTGGATTCGGCCCTGTATAACCTGCAGCAATCAAATCGGGTGTTAGTTGTTGTTGCCCTGTCACAACCTCAAATGGGCTCTGGTTCGTTGCCTCGCTCCTTTGCAAGTTGTAGGAAAACTGCGCAATATCTAGCAGCTTTGGCCAGTCCCTTTGTGTGGCACTCACATAGTGCCTGAGGTAGACCTCTAATAGTCCATTCACTCGTTCTGTCTACCCATTGGTCTACGGATGCATGCTGGTGGAAAAGTTCAAGTCTAACCCCAACAGCTTGAACAACTCAGTCCAGAACCTGCCCGTGAAATGCCCGTCCCGATCACTAACAATGGTCCTCGGCACTCCCCAGTACTTAACCATGTTCTTCAGGAACAATCGAGCTGCCTCCTCGGCTGGGCACTCCTTGGCTGCCGGAATAAAGATTCCATACTTGGAAAACCTGTCCACCACTACCATGATGCTTTTAAACCCTTCTGCTTTGGGTAGACAGACTATAAAGTCCAGTGAAACACTCTCTCATGGTCGCTCTGGCACTGGCAATGGCTCCAAGAGACCACCTGGTTTCTTGAGCTCCACCTTGTCCTGTTGGCACACAAGACAAGTCTTCACATAGGCCTCCACATCATCCCTCATGTGTGGCCAGTAGTATCGGTCCTCGATCAATGCCAAGGTACGACTCACTCCGGGGTGTCCAGCCCACCTTGAATCATGGCATTCTTGCAAAACTTCCTAGTGGAGCTACCCGTGCTACGGTACAAACAGTCTAATTCCCCTGGTGTACAGCAAGCCATCCTGTAACCAAAACCGCCTAGTCTTACCTTGCTGGGCGTACTCCATCAAAGCCTTGGTTGTAGGATCATGCGTAAGTCCCTTCTTGATGCACGGCACCAGTGACCCCTCTAGTTGGCTAATGGTAGCCAGGTTAGCCTTCCTGCTCAGGGCATCTGCCACTAGGTTCGCCCGCCCCGGCTTGTACTCCATTTGGAAATCAAATTTCGCAAGAAAATCTTGCCATCTCGCCTACTTGGGGGACAGTTTCTTCTGCGTCTAGAAGTAGCTGGTCACCACATTGTTCGTCCTAACCATGAACCTCGACCCCAACAGGTAATGGTGCCAAGTGCGCAAGCAGTGCACCACTACAGTCATCTCTTTCTCTTGAACCGTGTACTTGCGCTCAGTCTCGTTCAGCTTCCTACTCTCGAACACGACTGGACGTCCCTCCTGCATCAACACGCCCCCTATGGCAAAGTCTGATGCATCCGTATGCACCTCATACGGCTTGGCATGGTCTAGCAAGGCCAAGACTAGCTCCTCGGTCACAGCCCGTTTCAACCTATCAAAGGCTTCCTGGCACCCTGCGCTCCACTCCGATGCTTTCCCTTTCTTGAGCAAGTCAGTCAATGGCATGGCTATTGCTGAGTGACCTTTGATGAAGCGCCTGTAGAAGTTTACCAACCCAAGGAATGATCTCAACTCAGTGACCTTGGCTAGCGGTTGCCACTTCAAGATGGCATGTATCTTACCTTCATCCATGCGTATGCTGCCACCTCCCACTATGTGGCCAAGGAACGGGATCTCCTACTGGGTGAATGAGCACTTCTCCCTCTTGACAAATAGCTTGTACACCTGCAACACCTTGAACACCTGTCTCAAGTGGTCTACATGTTCTCCCAAAGTCTGGCTGTAGATCACAATGTCATCCAAACAAACCATAACAAACCGATCAAGGAATGACTGAAGTACCTTGTTCATAAGGGTGCAGAATGTTGCTGGGGCGTTCGTGAGTCCGAAAGGCATCACCAAGAACTCATACGAACCATACCAAGTGACACATGCTGTCTTTGTCTCATCTCCCTCTGTGATCCTGACTTGATAGTAGCCTGACCTCAAATCCAGCTTGGTGAACCACCTTACGCTACCAAGTTGATCGAACAAGTTCGCAATGAGTGGGATGGGGTACTTGTCCTTGATGGTCAGCTTGTTCTTGATGGTCAGCTTGTTCAAAGCCCGGTAGTCTATGCACAGCCACAACGACCCATCATGCTTGAGTTAAAATAGAACCAGTGCACCATAGGGTGCCTTCGATGGCCTGATGAAGCCAGCATCAACTAACTCTTTGAGCTACTTCCTCAACTCCTCCAACTCTGGTGGAGACATTTAGTAAGGGGCTCTAGCTGGTGGCTTGGCCTCGGACACCATCTCGATCTTGTGGCCCACCTCTCTCTTAGTTGGTAGCTTGCTAGGTAGCTTTGCGGGCATCACATCACTGAAGGTCTTCAGCACCTTTAGCACCTCCAAGGGTGACTCGATCTCCTTCTCCCTTGGCTCATCATATTTCAGGGCTGCCAAAAAGGTGTCTTCTTGTCTGCTTATCGCCTTGGCAAATTGAATGGCTGACACCACCCGCGACCCAACTCCAGACCCTCTCTTCAATGGCACTAGGCATTGGCACCGTGCATCCAAGATGCAAACACAATCGACAAAAGGCACAAGGAGGGCATTAATCCGAATAAGGAAATCCAACCCAATCACAAACTCATAGTCATCAAGGGGTATTACCTCAATGGTCTCCTTGCCTTTCCAGTTTCCATGCTGTAACTCCACTCCCCGCGCTACTCTAATGGCTGGAACTTCCTTGGAGTTCACCATTTTAATGGTACCAGTCCCTTTCTGCACCTTTAGTTCGACCTTTTGGGCTCTATCACTTGAAATAAAAAAATGTGAGGCACCGTGTCCACCAGTGTGCTCACCTTCTGACCCGTAACCATCAGATTCGTAAACATCAAGCCCTTTGGCTTACGGCTCCCCTTACTTTAGATAGCATTGAGCACCAACGACCCAAGCTTTGCTGCCCCTAACTCTGGCTCCTCGTCAGACTCCTTGTCTATAGCAGCTAGCTTGCCCTTCTGTGGGTAATTGCATGCTATGTGGCTCCATCCACATAGGTAGCATGATAGTGGCTCTCGATCCCCTTTTGCTTTCCACTTGCCTACTGGTGGCTTCCTCTTGCCATCCTTGGTTGAACGGTCTCGGTCTCCATCCTTGGACTCCCGATCACGGTCTTTCCCCTTGGACTACTTCTTTTGGTCCCTATCGTCCCTGCCCTTACCCTTGGGCTTGGTAGAATCGAACTTGTTCAGAGGCTTGAACTCTATCAAGGCCTCGGCAGTAGTCATGGCTTTAGCCAAGTCATGAACTCCTCTCCTTTGTAGCTCATGCTTCACCCACGGCTTCAGCCCATCCATGAAAGCAAATAAGGAGTCCTTCTCGCCTAGATTCGAGATCTGTAGCATCAGTTTAGAGAATTTCTGGACATACTCCCTTATGTCCCCTTGCTGGCTCAGCCTACGCAACTTTGCCCGTGCCTCATCATCGGCATACTGCACATGCTGGGCTCGGGCATGTGCTGGTGCCGTATTTTTTTTGCCTGAGGCACTATCGCCGGATCATCACCGGAGAGCATAACCAGCGGCATTGGGGGTTCTGGCGATTGGGGGGGCCGGGGGGTGTGGCACATGATGTGCGATGGGTGCTTGTACTTGGCCCTTATATTGGCCCCTATCCCTCATCAAAGCTTGAGAACTCACACCCCCTTAAAGAGCATTTGAGATTTTATAGGTTTGCTGCCAGTAGCCATTAAAGTGTCTAGAATGGGGACACTTTTTTCAAACGGCCACAAAATCTTCTCCACTTTGAGTTTTTTGCTTTTTTGTGCATGCCAACAAAAACACAAGGATCAGCTTTACCAAATTTAGGGACAAAACTCTTTCTAAAAAAATTTTAAAAAATCCCGAACCGCAAAAAGTTTCAAAAATCATGAAAAATAGAAAACGGGTCGTCTTGCCATGAAACTTCTCATGAAGGCTTAGGGGACCATTGTATGAATTTACAAGCCATAAAAATGGCATTCGCATGGCAAAAATATAAAGATGTGCTTGAACGCACCTACCACCCGTTCGATCCCCGGCTTGCGCAACCTGCCTCTCTGGTCGGCTGAGTGCCCCCATGCTCGTTTCGTGGGTTGACTTAGGCATACAGAGTTCATCCCCAGTCTAAGCATATGGAGTTCATTCCCAATCTAAGATCATACCAGACTGAGGGTTACGACAACAGGACCAGCAGCAGGATCGACAGCACGCAGGGGGGATCGGGTCGATCCCCAGCTTGCGCATTCTACCTCTCCGGCCAGCTAAACGCCCACACACTCGTTTCATGGGTTGGCTTAGGCATACGGAGTTCATTCTATGTCTAAGCCCCAGCCGAACTGAGGGTTGTGGCAGCTGGACCGATAGCGGGATCAACAGCACATAGAGGGGGATCGGGCTGATCTTCAGCTTGCACATTATGCCTCTCCGGTCGGTTGAACGCCCGTACACTCGTTTCGTGGGTTGACTTAGGCATACGGAGTTCATCCCCAGTCTAAGCATACGGAGTTCATTCCCAGTCTAAGACCGGACAGTAGGATCGGCAGCACGTAGGGGGGATCGATTTGATCCCCGGTTTGCGCATTCTGCCTCTCCGGTCGACTGAGCGTCCGCACGCCCGTTTCATGGGTTGGCTTAGGCATAGGGAGTTCATTCTATGTGTAAGCCCCAGTCAGACCGAGGGTTATGGCAACGGGACCGGCAGCACATAGAGGGGGACCGGGTCAATCCCTGGCTTACGCATTATGCCTCTCCAGCTGGCTCAGCGTCCGCACACTCGTTTCATGGGTTGACTTAGGCATACGAAGTTCATTCCCAGTCTAAGATCGGATCGGACCGAGGGTTGCTGCAGCAGGATCGATAGCACACAGGGGGCACTGGGCCTATCCCGGCTTGTGCATTCTGCCTCTCCGATCGATTGAGTGCCCACACGCTCGTTTCGTGGGTTGGCATAGGCATACGGAGTTCATTCCATGTCTAAGCATGTGGAGTTCATTCCCAGTCTAAGATCGGACCAGACCGAGGGTTACGACAGCACACAGGGGGGACCAGGTCGATCCCCGACTTGTGCATTCTGCCTCTCTGACTAGCTGAGCACCCGCACACTCATTTCGTGGGTTGGCTTAGGCATACAAAGTTCATTCTATGTCTAAGCCCCAGCCAGACCAAGGGTTGTGGCAGCAGGACCGGCAGTGGGATCGTCAACACGCAGAGGGGAACCGGGTTGATCCCTGACTTTTACATTATGCCCCTCTGGTCGGCCTCTCCGACTGGCTGAGCGCCCGCACACTCGTTTCGTGGGTTAACTTAGGCATACGGAGTTCATCCCTAGTCTAAGCATACAGAGTTCATTCCCAGTCTAAGATCGGACCAGACCGAGGGTTGCGGTAGCAGGATCGACAGCATGTAGGGGGATCGAGCTGATCCCCGACTTATGCATTCTGCCTCTCTGGCCGGCTGAGCGCCCGCACACCCGTTTCGTGGGTTGGCTTAGGCATAGGGAGTTCATTCCATGTCTAAGCCCCAGTTAGACCGAGGGTTGTAGAGGGGTACCGACAGCACGCAGAGGGGGACCGGGCTGATCCCCGGCTTGCGCATTATGCCTCTTCGACCCGGTCTCAGCACCCGCACATTCTTTTCATGGGTTGACTTATGCATACGGAGTTCATTCCCAGTCTAAGATCAAACCGGACCGAGGGTTAAGGCAGTAGGATTGAGAGCACGCAAGGGGGGATCGGGCTGATCCCCAGCTTGCGCATTCTGCCTCTCCGACCGGTTGAGCACCCGCACGCTCATTTCATGGATTGGCGTAGGCATACGGAGTTCATTCCCAGTCTAAGATTTTGAGTCACGATGCACATGCTGGGCTCGGGCATGTTCTGGTGCTGCATTTCTTTTGCCTGGGGCACCATCGTCGGAGCATCGTCAGAGAGCCTAACCGGCGGCTTGGGGGTTTCGGCGATTGGGGGGCCGGGGGGTGTGCGCAAATGATGTGCGATGGGTATTGGTACTTGGCCCTTATATTGGCCCCCTATCCCTCATCAAACCTCGAGAAGTCACACGCCCTTAAAGAGCATTTGAGATTTTATAGGTTTGTTGCCAGTAGCCATTAAAGTGTCTGAAATGGGGACACTTTTTCAAACGGTCACAAAATCTTCTCCACTTCAAGTTTTTAGCTGAATTGTTTTGTGCATGCCAACAAAAATACAGGGATCACCTCTACCAAATTTGGGGACAAAAATCTTTCTAAAAAAATTTTAAAAAATCCCGAACCGTAAAAAGTTTTGAAAATCATGGAAAATAGAAAATGGGTCGTCTTGCCACGAAACTTCACATGAAGGCTTAGGGGACCATTGTATGCATTTACAAGCCATAAAAATGGCATTGGCATGGCAGAAATATGAAGATGTGCTTGAACCCACCTACCACCCGTTCGATCCCCGGCTTGCGCATTCTGCCTCTCTGGTCGACTGAGCGCCTGTACGCTCATTTCATGGGTTGACTTAGGCATACGGAGTTCATCCCCAGTCTAAGCATACGGAGTTCATCCCCAGTCTAAGCATACGGAGTTTATTCCCAGTCTAAGATCGGACCGAACAGAGGGTTGCAGCAGCAGAACTAGCAGCAGGATCGACAGCACGTAGGGGGGACCAGGCCGATCCCCGACTTGCGCATTCTAGCTCTCCGACCAGTTTAGCACCTGCACGCTCGTTTCATGGATTGGCTTAGGCATACGGAGTTCATTCCATGTCTAAGCCCCAGCAAGATCGGGGGTTATGGCAGCAGGACCGACAGCGGGATCGACAGCATGTAGAGGGGGATCGGACTGATCCCCGGCTTGCGCATTATGCCTCTTCGGTCGGCTCAGCGCCCACACGCTCGTTTCGTGGGTTGACTTATGCATACGAAGTTCATCCCCAGTCTAAGATTGGACCGGACCAAGGGTTACGGTAGTAAGATCGACAGCACGTATGGGGGACCAGGCTGATCCTCAGCTTGCGCATTCTACCTCTCTGACCGACTAAGCGCCACACGCTCGTTTCGTGGGCTGGCTTAGGCATACGGAGTTCATTACATGTCTAAGCATACAGAGTTCATTCCCAGTCTAAGATTTTGAGGCACGATGCACATGCTGGGCTCGGGCATGTGCTGGTGCCGCATTTTTTTTGCCCGGGGCACCATCATCGGAGCATCGCTGGAGAGCCTAACCGACGACATTTGAGGTTCCAGCGATTGGGGGGGCCAGGCGGTGTGCGCACATGATGTGCGATGGGTGCTGGTACATGGCCCTTATATTGGCCCCCTATCCCTCATCAAACCTCAAGAACTCACACCCCCTTAAATAGCATTTGAGATTTTATAGGTTTGCTGCCAGTAGCCATTAAAGTGTCTGAAATGGGGACACTTTTTTCAAACGGTCACAAAATCTTCTCCACTTTGAGTTTTTAGCTGAATTTTTTTTTTGCATGCCAACAAAAATAAAAGGATCACCTCTACCACATTTCGGGACAAAAAATCTTTCTAAAAAAATTTTAAAAAATCTCGAACTGTAAAAAGTTTCAAAAATCATGAAAAATAGAAAACGGGTCGTCTTACCACGAAACCTCACATGAAGGCTTTGGGGACCATTGTATGAATTTACAAGCCATAAAAATTTCATTGGCAGGGAAAAAATATGAAGATGTGCTTGAACCCACCTATCACCCGTTCGATTCCCGGCTTGCGCATCCTGCCTCTCTGGTCGGCTGAGCGCCCGCATGCTCGTTTCGTGGGTTGACTTAGGCATACGGAGTTCATCCCCAGCCTAAGCATACGGAGTTCATTCTCAGTCTAAGATCAGACCGGATCGAGGGTTGCGGTAACAGGATCGACAGCACGCAGAGAGGACCGGGCCAATCCTTAGCACTGGCATTCTGCCTCTCTGACTGGCTGAGCGCTCGTATGCCCGTTTCGTGGGTTGGCTTAGGCATAGGGAGTTCATTCCATGTCTAAGCATACGGAGTTCATTCCCAGTCTAAGATTTTGAGCCACGGTACAAATGCTGGACTCGGGCATGTGCTGGTGCCGCATTTTTTTTGCCTGGGGCACCATCGTCGGACCATCGTCGAAGCATCGTCGGAGCATCGTCGAAGCATCGCTGGAGAGCCTAACCGGTGACATTGGAGGTTCCGACGATTGGGGGGGCCGGGGGGGTGTGCGCACAAGATGTACGATGGGTGCTGTTACTTGGCCCTTATATTGGCCCCCTATCCCTCATCAAACCTTGAGAACTCACACCCCTTAAAGAGCATTTGAGATTTTATAGGTTTGCTGCCAGTAGCCATTAAAGTATCTGAAATGGGGACACTTTTTTCAAAGGGTCACAAAATCTTCTCCACTTCGAGTTTTTAGCTGAAGTTTTTTGTGCATGCCAAAAAAAATACAGGGATCACCTCTACCAAATTTGGGGACAAAACTCTTTCTAAAAAAATTTTAAAAAATCTCGAGTCGTAAAAAGTTTTAAAAATTGTGAAAAATAGAAAACGGGTCGTCTTGCCACGAAACTTCACATGAAGGCTTAGGGGACCATTGTATGAATTTACAAGCCATAAAAATGGCATTGGCATAGTAGAAATATGAAGATGTGATTGAACCCACCTACCATCTGTTCGATCCCCGGCTAGTGCATCCTGCCTCTCTGGTCGGCTGAGCGCCCGCACGCTCGTTTCATGGGTTGACTTTGGCATACAGAGTTCATCCCCAGTCTAAGCATACAGAGTTCATTCCCAGTCTAAGTTCGAACCGGACCGAGAGTTGCGGTAGTAGGATCGACTGCACATAGGGGGGATCGGGCCAATCTCCGGCTTGCGCATTTTGCCTCTCCGATCGGCTGAGCGCCCGCACGCCCGTTTCATGGATTGGCTTAGGCATAGGGAGTTCATTCCATGTTTAAGCCCCAGCTGGACCGAGGGTTGTGGCAGCAGGACCGGTAGCACACAGAGGGGGATTGGGTCGATCCTCGATTTACGCATTATGCCTCTCCAGCTAGCTCAGCACCCGTACGCTCGTTTCGTGGGTTGAATTAGGCATATAGAGTTCATTCCTAGTCTAAGATCAAACCGGACCGAGAGTTGCAACAGCAGGATTGAAAGCACGTAGGGGGGACCGAGCCGATCCCCGACTTACGCATTCTGCCTCTCCGTCCAATTGAGTGCCCATACGCTCATTTTGTGGGTTGGCTTAGGCATACGGAGTTCATTCTATGTCTAAGCATACGGAGTTAATTCCCAGTCTAAGATCAGATCGGACCGAGGGTTGCGACAGCAGGACTAGCAGCAAGATCGACAGAGCGTAATGGGGGACCGGGTCGATCCCCGACTTGTGCATTCTGCCTCTCCGATCGGCTGAGCGCTCGCACGCTCATTTCGTGGGTTAGCTTAAGCATACGTGTTGATTCCATGTCTAAGCCCCAGCTAGACCGAGGGTTGTAGCAGCAACACCGGCAGTGGGATCGGCATCACGCAGAGGGAGATCGAGCTGATCCTTGGGTTATGCATTATGCCTCTCCGATCGGCCTTTTCGGTCGGCTGAGCGCTCGCACACTCGTTTCATGGGTTGACTTAGGCATACGGAGTTCATCCCCAGTCTAAGCATACGGAGTTCATTCCCAGTCTAAGATTTGATCGGATCGAGGGTTGCGTCTGCAGGATCGACAGCACGCAGGATGGATCGGGTCGATCCCCAGCTTGTGCATTCTGCCTCTCCGGCCGGTTGAGCACCCGCACGCTCGTTTCGTGGGTTGGCTTAGGCATAGGGAGTTCATTCCATGTCTAAGCCCCAGTTGGATTGAGGGTTGCGGCAGTGGGACTGGCAGCACGTAGAGGGGGATCGAGTCGATCCCCGACTTGCGTATTATGCCTCTTCGGCCAGCTCAGCTCTCGCACGCTCGTTTCATGGGTTGACTTATGCATACGAAGTTCATTCCATGTCTAAGATCAGACCGGACTGAGGGTTGTGGCAGCAGGATCGCCAGTATACAGGAGGGATCGGGCCGATCCCCAGCTTGTGCATTCTGCCTCTTCGATCGACTGAGCGCTCGCACGCTCGTTTCGTGGGTTGGCTTAGGCATATGGAATTCATTCCATGTCTAAGCATACGAAGTTCATTCCCAGTCTAAGATTTTGAGCCACGGTGCACATGCTGGGCTCGAGCATGTGCTGGTGCTGCATTTTTTTCACCTGGGGCACCATGGTCAGAGCCTAACCGGTGGCATTGGGGGTTCCGACGATTGGGGGGGCCGGGGGGTGTGCGCACATGATGTGCGATGGGTGCTGGTACTTGGCCCTTATATTGGCCCCTTATCCCTCATCAAACCTCGAGAACTCACACCCCCTTAAAGAGCATTTGAGATTTTAGAGGTTTGCTGCTAGTAGCAATTAAAGTGTCTGAAATGGGGACACTTTTTTCAAACGGTCACAAAATCTTCTCCACTTCGAGTTGTTAGCTGAATTTTTTTGAGCATGCCAAAAAAAATAAAAGGATCACCTCTATAAAATTTAGGGACAAAACTCTTTCTAAAAAAATTTTAAAAAATCCCAAACCGTAAAAAGTTCTAAAAATCATGAAAAATAGAAAATGGGTCGTCTTGCCATGAAACTTCACAATAAGTCTTAGGGGACCATTGTATGGATTTACAAGCCATAAAAAAGACATTGGCTCGTCAGAAATATGAAGATGTGCTTGAACCCACTTACCACCCGTTCGATCCCCGACTTGTGCATCCTGCCTCTCTGGTTAGCTGAGCGCCCGTACGCTCGTTTCGTGGGTTGACTTAGGCATAGGAGTTCATCCCCAGTTGAAGCATACAGAGTTCATTCCCAGTCTAAGATCAGACCGGATTGAGGGTTGCGACAGCAGGATCGGCAGCATGCATTCCGCCTCTTCGGCCGGTTGAGCGCCCGCATGTCCATTTCGTAGGTTGGCTTAGGCGTAGGGAGTTCATTCCATGTCTAAGCCCCAGTCGGACAGAGGGTTGTGGCAGTGGAATCGACAGCACGCAGAGGGGGACCGAGCTGATCCCCGGCTCAGCGCCCGCACGCTCGTTTCATGGGTTGGCTTAGGCATATGGAGTTCATTCCTAGTCTAAGATCGGATTGGATCGAGGGTTGCGGCAGCAGGATCGGTAGC
Source organism: Durio zibethinus (assembly GCF_002303985.1). Next base: position 12,662,225 of record NW_019167826.1, read on the forward strand.
ACGTAGGAAGGACCGGGCTGGTCCTCGGCTTGCACATTCTGCCACTCCGATCGACTGAGCGCCCGCATGCTCGTTCTGTGGGTTGGCTTAGGCATACAGAGTTCATTCCATGTATAAGCATACGAAGGTCATTCCCAGTCTAAGATCGGACCGGACCGAGGGTAGTGACAGCGGGTCCAGTAGCAGGATCGATAGCACGTAGGGGGGATCGGGCCGATCCCCGACTTGCGCATTCTGCCTCTCCGACCGGTTGAGCACCCGTACGCTCGTTTTGTGGGTTGACTTAGGCATACGGAGTTCATCCCCAGCCTAAGCATACGAAGTTCATTCCCAGTCTAAGATCAGACCGGACCGAGGGTTACGGCAGCAGGATCGACAGCACGTAAGGGGGATCGGGCCGATCCTCCACTTGTGCATTCTGCCTCTCTGACTGGCTGAGCAGCCGCACAGCCGTTTCGTGGGTTGGCTTACGCATAGGGAGTTCATTCCATGTCTAAGCCCCAATCGGACTGAGGGTTATGGCAACAGGACCGACAGCAAGCAAACGGGGACCGGGTCAATCCCCGGCTTGCGCATTATGCCTCTCCGGTAAGCTCAGCGCCCGTACGCTCGTTTCATGGGTTGACTTAGGCATACGGAGTTCATTCCCAATCTAAGATCTGATCGGACCGAGGGTTGTGGCAGCAGGATTGATAGCACGCAGGGGGGACCGGGTCGGTCCCCGACTTGCGCATTCTGCCTCTCCGACCGGCTGAGCACTTGCACACTCGTTTTGCAGGTTGGCTTAAGCATACGGAGTTCATTCCGTGTCTAAGCATACGAAGCTCATTCCTAGTCTAAGATCGGATCAGATCAAGGGTTGCAGTAGTAGGACCAGTAGCAGGATCGGTAGCACACAGAGGGGGATCGGGTCGATCCCCGACTTGCGCATTCTGCCTCTCCGATCGACTGAGCGCCCGCACGATCGTTTTGTGGGTTGACTTAGGCATACGGAGTTCATCCCCAGTCTAAGCATACGAAGTTCACTCCCAGTCTAAGATCGGTCTGGACCGATGGTTGGGGCAGCAGGATCGATAGCACGCAGGGGGGATCGGGCCGATCCCCGGCTTGCACATTCTGCCTCTCCGGCCGGCTGAGTGACTGCACGCCCATTTCGTGGGTTGGCTTAGGCATAGGGAGTTCATTCCATGTCTAAGCCCCAGCCGAATCGAGGGTTGTGGCAGCGGGACTGGCAGCATGCAGAGGGGGACCGGGCTGATCGCTGGCTTGCGCATTATGCCTCTTCGGCCAGCTCAGTGCCCGCACGCTCGTTTCGTGGGTTGACTTATGCATACAGAGTTCATTCCCAGTCTAGGATCGGACCAGACTGAGGGTTGTGGCAGCAGGATCGATAGCACGCAGGAGTGGACCGGGTCGATCCCCGGCTTGTGCATTCTACCTTTCTGACCGACTGAGCGCCCGCACACTCGTTCGTGCGTTGGCTTTGGCATACGGTGTTCATTCCATGTCTAAGCATATGAAGTTCATTCCCAGTCTAAGATTTTGAGCCATGGTGCACATGCTGGGCTCGGGCATGTGCTAGTGCCGCATTTTTTTCGCCCGAGGCACCATCGTCGGAGCATCGCCGGGGAGCCTAACCGACGGCATTGGGGGTTCCGACGATTGGGGGGCCAGGGGGATGTGCGCAAATGATGTGCGATGGGTGCTAGTACTTGGCCCTTATATTGGCCCCTTATCCCTCATCAAACCTCAAGAACTCACACCTTCTTAAAGAGAATTTGAGATTTTATAGGTTTGCTGCCAGTAGCCATTAAAGTATCTGAAATGGGGACACTTTTTTCAAACGGTCACAAAATCTTCTCCTCTTTGAGTTTTTAGCTGAATTTTTTTGTGCATGCCAACAAAAATAAAAGGATCACCTCTACCAAATTTGGGGACAAAACTCTTTCTAAAAAAATTTTGAACAATCTCGAATAGCAAAAAGTTTCAAAAATCATGAAAAATAGAAAACAGGTCGTCTTGGCATGAAACTTAACATTAAGGCTTAGGGGACCATTGTATGAATTTACAAGCCATAAAAATGGCATTGGCACGTCAAAAATATGAAGATGTGCTTAAACCCACCTACCACCCATTCGATCCCCGGCTTACGCATCCTGCCTCTCTAGTCAGCTGAGTGCCCGCACGCTCGTTTCATGGGTTGACTTAGGCATACGAAGTTCATCCCCAGTCTAAGCATACAGAGTTCATTCCCAGTCTAAGATCAGACCGGACCGAGGGTTGCAGCAGCAGGATTGGCAGCACGTAGGGGGGATCAGGTCGATCCCCGACGTGCGCATTCTGCCTCTCCGATCGGCTGAGCACCCGCACATCTGTTTCATGGCAGGAAAACCAGGCTGATCCCCGGCTTGCACATTATGCCTCTCCGGCTTATTGAGCCCCCCGCACGCTTGTTTCGTGGGTTGACTTAGGCATATGGAGTTCATCCCTAGTCTAAGCAAATGAAGTTCATTCCCAGTCTAAGATCGGACCGGACCGAGGGTTGCGGCAACAGGATCGGTAGCATACAGGGGAGACCGGGCCGATCCCCAGCTTACATATTCTGCCTCTCCGGTTGGCTAAGCCCCGCACGCCCATTTCATGGGTTGGCTTAGGCATAGGGAGTTCATTCCATGTCTAAGCCCCAACCGGACCGAGTGTTGTGGCAGCGGGACTGACAGCACGTAGAGAGGGATTGGGTCGATCCTCGACTTGTGCATTATGCCTCTTCGGCTGGCCCAGCACCCGCACGCTCATTTCGTGGGTTGACTTATGCATACAGAGTTCATTGCCAGTCTAAGATTAGACCAGACCGAAGGTTGCAGCAGCAGGATTGACAACACACAGGGGGGACTGGGTCGATCCCCGGTTTGGCCTCTCCGGCTGACTGAGCGCCCGCATGCTCATTTCGTGGGTTAGCTTAGGCATATGGAGTTCATTCCATGTCTAAGCATACGGAGTTGATTCCCAGTCTAAGATTTTGAGCCACGGTGCACATGCTGGACTCGGGCATGTGCTGGTGCTGCATCTTTTTCGCCTAGGGCACCATCGCTGGAGCATCGCTGGAGAGCCTAATCGGCGGCATTGGGGGTTCCGACGATTGGGGGGGCCGGGGGGTGTGTGCACATGATGTGCGATGGGTGCTGGTACTTGGCCCTTATATTGGCCCCCTATCCTTCATCAAACCTCAAGAACTCAACCCCCTTAAAGAGCATTTGAGATTTTATAGGTTTGCTACCAGTAGCAATTAAAGTATCTGAAATGGGGACACATTTTTCAAACGATCATAAAATCTTCTCCACTTCAAGTTTTTAGCTGAATATTTTTGTGGATGCCAAAAAAAATACAAGGATCACCTCTACCAAATTTGGGGACAAAACTCTTTCGAAAAAAATTTTAAAAAATCTCGAACCGTAAAAAGTTTCAAAAATCATGAAAAATAGAAAACGGGTCGTCTTGCCATGAAACTTCACATGAAGGCTTAGGGACCATTGTATGAATTTACAAGCCATAAAAATGGCATTGGTACGGCAAAAATATGAAGATGTGCTTAAACCCACCTACCACCTGTTCGATCCCCGGCTTGCGCATCCTGCCTCTCCAGTCGGCTGAGTGCCCGCACGCTCGTTTCATGAGTTAACTTATGCATACGGAGTTCATCCCCAGTCTAAGCATACGGAGTTCATTCCCAGTCTAAGATCAGATGGAACCGAGGGTTGCGACAGCAGGATCAGTAGCACGCAGGGGGGATCGGGTCGATCCTTGGCATGCGCATTCTGTCTCTCTGACTGGCTGAGCGCCCGCACGGCCGTTTCATGGGTTGGCTTAGGCATAGGGAGTTCATTCCATGTCTAAGCCCTAGCAGGACCGAGGGTTGTGGCAGCGGGATCGGCAGCACGTAGAGGGGGACCGGGTCGATCCCCGGTGTCACGGACTAAGCTTTCTCTCAGCAAGTAATAGATTGTGCGACACTTGAATGGGTGCTCCCAACCAAGTCAGCCTTCAATAGATTGATATCTGAACAAATAACCATAAGCCATGGTTAGTCCCAAGCATTCACAATAAGACACAATATATCGAGATCGATCTCAAGCACACACACAATAAGGCATATTCGCATCAAGAAAAAGAAAAACACATCGAGGCAACAATCGAGACATTCAATCGAGGTGAGTTTTATTATAGTTGGGAATCATACATCGAGACCTCCCACCATCACCAGGGCTAGGGGGCAGCCCTTGGTGGGTGGCCTAGGCTCGCATAGCAATCGATGAGACAGCCCAACACTACGCTGTCGGCTCACCCCCCTAAAGAGCCTTAGAGATTTTAGAGCTATGCTACCAGTAACCATTACAATGTTTGAAATGGGGACACTTTTCCTAGCATAAGGGATCTACCCGACCATGGCCCTATTCATGGGTGGCTTATGGCAACCTAAGTCTCGGTTATGGCCCTATACAAGGTTGGCTCATGACATCCTCCCCCACCTATTCTATCGATGTCCTCGTTGACTTGCTGGCTTGAAATTCTTTGATCTTCCTTTAAAATCTCTGGAGGTTGTGTTCTCTCTCCCAACTAGTTTCTTCTAGTCCTAATCCCTCTCACTTCACTAAGTACTCCCGAACTAGTCTTCGAGATATCTTGGTTTCCCTATCAGCTAAGATCTCTTCGACTAGATGCTTTGAGGGTGGCTTCATGGTGATGGTGGCTCTGGTTGGCTCCCTTTGGCTACAATCTGTAGGATCTGCATGGAAAGGTTTCAAGTTGCTCACATGAAATACTGGGTGCACCTTCATCCACTTTGGTGGGTTGATTTTGTAAGAAGCATTCCCCACCTTAGAAAGGACCCTTATTGGACCTTCATATTTATGCACTAGTCTATGATCCCTTTTTCTTAAGAACTTGGTTTGTTCATGAACTAGTCAGACAAGAACCAAATCACCAACTTGAAATTGTTGAGCCCTACGACCCTTGTCTACCCATTTCTTCATCCACTTTGATGCTTTCTCCAAGTAGGCTTGTGCAATCTCTGTGTTTTGTTTCCACTCCTTGCTGAGATTGAAGGCTCTCAGATTTTTTCCTCTATATTGTTCCAAGGAAGTGTGGGGTAGCCTTGGTAATTGTCTGGTGACCACATCAAATGGGCTCTTATTGATGGAAGAGCTTTTGTTGAAATTAAAGCAGAGTTGAGCCTTGTCCAATAATGAAGGCCAGTCTTTCTGATTGGCTTGAACAAAGTGCCTCAAGTATTCCTCTAATAATCTATTGAACCGTTCCGTTTGACCATCGGTTTGAGGGTGATAGCTTGAGGAGATGTTGAGTTGGGACCCCAATATCTTGAAAAGTTCTCTCCAGAAGGACCCCATGAATCTTGGATCTCGATCGCTGACAATGTTTTGAGGGAGGCCCCAATATTTGACCACATGTTTGAACAATAGTCCAACTGTGTCTTCCACTGTGCAATACTTGTGAGTAGGAATGAATGTGGTGTACTTAGAGAACCGGTCAATCACCACCAAAATAGCTCCGAGGTCACCAACCTTGGGTAGGCTCGAAATTAAATCGAGGGAGATGCTTTCCCACGATTTGGCAGGTATTGGTAGTGGTTCAAGCATGCCTGTAGGTTTCCTCCTTTCAACCTTGTCTTGTTGGCAAATGAGGCAAGTCTTCATATAGTCTATCACATCTTGTCGCATGTGAGGCCAATAGTATCCCTGTTTTAATAACGCTAAAGTGCGTTGCTAGCCCGGGTGTCCCACCCATGGTGTGTCATGACATTCCCTTATCAGCATCTGTCTCAAACCTTCTGCTCTTGGCACAAACACTCGAGGCCCCTTGGTCCATAAGATCCCATTTTCTTGCCAGAAGTACTTGGACTTCCCTTCTTCCACTAGCTTTAGGATGGCACAAGCTTGCGGGTCCTTCCCTAAGTGATCTCCAATCAACTTGTGAATGTCTGTAGTGGCTCTGCTAGCCCCCATTGGGGTAATTCTTCTAAGGGTCACTAAATCTGCTCGTCTGCTCAATGCGTCGGCCACTTGATTGGTCTTTCCAGTGGTGTGCTCAAAACAAAAGTCGAACTCCGCTAAAAATTCCTGCCACCTAGCTTGTTTTTCCATAAGCCTTGGTTGGGTGAGAAAATGGCTAACGGCCGCATTGTCTGTCTTCACGACAAAGTGTGAACCCAACAAGTAATGTCACCAAGCCCTCAAGCAGTGAACCACTGCCAGGAGTTCTTTTTCTTGGGCCATATATTTCCTTTTAGCTTCCTACTTTCAAATGCTACCGATTGATGTTGTTGTAAAAACACTCATTCAATAGCAAAATCAGATGTATCCGTCTAAACTTTGAAAGGCTTTTCAATATCAGGAAGAGCTAAGATGTGATCCTTCATAATAGCATCTTTCAATCCCTCAAAAGCCTCTTGGCACTCACTCGTCCAACACCATTTATGCTCCTTCTTCAATAGCTCTGTGAGGGCCGTGGTCTTGCGAGAGTACCCTTCCACAAACCTTTTATAATAGTTGGCTAGTCCCAAAAATGAGCGAAGCTCACTAACGTTCTTCGGTGTTGTCCACTCCTTGATGGCCCTAACCTTTTCCATGTCCATTCGAATGTGGCCACGTTCAACAATGTGATCGAGAAAATGGATTTGGGTCTGAGCAAATGCATACGTCTCCTTTTTTACGTATAACTGGTGGTCCTGTAATCTTTGAAGTACCTGGCACAGGTGTTCTTGATGTTCTTCCAAGGTGGAGCTATATACCACTATATCGCCTAAATAGATGACTACAAATTTGTCTAGGTAGTCATGGAATACCTGATTCATCAATGTACAAAATGTGGCAGGAGTATTGGTCAGTCCAAAGGGCATAACAAGAAATTCAAATGCACCATACCGTGTCACACAAGTGGTCTTTGGCTCATCTTCCTCAATGATTCTGACCTGATGTAGCCAAATCTCAGGTCCAATTTGGAGAAGTACTTGGCCCGGCTTAATTGATCAAACAAGTCTGCTATAAGGGGGATGGGATATTTGTTTCTTACGGTGACTTTGTTCAAGGCCCTGTAGTTAACACATAATCACAAACTTCCATCATGCTTCTTCTAAAATAGCACTGGCGCTCCGATAGAAGCCTTTGATGGTCTGATAAACCCAGCTTGTAGCAGCTCATCTAACTGTTTTCTTAGTTCAGCCAACTCTGGCGGGGCCATGCGGTAAGGAGCTCTAGTAGGGGGTTTCACTCCTGGGCGGAGCTCAATTTCATGGTCCACTGCTCATCGAGGGTGTAAAACCTTAGGCAATATCTCTGGCATCACCTCTTCGAATTCTTCCAACACTTCTCCCACACCATCAGGTATTGGTTCTACTTTCAACCCTTCTTTGTAGATCGGCACAGCCACAAAGGAGGGTTCCCCTCTTTTTACCTTTTTCTTGAACTGCAAAGTTGAAATTATTTTCTTCCCACTATTTGGTAAGATGTTGGCTAGCACCACACATGGGTTTTCCCCTAAGAACAACAAGCAGCTAGCGACGGGGATAGGGATGACCTGAGCCAACATCATGAAGTCCAATCTGAGAACAACATCAAAGTCATCCATGGGGGAAACTGTAAAGTCTACCTTCCCTTCCCATGGCCCCAATCGGGTTGTCACACTCTTGGAGCTTCCACTGATCGTAAAGGCTAGCGAGTTGATCGCCTTCATTCGTCCACAGTCTTTACTAATCTGAAGACCACACTTTTTTGCTTATTCTGGTGTGATGAAAGTGTCGGTTGCACCCGTATCCACCATAGCCTTAGTGGTTTTCTCATTGATCGTCAAGTTCACATACATCAAGCTTTTACTCTGGTCTTTCTTTATAGTGTTCAATTGGGTGCAGAGGGCATTGAGGAACCTTATTAAACCCATCCTGGCTGGCTCCTCTTCAGCTTCTTCAATGTTCTCTGGCACTTTTGCGGACTCTTGAGATGAGGTCCTTAAGGCATTAAGGGCTCCCTTGTGTGAGCATTCGGCCACCCGGTGTGGCCCCTTACAAAGAAAGCAAGCTAGCAGTTGCCTAGGCTTGAAAATCCCTGTGTTGCTTGTCTTGGGTTGGGTGCTATCTTGACCAAAGGACCTCCTATCTGATCCCCCACTGAAGGGCCGGTCCAACCTGGTCATCTTTCCCCCACTCCCAAAGTTGAAGCTACTGCCAGTTGATGGAGGATTTTTTTATTTTGAAGAGCCATCATTGTAATCGTGGAGACGTTCAGCTACAGCCATGGCCGTGGCCACATCTTGCACTTTCTGCCTTTGTAGTTCTATCCTCGCCCAAGGTTTGAGGCCCTCAAGAAAATAGAACATCTTGTCCTTTTCAGACATGTCCCGAATATCCAACATTAGGGTAGAAAAGCTCCTTACAAACTCTCGCACCATTCCTATTTGCACCAATTCTCGAAGTCTCTTTCGAGCCATATACTCCACATTCTTAGGGAAAAATTGGTTTTTCAATTCTCGCTTCAGATCCGTCTAAGTCTTAATCGGGCACTCGTCATCGACAAACTTGGAGCGCCACCACAGCTTGGCATCCCCTGCGAGGTACATCGATGCCATTGCTACCTTGTCTTCCTCTAAATCCGTGTGTATAGCTGAAAGTACTACTCCATGTTAAACAAGAAATTTTCAAGTTCTTTAGCATCCCTTGCCCCTCATAGCATCGAGGCTCCGGCACCTTAGGCCTTTTTCCTCTTTTCATCGAGCTCAAACTCGATCTAGCCACAGTCATTTGTAGGATGCTCACCTGTGCTCTGAGCTCCCCAAACTCCTTTTGAAGAATGTTCAAGGCATCTCTAGCCTCTTCGCTCACATTGTGGAGAGTATCGGATAACTCCCGCTGGGTTGTCTCGATCTCCCTCACTCGATCTTTAGTCACCATATGAGTTTTCATTGCGGCCACCGTGGCCTCAAGTTCCTCAATTCTCTGTTGATGATTGGGTCCACCACTTGTGGCCATCTCATCCATTTTTCTAGCACTTCTCAACCGTGCTCTGATACCACGTGTCACGGACTAAGCTTTCTCTTAGTAAGCAATAGGCCGTGCGGCACTTGAATGGGTGCTCCCAACCAAGTCAGCCTTCAGTAGATAGATATCTGAACAAATAACCATAAGCCATGGTTAGTCCCAAGCATTCACAATAAGACACAACATATCAAGATCGATCTCAAGCACATACACAATAAGGCATATTCGCATCGAGAAAAAGAAAACCACATCGAGGCAACAATCGGGACATTCAATCGGGGTGAGTTTTATTATAGTTGGGAATCATACATCGGGACCTCCCACCATCACCAGGGCCAGGGGGCAGCCCTTGGTGGGTGGCCTAGGCTCGCATAGCAACCGGTGAGATAGCCCAACACTATGCTGCCGACTCACCCCCCTAAAGAGCCTTAGAGATTTTAGAGCTATGCTACCAGTAACCATTACAATGTTTGAAATGGGGACACTTTTCCTAGCACAAGGGATCTACCCAACCATGGCCCTATACATGGGTGGCTTATAGCAACCTAAGTCCCGGTCATGGCCCTATACAAGGTTGGCTCATAACACCCGGCTTGCGCATTATGCCTCTCCGGTCGGCTCAGTGCCCGCACGCTCGTTTCATGGGTTGACTTAGGCATACGGAGTTCATTCCCAGTCTAAGATTAGATCGGACCGAGGGTTACGGTAGCAGGATCGACAACACGTAGGGGGACCGGGCCGATCCCCGACTTGTGCATTCTGCCTCTTCGACCGACTGAGCGCTCGCACATTCGTTTTGTGGGTTGGCTTGGGGATACGTAGTTCATTCCATGTCTAAGCATACGGAGTTCATTCCCAATCTAAGATCGGACCGAACTGAGGGTTGCGATAGCAGGACTAGCAGCAAGATTGGCAGCACGCAGGGGGGGATCGGGTCGATCCTTGGCTTACGCATTCTGCCTCTCCGGCCGGCTGAGCGCCCGCACGCTCGTTTCGTGGGTTGACTTAGGCATATGGAGTACATCCCCAATCTAAGCATAGGGAGTTCATTCCTAGTCTAAGATCGGACCGGACCGAGGGTTGCGGCAACAGGATTGGCAGCACGCAGGGGGGACCGAGTCGATCCCCGGCTTGCGTATTCTGCCTCTCCGATCAGCTGAGCGCCCGCACGCCCGTTTCGTGGGTTGGCTTAGACATAGGGAGTTCATTCCATGTCTAAGCCCCAGTCGGACTGAGGGTTGTGGCAGTGGGACCGGCAGCACGCAAAGGTGGACCGAGTTGATCCTCGGCTTGCACAGTATGCCTCTTCGGTCGGCTCAACGCCCATACACTCATTTCGCGAGTTGACTTATGCATACGGAGTTCATTCCCGACCTAAGATCGGATTGGACCAAGGGTTGCGGCAACAGGATTGACAGCTCGTAGGGGGGACCGAACCGATCCCCAGCTTGCGCATTCTGCCCCTCCAGCCGATTGAGCGCCTGCAGGCTCGTTTCGTTGGTTGGCTTAGGCATACAGAGTTCATTCCACGTCTAAGCATACAGAGTTCATTCCCAGTCTAAGATTTTGAGCCACGGTGCACATGCTGGGCTCGAGCATGTGCTGGTGCCGCATTTTTTTCACCTGGGGCACCATCGCTGGAGCATTGCTGGAGCATCGTCGGAGAGCCTAACCGACGACATTGGGGGTTCCGACGATTGGGGGGCCCGGGGGGTGTGCGCACATGATGTGCAATGGGTGCTGGTACTTGGCCCTTATATTGGGCCACTATCCCTCATCAAACCTTGAGAAATCACACCCCCTTAAAGAGCATTTGAGATTTTATAGGTTTGCTGCCAGTAGCCATTAAAGTGTCTAAAATGGGGACACTTTTTTCAAACGGTCACAAAATCTTCTCCACTCAGAGTTTTTAGCTGAAATTTTTTGTGCATGCCAAAAAAAATACAAGGATCATCTCTACCAAATTTGGGGACAAAACTCTTTCTAAAAGAATTTTAAAAAATCCCGAACCGTAAAAAGTTTCAAAAATCGTGAAAAATAGAAAACAGGTTGTCTTGCCACGAAACATCACACGAAGGCTTAGGGGACCATTGTATGAATTTAAAAGCCATAAAAATGGCATTGGCATGCCAGAAATATGAAGATGTGCTTGAACCCACCTACCACCCGTTCGATCCCCGGCTTGCGCATCCTGCCTCTCCGGTCGACTGAGCGCCCGCACGCTCGTTTTGTGGGTTGACTTAGGCATACGGAGTTCATCCCCAGTCTAAGCATACGGAGTTCATTCCTAGTCTAAGATCAGATCGGATCGAAGGTTGTGACAGCAGGATCGACAGCACGTAGGGGGGACCGGATTGATCCCCACCTTGCGCATTCTGCCTCTCCTACCGATTGAGCGTCCGAACGGCCGTTTCATGGGTTGGCTTAGGCATAGGGAGTTCATTCCATGTCTAAGCCCCAGTCGGATCGAGGGTTGTGGCAGCGGGACTGGCAGCACGTAGAGGGGGATCGAGTCGATCCCCGGTTTGCCCATTATGCCTCTCCGGCCGGCTAGCGCCCGCATGCTCATTTTGTGGGTTGACCTAGGCATACAGAGTTCATTCCCAATCTAAGATCGGACTAGTCTGAGGGTTGCAATAGCAAGATCGATAGCACACCGGGGGGATCAGGCTGATCCCCGGCTTATGCATTCTGCCTCTCCGGTCGGCTGAACGCCTGCACGCTCATTTCATGGGTTGGCTTAGGCATACAAAGTTCATTCCATGGCTAAGCATATAGAGTTCATTCCCAATCTAAGATCGGACCAGATCGAGGGTTGCGATAGCAGGACCAGCAGTAGGATCGACAGCACGCAGGAGGGATCGGGCCAATCCCCGGCTTACGCATTCTGCCTCTTCGACTGGCTGAGCGCCTGCACGCTCGTTTTATGGGTTGGCTTAGGCATACAAAGTTCATTCCATGTCTAAGCCCCAGCCGACCGAGGGTTGTGGCAGCAGGACCGGCAGCGGGATCGACAGTATACAGAGGGGGGTCGGGCTGATCCTCAACTCGTGCATTCTACCTCTCCGATCGGTTGAGCACCCACATGCTTGTTTCGTGTGTTGGCTTAGGCATACGGAGTTCATTCCATGTTTTAGCCCCAACCGGACCGAGGGTTGTGGCAGTAGGATTGGTAGCGGGATCAGCAGCACACAGAGGGGGATCGGGCTAATCCTCGGCTTTCGCAATATGCCTCTCCGGTCGGTTGAGCACCCGCACGCTTGTTTCATGGGTTGACTTAGGCATACGGAGTTCATCCCCAGTCTAAGCATACAGAGTTCATTCCCAGTCTAAGATCGGACCAGACCAAGGGTTGTGGTAGTAGGATCGATAGCATGCAGGGGGGACCGGGCCGATCCCCGACTTACGCATTCTACCTTTTCGGCCGACTGAGCACCCGCACACTCGTTTCATGGGTTGGCTTAGGCATACGAAATTCATTCCATGTCTAAGCATACGGAGTTCATTCCCAGTCTAAGAGTTTGAGCCACGGTGCACATGCTGGGCTCAAGTATGTGCTCGTGCCGTATTTTTTTTGCCCGGGCTCAAGTTTGAGCATCGTCGGAGCATTGTCGGAGAGCCTAACCGGCGGCATTGGGGGTTTCGGCGATTAGGGGGGCTGGGGGGCGTGCGCACATGATGTACAGTGGGTGCTGGTACTTGGCCCTTATATTGGCCCCCTATCCCTCATCAAACCTCGAGAACTCACACCCCTTTAAAGAGCATTTGAGATTTTATAGGTTTGCTGCCAGTAGCCATTAAAGTGTCTGAAATGGGAACACTTTTTTCAAACGGTCACAAAATCTTCTCCACTTCAAGTTTTTAGCTTAATTTTTTTGTGCATGCCAACAAAAATACAAGGATCACCTCTACCAAAGTTGGGGACAAAACTCTTTCTAAAAAAATTTTAAAAAATCTTGAACTGTAAAAAGTTTCAAAAATCGTGAAAAATAAAAAACGGGTCGTCTTGCCACGAAACGTCACATGATGGCTTAGGGGACCATTGTATGAATTTACAAGCCATAAAAATGGCATTGCCGTGACAAAAATATGAAGATGTGCTTGAACCCACCTACCACCCGTTCAATCTCCGACTTACGTATTCTGCCTCTCTGGTCGGCTGAGCGCCCACACGCTCATTTCGTGGGTTGACTTAAGCATACAGAGTTCATCCCCAGTCTAAGCATACGGAGTTCATTCCCAGTCTAAGATTGGACTGAACTGAGGGTTGCGACAACAAGATCGATAGACGCAGGGGGGACCGGGTCGATCCCCGGCTTGTGCGTTCTACCTCTCCGACCGGCTGAGCACCCGCAAGCCCGTTTCGTGGGTTGGCTTAGGCATAGAGAGTTCATTCCATGTCTAAGCCCTTGCCGGATCGAGGGTTGTGACAGCGGGATCGGCAGCACGCAGAGGGGGATCGAGCCGATCCCCTGCTTGCACATTATGCCTCTCCGATCGGCTCAGCACTCGAACACTCGTTCATGGGTTGGCTTAGGCATACGGAGTTCATTCCATGTCTAAGCATACGGAGTTCATTCCCAGTCTAAGATCAGATCGGCTTGAGGTTGTGGTAGCAGGACCAACAGTAGGATCGACAGCACGCAGGGGGGACCGGGTCGGTCCTCGACTTACGCATTCTGCCTCTTCGGCTAGCTGAGCACCCGTACGCTCGTTGCGTGGGTTGGCTTAGGCATACGAAGTTCATTCCATGTCTAAGCATACGAAGTTCATTCCCAGTCTAAGATCGGACCGGATCAAGGTTGTGGCAGCAGGACCAGCAGCAGGATCGGTAGCACACAGGGGGGACCAGGTCGATCACCGACTTACGCGTTCTACCTCTTCGATCGGTCGAGCGCCCGTATGCTCATTTCATGGGTAGGCTTGGGCATACGGAGTTCATTCCATGTCTAAGCATACAGAGTTCATTCCCAGTCTAAGATCGGCTCGGATCGAGGGTTACGGTAGCAAGACCAGCAGCAGGATTGACAGCACACAGGGGGGGATCGGGCCGGTCCCCGGCTTGTGCATTCTGCCTTTCCGATCGGCTGAGCACCCGCACGCTCATTTCGTGGGTTGGCTTAGGCATACGAAGTTCATTCCATGTCTAAGCATACGGAGTTCATACCTAATCTATGATCGGATCGGACTGAGGGTTGCAGTAGTAGGACCAACAGCAGGATCGACAGCACATAAGAGGGATCAGGCCAATCCCCGGCTTACGCATTCTACCTCTTTGGTCGGCTGAGCGCCCGCACGCTCATTTCATGAGTTGGCTTAGGCATACGAAGTTCATTCCATGTCTAAACCCCAGTTGGATCGAGGGTTGTGGCAGCTGGACCGACAGTGGGATCGGTAGCATGTAGAGGAGGATCGGGCTAATCCTCGACTTGCGTATTATGCCTCTCCGACCGACCTTCCGGCCGGTTGAACGCCCGCATGCTAGTTTCATGGGTTGACTTAGGCATATGGAGTTCATCCCCAGTCTAAGTATACAGAGTTCATTCCAAGTCTAAGATCAGACCAGACCGAGGGTTACAACAGCAGGATCGGTAGCACGCAGGGAGGACCGGGCCGATCCCTGGCTTGTGCATTCTGCCTATCCGGCCGGTTGAACACCTGCAAGCTTGTTTCATGGGTTGGCTTAGACATTGGGAGTTCATTCCATGTCTAAGCCCCAGCCGGACTGAGGGTTGTAGTAGCGGGACCGGTAGCACAAAGAGGGGGACTGGACCGATCCTCGACTTGCATATTATGCCTCTCTGGCCGGCTCAGTGCCCAAACGCTCGTTTTGTGGGTTGACAGGCATAAGAGTTCATTCTAGTCTAAGATCGAACCAGACCGAGGGTTGTGACTGCAGGATCGATAGCACGCAGGGAGGGACCGGGCTAGTCCTCGACTTGCACATTTTGCCTCTCCGATCGGCTGAGTGCCCGCACGCTCGTTTCGTGGGTTGGCTTAGGCATACGGAGTTCATTCCCAGTCTAAGATCAGATCAGACCGAGGGTTATGACAGCAGGACTAGCAGCAGGATCGATAGCACGTAGGAGAGATCAAGTCGATCCCCGGCTTGTGCATTCTGCCTCTCCGGTAGGTTGAGCGCCCGCACGCTCGTTTTGTGGGTTAGCTTAGGCATACGGAGTTCATTCCATGTCTAAGGCCCAGTCGGATCGAGCGTTGTGGTAGTAGGACTGACAGTAGGATCGACAACACGTAGAGGGGGACCAGGCTGATCCCCGATTTGTGCATTATGCCTCACGTGCCGGCTGAGCGCCCGTACGTTCGTTTCGTTGGTTGACTTAGGCATACGGAGTTCATCACCAATCTAAGTATATGGAGTTCATTCCCATTCTAAGATCTGACCGGACTGAAGGTTACGACAGTAGGATCGGTAGCACGCAGGGAGGACCAGGCTGATCCCCGACTTGTGCATTCTACCTATCCGGTCGGCTGAGCGCCCGCACGCCCGTTTCGTGGGTTGGCTTACGCATAGGGAGTTCATTCCATGTCTAAGCCCTAGCCGGACCGAGGGTTGTGGCAGTGGGATCGATAGCACGTAGAGAGGGATCGAGCCAATCCTTGACTTGAGTATTATGCCTCTCCGACCGGCTCAGTGCCTGAACGCTCGTTTCGTGGGTTGACTTAGGCATGCGGAGTTCATTCCTAGTCTAAGATCAGACCGGACCGAGGGTTGCGACTGTAGGATCGACAGCACGCAGGGGGGATCGAGCCAGTCCTCGGCTTGGACATTCTGCTTCTCCGATCGGTTGAGTGCTCGTATGCTCATTTCGTGGGTTGGCTTAGGCATACGGAGTTCATTCCATGTCTAAGCATATGGAGTTCATTCCCAGTCTAAGATCGGATCGGAGCGAGGGTTGCGGCAGTAGGACCAGCAGTAAGATCGGTAGCATGCAGGGGGGACCAGGCCGATCCTCGACTTGCACATTCTGCCTCTCCAATCGGTTGAGTGCCCGTACGCTCATTTCGTGGGTTGACTTAGGCATACGGAGTTCTTCCCCAGTCTAAGCATACGGAGTTCATTCCCAGCCTAAGATCGAACCAGACCGCGGGTTACGACAGCAGGATTGGTAGCACGCAGGAGGGATCGGGCCGATCCCCAACTTTTGCATTCTGTCTCTTCGATCGGCTGAGCGCCAGCACGCCCATTTCGTGGGGTGGCTTAGGCTTAGGGAGTTCATTCCATGTCTAAGACCTAGTCGGACCGAGGGTTGTGGCAGCATGCAGAGAGGGACCGGGTCGATCCCCGGCTTGCACATTCTGCCTCTCTGATCAGTTGAGCACCTTTGTCACACCCTGGGCAGGCGAGCCAGGCACATCAGGCGGACCAACAGGTGAGCCAGAGGTTGAGGCCAGCAAACCAGGAGTGCTGGCGGGTATCTGTGCACAAAGCCTAGCAAATGAGTTCAGAATACCCGGCCAACTTACAGGCCAGCCCATGAGACCAAGGCCTCGCATACAAGCTGCCCGTACCACATCCAGAAGGGCCCAAGGTGTTGGACACACAAGGAAAGCTTCTGGAGCAAACTGACTTGGCCAGAGTTTGTCTACACAAGGCAGCCAAGAGGTCGAAGAAGTGGGCAGACTAGAAGAGGCGGGATGTGCAGTTCCAGGTTGGAGACTTGGTGTTGGTGAAGCTGCATCTCATTGTGCGCCATAGGGGGCTGCACAAAGGCCTAGTCCGGAGGTATGAGGGACCTTTTCGAGTAGTCAAGAGGGTAGGAAAGGTTGCCTACAAGCTGGATATGCCACCCAAGCCGAGGGTACACCCGATGTTCCATACGAGCATGCTTAAGCCGTTCCATGAGGATAAGGGAGATCCAGGACGGGCAGAGTCAAATCGTGCGCCATTGGGAGTAAGGGCCTCATATGAGAAGGAGGTCCATAGCATCATGGCTGATCGGGAGGTGAGACGGAAGAACCATCAAGCAAGACATGAGTACTTGGTGCGTAGGAAGGGACTTCTAGATAGTGAGGTGAGTTGGGAACTAGCAGATGACTTATGGCAGTTCGAGGACCAGTCAGGTAGTACCATGCAGAAGATGCAATGAGGGCATTGCGCAATCAGGTGGGGGAGAATGTCACACCTTGGGCGGGCACGCCAGGCACATCAGGCGGACCAGTAGGTGAGCCAGAGGTTGAGGCCCGCAGACTAGGCGTGCTGGCAGGTATCTGTGCGTAAAGCCTAGCAAATGAGTTCAAAATGCCCGCCCAACTTGCAAGCCAGCCTGAGAGACCAAGGCCTGGCATACAAGATGCCTGCACCACATCCATAAGGGCCCAAGGTGCTGGACGCAAGGAAAGCTTCTGGAAGCAGGCAGGATCAGCAGGAGCATCCTAGCAGATTTGGTTGACCCTAAAAATTAGGAGTTAGCATCCTAATTGATTGTAATCTGTATAATCCCATGATTTTAGCCATTATTCTAGGGATATTGCCATTAAGTTGTAGCTGGAGCCTCAACTATAAATAGAGGGCTGCTCCACCCTCATTTGTACACCATCAAACACTTCTGTTTCAGTGAATACAAGAGCATTTCTAGAATTCTGTCTTCTTATCTTGTTTCTCTTTAACTTGTGTAATCAGCCCTTCCCATTGTTCTAGTGCCCGCACGCTTGTGTTTTAGGCTGACTTAGGCATAAAGGAGGAGATTCCAAGCCTAAGGTCGCACAGTTTCTGAGTCTAAGGTCGGAGCCCGTGACAGTTGGTATCAGAGCAAGTTTGATTCTGCGTGTTTGTGTTGTGCAGGTTAGATAGTGATTGAGAAGATGGCATCCCAAAGCGACGTTGCTAGCGAACAACCAGAGGCCCAGGAGCATGGGCGTGGAGGAGGCAAGAAAGCCAGTTTTAGAGATATCTGGTCTACCATGGACGGTAGGTTGGCCAAGGTGGAAGTGACCGTAGGCAACATGGGGGAGAAGCTTGAGGAGGTAGAGACTCACATTGCATCGCTAGACTCCATGGGGGAGGGGATCCAAAGTGAGCTGGAAGCTGCTTTCAACAAAGGCTTGGACGTGTTCACTCGAAAGAATCAGACCTTGGAGGCAGAAGTACTGACGTTGCGTGATGGCATGGAGGCCATGCACCAGCGGATGGAAGAGCTTGCTAGTGAGCTCGTTGCTTGCAAGACTGCCATTAGGAATGGCATGTTTGTTAAAGTGTCCAAATCGAGATTGGATGTCCCCAAGCCTAAGGAGTTCAAGGGGACTAGGGCGGCCAAGAAAGTAGACAACTACCTATGGGGTATGGAGCAGTACTTCTAGGCCATGGGCATGCAAGACGAGGTAATAAAGGTAAGCACCGCTGCTATGTATCTCACTGATGTAGCCTTATTGTGGTGGAGGCGCAGGTGTGATGATGTCAGGTGTGGGAACGCCAAGATTGGAACCTGGGCAGAGTTCCAAAAGGAGTTCAGAGAACAATTTTACCCGGAGTATATCGATGATGAGGCGCGGGTGGTGTCAGCCATCCAATTTGCCAAGGAGTAAGCAGATAAGAAGACACCTTCTTGGCAGCCCTGAAATATGATGAGCCAAGGAAGAAGGAGACTGAGTCACCCTTGGAGGTGCTAAAAATGCTGAAGACCTTTAGAGATGTGATGCCCGCAAAGCTGCCTAGCAAGCTACCACCTAAGAGGGAGGTGGACCACAAGATTGAGCTGGTGTCCAAGGCCAAGCCACCAGCCAGAGCCCCTTATCGAATGTCTCCACCAGAGTTGGAGGAGTTAAAGAAGTAGCTCAAAGAGTTAGTTGTGCTAGCTTCATCAGGCTATCGAAGGCACCCTATGGTGCACCGGTTCTATTCCAACGTAAGCATGATCGGTCGTTGCAGCTGTGCATAGACTACCAGGCATTGAACAAGCTGACCATCAAGAACAAGTACCCCATCCCACTCATTGTGAACTTGTTCGATCAAGTTGGGAGTGCAAGGTGGTTCACCAAGCTGGATTTGAGGTCAGGCTACTATCAAGTCAGGATTGCAGAGGGAGATGAGCCAAAGATAGCATGTGTCACTCGGTATGGTTCGTATGAGTTCTTGGTGATGCCTTTCGGACTCACGAACGCCCCAGCAACATTCTGCACCCTTATTAATAAGGTACTTCAGTCATTCCTTGATCGATTTGTTGTGGTTTATTTGGATGACATTGTGATCTACAGCCAGACTTTGGGAGAGCATGTAGACCACTTGAGACAGGTGTTCGAGGTGTTACAGGTGCACAAGCTGTTTGTCAAGAAGGAGAAGTGCTCAATCGCCCAGCAGGAGATCCCATTCCTTGGCCACATAGTGGGAGGTGGCAGGATACGTATGGATGAAAGCAAGATACACGCCATCCTGGAATGGTAACCACCAGCCAAGGTCATCGAGTTGAGATCGTTCCTTGGGTTGGTTAACTACTACAGGCGCTTCATCAAAGGTCACTCAGCAACAGCCACAGCATTGACTGACTTGCTTAAGAAAGGGAAAGCATGGGAGTGGAGCGCAGGGTGCCAGGAAGCCTTTGACAGGTTGAAGTGGGCTGTGACCGAAGAGCCAGTCTTGCCCTTGCCAAACCATGCCAAGCCGTCTGAAGTGCATACGGATGCATCAGACTTTGCCATAGGGGGTGTGTTGATGCATGAGGGATGTCTAGTCGCATTTGAGAGCAGAAAGCTGAATGAGACTGAGCGTAAGTACACGGTCCAAGAGAAAGAGATGACTGCAGTGGTGCACTGCTTGTGCCCTTGGTGCCATTACCTGTTGGGGTAGAGGTTCGTGGTGAGGACGGACAATGTGGCGACCAGCTACTTCCAGATGTAGAAGAAGCTATCCTAGATGGTAAGATTTTCTTATAGAATTTGATTTCCAGATGGAGTACAAGCCAGGACGGGCGAACCTAGTGGCAGATACCCTGAGCAGGAAGGCTAACCTTGCTGCCATTAGCCAACTAGAGGGCTCACTGGTGCCGCGCATCAATGAGGGACTTACGCATGATCCTACAGCCAAGGCTTTGATGGAGTACGCCCAGCAAGGTAAGACTAGGCGATTTTGGTTGCAAGATGGCTTGCTGTACACTATGGGTAGTAGACTATTTGTGCCGTAGCACGGGAAGCTCCGCAAGGAAGTTTTGCAAGAATGCCATGATTCAAGGTGGGCTGGACACCCCGGAGTGAGCCGCACCTTGGCGCTGATCGAGGACCAATACTACTGGCCGCACATGAGGGACGATATGGAGGCCTATGTGAAGACTTGTCTTGTGTGCCAACAGGACAAGGTGGAGCTCAAGAAACCAGGCGATCTCTTGGAGCCATTGCCAGTGCCAGAGCGACCATGGGAGAGTGTTTCTCTGGACTTTATAGTCGGTCTACCCAAAGCAGAAGGGTTTGGAAGCATCACAGTAGTGGTGGACAGGTTTTCCAAGTATGGAATCTTCATTCCAGCAACCAAGGAGTGCCCAGCCGATGAGGCAGCTCGATTGTTCCTAAAGAACATGGTTAAGTACTAGGGAGTGCTGAAGACCATTGTTAGTGATCAGCACGGGCGTTTCACGGGCAGGTTCTAGACTGAGTTGTTCAAGCTGTTGGAATCAGACTTGAACTTTTCCACCAGCATGCATCCGCAGACCGATGGGCAGACAGAATGAGTAAATGGACTATTGGAGGTCTACCTCAGGCACTATGTGAGTGCCACACAAAGGGACTGGCCAAAGCTGCTAGACATTACGCAGTTTTCCTACAACTTGCAAAGGAGCGAGGCAACGAACCAGAGCCCATTTGAGGTTGTGACAGGGCAACAACCACTAACACCTAGTTCGATTGCTGTAGGTTATACAGGGCCAAATCCAGCAGCATACAAGTTTGCCAAGGCATGGTAGGAGCAAACTGACTTGGCTAGAGTTTGTCTACACAAGGCAGCCAAGAGGTCGAAGAAGTGGGCAAACTAGAAGAGGCAGGATGTGCAGTTCCAGGTTGGAGACTTGGTGTTGGTGAAGCTGCATCTCATTGTGCGCCATAGGGGGCTGCACAAAGGCCTAGTCCGGAGGTATGAGGGACCTTTCTGAGTAGTCAAGAGGGTAGGCAAGGTTGCCTACAAGCTGGATATGCCACCCGAGCCAAGGGTACACCCGGTGTTCCATGCGAGCATGCTCAAGCCGTTCCATGAGGATAAGGGAGATCCAGGACGGGCAGAGTCAAAGCGTGCGCCATTGGGAGCAAGGGCCTCATATGAGAAGGAGGTCCACAGCATCATGCCTGACCGGGAGGTGAGATGAAAGAACTATCAACCAAGACATGAGTACTTGGTGCGCTGGAAGGGACTTCCAGACAGTGAGGCGAGTTGGGAACTAGCAGATGACTTATGGCAGTTCGAGGACCAGATCAGGCAGTACCATACAGAAGATGCAACGAGGGCATTACGCAATTAGGTGAGGGAGAATGTCACACCTTGGGTGGATGCGCCAGGCACATTAGGCAGACCAGCAGGAGAGCCAGAGGTTGAGGCCCACAGACCAGGCGTGCTGGCAGGTATCTGTGCGCAAAGCCTAGCAAATGAGTTCAGAACGCCCGCCCAACTTGCAGGCCAGCCTGTGAGACCAAGGCCTGGCATACAAGATGCCCGCACCACATCCAGAAGGGCCCAAGGTGCTGGACACGCAAGGGAAGCTTCTGGAAGCAGGCAGGATCAGTAGGAGCATCCTGGCAAATTTGGTTGACCCTAAAAATCAGGAGTTAGCATCCTAATTGATTGTAATCTATATAATCCCATGATTTTAGCCATTATTCTAGGGATATTGCCATTAAGTTGTAGTTGGAGCCTCAATTATAAATAGAAGGCTGCTCCACCCTCATTTGTACACCATCAAACACTTCTGTTTCAGTGAATACAAGAGCATTTCCAGAATTCTGTCTTCTTATCCTGTTTCTATTTAACTTGTGTAATTAGCCCTTCCCATTGTTCTAGTGCCCGTACGCTTGTGTTTTAGGCTGACTTAGGCATAAAGGAGGAGATTCCAAGCCTAAGGCCGCACGGTTTCTGAGTCTAAGGTTAGAGCCCATGACACCTGCACGCTCGTTTCGTGGGTTGGCTTAGGTATACGGAGTTCATTCCATGTCTAAGCATATGGAGTTCATTCCCAATCTAAGAGTTTGAGCCACGGTGCACATGCTGGGCTAGGGCATGTGCTGGTGCCGCATTTTTTTCGCCCGGGGTACCATCGCCGGAGAGCCTAATCGGCGGCATTAGAGGTTCCGACGATTGGGGGGGCCGGGGGGTGTGCAAACATGATGTGCGATGGGTGCTGGTACTTGACCCTTATATTGGCCCCCTATCCCTCATCAAACCTCGAGAACTCACACCCCCTTAAAGAGCATTTGAGATTTTATAGGTTTGCTGCCAGTAGCCATTAAAGTGTCTGAAATGGGGACACTTTTTTCAAATGGTCACAAAATCTTCCCCACTTCGATTTTTTAGCTGAATTTTTTTGTGCATGCCAAAAAAAATACAAGGATCACCTCTACCAAATTTGGGGACAAAACGCTTCCTAAAAAAATTTAAAAAAATCCCAAACCGCAAAAAGTTTCAAAAATCATGAAAAATAGAAAATGGGTCGTCTTGCCACGAAACTTCACATGAAGGCATAGGGGACCATTGTATGAATTTACAAGCCATAAAAATGGCATTGGCATGGCAGAAATATGAAGATGTGCTTGAACCCACCTTCCACCCGTTCGATGCCCGACTTGCGCATCCTGCCTCTCTGGCCGACTGAGCGTCTGCACACTCATTTCGTGGGTTGACTTAGGCGTGCGGAGTTCATCCCCAGTCTAAGCATACAGAGTTCATTCCCAGTCTAAGATCAGACCGGACTGAGGGTTGTGGCAGCAAGATCGGCAGCACGCAGGGGGGACCGGGCTGATCCCCAGCTTGCGCACTCTACCTCTCCGGCCGGCTGAGTGCCCGTACGCCCGTTTCATAGGTTGGCTTAGGCATAGGGAGTTCATTCCATGTCTAAGCCCTAGCCGGATCGAGGGTTGTGGTAGTGGTACTGGCATCACGCAGAGGGGGATCGAGCCGATCCCCGGCTTGTGCATTATGCCTCTCCGATCGGCTCAGTGCCCGAACGCTCGTTTCGTGGGTTGACTTAGGCATACAGAGTTCATTCCCAATCTAAGATCCAACCGGACCGAGGGTTACGGTAGCAGGATCGATAGCACATAGTGGGGGATCGGGCCGGTCCTCGGCTTGCGCATTCTACCTCTCCGATCGACTGAGCGCCCGCATGCTCGTTTTATGGGTTGGCTTAGGCATACAGAGTTCATTCCATGTCTAAGCATACGGAGTTCATTCCATGTCTAAGATTGAACCAGATCGAGGGTTACAGTAGCAGGACTAGTAGCAAGATCGGCAGCACGCAGGGTCGATCCTCGGCTTGCGCATTCTACCTTTTCGGTCGATCGCTCTGATAGGCTGAGCGCCTGCACGCTCATTTCGTGGGTTAACTTAGGCATATGGAGTTCATCCCCAGTCTAAGTATACGAAGTTCATTCCCAGTCTAAGATTGAACTAGACTGAGGGTTGTGGCAGCAGGATCGATAGCACGCAGGGGAGACCGGGTCGATCCTCAGCTTGTGCATTCTACCTCTCCGACCGGCTCAGCGCCTGCACGCCCGTTTCATGGGTTGGCTTAGGCGTAGGGAGTTCATTCCATTTCTAAGCCCCAGCCAGACCGAGGGTTGTGGTAGCGGGACTGACAGCACGCAGAGGGAGACCGGGCCGATCCCTGGCTTTCACATTCTGCCTCTCCGGCTGGCTGAGCGCCCGCACACTCGTTTCATGGGTTGGCTTAGGCATACGGAGTTCATTCCATATCTAAGCATATGAAGTTCATTCCCAGTCTAAGAGTTTGAGCCATGATGCAAATACTGGGCTCGAGCATGTGCTGGTGCCACATTTTTTTCGCTCGGGGGCACCATCGTTGGAGCATCACCGGAGCATCACCGGAGAGCCTAACCGGTGGCATTGGGGGTTCTGGCAATTGGAGGGGCCAGGGGGTGTGCGCACATGATGTGCGATGGTTACTGGTACTTGGCCCTTATATTGGCCCCCTATGCCTCACCAAACCTCGAGAACTCACAAACCCTTAAAAAGCATTTGAGATTTTATAGGTTTGCTGCCAGTAGCTATTAAAGTGTCTAAAATGGGGACACTTTTTTCAAACGATCACAAAATCTTCTCCACTTCGAGTTTTTAGTTGAATTTTTTTGTGCATGCCAACAAAGATACAACGATCACCTCTACCAAATTTGGGGACAAAACTCATTCTAAAAAAATTTTAAAAAATCCCGAACCACAAAAAGTTTTGAAAATCATGAAAAATAGAAAACGGGTCGTCTTGCCACGAAACTTCACATGAAGGTGTAGGGGACCATTGCATGAATTTACAAGCCATAAAAATGGCATTGGCACAGCAGAAATATGAAGATGTGCTTGAACCCACCTACCTCCCATTCGATCCCCGGCTTGCGCATCCTGCCTCTCTAGTCAGCTGAGCGTCCGCACGCTCGTTTCGTGGGTTGGCTTAGGCATACGAAGTTCATCCCCAGTCTAAGCATACGAAGTTCATTCCCAGTCTAAGATCGAACCAGACCGAGGGTTGCGGCAGTAGGATCGGTAGCATACATGGGGGACCGGGTCAATCCTCAGCTTGGGCATTCTACCTCTTCAGCCTACTGAGCGCCCGCGCGCCCATTTCGTGGGTTGGCTTAGGCATAGGGAGTTCATTCCATGTCTAAGCCCAAGCTGGACTAAGGGACGGGACCGACAGCACGCAGAGGGGGATTGGGTCGATCCTTGGCTTGCGCATTATGGCTTTCTGGTCGGCTCAACGCCCGTACCCTCGTTTCGTGGGTTGACTTAGGCATACGGAGTTCATTCTCAGTCTAAGATCAGACCGGACTGAGGGTTTTGGCAGCAGGATCGATAGCACACAGGGGGGGATCAGACCGGTCCCTGACTTGCGCATTCTACCTCTCCGACCGGCTGAGCACTCACACGCTCGTTTCGTGGGTTGGCTTAGGCATACGGAGTTCATTCCATGTCTAAGCATACAGAGTTCATTCCAGTCTAAGATCTGACTGGACTGAGGGTTACGACAGCAGGATCGGCAACACGCAGGAGGGGACCTGGCCGATCCTCGGCTTGTGCATTCTGCCTCTCCAGTCGGATGAGCACCCGTACGCTCATTTTGTTGGTTGAATTAGGCATACGGAGTTCATTCCATGTCTAAGCCCCAGCTGGACCGAGGGTTGTGGTAGCAGGACCGGTAGCGGGATCGGCAGCACGCACAGGGGGACCGAGATGATCCCCGACTTACGCATTATGCCTCTCCGGCCGGTTGAGTGCCCGCATGCTCATTTCATGGGTTGACTTAGGCATACGGAGTTCATCCCCAGTATAACATACAGAGTTTATTCCCAGTTTAAGATCAGACCAGACCAAGGGTTGCAACAGCAGGATCGGTAGCACACAGGAGGGACCAGGCCGATCTTCGGCTTGCACATTCTGCCTCTCCGGTTGGGTGAGCGCCCGCACGTCCGTTTCATGGGTTGGCTTCAGCATAGGGAGTTCATTCCATATCTAAGCCCCAGTCGGACCGAGGGTTATGGCAGTGGGACCAGTAGCATGCAGAGGGGGACCGGGTCGATCTTCGGCTTGCGCATTATGCCTCTCCGATCGGCTCAGCGCCCGAACGCTCGTTTCGTGGGTTGTCTAAGCATATAGAGTTCATTCGCAGTCTAAGATCAGACCAGAGTGAGGGGTTAGGTAGCAGGACCAGTAACAAGATCGGTAGCACGTAGGGGGGACCAGGTCGATCCTCCACTTACGCATTCTGCCCCTCCGGTCAGTCGCTCAAATAGGCTGAGCGCCCGCACACTCGTTTCGTGGGTTAACTTAGGCATACGGAGTTCATCCCCGGTCTAAGCATATAGAGTTCATTCCCAGTCTAAGATCAAACCAGACCGAGGGTTACGGCAGTAGGATCGACAGCACGCAGGGGGGACCGGGCCGATCCTTGACTTGCGCATTCTACCTCTCCGATCGACTGAGCGCTCGCACGCCCGTTTCATGGGTTGGCTTAGGCATAGGGAGTTCATTCCATGTCTAAGCCCCAGTCAGACCGAGGGTTGTGGCAGTGGGATTAACAGCATGCAGAGGAGGACCAGGCCGATCCCCAGCTTGCACATTCTGCCTCTCCGGCTGGCTGAGCGCCCGCACGCTCGTTTCGTGGGTTGGCTGAGGCATACGGAGTTTATTCCATGTCTAAGCATATGGAGTTCATTCCCAATCTAAGAGTTTGAGCCATGGTGCACATGCTAGGCTCGGGCATGTGCTGGTGCCGTATTTTTTTCGCACGGCGCACCATCGTCAGAGCATCATTTGGGCATCGCTGGAGAGCCTAATCGACGGCATTGGGGGTTCCGACGATTGGGGGGGCCGAGGGGTGTGCTCACATGATGTGCGATGGGTGCTAGTATTGGGCCCTTATATTGGCCCCCTATCCCTCATGAAACCTCAAGAACTCACACCCCCTTAAAGAGCATTTGAGATTTTATAGGTTTGCTTCCAGTAGCCATTAAAGAGTCTGAAATTGGGACACTTTTTTTAAACGGTCACAAAATCTTCTCCACTTTGAGTTTTTACCTGATTTTTTTTGTGCGTGCCAAAAAAAATACAAGAATCACCTCTACCAAATTCGGGGACAAAACTCATTCTAAAAAAATTTTTAAAAATCCCGAACCGTAAAAAGTTTTGAAAATCGTGAAAAATAGAAAACGGGTCGTCTTGCCACGAAACTTCACATGAAGGCGTAGGGGACCATTGTATGAATTTACAAGCCATAAAAATGGCATTGGCACAGCAGAAATATGAAGATATGCTTGAACCCACCTACCTCTCGTTCGATCCCCGGCTTACGCATCCTGCCTCTCTGGTCGGATGAGCATCCGCACGCTCATTTTGAATGTTGACTTAGGCATATGAAGTTCATCCCCAGTCTAAGCATATGGAGTTCATTCCCAGTCTAAGATTGAACCAGACCGAGGGTTGCGGCAGTAGGATTGGTAGCATGCAGGGGGGACCGGGCCGATCTCAAGCTTAGGCATTCTGCCTCTCCGACCGGTTGAGCGCCCGCGCGCCCATTTTGTTGGTTGGCTTAGGCATAGGGAGTTCATTCCATGTCTAAGCCCAAGCTGGACCAAGGGACGGGATCGACAGCACGTAGAGGGGGATTGGGTTGATCCTCGGCTTGCGCATTATGCCTCTCTGGTCGGCTCAACGCCGGCACGCTCATTTCGTGGGTTGACTTAGGCATACGGAGTTCATTCCCAATCTAAGATCAAGCCAGACTGAGGGTTACGGTAGCAAGATTGACAGCATTCTGCCTCTCCGATCAGCTGAGTGCCCATACACTCGTTTCATAGGTTGGCTTAGGCATACAGAGTTCATTCCATGTCTAAGCATACAGAGTTCATTCCCAGTCTAAGATCGAACTGGACTGAGGGTTGCGACAGCAGGATCGACAGCACACAGGGGGGACCTAGCCGATCCTCGGCTTGCGTATTCTACCTCTCCGGCCGGCTGAGCACCTACACGCTCGTTTCATTGGTTGGCTTAGGCATTCGGAGTTCATTCCATGTCTAAGCCCCAGCTGGACCGAGGGTTATGGTAGCAGGACCGGCAGCGGGATCGACAGCACACATAGGGGGACCGAGATTAAGATCGGACCAGATCGAGGGTTGCGACAGCAGGATCGATAGCACATAGGGGGGACCAGGTCGATCTCCGGCTTGCGCATTCTGCCTCTCCGGTTGGCTGAGCGCCCGCACGCCCGTTTCATTGGTTGGCTTAGGCATAGGGAGTTCATTCCATATCTAAGCCCCAGTCGGATTGAGGGTTGTGGCAGCGGGACCAGTAGCATACAGAGGGGGACCGGGCCGATCCTTGGCTTGCGCATTATGCCTCTCCAATCGGCTCAATGCCCGAACGCTTGTTTCATGGGTTGCCTAAGCATACAGAGTTCATTCGTAGTCTAAGATCAGATCAGACCGAAGGTTAGGTAGTAGGACCAGTAGCAGGATCGGTAGCACGTAGGGGGGACCGAGTCGATCCTCGGCTTGCGCATTCTGCCCCTCCGGTCAGTCGCTCCAATAGGCTGTGCGTTCGCACGCTCTTTCATGGGTTAACTTAGGCATACGGAGTTCATCCCCAGTCTAAGCATACGGAGTTCATTCCCAGTCTAAGATCAAACTGGATCGAGGGTTGCAGTAGCAGGATCGACAGCACACAGGGGGGACCGAGTCGATCCTCGGCTTGCACATTCTGCCTCTCCGATCGACTAAGCGCCCGCACGCCCGTTTCATGGGTTGGCTTAGGTATAGGGAGTTCATTCCATGTCTAAGCCCCAGCCGAACTGAGGGTTATGGTAGTGGGACCGATAGCACGCAGAGGGGGACCGGGCCGATCCCCGGCTTGCACATTCTACCTCTCCGGCTGGCTGAGTGCCCGCACGTTCGTTTCGTGGGTTGGCTGAGGCATACGGACTTCATTCCATGTCTAAGCATACGGAGTTCATTCCCAGTCTAAGAGTTTTCAGCCACAGTGCACATGCTGGGCTTGGGCATGTGCTGCTGTCGCATTTTTTTCGCACGGGGCACCATCGTCGGAGCATCGTTTGAGCATCACTGGAGAGCCTAACCGACGACATTGAGGGTTCCGATATTGGGGGGGTCGGGGGGTGTGCTCATATGATGTGCGATGGGTGCTGGTACTTGGCCCTTATATTGGCCCCCTATCCCTCATCAAACCTCGAGAACTCACACCCCCTTAAAGAGCATTTGAGATTTTATAGGTTTGCTGCCAGTAGCCATTAAAGTGTCTAAAATGGGGACACTTTTTTCAAACGGTCACAAAATCTTCTCCACTCTGATTTTTTAGCTGAATTTTTTTGTGTGTGCCAACGAAAATACAAGAATCACCTCTACCAAATTTGGGGACAAAACGCTTTCTAAAAAAATTTTAAAATATCTTGAACTGCAAAAAGTTTTAAAAATCGTGAAAAATAGAAAACGGGTCGTCTTGCCACGAAACTTCACATGAAGGTGTATGGGACCATTGTATGAATTTACTAGCCATAAAAATGGCATTGGCATGGCAGAAATATGAAGATGTGCTTGAACCCACCAACCACCCGTTCGATCCCCGGCTTGCGCATCCTACCACTCTGGTCGGCTGAGCGTTCGCACGCTCATTTCGTGGGTTGACTTAGGCATACGAAGTTCATCCCTAGTCTAAGCATACAGAGTTCATTCCCAGTCTAAGATCAGACCAGACCGAGGGTTGCGCAGTAGGATCGGCAGCACGTAAGGGGGACCGAATCAATCCTCGACTTGCACATTCTACCTCTCCGACCGTTTGAACGCCCGCACACCCGTTTCATGGGTTGGCTTAGGCATAGGAAGTTCATTCCATGTCTAAGCTCCAGCCGGATCGAGGGTTGTGGCAGCCAGACCGACAACATGCAGAGGGGGATCGGGTCGATCCTCGGCTTACGCATTATGCCTCTCCGGTTGGCTCAATGCCCGCACACTCATTTCGTGGGTTGACTTAGGCATACGGAGTTCATTCCCAGTCTAAGATCGAATCAAACCGAGGGTTGTGGTAGCAGGATCGATAGCACGTAGGGGGGAATCGGGCTAGTTCCTAGCTTGCGCATCTGCCTTTCCAGCCGGTTGAGCGTCGGCACGCTCATTTCATGGGTTGGCTTAAGCATACGGAGTTCATTCCATGTCTAAGCATATGGAGTTCATTCCCAGTCTAAGATCGGACTGAATCGAGGGTTGCGACAGTAGGACCAGCAACAGGATCGACAGTATGCAAGGGGGGATCGGGTCAATCCTCGGCTTGCGCATTCTACCTCTCCAGCCTGCTGAGGGCTCGCACACTCGTTTCGTGGGTTGGCTTAGGCATACGGAGTTCATTCCATGTCTAAGCCCCAGTCGGACCGAGGGTTGTGGCAGCAGGACCGATAGTGGGATCGATAGCATGCAGAGGGGGATCGGGCTTATCCCCGGCTTGGGCATTATGCCTCTCTGGTTGACTCAGTGCCCGAACGCTTGTTTCATGGGTTGACTCAGCATACGGTGTTCATTCCCAGTCTAAGATCGGACTGGATCGAAGGTTGCGGCAACAAGATCGACAGCACACTGGAGGGGACCGGGCCGGTCCCTGGCTTATGCATTCTGCCTCTCCGACCGACTGAGTGCCCGCACGCTCGTTTCGTGGGTTGGCTTAGGCATACGGAGTTCATTCCATGTCTAAGCATACGGAGTTCATTCCTAGTCTAAGATCGGACTGAAACGAGGGTTACGGTAACAGGACCAGCAGCAGGATCGACAGCACGTAGTTGGGGTCCGGGTCAATCTCTGACATGCTTTTCTACCTCTCCGACCGGCCTCTCGATCGGCTGAACGCACATACGCTCGTTTTATGGGTTGACTTAGGCATACGGTGTACATCCCCAGTCTAAGCATACGGAGTTCATTCCCAGTCTAAGATCAAACCAGACCGAAGGTTGCGACAGCAGGATCAGTAGCACGTAGGAGGGATCAGGCCGATCCCTGGCTTGCGCATTCTGCCTCTCCGGCCGGTTGAGCGCCCGCATGCCCATTTCGTGGGTTGGCTTAGGCATAGGGAGTTCATTCCATGTCTAAGACCCAGCCAGACCGAGGGTTGTGGCAACCGGACCAACAGCATGCAGAGGGGGACCGGGCCAACCCCCGACTTGCGCATTCTGCCTTTCCGGCCAACTGAGTGCCCGCACACTCATTTCATGGGTTGGCTTAGGCATACGGAGTTCATTCCATGTCTAAGGATACGTAGTTCATTCCCAGTCTAAGAGTTTGAGCCACGGTGCACATGCTGGGCTAGGGCATGTGCTGGTGCGGCATTTTTTTCGCCCGAGGCACCATCGCAGGAACATCGTCGAAGAGCCTAACTGGCGGCATAGGGGGTTCCGATGATTAGGGGGGCGGGGGGGTGTGCGCACATGATGTGCGATGGGTACTGGTTCTTGGCCCTTATATTGGCCCCCCTATCCCTCATCAAACCTCGAGAACTCACACCCCCTTAAAGAGCATTTGAGATTTTATAGGTTTGCTGCCAGTAGCCACTAAAGTGTCTGAAATGGGGACACTTTTTTCAAACGGTCACAAAATCTTCTCCAGTTCGAGTTTTTAGCTGAATTTTTTTGTGCATGCCAACAACAAAACAAGGATCACCTCTACCAAAAATTTGGGGACAAAACTCTTTCTAAAAAAATTTTAAAAAATCTCGAACAGCAAAAAGTTTCAAAAATCGTGAAAAATAGAAAACAGGTCGTCTTGCCATGAAACTTCACATGAAGGCGTAGGGGACCATAGTATGAATTTACAAGAAATAAAAATGGCATTGGCATTGCAGAAATTTGAAGATGTGCTTGAACCCACCTACCACCCGTTCGATCCCCGACTTGCGCATCCTGCCTCTCTGGTCGGCTGAGCGTCCGCACTCTTGTTTAATGGGTTGACTTAGGCATACGGAGTTCATCCCAGTCTAAGCATACAGAGTTCATTCCTAGTCTAAGATCAGAATGGATCGATGGTTACGGTAGTAGGATCGGTAGCACGCAGGGGGGACCGGGTCGATCCTCGGCTTGTGCATTCTGCTTTTCTGGCCGGTTGAGCGCCTGTACGCCAATTTCATGGGTTGGCTTAGGTATAGGGAGTTCATTCCATGTCTAAGCCCCAACTGGATTGAGGGTTGTGGCAGCGGGACCGACAGCATGTAGAGGGGGATAAGCTGATTCTCGGCTTGCGCATTATGCCTCACCAACCGGCTAAGCGCCCGCACGCTCGTTTCATGGGTTGACTTAGGTATACGGAGTTCATTCCCAGTCTAAGATCGGACCAGACCGAGGGTTGCGGCAACAGGATTGACAGCACGCAGGGGTGGACCAGGTCGGTCCCCGACTTGCGCATTCTACCTCTCCGGCCGGCTAAGTGCCCGCACGCTTGTTTTGTGGGTTGGCTTAGGCATATGGAGTTCATTCCAGGTCTAAGCATACGGAGTTCATTCCCAGTCTAAGATCGGATCAGACCGAGGGTTGTGGCAGCAGGACCAGTAGCAGGATCGACAGCACGTAGGAGGGGATCGGGCTGATCCCTGGCTTGCGCATTCTGCCCCCTCCAGCCGGCTGAGCGCCCGCACACTCATTTCGTGGGTTGGCTTAGGCATACAGAGTTCATTCCACGTCTAAGCCCCAGCCGGACTGAGGGTTGTGGTAGCAAGACCGGCAGCAGGATTGGGAGCACGCAGGGGGGGACTGGGCTGATCCCCAGCTTGTGCATTATGCCTCTCCGATCGACCTCTCCGGTCGGCTGAGTGCCTGCATGCTCGTTTCGTGGGTTGACTTAGGCATACGGAGTTCATCTTCAGTCTAAGTATACGGAGTTCATTCCCAGTCTAAGATCAGATCGGACCGATGGTTGCGGTAGCAGGATCTACAGCATGCAAGGGGACTGGGCTAATCCTCGACTTACGCATTCTGCCTCTCTGGCCAGTTGAGTGCCCGCACGCCCGTTTCATGGGTTGGCTTAGGCATAGGGAGTTCATTCCATGTCTAAGCCCCTGTGGGACCGAGGGTTGTGGCAGTACACAGAGGGGGACCAGGCCGGTCCTTGGCTTACGCATTATGCCTCTTCGGACGGCTCAGCACCCGAACACTCATTTCATGGGTTGACTTAAGCATACGAAGTTCATTCCCAGTCTAAGATCAGACTGGATCGAGGGTTACGATAGCAGGATCGACAGCATGCAGGGGGAGATCAGATCGGTCCCCGACTTACACATTCTGCCTCTTCGGTCAGCTGAGCACCCGCATGCTCGTTTCATGGGTTGGCTTGGGCATACGGAGTTCATTCCATGTCTAAGCATACAGAGTTCATTCCCAGTCTAAGATTAGATCGGACCGAGGGTTGCGATAGCAGGACCACAGCAGGATCGGTAGCACGCAAGAGGGACCGGGTCAATCCCCAGCTTGCGCATTCTGCCTCTTCGGCTGGCTGAGTGCCTGCACACTCATTTCGTAGGTTGACTTAGGCATACGGAGTTCATCCCCAGTCTAAGCATACGGAGTTCATTCCCAGTCTAAGATTGAACCGGACCGAGGGTTGTGGTAGCAGGATCAGCAACACGCAGAGAGGGATCGGGCCGATCCCCGACTTGCTCATTCTGCCTCTTCGGCCAAATAAGCGCCCGCACGCTCGTTTCGTGGGTTGGCTTAGGCATACGGAGTTCATTTCATGTCTAAGCCCCAACTGGACCGAGGGTTGTGGCAGCAGGATCGGCAGCGGGATCAGCAGCATGCAGAGGGGGATCGAGCTGATCCTCGGCTTGTGCGTTATACCTCTTCGGTCGGCCTCTCCGGTCGACAGAGCGCTCACACACTTGTTTCATGGGTTGGCTTAGGCATACAAAGTTCATTCCATGTCTAAGCCTCAGCCAGACCAAGGGTTGTGGTAGTAAGATCGGCAGCAGGATCGGCAACACGCAAAGGGGGACCAGGCTGATCCTCGACTTGTGCGTTATGCCTCTCCGATCGAGCTGAGCACCCGCACGCTCGTTTCATGGGTTGACTTAGGCATATGAAGTTCATCCCCAGTCTAAGCATACGAAGTTCATTCCCAATCTAAGATCAGATCGGATCGAGGGTTGCGACAACAGGATCGGAAGCATACAAGGGGGACCAGACCGATCCTCGGCTTGCACATTCTACCTCTCCGGTTGGCTGAGCGCCCGTACACCCGTTTCGCGGGTTGGCATAGGCGTAGGGAGTTCATTCAATGTCTAAGCCCCAGCGGAACTGAGGGTTATGGCAGCGAGACCGACAGCACGTAGAGGGGGATCGAGCCGATCCCCAGCTTGCACATTATGCCTCTTCGGTTGGCTCAGTGCCCGAACACTCATTTCATGGGTTGGCTTAGGCATACGGAGTTCATTACACGTCTAAGCCCCAGTCGACTGAGGGTTGTGGTAGCAGGACTGGCACCAGGATTGGCAGCACGTAGAGGGGGACTGGGCTGATCCTCAGCTTGTGTATTATGCCTCTTCGATCGGCCTCTTCGGTCGGCTGAGCGCCTACACGCTCATTTCATGGGTTGACTTAGGCATATGGAGTTCATCCCCAGTCTAAGTATATGGAGTTCATTCCTAGTTTAAGATCAGACTGAACTGATGGTTGCGGCAGCAGGATCTACAGTATGCAGGGGGGACCAGGCTGATCCTCGGCTTACGCATTTTGCCTCTCCGACCGACTGAGTGCTCGCACGCCCGTTTCATGGGTTGGCTTAGGCATAGGGATTTCATTCCATGTCTAAGCCCCTGTTAGACCGAGGGTTGTGGCAGCGGGACCGACAGCACACAGAGTAGGACCAGGCTGGTCCTCGGCTTGCGCATTATGCCTCTTCGGACAGTTCAGCGCCCGAACGCTCATTTTGTGGGTTGACTGAAGCATATGGAGTTCATTCCGAGTCTAAGATCGAACCGAACCGAGGGTTGTGGTAGCAGGATCGATAGCACGCAGGGGGGACCGTGCCGGTCCCCAACTTGCACATTCTGCCTCTTCGGTAGGTTGAGCACCCGTACGCTCGTTTCGTGGGTTGTCTTAGGCATACGGAGTTCATTCCATGTCTAAGCATACGGAGTTCATTCGCAGTCTAAGATCAAACTGGACCGAGGCTTGTGGTAGCAGGACCAGCAGCAGGATCGGTAGCACGCAAGAGGGGACCGGGCTGATCCCCGTCTTACTCTTTTTGCCACTCTGATCGGCTGAGCGCCCGCATGCTCGTTTCATCGTTTGACTTAGGCATACAGAGTTCATCCCCAGTCTAAGCATACGAAGTTCATTCCTAGTCTAAGATCGAACTGGACCGAGGGTTGCGACAGCAGGATCGATAGCACGTAGGATGGATCGGGTCGATCCTCGACCTATGCATTCTGCCTCTCCGACCGACTGAGCGCCCGCACGCCAGTTTCGTGGGTTGCTTACACATAGGCAGTTCATTCCATGTCTAAGCCCCAGCCGGACCGAAGGTTGTGGCATTAGGATCGACAGCACGCAGAGGCGGATCGGGCCAATCCCCAACTTACGCATTCTGCCTCTCCGGTCGGCTGAGCGCCCGCACGCTCGTTTCGTGGGTTAGCTTAGGCATACGGATTTCATTCCACGTCTAAGCAACGGAGTTCATTCGCAGTCTAAGAGTTTGAGCCACGGTGCACATCCTGGGCTCGGGCATGTGCTGGTGCCGCATTTTTTTCGCTCGGGGCACCATCATCGGAGCATCGTCGGAGAGCCTGACCGACGGCATTGGGGGTTCCGGCGGTGTGCGCACATGATGTGCGATGGGTGCTGGTACTTGGCCCTTATATTGGCCCCCTATCTCTCATCAAACCTCGAGAACTCACACCCCCTTAAAGAGCATTTGAGATTTTATAGGTTTGCTGCCAGTAACCATTAAAGTGTCTGAAATAGGGACACTTTTTTCAAATGGTCACACAATCTTCTCCACTTTGAGTTATTAGTTGATTTTTTTATGCTTGCCAACAAAAATACAAGGATCACCTCTACCAAGTTTTGGGACAAAACTCTTTCTAAAAAAATTTTAAAAAATCCCGAACCACAAAAAGTTTTGAAAATCGTGAAAAATAGAAAATGGGTCATCTTGCCACGAAAATTCACATGAAGGCTTAGGGGACAAATGTATGAATTTATAAGCCATAAAAATGGCATTGGCATGGCAGAAATATGAAGATGTGCAGGAACCCACCTACCACCCGCTCGATCCCCAGCTTGCGCATCCTGCCTCTCTGGTCGGCTAAGCGTCCGCACGCTCGTTTCATGGGTTGACTTAGGCATACGGAGTTCATCCCCAGTCCAAGCATACGAAGTTCATTCCCAGTCTAAGATCAAACCAGATCGAGGGTTACGGTAGCAGGATCAGCAGCACGTAGGGGCGACCAGGTAGATCCTCGACTTGCACATTTTGCCTCTTTGGCTGGCTGAGCGCCCGTACGCCCGTTTCGTTGGTTGGTTTAGGCATAGGGGGTTCATTCCATGTCTTAGCCTTAGTTGGACTGAGGGGAGTGGCAGCGGGACCGACAGCATGCAGAGGGGGATCGGGTCGATCCCTGACTTGTGCATTATGCCTCTCCGGTTGGCTTAGCACCTGTACGCTCATTTCGTGGGTTGACTTAGGCATATGGAGTTCATTCCCAATCTAAGATCAGACCGGATCAAGGGTTACGGCAGCAAGATCGACAGCACGCAGGGGGGACCGAGCTAATCCCCGGCTAACGCATTCTGCCTCTCCGGTCGATTGAGTGTCC
Source organism: Durio zibethinus (assembly GCF_002303985.1). The sequence goes on from NW_019167826.1 coordinate 12,698,776, forward strand.
ACACGCTCGTTTCATGGGTAGGCTTAGGCATACGGAGTTCATTCCATGCCTAAGCATACGGAGTTCATTCCAAGTCTAAGATCAGACCGGATCAAAGGTTACAGTAGCATGAACAGCAGCAGGATCGATAGCACGCAGGAGGGATCAGGTCGATCCCCGGCTTGCATATTCTGCCTCTTCGATCGGCTGAGCGCCTGTACGCTCATTTTTTAGGGTGGCTTAGGCATACGGAGCTCATTCCATGTCTAAGCCCTAGCCGGACCGAGGGTTGTGGTAGTAGGACCGGTAGCAAGATCGATAGCACGCATAAGGGGACAGGGCTGATCCTCGGCTTACGCATTATGGCTCTCCGACTGGCCTCTCCGACCAGCTGAGCGCCCGCACGCTCGTTCCGTGGGTTGACTTAGGCATACGGAGTTCATCCCCAGTCTAAGCATATAGAGTTTATTCCCAATCTAAGATCAGATCGGATCGAGGGTTGCGGTAGCAGGATTGGTAGCATGCAGGGGGGACCGGGCCGATCTTCGGCTTGCACATTCTACTTCTTCGGCTGGCTGAGCACCCGCACGCCCGTTTCATGGGTTGGCTTAGGCATAGGGAGTTCATTCCATGTCTAAGCCCCAGTCGGATCGATGGTTATGGCAGCGGGACTGGCAGCACGTAGAGTGGGGCTGGACCGATCCTCGGCTTATGCGTTATGCCTCTCTGACTGACTCAGCACCCGAACGCTCATTTCAGGGTTGACTTAGGCATACGGAGTTCATTCCCAGTCTAAGATCAGATCAGACCGAGGGTTGTGGTAGTAGGATCGACAGCACGCAGGGGCCACCGGGTCGATCCCCAGCTTGCGCATTCTACCTCTCCAGTCGACTGAGTGCCCGCACGCTCGTTTCATGGGTTCGCTTAGGCATACGGAGTTCATTCCATGTCTAAGCATACGGAGTTCATTCCCAATCTAAGATCGGATCGGACCGAGGGTTGCTGCGTAGGATCGACAGCACGTAAGGGGGGACTAGGTCGATCCCCAGCTTGCGCATTCTGCCTCTTTGATCGGCTGAGCGCCCGCACGCTTGTTTCATGGGTTGACTTAGGCATATGGAGTTCATACCCAGCTAAGCATATGCAGTTCATTCCCAGTCTAAGATTGGATCAGATCGAGGGTTACGGCAGTAGGATCGGCAGCACGTAGGGGGGATCGACCCAATCCCCGGATTGCGCATTCTGCCTCTCCGGCCGGCTGAGCGCCCGCACGCCTGTTTCGTGGGTTGGCTTAGGCATAGGGAGTTCATTCCATGTCTAAGACCCATTCGGATCGAGGGTTATGGCAGCGGGACTGGCAGCACGCAGAGGGGGACCGGGCTGATCCTTGGCTTGCACATTATGCCTCTCCAACTGACTCAGTACCCGAACACTCATTTCATGGGTTGACTTAGGCATACGGAGTTTATTCCCAGTCTAAGATCGGATCGGCCCGAGGGTTGCGGTAGTAGGATCGACAGCACGCAGGAGGCATCGGGCGATCCTTGGCTTGTGCATTCTACCTCTCTGGCCGGCTAAGCGCTCGTACGCTCGTTTCGTGGGTTCGCTTAGGCATACGGAGTTCATTCAATGTCTAAGCATATGGAGTTCATTCCCAATCTAAGATCAAATTAGACTGAGGGTTACGGTAGCAGGACCAGCAGCAAGATCGGCAGCATGTAGGGGGAGACCGGGTCAATCCCCGACTTGCGCATTCTGCCTCACCGACCGGCCTCTCTGACCGGCTGAGCACCCACACACTCATTTCATGGGTTGACTCAGGCATACGGAGTTCATCCCTAGTCTAAGCATATGGAGTTCATTCCCAGTCTAAGATCGAACCAGACCGAGGGTTCCGACAGCACGCAGGGGGGACCGAGCCGATCCTCAGCTTGCGCATTCTGCCTCTCCGGTCGGCTGAGACCCGCACGCCTGTTTCGTGGGTTGGCTTAGGCATAGGGAGTTCATTCCATGTCTAAGCCCTAGTCAGACCGAGGGTTGTGGCAATGGGACCGGTAGCACATAGAGGGGGATCGGGCTAATCCTCGACTTGTGCATTCTGCATCTCCGATCGGTCGAGTGCTCGCACGCTCGTTTCGTGGGTTGGCTTAGGCATACGGAGTTCATTCCATGTCTAAGCATACGAAGTTCATTCCTAGTCTAAGAGTTTAAGCCACGGTGCACATGCTGGGCTCGGGCATGTGCTGGTGCCACATTTTTTTCACTCGGGGCACCATCGTCGGAGCATCGCTGGAGAGCCTAATCGGCGACATTGGGGGTTCCGACGATTGGGGGGGCTGGGGGGTGTGCGCACATGATGTGCAATGGGTGCTGGTACTTGGCCCTTATATTGGCCCCCTATCCCTCATCAAACCTCGAGAACTCACACCCCCTTAAAGAGCATTTGAGATTTTATAGGTTTGCTGCCAGTAGCCATTAAAATGTCTAAAATGGGGACACTTTTTTCAAATGGTCACAAAATCTTCTCCACTTCGAGTTTTTAGTTGAATTTTTTTGTGCATGCCAACAAAAATACAAGGATCACCTCTACCAAATTTAGGGGCAAAACTCTTTCTAAAAAAATTTTAAAAAATCTCGAACCGTAAAAAGTTTCAAAAATAATGAAAAATAGAAAACGGGTCGTCTTGCCATGAAACTTCAAATGAAGGCGCAGAGGGGGATCGGGCCACTCCCTGACTTGCGCATTATGCCTCTTCGACCAGCTCAACGCCCGCACACTCATTTTGTGGGTTGATTTAGGCATACGAAGTTCATTCCCAATCTAGGATCGAACTGGATAGAGGGTTGCGGCAGCAGGATTGATAGCACGCAGGTGGGGACCGGCTCGATCCTTGGCTTATGCATTCTACCTCTCCGGTCGGCTGAGCACCTGCACGCTCGTTTCATGGGTTGGCTTAGGCATACGGAGTTCATTCCACGTCTAAGCATACGGAGTTCATTCCATGTCTAAGCATACAGAGTTCATTCCCAGTCTAAGATCGAACTAGATTGAGGGTTGCAGTAGCAGTACCAGTAGCAAGATCGACAGCATGCAAGGGGGATCAGGCCGATCCCTGGCTTATGCATTCTACCTCTCTGGCCAGCTGAGCGCCTGCACACTCATTTCGTGGGTTGGCTGAGGCATACAGAGTTCATTCCAAGTCTAAGCCCCAGTCGGATCGAAGGTTGTGGCAGCTGGACCGGTAGCGAGATCGATAGCACGTAGAGGGGGACTGGGCTGATCCCCGACTTACGCATTCTGCCTTTCTGATCGGCTGAGCACCCGCACGCCCATTTCGCACGCAGAGGGGGATACTTTTTTCAAACGGTCACAAAATCTTCTCCACTTCGAGTTTTTAGCTGAATGTTTTTGTGCATGCCAACAAAAATACAAGGATCACCGGTACCAAATTTGGGGACAAAACTCTATCTAAAAAAATTTTAAAAAATCTCAAATCGTAAAAAGTTTCAAAAATTATGAAAAATAGAAAACGGGTTCATCTTGCCACGAAACTTCACATGAAGGCTTAGAGGATCATTGTATGAATTTACAAGCCATAAAAATGGCATTGGCACGACAGAAATAGGAAGATGTGCTTGAACTCACCTACCACCCGTTTGATCCTCGACTTACGCGTCCTTCCTCTCTGGTCGGCTGAGAGTCCGTACGCTCGTTTCGTGGGTTGACTTAGGCATACGAAGTTTCTCCCCAGTCTTAGCATACGAAGTTTATTCCCAGTCTGAGATCGGATTGGACCGAAGGTTGCGATAGTAGGATCGACAGCACGAATGGAGGATCGGGCTGATCCCTGGATTGCGCATTCTACCTCTCCGACTGGCTGAGCGCCCGCACGTCCGTTTCATGGGTTGGCTTAGGCATAGGGGGTTCATTCCATGTCTAAGCTCCAACCGGACCGAGGGTTGTGGTAGCAGGACCAACAGCATGCAGAGGGGGACCGGGCCGATCCCTGACTTACGCATTATGCCTCTCCGACTTTCTCAGCGCCCGTACGCTCGTTTCATGGGTTGACTTGGGCATACAGAGTTCATTCCCAGTCTAAGATCAGACCAGACCGAGGATTGTGACAGCAGGATCGATAGCACGCAAGGGGGACCGGATCAGTCCCCAACTTACACATTCTACCTCTCCGGTCAGCTTAGGCATACGAAGTTCATTCCATGCCTAAGCATACAGAGTTCATTCCCAGTCTAAGATCAGACTGGACTGAGGGTTGCAGTAGCAGGATCGGTAGCACGTAGGGGGGATCGGGTTGATCCTCGGCTTGCACATTCCGCCTCTCCAACTGGTCGAATGCCCGCACGCTCGTTTCATGGGTTGGCTTGGGCATAGGGAGTTCATTCCATGTCTAAGCCCCAACCGGACCAAGGGTTGTGGCAGCAGGACCGATAGCACACAGAGGGAGATCGGGCCGATCCCCGGCTTGCGCATTATGCCTCTCCGGCTGGCTCAGTGCCCGCATGCTCGTTTTGTGGGTTGACTTAGGCATACGGTGTTCATTCCCAATCTAAGATCAAACCAAACTGAGGGTTGCGGTAGCAGGATCGATAGCATGTAGAGGTAGACCGGGCCAATCCCCGACTTACGCATTCTGTCTCTCCGACCAACTGAGCACCCGCATGCCCATTTCGTGGGTTGGCTTAGGCGTAGGGAGTTCATTCCATGTCTAAGCTCCAGCCGGACCGAGGGTTATGGCAGCGGGACCAGCAGCACGCAGAGGGGGACCGAGCCAATCCTCGACTTGTGCATTATGCCTCTCCAGCCAGCTTAACGCCCTCAGGCTCGTTTCATAGGTTGACTTAGGCATACGAAGTTCATTCCATGTCTAAGCATACGGAGTTCATTCCCCATCTAAGATCAGACCAGACCGAGGGTTGTGGTAGCAGGACTAGTAGCAAGATCAACAGCACACAGGGGGGGACCGGGCTGATCCCCGGCTTGCACATTCTGCCTCTCCGGTTGGCTGAGCACCCGCATGCTCATTTCGTGGGTTGGCTTAGGCATACGGTGTTCATTCCATGTCTAAGCCGCAGCCAGATCAAGGGTTGTGGCAGCAGTACCGGCAGTGGGATCAGCAACACACAGAGGGGGATCGAGCTGCTCCCCGGCTTACGTATTATGCCTCTCCGACCGGCCTCTCTGATCGGCTGAGCGCTCGCACACTCGTTTCATGGGTTGGCTTAGGTATACGGAGTTCATTCCATGCCTAAGCATACGAAGTTCATTCCCAGTCTAAGATCAGACCGAACTGAGGGTTGCCACAGTAAGACCAACAGCAGGATCGGTAGCACGTAGGGAGGATCAAGCCGATCCTCAGCTTGCACATTCTGCCTCTCCGGTCGGTTGAGCACCCGCACGCCCGTTTCGTGGGTTGGCTTAGGCATACGGAGTTCATTCCATGTCTAAGCATATGGAGTTCACTCCCAATCTAAGATCGAACCAGACTGAGGGTTGCGGCAGTAGGACCAGCACAGGATCGACAGCACGTAAGGGGGATCGGGCCAATCCGCGGCTTGCGCATTCTGCCTCTCTGATCGGTTGAGGGCCCACACACTCGTTTCATGGGTTGGCTTAGGCATACGAAGCTCATTCCATGTCTAAGCCCCAGCCGGACCGAGGGTTATGGCAGCAGGACCGGCAACGGGATCGGTAGCACGCAGAGGGGGATCGGGTTGATCCCCGGCTTACGCATTATGCCTTTCCGATCGGCCTCTACGGCCGACTGAGCACCCGTACGCTCATTTTGTGGGTTGACTTAGGCATACGAAGTTCATCTCCACTCTAAGATCCGTAGCACGCAGGAGGGATCGGGTCGATCCCCGGCTTATGCATTCTGCCTCTCCGATCGGTTAAGCGCCCGCATGCCCGTTTCATGGGTTGGCTTAGGCATAGGGAGTTCATTCCATGTGTAAGCCCCAGCCAGACCGAGGGTTATGACGGTGAGACCGATAGCACGTAAAGGGGGATCGAGCCGATCCCCAGCTTGCGCATTATGCCTCTTCGACCGGCTCAGCGCCCGTACGCTCGTTTCATGGGTTGAATTATGCATACGGAGTTCATTCTCAGTCTAAGATCGGACCAGACTGAGGGTTGCAGCAGCAGGATCGACAGCACGCAGAAGGGGATCAAGCAGATCCCTGAGTTGTGCATTCTACCTTTCTGACCGACTAAGCGCCCGCACGCTCGTTTCGTGGGTTGGCTTAGATATACGGAGTTCATTCCATGTCTAAGCATACGGAGTTCATTCCCAGCCTAAGATTTTGAACCACGGTGCACATGCTAGGCTCAGGCATGTTCTGGTGCCGCATTTTTTTTGCCCGAGGCACCATCGTCGAAGCATCGTCGGAGAGCCTAACCGACGGCATTGGGCGTTCCGGCGATTGGGGGGCCAGGGGGTGTGTGTACATGATGTCCGATGGGTGCTGGTACTTACGTCACGGGCTCTGACCTTAGACTCAGAAACCGTGTGGCCTTAGGCTTGGAATCTCCTCCTTTATGCCTAAGTCAACCTAAAACACAAGCATACGCGCACTAGAACAACGGGAAGGGCTGATTACGCAAGTTAAAGAGAAATAGGATAAGAAGGCAAAATTCTAGAAATGCTCTTGTATTCACTGAAATGGAAGTGTTTGATGGTGTACAAATGAAGGAGGAGCAGTTCTCTATTTATAGTTGAGGCTATAGCTTACAATTAATGGCAATATCCTTAGAATAAAGGCTAAAATCATGGGATATACAGATTACAATCAATCAGGATGCTAACTCCTGATTTTTAGGGTCAACCAAATCTGCCAGGATGCTGCTGCTGATCCTGCCTGCTTCCAGAAGCTTCCCTTGCGTGTCCAGCTCCTTGGGCCCTTCTAGATGTGGTGCGGGCAGCTTGTATGCCAGGCCTTGGTCTCACGGGCTGGCCTGCAAGTTGGACGGGAGTTTTGAACTCGTTTGCTAGGCTTTGCGTGCAAATACCCGCCAGCACGCCTGGTCTACGAGCCTGAACCTCTGGCTCACTTGCTGGTGCACCTGATGTGCCTGGCATGCCCACCCAGGGTGTGACATTCTCGCCCACCCGATTGCTCAATGCCCTCATTGCGTCTTCTGCATGGTATTACCTGATCTGGTCCTCAAACTACCATAAGTCATGTGCTGGTTCCTAACTTGCCTCACTGTCTGGAAGTCCCTTCCAGTGCACCAAGTACTCTTGTCTTGGCTGATAGTTCTTCTGTCTCACCTCTCGATCAGCTAGGATGCTGTGGACCTCCTTCTCATATGAGGCCCTTGCTCCCAATGGCACACGCTTTGACTCTGCCCATCTTGGATCTCCGTCATCCTCATGGAACGGCTTGAGTATGCTCACATGGAACACCGGGTGTACCCTCAGCTTGGGTGGCATATCCAACTTGTAGGCAACCTTGCCTACCCTCTTGACTACTCGAAAAGGTCCCTCATACCTTCGGACTAGGCCTTTGTGCAGCCCCCTATGGCACACAATGGGATGCAGCTTCACCAATACCAAGTCTCCAACTTGGAACTGCATGTCCCACCTATTCTGGTCTGCCCACTTCTTCGACCTCTTGGCCGCCTTGGGTAGACAAACTCTAGCCAAGTTAGTTTGCTCTTGCCATGCCTTGGCAAACTTGTATGCTACTGGATTTGGCCCTGTATAACCTGTAGCAATCGAACCGGGTGTTAGTGGTTGTTGCCCTGTCACAACCTCAAATGGGCTCTGGTTCGTTACCTCGCTCCTTTGCAAGTTGTAGGAAAACTGCACAATATCTAGCAGCTTTGGCCAGTCCCTTTGTATGGCACTCATATAGTGCCTCAGGTAGACCTTTAATAGTCCATTCACTCGTTCTGTCTGCCCATTGGTCTGCGGATGCATGCTGGTGGAAAAGTTCAAGTCTGACCCCAACAGCTTGAACAACTCAGTCCAGAACCTACCCGTGAAATGCCCGTCTCGATCACTAACAATGGTCCTCGGCACTCCCCAGTACTTACCCATGTTCTTCAGGAACAATCGAGCTGCCTCCTTGACTGGGCACTCCTTGGTTGCTGGAATGAAGATTCCATACTTGGAAAACCTGTCCACCACTACTATGATGCTTCCAACCCTTCTGCTTTGGGTAGACCGACTATAAAGTCCAGAGAAACACTCTTCCATGGTCGCTCTGGCACTGGCAATGGCTCCAAGAGACCGCCTGGTTTCTTGAGCTCCACCTTGTCCTGTTGGCACACAAGACAAGTCTTCACATAGGCCTCCACATCATCCCTCATGTGCGGCTAGTAGTATCGGTCCTCGATCAACGCCAAGGTACGGCTCACTCCGAGGTGTCTAGCCCACCTTGAATCATGGCATTCTTGCAAAACTTCCTTGCAGAGCTTCTCGTGCTGCAGCACAAACAGCCTACTTCCCCTGGTGTACAGCAAGCCATCCTGCAACCAAAACTGCCTAGTCTTACCTTGCTGGGCGTACTCTATCAAAGCCTTGGCTGTAGGATCATGCACAAGTCCCTCTTTGATGTGCGACACCAGTGACCCTTCTGGTTGGCTAATGGTAGCAAGGTTAGCCTTCTTGCTCAAGGCATCTACCACTAGGTTCACCCGTCTCGGCTTGTACTCCATCTGGAAATCAAATTCCGTAAGAAAATCTTACCATCTCGCAGGCTTGGGGGACAGCTTCTTCTACGTTTGGAAGTAACTGGTCGCCACATTGTCCGTCCTAACCATGAACCTCGACCCCAATAGGTAATGGCACCAAGTGCGCAAGCAGTGCACCACTGCAGTCATCTCCTTCTCTTGGATCGTGTACTTGCGCTCAGTCTCATTCAGCTTCCTGCTCTCGAACGCGACTGGACGTCCCTCCTGCATCAACACACCCCCTATGGCAAAGTCTGATGCATCCGTATGCACCTCATACGACTTGCCATGGTCTGGCAAGGCCAAGACTGGCTCCTCGGTCACAGCCCACTTTAACCTGTCAAAGGCTTCCTGGCACCCTGCGCTCCACTCCCATGCTTTCCCTTACTTGAGCAAGTCAATCAATGGCGTGGCTATTGCTGATCGACCTTTGATGAAGCACCTGTAGTAGTTAACCAGCCCAAGGAACGATCTCAACTCAGTGACCTTGGCTGGCGGTTGCCACTCCAGGATAGCGTGTATCTTGCCTTTATCCATGCGTATCTTGCCACCTCCCACTATGTGGCCAAGGAATAGGATCTCCTGCTGGGCGAATGAGCACTTCTCCCTCTTGACAAACAGCTTGTGCACCCACAACACCTCGAACAATTGTCTCAAGTGGTCTACATGCTCTCCCAAAGTCTGGCTGTAGATCACAATGTCATCCAAATAAACCACAACAAATCGATCAAGGAATGACTGAAGTACCTTGTTCATAAGGGTGCAGAATGTTGCTGGGCGTTCATGAGTCTGAAAGGCATCACCAAGAACTCATACGAACCATATCGAGTGACACATGCTATCTTTGGCTCATCTCCTTCTGCGATCCTAACTTGATAGTAGCCTGACCTCAAATCCAGCTTGGTGAACCACCTTGCGCTCCCAAGTTGATCGAACAAGTCTGCAATGAGTGGGATGGGGTACTTGTTCTTTATGGTTAGCTTGTTCAAAGCCCGGTAGTCTAGTGGCTAGTGGCTCTCGATCCCCTTTTGCTTTCCACTTGCCTGCTAGTGGCTTCCTCTCGCCATCCTTGGTTGAATGGTCTCGATCTCCATCCTTGGACTCCCGATCACGGTCCTTCCCCTTGAACTGCTTCATCATCGGCATACTCTGGGTAAAATTGTTCTATGAACTCCTTTTGGAACTCTGCCCAGGTTCCAATCTTGGCACTCCCATGCCTGACATCATCACACCTGCGCCTCTACCACAATAAGGCTACATCAGTGAGATACATAGCAGCAGTGCTTACCTTTATCGCCTCGTCTTGCATGCCCATGGCCTAGAAGTACTGTTCCATACCCCAAAGGTAGTTATCTACTTCCTTGGCCGCCCTAGTCCCCTTGAACTCTTTAGGCTTGGGGACATCCAATCTTGACTTGGACACTCCAGTAAACATGCCATTCCCAATGGCAGTCTTGCAAGCAACGAGCTCACTGGTAAGCTCCTCCATCCGCTGGTGCATGGCCTCCATGCCATCGCACAAGGTCAGCACTTTAGCCTCCAAGGTCTGATTCTTTTGGGTGAACACATCCAAGCCTTTGTTGAGAGCAGCTTGCAGCTCACTTTGGATCTCCTCCCCCATGGAGTCTAGCGATGCAATGTGAGTCTCTACCCCCTCAAGCTTCTCCCCCATGTCGCCCATGGTCACCTCCACCTTGGCCAGCCTACCGTCCATGGTAGACCAGATATCTCTAGAAATGGCTTTCCTCCCTCTTCCACGCCCATGCTCTTGGGCCTCTAGTTGTTGGTTAGCAGCGTCACTTTGGGATGCCATCTCCTCTAACCTGCACAATACAAACACGCAGAATCGAACTTGCTCTGATACCAACTGTCATGGGCTCCGACCTTAGACTTAGAAACCATGCGGCCTTAGGCTTGGAATCTCCTCCTTTATGCCTAAGTCAGCCTAAAACACAAGCGTACGGGCACTAGAACAACAGGAAGGACTGATTACGCAAGTTAAAGAGAAACAGGATAAGAAGGCAGAATTTTGGAAATGCTCTTGTATTCACTGAAACAGAAGTGTTTGATGGTGTACAAATGAGAGAGGAGCAGCCCTCTATTTATAGTTGAGGCTCCAGCTTACACTTAATGGCAATATCCCTAGAATAAAGGCTAAAATCATGGGATTATACAGATTACAATTAATAAGGATGCTAACTCCTGATTTTCAGGGTCAACCAAATTTGCCAGGATGCTGCTGCTGATCCTACCTGCTTCCAGAAGCTTCCCTTGCGTGTCCAGCACCTTGGGCCCTTCCGGATGTGGTGCGGGCAGCTTGTATGCCAGGCCTTGGTCTCATGGGTGGGCCTACAAGTTGGGCGGGCATTTTTGAACTCGTTTGCTAGGCTTTGTGCGTAGATACCTGCCAGCACGCCTAGTCTGCGAGCCTTAACCTCTGGCTCACCTGCTGGTGCGCCTGATGTGCCTGGTGTGCCTGCCCAGGGTGTGACACTTGGCCCTTATATTGGCCCCCTATCCCTCATCAAACCTTGACAACTCACACCCCCTTAAAGAGCATTTGAGATTTTATAGGTTTGTTGCCAATAGCCATTAAAGTGTCTGAAATGGGGACACTTTTTTCAAACGGTCAAACAATCTTCTCCACTTCGAGTTTTTAGTTGAATTTTTTTGTGCATGCCAACAAAAATAAAAGGATCACCTCTACCAAATTTGGGGACAAAATTCTTTCTAAAAAAGTTTTAAAAAATCCCAAACCGTAAAATGTTTTGAAAATCATGAAAAATAGAAAACGGGTCGTCTTGCCACAAAACTTCAGATGAAGGCTTAGGGGAAAATTGTAAGAATTTACAAGCCATAAAAATGGCATTGGCATGGCAGAAATATGAAGATGTGCTTGAACCCACCTACCACCCGTTCGATCCCCGGCTTGCGCATCCTGTCTCTCTGGTCGGCTGAGCGCCTGCACGCTCATTTTGTGGGTTGACTTAGGCATACGGAGTTCATCCCCAGTCTAAGCACACAGAGTTCATTCCCAATCTAAGATCAGATCGGACCGAGGGTTACGGCAGCAGGATCGGCAGCACAGAGAAGGGACCGGGCCAATCCCAGGCTTGCACATTCTGCCTGTCTGACCAGCCAAGCGCCCGCATGCCCATTTCGTGGGTTGGCTTAGGCATAAGGAGTTCATTCGATGTCTAAGCCCCAGCCAGACCAAGGGTTCTGGCAGCGGGACTGGCAGCACACAGAGGGGGACCAGGCCGATCCTCGACTTGCGCATTATACCTCTTCTACCGGCTCATCGCCCGTATGCTCGTTTCATGGGTTGACTTAGGCATACGGAGTTCATTCCCAATCTAAGATTGGACCGGACCGAGCATTGCGACAGCAGGATCGACAGCACGCAGGAGGGATCGGGCCGATCCCTGGCTTGCGCATTCTGCCTCTTCGACCGGTCAAGCACCCGCACGCTCGTTTCATGGGTTGGCTTAGGCATACGGAGTTCATTCCTTTTCTAAGCATACGGAGTTTATTCCCAGTCTAAGAATGGACTGGACCGAGGGTTGCGACAGCAGGACCAGTAGTAGGATCGACAGCACGCAAGGGGGGTCAGGCCGATCCCCGGATTGCGCATTCTGCCTCTCCGGCCGGCTGAGCACCCGCACGCTCGTTTTGTGGGTTGGCTTAGGCATACGGAGTTCATTCCATGTCTAAGCATACAGAGTTCATTCTCAGTCTAAGATCGGATCGGATCGAGGGTTGTAGCAACAGGACCAGCAATAGGATCAATAGCACGCAGGGGGGACCGGGCCGATCCTCGGCTTACACATTCTGCCTCTCCGACCGACTGAGCACCCGCACGCTCGTTCGTCGGTTAGCTTAGGCATACGAAGTTCATTCCATGTCTAAGCCCCAGTCGGACCGAGGGTTATGGCAGCAGGACCGGCAGCAGGATCGGTAGCACGTAGAAGGGGATCGGGCTGATCTTCAGTTTGTGCATTATGCCTCTCCGGTCGACTGAGCACCCGCATGCTCGTTTCGTGGGTTGACTTAGGCATACGAAGTTCATCCCCAATCTAAGCATACGGAGTTCATTCCTAGTCTAAGATCAGATCAGACCGAGGGTTACGACAGCATGCAAGGGGGACCAGGCCGATCCCTAGCTTGCGCATTCTGCGTCTCCAGCCGGCTGAGTGCCCTGCACGCCCGTTTCGTGGGTTGGCTTAGTCATAGGGAGTTCATTCCATGTCTAAGCCACAGTCAGACCGAAGGTTGTGGCAGCGGGATTGGCAGCACGCCGGGGGGAATCGGGCTGATCCTCGGCTTGCGCATTCTGCCTTTCCAGCCGTCTGAGTGCCCGTACGCCCGTTTCGTGGGTTGGCTTAGGCATAGGGAGTTTATTCCACGCCTAAGCCCCAACCAGACCGAGGGTTATGGCAGTGGGACCAGCAGCACGCAGAGGGGGACCAGGCCGATCCCCGGCTTGCGCATTATGCCTCTTCGGCTGGCTCAGCGCCTGCACGCTCGTTTTGTGGGTTGACTTATGCATACGGAGTTCATTCTCAGTCTAAGATCAGACCGGACTGAGGGTTGCAGCAGCAAGATCGACAGCACACAGGGGATCGGGCTGATCCCCGGCTTGCACATTCTGCCTCTCTGGCTGGCTGAGCACCCGTACGCTCGTTTTGTAGGTTGGCTTCGGCATACGGAGTTCATTCCACGTCTAAGCATACGAAGTTCATTCCCAGTCTAAGATTTTGAGCCATGATACACATGCTGGGCTCAGGCATGTGTTGGTGCCACATTTTTTTTCGCCCGGGGCACCATCGCCGGAGCATCACCGATGAGCCTAATCGGCGGCCTTGGGGGTTTTGACGATTGGGGGGGCCAGGGGGTGTACGCACATGATGTACGATAGGTGCTGGTACTTGGCCCTTATATTGGCCCCGTATCCCTCATCAAACCTTGAGAACTCACACCCCCTTAAAGAGCATTTGAGATTTTATAGGTTTGCTGCTAGTAGCCATTAAAGTGTCTGAAATGGAGACACTTTTTTCAAATGGTCACAAAATCTTCTCCACTTCGAGTTTTTAGCTGAAGTTTTTTGTGCATGCCAACAAAAATAGAAGGATCACCTCTACCAAATTTGGGGACAAAACTCTTTCTAAAAAATTTTTAAAAAATCCCAAACAGCAAAAAGTTTTAAAAATCGTGAAAATTAGAAAAAGGGTCGTCTTGCCATGAAACTTCACATGAGCTTAGGGGACCATTGTATGAATTTACACGCCATAAAAATGGCATTGGCATGGCAGAAATATGAAGATGTGCTTGAAACCACCAACCACCCATTCGATCCCCAGCTTACGCATCCTGCCTTCCTGGTCGGCTGAGTGCCTGCATGCTCGTTTCATGGGTTGACTTAGGCATACGGAGTTCACCCTAGTCTAAGCATATGAAGTTCATTCCCAGTCTAAGATCAGACTGGACCGAGGGTTGCGGTAGCAGGATCGGCAGCACGCAGGGGGGACCGGGCCTATCCCCAGCTTGCGTATTCTGCCTTTTTGGTCGGTTGAGCGCCTGCACGCCCATTTCGTTGGTTGGCTTAGGCGTAGGGAGTCCATTCCATGTCTAAGCCCTAGTCAGACTGAGGGTTGTGGCAGTGGGACCGACAGCACGCAGAGGGGGACCGGGCCGATCCCCCGCTTGCGCATTATGCCTATCCAACTGGCTCAGCGCCCGCACGCTCATTTCGTGTGTTGACTTAGTCATACGGAGTTCATTCCTAGTCTAAGATCAGACCGGATCGATGGTTGTGATAGTAGGATCGACAGAACGCAGGGGGGACCGGGCCATCCTCGGCTTGCGCATTCTGCCTCTTCGGCTGGTTGAGCGCTCGCACGCTCGTTTCGTAGGTTGGCTTAGGCATACGGAGTTCGTTCCACGTCTAAGCATACGGAGTTCATTCCCAGTCTAAGATTTTGAGCCACGATGTGCATGTTGGGCTAGAGCATGTCCTGGTGCCACATTTTTTTCACCTGGGGCACCATTGTCGGAGCATCGCCGGAGAGCCTAACCGGTGGCATTGGGGGTTCCGGCGATTTGGGGGGCCGAGGGGTGTGCGCACATGATGTGTGATGGGTGCTGGTACTTGGCCCTTATATTGGCCCCCTATCCCTCTTCAAACCTCGAGAACTCACACCCCCTTAAAGAACATTTGAGATTTTATAGGTTTGCTGCCAATAGCCATTAAAGTGTCTGAAATGGGGACATTTTTTTCACATGGTCACAAAATCTTCTCCACTTCGGGTTTTTAGCTGAATTTTTTTTGTACATGCTAACAAAAATACAAGGATCACCTCTACCAAATTTGGGGACAAAACTCTTTCTAAAAAAATTTTAAAAAATCTCGAATAGCTAAAAGTTTCAAAAATTGTGAAAAATAGAAAATGGGTTTTCTTGCCACGAAACTTCACATGAAGGCTTAGGGGACCATTGTATGAATTTACACGCCATAAAAAAGGCATTGGCATGGCAGAAATATGAAGATGTGCTTGAACCCACCTACCACCTGTTCGATCCCCGGCTTGCGCATCCTACTTCTCTGGTTGGCTCAGCGCTCGGATGCTCGTTTCGTGGGTTGAGTTAGGCATGCAGAGTTCATTCCCAGTCCAAGATTGAACCAAACTAAGGGTTGCAGCTGCAGTATCGATAGCACGCAGGGGGGACCGAGTCGATCCCCGACTTGCGCATTCTGCCTCTCCGACTGGTTGACACCCGCAAGCTCGTTCCGTGGGTTAGCTTAGGGATACAGAGTTCATTCCATGTGTAAGCATACGAAGTTCATTCCCAGTCTAAGATTGGATCGGATCGAGGGTTGCGACAGTAGGACCAACAGCAGGATCAACAGCACGTAAGGAGGGATCGAGCCGATACCTGGCTTGCGCATTCTGCCTCTCCGACCGACTGAGTGCCCGCACGCTCATTTTGTGGCTTGGCTTAGGCATATGAAGTTCATTCAATGTATAAGTCCCAGCCGAACCAAGGGTTGTGGCAACAGGACCGGCAGCACGCAGAGGGGGACCGGGTTGATCCCTGGCTTGCGCATTATGCCTCTTCGACTGGCTCAATGCCCGCACACTCGTTTTGTGGGTTGACTTATGGAGTTCATTCCTAGTCTAAGATCGGACCAGATCGAGGGTTACGATAGTAGGATCGACAGTACGCAGGGGGGGACCGGGCCGGTCCCCGACTTGCGCATTCTACCTCTCCGACCAGTTGAGCGCCCGCACGCTTCTTTCATCGGCTGGCTTAGGCATATAGAGTTCATTCCATGTCTAAGCATACAGAGTTCATTCCCAGTCTAAGATTTTGAGCCACGGTGCACTTGTTGGGCTCGGGCATGTGCTGGTGCCTCATTTTTTTCACCCGAGGCACCATCGCCGGAGCATCACCGGAGAGCCTAACCGACGGCATTGGGGGTTCCGACGATTGGGGGGGCCGGGGGGTGTGTGCACATGATGTGCGATGGGTGCTGGTACATGGCCCTTATATTGGCCCCCTATCCCTCATCAAACCTCGAGGACTCACACCCCCTTAAATAGCATTCAAGATTTTATAGGTTTGCTTCCAATAGCCATTAAAGTGTCTGAAATGGGGACACTTTTTTCAAACGGTCACAAAATCTTCTCCACTTAGAATTTTCAGCTGAATTTTTTTGTGCATGCCGACAAAAATACAAGGATCACCTCTACCAAATTTGGGAACAAAACTCTTTCTAAAAAAATTTCAAAAAATCTCGAACCGTAAAAAGTTTCAAAAATCATGAAAAATAGAAAACGGGTTGTCTTGCCACGAAACTTCACATGAAGGCTTAGGGGACCATTGTATGAATTTAAAAGCCATAAAAATGGCATTGGCATGGCAGAAATATGAAGATGTGCTTGAACCCACCTGCCACCCGTTCGATCCCCGACTTGCGCATCCTGCCTCTCTGGTTGGCTGACCGCCCACACTTTCATTTGGTGGGTTGACTTAGGCATACAGAGTTCATCCCCGGTCTAAGCATACGGAGTTCATTCCCAGCCTAAGACCAGACCGGACTGAGGGTTGCGACAACAGGATCGGTAGCACGCAGGGGGGTCGGGTCAGTCCCGACTTGTGCATTTTGCCTCTCCGGCCAGCTGAGCGCCCGCACGCCCGTTTCGTGGGTTGGCTTAGGCATAGGGAGTTCATTCAAAGTCTAAGCCCTAGTCGGACCGAGGGTTGTCACAGCGGGACCGACAGCACGCAGAGGGGGACCAGGTCGATCCTCGGCTTGTGCATTATGCCTCTTCGACCGACTCAGCGCCCGCACGCTCGTTTTGTGGGTTAACTTAGGCATACGGAGTTCATTCCCAGTCTAAGATCAGATCGGACTGACGGTTGCGGTAGCAGGATCAATAGCACGTAGGGGGGACCGGGCCAGTCCCTGACTTGCGCATTCTACCTCTCCAACTGACTGAGCACCCGCACGCTCGTTTCGTGGGTTGGCTTAGGCATAGAGAGTTCATTCCATGTCTAAGTATACAGAGTTCATTCCCAGTCTAAGATCGGAACGGACCGAGGGTTGCTGCAGCATGACCAGCAGCAGGATCGATAGCATGTAGAAGGGACCAGGCCGGTCCCCGGCTTGCGCATCATGCCTCTTCAGCAGGCTTCGCACTCGGACGCTCGTTTCCTGGCAGATTTGGTTGACCCTGAAAATCATGAGTTGGCATCCTGATTGATTGTAATCTGTATAATCCCATGATTTTAGCCTTTATTCTCGGGATATGCCATTAAGTTGTAGCTGGAGCCTCAACTATAAATAGAGGGTTGCTCCACCCTCATTTGTACACCATCAAACACTTCTGTTTCAGTGAATACAAGAGCATTTCCAGAATTCTGTCTTCTTATCCTGTTTCTCTTTAACTTGCGTAATCAGCCCTTCCCATTGTTCTAGTGCCCGTGCGCTTGTGTTTTAGGCTGACTTAGGCATAAATGAGGAGATTCGAAGCCTAAGGCCGTACGGTTTCTGAGTTTAAGGTCAGAGCCCGTGATAGTTGGTATCAGAGCGAGTTCGATTCTTCATGTTTATGTTGTGCAGGTTAGATCGTGATTGAGGAGATGGCATCCCAAAGCAATGTTGCTAGCCAACAACCAGAGGCCCAGGAGCATGGGCGTGGAAGAGGCAAGAAAGCCAGTTCTAAAGATATCTGGTCTATCATGGACGGTAGGCTGGCCAATGTGGAGGTGACCGTAGGTAACATGGGGGAGAAGCTTGAGGAGGTAGAGACTCACATTGCATCGCTAGACTCCATGGGGGAGGAGATCCAAAGTGAGCTGAAAGCTGCTCTCAACAAAGGCATAGACGTGTTCACCCGAAAGAATCAGACCTTGGAGGCTGAAGTGCTGACCTTGCGCGATGGCATGGAGGCCATGCGCCAGCGGATGGAAGAGCTTGCTAGTGAGCTCGTTGCTTGCAAGATTGCCATTGGGAATGGCATGTTTACTGAAGTGTCCAAGTCCAGATTGGATGTCCCCAAGCCTAAGGAGTTCAAGGGGACTAGGGCAGCCAAAGAAGTAGACAACTATCTATAGGGAATGGAGCAGTACTTCCAGGCCATGGGCATGCAAGACGAGGCGATAAAGGTAAGCACTTCTGCTATGTATCTCACTGATGTAGCCTTATTGTGGTGGAGGCGCAAGTGTGATGATGTCAGGCGTGGGAGCGCCAAGATTGGAACCTAGGCAGAGTTTCAAAAGGAGTTCAGAGAACAATTTTACCCGAAGTATACAGATGATGAGGCACAGGCAAAGTTACGCAGGCTGAGCCAGCAAATGGACATAAGGGAGTATGTCTAGAAATTCTCTGAACTGATGATACAGATCTTGGATCTAGGTGAGAAGGATGCCTTACTTGCTTTCATGGATGGGCTGAAGCTGTGGGTGAAGCATGAGCTACAAAAGAGAAGAGTTCATGACTTGGCTAAAGCCATGACTTGGCTAAAGCCATGACTACTGCCAAGGCCTTGATAGAGTTCAAGCCTCTGAACAAGTTTGAGTCTACCAAGCCCAAGGGTAAGGGCAGGGACTGTAGGGACCGAAAGAAGTAGTCCAAGAGAAAGGACCATGACCAGGAGTCTAAGGATGGAGACCGAGACCGTTCAACCAAGGATGGTGAGAGGAAGCCACCAGCAGGCAAGTGGAAAGTAAAAGGGGACTGAGAGCCACTAGCATGCTACCTATGTGGAGGGAGCCACATAGCACGTAATTGTCCGTAGAAGGGCAAATTGGTTGCTGTAGACAAGGAGTCTGACGAGGAGCCAGAGTC
This sequence comes from Durio zibethinus, assembly GCF_002303985.1. Next base: position 12,717,798 of record NW_019167826.1, read on the forward strand.
AGGGGCCACAAAGCTTAGGTCGTCGGTGCTCAATGTTGTCCAGAGTAAGGGGAGCCGCAAGCCAAAGGGCTTGATGTTTACAAATCTAATGGTTATGGGTCAGAAGGTGAGTGCACTGGTGGACACAGGTGCCTCACATCTATTTATTTTAGGTGATGGAGCTCAGAAGCTCGGACTAAAGATGCAGAAAGGGACTGGTACCATCAAAACGGTAAACTCCAAAGAGGTTCCAGCCATTGGAGTAGCACAAGCAGTGGAGTTGCAGCTTGGAGACTCGAAAGGCAAGGAGACCATAGAGGTAATACCCCTTGACGACTATGAGTTTGTGATTGGGTTGGATTTCCTTATTTGGATTAATGCCCTCCTTGTGCCTTTTGTCGATTGTGTTTGCATCTTGGTGCGGCTATGCCTAGAGATCCATTGAATGAGAGCTGTGAGTCACGAGGTGAGGTCAGCCATCTCAACAAGGCGGTTGGCAGCAAACAATGAAATACGCTTCTATGCTAACTTTGAATTGCATGAGCCAGGAAGGAGATGGAGTCGCCATTGGAGTCAAGTGCCAAGACATTGTGATGGCATGTCTACACCTCGGTGTGCCACCCGGATGAACCCAATGCTACCAGGTCTAGGCTTCAGCGATGAGCCTTCGCCAATGTCAACCACCAAAAAATGGGTGGACAGCTCAACCAAGGTTGATGCCAATCGTGGCTCGATAGAGGGTAACCGTGGCTTAGACGGTCCACTGATGTGGCCATTCGAACGTGTGCGATGATGTGGCATGGGTGTGATGAATTGGCCTGCGTTCAGTGTTCCAATCTCATCAAACCTCGAGAACTCACACCCCTTAAAGAGCATTTGAGATTTTATAAGTTTGCTGCCAGTAGCCATTAAAGTGTTTGAAATGGGGACACTTTTTTCAAACGGTCACAAAATCTTCTCCACTTCGAGTTTTTAGCTGAATGTTTTTGTGCATGCCAAAAAAAATACAAGGATCACCTCTACCAAATTTGGGGACAAAAATCTTTCTAAAATAATTTTAAAAAATCCTAAACCGTAAAAAGTTTCAAAAATCATGAAAAATAGAAAACGGGTCGTCTTGCCATAAAACTTAACATGAAGGCATAGGGGACCATTGTATGAATTTACAAGCCATAAAAATGGCATTGGCATGATAGAAATATGAGGATGTGCTTGAACCGACCTACCACCCGTTCGATCCCCAGCTTGCGCATCCTGCCTCTCTGGTCGGCTGAGCGTTCGCATGCTCATTCCGTGGGTTGACTTAGGCATACAGAGTTCATCCCCAGTCTAAGCATACGAAGTTCATTCCCAGTCTAAGATCAGACCAGATCGAAGGTTGTGGCAGTAAGATCGGCAACACGCAGGGGGGACCGGATCGATCCCCGGCTTGCGCATTCTGCCTCTCTGATTGGTTGAGCACCCGTACTCCCGTTTCATGGGTTGGCTTAGGCATAGGGAGTTCATTCCATGTCTAAGCATATGGAGTTCATTCCCAGTCTAAGATCGGACCGGACCGAGGGTTGCGGCAGCAGGACCAGCAGCAGGATCGGCAGCATACAGGGGGGATCGGGTTGATCCCTGACTTGCGCATTCTGTCTCTCTGGTAGACTGAGTGCCCCCACACTCATTTCGTGGGTTGGCTTAGGCATACAGAGTTCATTCCATGTCTAAGCCCCAGTCGGACCGAGGGTTATGGTAGCAGGACTGGTAGCAGGATCGCAGCACGCAGAGGGGGATCGGGTTGATCCCTGACTTGAGCATTATGCCTCTTCGGTCGGTTGAGCACCCGCAAGCTCGTTTCATGGGTTGACTTAGGCATACAGAGTTCTTCCCCAGTCTAAGCATACGGAGTTCATTCCCAATCTAACATCAGACCGGACTGAGGGTTACGATAGTAGGATCGGTAGCACACAGGGGGGACTGGGTCGATCCTTGGCTCACGCATTTTGCCTCTCTAACCGGCTAAGAGCTCGCACGCCCGTTTTGTGGGTTGGCTTAGGCATAGGCAGTCCATTCCATGTCTAAGCCCCAGTCGGACCGAGGGTTGTGGCAGCGGGACCGACAGCACGCAGAGGGGGATCGGGCCAATCCCCAGCTTGCGCATTATGCCTCTGCGGACGGGTTAGCGCCCGAACACTTGATTCATGGGTTGACTTAGGCATACATAGTTCATTCCCAGTCTAAATCGGATCGGACCAAGGGTTGCGGCAGCAGGATCGACAGAACGTAGAGAGGACCAGGCCGGTCCTTCGGCTTACGCATTTTACCTCTCCGGTCGGCTGAACTCCCGCAGGCTCGTTTCGTGGGTTGGCTTAGGCATACAGAGTTCATTCCATGTCTAAGCATACGGAGTTTATTCCCAGTCTAAGATCAGACCGGATCGAGGGTTGCGGTAGTAGGACCAGGAGCAGGATCGGTAGCACGAAGGGAGGGACCGGGTCGATCCCTGGCTTACGTATTCTGCCTCTCGATCGGCCTTTTTAGTCAGCTGAGCGCCCGCACACTCGTTTCGTAGGTTGATTTAGGCATACGAAGTTCATCCCCAGTCTAAGCATACGGATTTCATTCCTAGTCTAAGATTTAACCGGACCGAGGGTTACGACAGCAAGATCGGTAGCACGCAGGGGGGCCGGGTCGATCATCAGCTTGCACATTCTGCCTCTTCGGCCCGCTGCACGCCCGCACGCCCATTTCATGGGTTGGCTTAGGCATAGGGAGTTCATTCCATGTCTAAGCCTCAGTCAGACCGAGGGGGATCGGGCCGATCCCCGGCTTGCGCATTATGCCTCTCCGATCGGCTCAGCGCCTACACGCTCGTTTCGTGGATTGACTTAGGCATACAGAGTTCATTCCCAGTCTAAGATTGGACCGAACTAAGGGTTGTAGTAGTAGGATCAACAGCACGCAAGGGGGGATCGAGCCTGTCCTCGGCTTGCACATTCTGCCTCTCAGGTCGGCTGAGCGCCCGCACACCCGTTTCGTGGGTTGGCTTAGGCATACGGAGTTCATTCCATGTCTAAGCATACGGAGTTCATTCCCAGTCTATGATCAGACCGGATCGAGGGTTACGACAGTAGGATCAGCAGCACACAGGGGGGGATCGGGTCGATCCCTGGCTTATGCATTTTGCCTCCCGACCGGCCTCTCCGGCCGACTGAGCACCCACACGCTCGTTTCATGGGTTGACTTAGGCATATGGAGTTCATCCCTAGTCTAAGCATACGGAGTTCATTCCTAGTCTAAGATTAAACCGAACCGAGGGTTACGGTAGCAGCATCAGTAGCACGCAGGGGGGACCAGGCCGATCCCTGGCTTGTGCATTCTACCTCTTCGGATGGCTGAGTGCCCGCACGTTTGTTTCATGGGTTGGCTTAGGCATAGGGAGTTCATTCCATGTCTAAGCCCCAGTCGGACCTAGGGTTGTGGCAGCAGGATCGGTAGCACGCTGAGGGGGATCGGGCCGATCCCCGGCTTGCGCATTATGCCTCTCTGGCCGGTTCAGAGCCCGCACGCTTGTTTCGTGGGTGACCTAGGCATACGGAGTTCATTCCCAGTCTAAGATCGGACCAGACCGAGGGTTGAGGTAGTGGGATCAACAGCACGCAAGGGGGGACCAAGCTGGTCCCCAGCTTGCGCATTCTACCTCTCCGGCTGGCTAAGTGCCCGCAAGCTCGTTTCGTTGGTTGGCTTAGGTGTACAGAGTTCATTCAATGTCTAAGCATACGGAGTTCATTCCGAGTCTAAGATCAGACCGGACCGAGGGTTGCGACAGCAGGACCTGCAGCAGGATCGACAACACGTAGGGGGACCAGGCCGATCCTCGACTTGCGTATTCTGTCTCTCTGGACGGCTGAGCACCCGCACTCTCGTTTCACGGGTTGGCTTAGGCATACGGAGTTTATTCCATGTCTAAGGCCCAACAGGACCGAGGGTTGCGGTAGCAGGATCGACAGTGAGATCAGTAGCTCACAGAGGGGGATCGGGTTAATCCTCGGCTAGCGCATTATGCCTCTTCGACCGGCCTCTCCGGCCAGCTGAGCGTCCGTAGCCTCGTTTCGTGGGTTGGCTTAGGCTGACGAAGTTCATCCCCTATCTAAGCATACAGAGTTCATTCCCAGTCTAAGATCAGACCGGACCGAGGGGGACCGGGTCGATGCCCGGCTTGTGCATTCTGCCTCTCATACCGACTGAGCACCCGCACGCCCGTTTCGTTTGGTTGGCTTAGGCATAGGGAGTTCATTCCATGTCTAAGCCCCAGCCGGACCGAGGGTTGTGGCAGCGAGATCGGCAGCACTCAAACAGGGACCAGGTCGATCCCCGACTTGCGCATTATGCCTCTCCAATCGGCTCAGCACCCAAACGCTCATTTCGCGGGTTAACTTAGTCATACAGAGTTCATTCCCAATCTAAGATCAGACTGGACCGAGGGTTGCAGTAGAGGATCGATAAGACGCAGGCGAGGATCGAGTCGATCCCCGACTTGCGCATTCTGCCTCTCCGATCGGATAAGCGCCCACACGTTAGTTTCGTGGGTTGGCTTAGGCATACGGAGTTCATTCCATGTCTAAGCATACGGAGTTCATTCCCAATCTAAGATTGAACCGGACCGAGGGTTGCGGCAACAGAACCAGGAGTAAGACTGGCAGCATGTAGGGGGGACCAGACCGATCCCCGACTTGTACATTCTACCTCTTCGATCGGCCTATCTGATCGGCTGAGCGCCTGCATGCTCGTTTCATGGGTTGACTTAGGCATATGGAGTTCATCCCTAGTCTAAGCATATGGAGTTCATTCCTAGTCTAAGATTGAACTGGATCGAGGTTTGCGGTAGCAGGATCGACAGCACGCAGGGGGGACCAGACTGATCCCAGCTTGCACATTCTGCCTCTTCGGTCGGCTAAGTGCCCGCACACCCGTTCCGTGGGTTAGCTTAGGCATAGGGAGTTCATTCCATGTCTAAGCCCCAGCCGAATCGAGGGTTATGGCAGCGGGATCGACAGCACTCAGAGGAGGACCAGGGCGATCCCCGGCTTGCGCATTATGCCTCTTCGACAGGCTCAGCGCCCGAACGCTCATTTTGTGGGTTGACTTAGGCATACGGAGTTCATTCCTAGTCTAAGATCGGATCAGACCGAGGGTTACGGTAGTAGGATCGACAGCACGCAAGCGAGGACCAGGTCGGTCCTCAGCTTGCACATTCTGCCTCCCCGATCGACTGAGCGCTCGTACGCTCGTTTCGTGGGTTGGCTTAGGCATACAGAGTTCATTACATGTCTAAGCATATGGAGTTCATTCCTAGTCTAAGATCGGACTGGACCGAGGGTTACAGCAGTAGGACTAGGAGCAGGATCGACAGCACACAAGGGGGGACTGGGTTGATCCCTGGCTTGCACATTCTGCCTCTTCGGCTGGGCTCTCTGGTCGGCTGAGCGCCCATACGCTCATTTCATGGGTTGACTTAGGCATACAGAGTTCATCCCTAATCTAAGCATATGGAGTTCATTCCCAGTCTAAGATCGAACTGGACCAAGGGTTACGGCAGTAATATCAGTAGCACACAGGGGGGACCAGGCCGATCCTCGGCTTGTGCATTCTGCCTCTCAGGCTGGCTGAGCGCCCGCACGCTCGTTTCATGTGTTGGCTTAGGCATAGGGAGTTCATTCCATGTCTAAGCCCCAGCCGGATCAAAGGTTGTGGCAGCGGGACTGGCAGCATGCAGAGGGGGGCCGGGCTGATCCTCGGCTTATGCATTCTACCTTTCCGGCCAGTTGAGTGCCCGCACGCTCGTTTCGTGGGTTGGCTTAGGCATACGGAGTTCATTCCATGTCTAAGCATACGAAGTTCATTCCCAGTCTAAGAGTTTGAGCCACGGTGCACATGTTGGGCTCGGGCATGTGCTGGTACCACATATTTTTTGCCCGGGGCACGATCGTCGGAGCATCATCGGAGAGCCTAACCGGCGGCATTGGGGGTTCCTGCGATTTGGGGGGCCGGGGGGTGTGCACACATGATGTGCGATGGGTGCTGGTACTTGGCCCTTATATTGGCCCCCTATTCCTCATCAAACCTCGAGAACTTAAACCCCCTTAAAGAGCATTTGAGATTTTATAGGTTTGCTGCCAATAGCCATTAAAGTGTCTGAAATGGGGATAATTTTTTCAAACGGTCACAAAATCTACTCCACTTCGAGTTTTTAGCTGAATTTTTTTGTGCATGCCAAAAAAAATACAAGGATTACCTCTACCAAATTTGGAGAGAAAAATCTTTCTAAAAAAATTTTAAAAAATCTCGAACCGTAAAAAGTTTTGAAAATCATGAAAATTAGAAAACGGGTCGTCTTGCCACGAAACTTCACATGAAGGTGTAGGGGACCATTGTATGAATTTACAAGCCATAAAAATGCCATTGGCATGGCTGAAATTTGAAGATGTGGTTGAACCCACCTACCACCCGTTCGATCCTCGGCTTGCACATCCTGTCTCTCTGGTCGGTTGAGCATCCACACGCTCGTTTCGTGGGTTGACTTAGGCATACGGAGTTCATCCCCAGTCTAAGCATACAGAGTTCATTCCTAGTCTAAGATCAGACCGGACCGAGGGTTACGATAGCATATCGGCAGCAAGCAAAGGGGATTGGATCGATTCCCGGCTTGCGCATTCTGCCTCTTCGGCCGGCTGAGCGTCCGCACGCCCGTTTCATGGGTTGGCTTAGGCATAGGGAGGTCATTCCATGTCTAAGCCCCAGCCGGATTGAGGGTTGTAGCAGTGGGACCTGTAGCACGCAGAGAGGGATCTGGTTGATCCTCGACTTGCGCATTATGCCTCTCTAGCCTGCTTAGCACCTGCACGCTCATTTCATGGGTTAACTTAGACATACGGAGTTCATTCCTGGTCTAAGATCAGACAGGACCAAGGGTTGCGATAGCAGGATCGATAGCACGCAGAGAGGGACCGGGTCGATCCTCGGCTTGTGCATTTTGCCTCTTCGGTCAGTTGAGTGCCCGTACGCTCGTTTCGTGGGTTGGCTTAGGCATACGGAGTTCATTCCATGTCTAAGCATACGGAGTTCATTCCTAGTCTAAGATCAAACCGGATTGAGTGTTGCAGCAACAGGACCAGCAACAGGATCAATAGCATGTAGGGGGGACTGGACCGATCCCCGGCTTGTGCATTCTACCTCTCCAGCCGGCTGAGCGCCCGTAAGCTCATTTCGTGGGTTGGCTTAGGCATATAGAGTTCATTCCATGTCTAATCCCTAGCCGGACCGAGGGTTGTGGCCGCAGGACTGGCAGCGGGATCGGCAGCATGCACAAGGGGACTGGGCTGACCCCCGACTTGTGCATTATGCCTCTCCAGCCGGTTGAGCGCCCGTACGCTCATTTCGTGGGTTGACTTAGGCATATGGAGTTCATTCCCAGTCTAAGATCGGACCGAACAAAGGGTTACGGCAGCAAGATCGACAGCATGCAAGGGGGATCGGGCCGATCCCTGGCTTGCGCATTCTACCTCTCCGACCGACTGAGCGCCCACATGCCTATTTCATGGGTTAGCTTAGGCATAGGGAGTTCATTCCATGTCTAAGCCCTAGCTGGACCGAGGGTTGTGGCAGCGGCACAAGCAGCACGCAGAAGGGGACTGGCTGATCCCCGGCTTGCACATTATGTCTTTCCGACCAACTCAGCACCCGAACGCTCGTTTTGTGGGTTGACTTAGGCCATACGGAGTTCATTCCCAGTTTAAGATCGAACCGAACTGAGGGTTGCGGCAGCAGGATCGACAGCACGCATGGGGGACCGAGCCAATCCCCGACTTGCGCATTCTGTCTCTTCGGCCGGCTAAGCGCCCGCATGCTCGTTTCGTGGGTTGGCTTAGACATACGGAGTTCATTCCATGTCTAAGCATATGGAGTTCATTCCTAGTCTAAGATCAGACTGGACTGAGGGTTACGGTAGCAGGACCAGTAGTAGGATCGACAGCACGAAGGGGGGTCTTGGGTCGATCCCCAACTTAGGCATTCTGCCTCTCTGACCAGCCTCTCCGATCGATTGAAAGCCCGCACGCTCGTTTCGTGGGTTGACTTACGCATACGGAGTTCATCCCCAGTCTAAGCATACGAAGTTCATTCCCAGTCTAAGATCGAACCGGACTGAGGGTTGCGGTAGCAGGATCGACAGCACGCAGGGGGGACCACGCCGATCCCTGGCTTGCGCATCCTGCCTCTCCGGCCGGTTGAGCACCCGCATGCCCGTTTCGTGGGTTGGCTTAGGCATAGGGAGTTCATTCCAAGTCTAACCCCTAGCCAGATCGAGGGTTGTGGCAGTGGGACCGGTAACACGTAGAGGGGGACCGAGTCGATCCCCGACTTGCACATTCTACCTCTCCGACCGGCTGAGCGCTCGCACACTCGTTTCATGGGTTGGCTTAGCCATACGGAGTTCATTCAATGTCTAAGCATACGGAGTTCATTCCCAGTCTAAGATTTTGAGCCACGATGAACATGCTGGGCTCGGGCATGTGCTGGTGCCACATTTTTTTCGCCCGGGGCACCATCATTGTAGCATCACCGGAGAGCCTAACCGATGGCGTTGGGGGTTCCGGCGATTGGGGGGGCCGGGGGGTGTGCGCACATGATGTGCGATGGGTGCTGGTACTTGGCCCCTATATTGGCCCCCTATCCCTCATCAAACCTTGAGAACTCACACCCCCTTAAAGAGCATTTCTGATTTTATAGGTTTGCTGCCAGTAGCCATTAAAGTGTCTAAAATGGGGACACTTTTTTCTAACGGTCACAAAATCTTCTCCACTTTGAGTTTTTAGCTGAATTTTTTTATGCATGCCAAAAAAATTACAAGGATCACCTCCACAAAATTTGGGAACAAAACTCTTTCTAAAGAAATTTTAAAAAATCTCGAACTGTAAAAAGTTTTAAAAATCGAGAAAAATAGAAAACGGGTCGCCTTGCCACGAAACTTCACATGAAGGCATAGGGGACCATTGTATGAATTTATAGGCCATAAAAATGGCATTGGCATGGCAGAAATATGAAGATGTGCTTGAACCCACCTACCACCCGTTCGATCCCCGACTTGCACATCCTGCCTCTCTGGTTTGCTGAGCGTCCGCACGCTCGTTTTGTGGGTTGACTTAGGCATACAGAGTTCATCCCTAGTCTAATCATACGGAGTTCATTCCCAGTCTAAGATCGAATTGGACCGAGGGTTGTGGCAGTAGGATCGGCAGCATGTAGGTGGGACCAGGTCGATCCCTAGCTTGTGCATTCTACCTCTTCGGTCGGTTGAGTGCCCGCACGCCCGTTTCATGGGTTGGCTTAGGCATAGGGAGCTCATTCTACGTCTATGCCCCAGCCAGACCGAGGGTTGTGGCAGCGGGATCGACAGCACTCAGAGAGGGATCGGGCCGATCCTTGGCTTGCGCATTATGCCTCTCCGACCAGCTCAGTGCCCGCACGCTCATTTTGTGGGTTGACTTAGGCATACGGAGTTCATTCCTAGTCTAAGATCGGACAGGACCGAGGGTTGCCGCAGTAGATTGACAACACGTAGGGGGGATCGGGCTGGTCGTCGGCTTGCGCATTCTACCTCTCTGATCGGCTGAGCGCTCGCACGCTCATTTCGTGGGTTGGCTTAGGCATACGGAGTTCATTCCATGTCTAAGCATACGAAGTTCATTCCCAGTCTAAGATCGGACTGGATCGAGGGTTGTGACAACAGGACCAGCAGTAGGATCGACAGCATACAGGGGGGGATCTGCCCAATCCTCGGCTTGCACATTCTACCTCTTCGGCTGGCTGAGCGCCCACACGCTCGTTTCGTGGGTTGGCTTAGGCATACGAAGTTCATTCCTTGTCTAAGCCCCAGCCAGACCAAAGGTTATGGCAACAAGACTGGCAACGGGATCGGCAGCACGCAAAGGGGGACCGAACTGATCCTCGGCTTGCGCATTATGCCTCTCCGATCGACCTCTCCGATCGGTTGACTTAGGCATACGAAGTTCATCTTCACTCTAAGCATATGGAGTTCATCCCTAGTCTAAGCATACGGAGTTCATTCCTAGTCAAAGATTGGACCAGACCGAGGGTTGCGGCCGCAGGATCGACAACACGCAGGGGGGACCGAGCTGATCCCCGACTTGCGCATTCTGCCTCTCGACCTGCTGAGTGCGCACACACCCATTTCGTGGGTTGGCTTAGGTATAGGGAGTTCATTCCATGTCTAAGCCCCAGCCGGACCAAGGGTTATGCATGTACCGGCAGCACGCAGAGGGGGACCATGTCAATCCCTGGCTTGCGCATTATGCCTCTCCGACTGGCTCAGTACCCGAACGCTTGTTTTTTGGGTTAACTTAGGCATATGAAGTTCATTCCCAGTCTATGATTAGACTGGACTGAGGGTTGCGGCAGCAGGATCGACAGCACGCAGGGAGGGACCGAGTCGATCCCTGACTTTCACATTCTACCTCTCTGGTCGGCTGAGCACCCACACGCTCGTTTCGTGGGTTGGCTTAGGCATACTGAGTTTATTCCCAGTCTAAGATCGGACCAGACCAAGGGTTGAGGCAGCAGGACCAGCAGCAGGATCAACAGCACGCAGAGGGGACTGGGTCAATCCCTGACTTACGCATTTTGCCTCTCCAACCAGCCTCTCCTACCGGCTGAGCGCCCGTACGCTCGTTTCATGGGTTGACTTAGGCATACGGAGTTCATCCCCAGTCTAAGCATACATAGTTCATTCCTATTCTAAGATCGAACTAGATCGAGGGTTGCAGCAGTAGGATCGATAGCATGCAGGGGGGACCGGGCTGATCCCAGGCTTGTGCATTCTGCCTCTCTGACCTGCTGAGCGCCCACACACCCGTTTTATGGGTTGGCTTAGGCATAGGGAGTTCATTCCATGTCTAAGCCCTAGCTGGATCGAGGGTTGTGGCAACGGGATCGGCAGCACACAGAGGGGGGATCGGGCCGGTCCCCAGCTTGCGTATTCTACCTCTTCGGCTAGCTGAACGCCTGCACGCTCATTTTATGGCTTGGCTTAGGCATACAGAGTTGATTCCATGTCTAAGCATATAGATTTCATTCCCAGTCTAAGAGTTTGAGCCACGGTGCAAATGCTGGGCTCGGACATGTGTTGGTACTGCATTTTTTTCACTCAGTCACAAAATCTTCTCTAATTTGAGTTTTTAGCTGAATTGTTTTGTGCATGCCAAAAAAAATACAAGGATGACCTCTACCAAATTTGGGGACAAAACTGTTTGAAAAAAAATTTTAAAAAATCCCGAACCATAAAAAGTTTCAAAAATCATGAAAAATAGAAAACGGGTCGTCTTGCTAGGAAACATCACATGAAGGCATAGGGTACCATTGTATGAATTTACAAGACATAAAAATGGCATTGGTATGGCAGAAATATGAAGATGTGCTTGAACCCACCTACCACCCGTTCGATCCTCGGCTTGCGCATCTTGCCTCTCCGGTAAACTGAGCGTCCACACGCTTGCTTCGTGGGTTGACTTAGGCATACGGAGTTCATCCCTAGTCTAAACATATGGAGTTCATTCCTAGTCTAAGATCGGACCGGACCGAGGGTTGCGGCAGCAAGATTGATAGCACGCAGAGGGGACTGGGCCGTTCCTCAGCTTGCGCATTCTGCGTCTCAGACCGGTTGAGCGCCGCACGCCCGTTTCATGGGTTGGCTTAGGCATAGGGAGATCATTCCATGTATAAGCCCCAACCGAACAGAGGGTTGTGGTAGCGAGACCGACAGCACGCAGAGAGGGATCGGGTTGATCCCCGACTTGCACATTATGCCTCTCCGATCGGCTTAGCGCCCGAATGCTCATTTTGTGGGTTGACTTAGGCATACGGAGTTCATTCCCAGTCTAAGATCAGACCAAACCGAGGGTTGTGGCAGTAGTATCGACAGCACGCAGTGGGGGATCGGGTCGATCCTTGGCTTGTGCATTCTCCCTCTCCGGTCGGTTGAGCGCTTGCACGCTCGTTTCTTGGGTTGGCTTAGGCATACAGAGTTTATTCCACGTCTAAGCATACGGAGTTCATTCCCAGTCTAAGATCGGATCGGATTGAGGGTTACGACAGCAGGACCAGCAGTAGGATCGACAGCACGCAGGGGGGACTGGGTCGATCCCAGGCTTGCCCATTCTGCCTCTCTGGCCGACTGAGCGCCCGCACGCCCGTTTTATGGGTTGGCTTAGGCATAGTGAGTTCATTCCATGTCTAAGCCCCAGTCGGACTGAGGATTGTAGCAGTGGGACCGGCAACACGTAGAAGGGGACCGGGTCGATCCCTGGCTTGCCCGTTATGCCTCTCCGGTAGGCTCTGCGCCCGAATGCTTGTTTCGTGGGTTGACTTAGGCATACGAAGTTCATTCCCAATCTAAGATCAGATCGGACTGAGGGTTGTGGTAGCAGGATCGACAGCACGTAGGGGGACCAGGCCAGTCCCCAGCTTACGCATTCTGCCTGTCCAACCGATCGAGCGCCCGCACGCTCGTTTCGTGGGTTGGCTTAGGGATACGGAGTTCATTCCATGTCTAAGCATATGGAGTTCATTCCCAGTCTAAGATCAGACCGCACCGAGGGTTGCGGCAGTAGGACCATTAGCTGGATTGACAGCACGTAAGGGAAGATCGAGCCGATCTTCGGCTTGTGTATTCTGCATCTCTGATCGGCTGAGCACCCGCACACTCGTTTCATGGGTTGACTTAGGCATACGAAGTTCATCCGCAGTCCAACCATACGGAGTTCATTCCCAGTCTATGATCGGATCGGATCGAGGGTGACGGTAGCAGGATCGATAGCATGCAGGGGGGATCGATAGCTCGCACGCTCGTTTCATGGGTTGGCTTAGGCATACGAAGTTCATTCCATGTCTAAGCCCCAGCCGAACAAAGGGTTATGGCAGCAGGACCGGCAGTGGGATCGACAGCACGCAGAGGGGGATCGGGCTGATCCTCGGCTTACGCATTATGCCTCTTCGATCGGTCTCTCCGATCGGCTGAGTGCCTGGAGGCTCGTTTCATGGATTGACTTAGGCATACGAAGTTCATCTTCAGTCTAAGCATACGAAGTTCATCCCCAGTCTAAGCATACGGAGTTCATTCCCAGTCTAAGATTGGACCAGATCGAGGGTTATGACAGCAGGATCGACAGCACGCAGGGGGGATTGGACCGCTCCCCGACTTGCGCATTCTGCCTCTCCGACCGACTGAGCGTCCGCACACCCGTTTCGTGGGTTGGCTTAGGCATAGGGAGTTCATTTCATGTCTAAGCCCCAGTCAAACTGAGGGTAGTGGCAGCGGGACCGGCAGCACATAGAAGGGGACCATGTCGATCCTCGGCTTATGCATTATGCCTCTCCGGCCGGCTCAGCACCCGAACGCTCGTTTCGTGGGTTGACTTAGGCATATGGAGTTCATTCCCAGTCTAAGATCAGACCAAACCGATGGTTGCAGCCACAGGATCGACAGCACACAAGAGGGATCGGGTCGGTCCCTGGCTTACACATTCTGCCTCTCTGGTCGACTGAGCGCCTGCACGCTTGTTTCGTGGGTTGGCTTAGGCATACGGAGTTCATTCCATGTCTAAGCCTACGGAGTTCATTCCCAGTCTAAGATCGGATCGGACCGAGGGTTGCGGTAGCAGAACCAGCAGCAGGATCGGCAACACGCAGGGGGGATCGGGCTGATCCCTGACTTTCGCATTCTACCTCTCCGACTGACCTCTTCGACCGGCTGAGCACCCGCACACTTATTTCTTGTGTTGACTTACGCATACGAAGTTCATCCCCAATCTAAGCGTACGGAGTTCATTCCCAGTCTAAGATCGAATCGGATCGAGTGTTGCGGTAGCAGGATCGACAGCACACAGGGGGGGACCGGGCCAATCCCCGACTTGTGCATTCTGCCTCTCCGACCGACTGAGCGCCCGCACGCCCATTTCGTGGGTTGGCTTAGGAATAGGGAGTTCATTCCATGTCTAAGCCCCAGTCGGATCAATGGTTATGGCAGCGGGATTGGCAGCACACAGAGGGGGACCGGGCCGATCCCCGACTTGCGCATTCTGCATCTTCGACATGCTGAGAGCCCGCACGCTCGTTTCATGGGTTGGCTTAGGTATACGGAGTTCATTCCATGTCTAAGCATACGGAGTTCATTCCAGTCTAGGAGTTTGAGCCACGGTCCAGATGCTGGGCTCGAGCATGTGCTGGTGCCGTATTTTTTTCGCCCGGGGCACAATCGTTGGAGAGCCTAACCGACGACATTAGGGGTTCTGATGATTGGGGGGGTCGGGGGGTGTGCGCACATGATGTGCAATGGCCTAAGTCAGCCTAAACACAAGCGTACGAGCACTAGAACAACGGGAAGGGCTGATTACGCAAGTTAAAGAGAAACAGGATAAGAAGGCAGAATTTTGGAGATGCTCTTGTATTCACTGAAACAGAAGTGTTTGATAGTGTACAAATGAGGGAGGAGCAGCCCTCTATTTATAGTTGAGGCTCCAGCTTACACTTAATGGAAATATCCTTAGAATAAAGGCTAAAATCATGGGATTATACAGATTACAATCAATCAGGATGCTAACTCCTGATTTTCAGGGTCAACCAAATCTACCAGGATGCTGCTGCTGATCCTACCTGCTTCCAAAAGCTTCCCTTGCATGTCCAGCACCTTGGGCCCCTCTGGATGTGGTGCGGGCAGCTTGTATGCTAGGCCTTGGTCTCATGGGCTGACCCGTAAGTTGGGGGGGCGTTCTGAACTCGTTTGCTAGGCTTTACGCGACGCTTGGTCTGTGGGCCTTAACCTCTAGCTCACCTGCTGGTGCGCTTGATGTGCCTAGCGTGCCCGCCCAAGGCATGACATTCTCCCCTACCTGATTGCACAATGCCCTCATTGCGTCTTCTGCATGGTACTACCTGATCTGGTCCCCGAACTGCCATAAGTCATCTGCTGGTTCCCAGCTGGCCTCACTGTCTGAAAGTCCCTCCAGCGCACCAAGTACTCTTGTCTTGGCTGATAGTTCTTTCGTCTCACCTCCCGATCAGCTATGATGCTATGGACCACCTTCTCATATGAGGCCCTTGCTCCCAATGGCACACGCTTTGACTCTGCCCGTCCTGGATCTCCCTCATCCTCATGGAACGGCTTGAGCATGCTCACATGGAACACTGGGTGTACCCTTGGCTTGGGTGGGATATCCAGATTGTAGGCAACCTTGCCTACCCTATTGACTACTCGAAAAGGTCCTTCATACCTCCGAACTAGGCCTTTGTGCAGCCCTCTATGGTGCACAATGGGATGCAGCTTCACCAACACCAAGTCTCCAACCTGGAACTACACGTCTCGCCTATTCTGGTCTGCCCACTTCTTCGACCTCTTGGCCGCCTTGTGTAGACAAACTCTGGCCAAGTCAGTTTGCTCTTGCCATGCCTTGGCAAACTTATAGGCTGCTGGATTTGACCCTGTATAACCTGCAGCAATCGAACCGGGTGTTAGTGGTTGTTGCCCTGTCACAACCTCAAATGGGCTCTGGTTCGTTGCCTCACTCCTTTGCAAGTTGTAGGAAAATTGTACAATATCTAGCAGCTTTGGCCAGTCCCTTTGTATGGCACTCACATAGTGCCTGAGGTAGACCTCCAATAGTCCATTCACTCGTTCTGTCTACCCATCGGTCTGCGGATGCATGCTGGTGGAAAAGTTCAAGTCTGACCCTAATAGCTTGAAAAACTTAGTCCATAACCTGCCCGTGAAATGCTCATCCTGATCACTAACAATGGTCCTCGGCACTCTCCAGTACTTAACCATGTTCTTCAGGGACAATCGAGCTGCCTCCTCGGCTGGGCACTCTTTGGTTGCTGGAATGAAGATTCCATACTTGGAAAACCTGTCCACCACTACCATGATGCTTCCAAACCCTTTTGCTTTGGGTAGACCAACTGTAAAGTCCAGAGAACACTCTCTCATGGTCGCTCTGGCATTGGCAATGGCTCCAAAAGACCGCCTGGTTTCTTGAGCTCCACCTTGTCCTGTTGGCACACAAGATAACTCTTCACATAGGCCTCCACATCGTCCCTCATGTGCGGCCAGTAGTACCGGTCTTCGATCAACACCAAGGTACGGCTCACTTCGGGGTGTCCAGCCCACCTTGAATCATGGCATTCTTGCAAAACTTCCTTGCAGAGCTTCCCGTGCTGTGGCATAAACAGTCTACTTCCCCTGGTGTACAGCAAGCCATCCTGCAACCAAAATCGCCTAGTCTTACATTGCTGGGCGTACTCCATCAAGGCCTTGGCTGTAAGATTATACGTAAGTCCCTCCTTGATGCGCGGCACCAGTGACCCCTCTGGTTGGCTAATGGCAGCAAGGTTAGCCTTCCTGCTCAAGGCGTCTACCACTAGGTTCACCCACCCTGGCTTGTATTCCATCTGGAAATCAAATTTCATAAGAAAATCTTGCCATCTCGCCTACTTAGGGGACAGCTTCTTATGCGTCTGAAAGTAGCTGGTCACCACATTGTCCACCCTAACCACGAACCTCGACCCCAACAAGTAATGGCACCAAGTGTGCAAGTAGTACACCACTGCAGTCATCTCCTTCTCTTAGACTGTGTACTTACGCTCAGTCTTGTTCAGCTTCCTGCTCTCGAACGCGACTAGACATCCCTCCTACATCAACATACCCCTTATGGCAAAGTTTGATGCATCTGTATGCACCTCATACGGCTTGGCATGGTCTGGCAAGGCCAAGATTGGCTCCTTGGTCACAGCCCGCTTCAACCTGTCAAAGGCTTCCTGGCACCCTGCGCTCCACTCCCATGCTTTCCCTTTCTTGAGCAAGTCAGTCAATGGCATGGCTATTGCTGAGTGACCTTTGATGAAGTGCCTGTAGTAGTTGACCAACCCAAGCAATGATCTCAACTCAGTGACCTTAGTTGGTGGTTGCCACTCCAAGATGGTGTGTATCTTGCCTTCATCCATGCGTATCCTGCCACCTCCCACTATGTGGCCAAGGAATGGGATCTCCTGCTGGGTGAATGAGCACTTCTCCCTCTTGACAAACAGCTTGTGCACCCACAACACCTCGAACACCTGTCTCAAGTGGTCTACATGCTCTCCCAAAGTCTGGCTATAGATCACAATGTCATCCAAAAAAACCACAACAAACTGATCAAGGAATGACTGAAGTACCTTGTTCATAAGGGTGTAGAATGTTGCTAGGGCGTTCGTGAGTCCGAAAGGCATCACCAAGAACTCATACGAACCATACCGAGTGACACATGCTGTCTTTGGCTCATCTCTCTCCACGATGCTGACTTGATAGTAGCCTGACCTCAAATCCAGCTTGGTGAACCACCTTGCACTCCCAAGTTAATCGCACAAGTCCGCAATGAGTGGGATGGGGTACTTGTTCTTGATGGTCAGTTTGTTCAAAGCCCGATAGTCTATGCACAGCCGTAACGACCCATCATGCTTGCGTTGAAATAGAATCGGTACACCATAGGGTGCCTTCGATGGCCTGATGAAGCCAAAATCAACTAACTCTTTAAGCTACTTCCTCAACTCCTCCAACTCTGGTGGAGACATTCGATAAGGGGCACTAGCTGGTGGCTTGGCCTCGGACACCAGCTCGATCTTGTGGTCCACCTTCCTCTTAGGTGGTAGCTTGCTAGGTAGCTTTGTGGGCATCACATCACTAAAGGTCTTCAGCACCTTTAGCACCTCTAAGGGTGACTCGGTCTCCCTCTCCCTTGGCTCATCATATTTCAGGGCTGCCAAGAAGGTGTCTTCTTGTCTGCTTATCGCCTTGGCAAATTGGATGGCTGACACCACCCACAACCCAACTCCAAACCCTCTCTTCAATGGCACTAGGCATTGGCACCGTGCATCCAAGATGCAAACACAATCGGCAAAAGGCACAAGGAGGGCATTAATCCAAACAAGGAAATCCAACCCAATCACAAACTCATAGTCGTCAAGGGGTATTACCTCAATGGTCTCCTTGCTTTCCAGTTTCCAAGCTGCAACTCCACTCCCCGCGCTACTCCAATGGCTGGAACTTCCTCAGAGTTCATCGTTTTGATGGTACCAGTCCTTTTCTGCACCTTTAGTCTGAGCTTCCAGGCTCTATCACCTGAAATAAAAAGATGTGAGGCACCTGTGTCCACCAGTACGCTCACCTTCTGACCGTAACCATCAGATCCGCAAACATCAAGCCCTTTGGCTTACGGCTTCCCTTACTTTGGACAGCATTGACCACCAATGACCCAAGCTTTACTGCCCCTGACTCTGGCTCCTCGTTAGACTCCTTGTCTACAGCAGCCATCTTGCCCTTCTACGGGTAATTACGCGCTATGTGGCTCCCTCCACATAGGTAACATGCTAGTGGCTCTCGGTCCCCTTTTGCTTTCCACTTGCCTACTAGTGGCTTCCTCTCACCATCTTTCGTTGAATGGTCTCGGTCTCCATCCTTGGACTCCCGATCATGGTCCTTCCCTTGGACTGCTTCGTTCGATCCCTATCATCCCTGCCCTTACCCTTGGGCTTGGTAGACTCGAACTTGTTCAGAGCTTGAGCTCTATCAAGGCCTCGGTAGTAGTCATGGCTTTAGCCAAGTCATGAACTCCTCTTCTTTGTAGCTCATGCTTCACCCACGGCTTCAACCCATCCATGAAAGCAAATAAGGTGTCCTTCTCACCTAGATCCAAGATCTGTAGCATCAGTTCAGAGAATTTTTAGACATACTCTCTTATGTCCCCTTGCTGGTTCAGCCTGCACAACTTTGCCCGCACCTCATCATTAGCATACTTCGGGTAAAATTGTTCTCTGAACTCTTTTTGGAACTCTGCCTAGGTTCCAATCTTGGCGCTCCCATGCCTGACATCATCACACCTGCGCCTCTACCACAATAAGGCTACATCAGTGAGATACATAGCAGCGGTGCTTACCTTTATCGCCTCATCTTGCATGCCCATGGCCTGGAAGTACTGCTCCATACCCCAAAGGTAGTTATCTACTTCCTTGGCCACCCTAGTCCCCTTGAACTCCTTAGGCTTGGGGACATCCAATCTGGACTTGGACACTCCAGCAAACATGCCATTCCCAATGGCAGTCTTGCAAGCAACGAGCTCATTGGTAAGCTCCTCCATCCGCTGGCACATGGCCTCCATGCCATCGCGCAAGGTCAGCACTTCAACCTCCAAGGTCTGATTCTTTTGGGTGAACACGTCCAAGCCTTTGTTGAGAGTAGCTTGCAACTCACTTTGGATCTCCTCCCCCATAGAGTCTAGCGATCCAATGTGAGTCTCTACCCCCTCAAGCTTCTCCTCCATGTCGCCCATGGTCACTTCCACCTTGGCCAGCCTATCGTCCAGGTAGACCAGATATCTCTAGAACTGGCTTTCCTCCCTCTTCCATGCCCATGCTCCTGGGCCTCTGGTTGTTGGTTAGCAGCGTCACTTTGGGATGCCATCTCTTCTAACCTACACAACACAAACAAGCAGAATCGAACTTGCTCTGATACCAACTATTACGGGCTCTGACCTTAGACTCAGAAACCGTGTGGCCTAAGGCTTGGAATCTCCTCTTTTATGCCTAAGTCAGCCAAACACACAAGCGTATGGGCACTACAACAACAAGAAGGGCTGATTACGCAAGTTAAAGAGAAACAGGATAAGAAGGTAGAATTCGGGAAATGCTCTTGTATTCACTGAAACAAAAGTGTTTGATGGTGTACAAATGAGGGAGGAGCAGCCCTCTATTTATAGTTGAGGCTCCAGCTTACACTTAATGGAAATATCCCTAGAATAAAGGCTAAAATCATGGGATTATACAGATTACAATCAATCAGGATGCTAACTCCTGATTTTCAGGGTCAACCAAATCTGCCAGGATGTTGCTCCTGATCTTGCCTGCTTCTGGAAGCTTCCCCTACGTGTCCAGCACCTTGGGCCCTTCTAGATGTGGTGTGGGCAGCTTGTATTCCAGGCCTTGGTCTCACGGGCTGGCCTGCAAGTTGGGCGGGCGTTCTAAACTCGTTTGCTAGGCTTTGCGCACAGATACCCGCCAGCATGCCTGGTCTGCGAGCCTCAACCTCTGGCTCACCTGCTGGTGCGCCTGATGTGCCTGGCGTGCCCACCCAGGGCATGACACTTGGCCCTTATATTGGCCCCCTATCCCTTATCAAACCTCAAGAACTCACACCCCCTTAAAGAGCATTTGACATTTTATAGGTTTGCTGTCAGTAGCCATTAAAGTGTCTGAAATGGGGACACTTTTTTCAAACGGTCACAAAATCTTCTCCACTTCGAGTTTTTAGCTGAATTTTTTTATGCATGCCAAAAAAAATACAAGGATCACCTCTACCAAATTTGGGGACCAAATGCTTCCTAAAAAAATTTTAAAAAATCCCGAACCGTAAAATGTTTTGAAAATCGTGAAAAATAGAAAACGGGTCGTCTTGCCACGAAACTTCACATGAAGGCTTAGGGGACCATTGTATGAATTTACAAGCCATAAAAATGGCATTGGCAGGATAGAAACATGAAGATGTGCTTGAACCAACCTACCACCCGTTCGATCCCCGACTTGCGCATCCTGCCCCTCTGGTCGACTGAGCGCCCGCACTCTCGTTTCGTGGGTTGACTTAGGCATACGGACTTCATGCCCAGTCTAAGCATACGGAGTTCATTCTCAGTCTAAGATCAGACTGGATCGAAGGTTACGATAGCAGGATTGGCAGCACGTAGGGGGGACCGGGCTAATCCCCGGCTTGCGCATTCTGCCTCTTCGACCGGCTGAGCGCCCGCACGCCGGTTTCATGGGTTGGCTTAGGCATAGGGAGTTCATTCCATGTCTAAGCCCTAGTCGGACCGAGGGTTGTGGCAGCCTGACCGACAGCAAGTAGAGGAGGACCGAGCCGATCCCTGGCTTGCGCATTATGCCTTTCCGACTGGCTTAGCGTCCGCACACTCGTTTCATTGGTTGACTTAGGCGTACAGAGTTCATTCCCAGTCTAGGATCAGACCAGACCAAGGGTTGCGGCAGTAGGATCGACAGCATGCAGGGAGGGACCGGGCCGATCCCCGACTTATGCATTCTGCCTCTCCAGCTAGCTGAGTGCCTGCACGCTTGTTTCATGGGTTGGCTTAGGCATACGGAGTTCATTCCATGTCTAAGCATACGGAGTTCATTCTCAGTCTAAGATCTGATCAAATCGAAGGTTGCAGCAGCAGGATGGGCAGCAGGCAAGGAGGGACCGGGCTGATCCCCGACTTGTGCATTCTACCTCTCTGATCGGTTAAGCACCCGTACGCTCGTTTCATGGGTTGGCTTAGGCATACGGAGTTCATTCCATGTCAAGCCCCAGTCAGATCAAGGGTTGTGGCAGCAGGATCGGTAACGGGATCAACAGCACACAGAGGGGGACCGAGCTGATCCCCGACTTACGCATTATGCCTCTCCGACCGGCTGAACGCCCGCACGTTCGTTTTGTGGGTTGACGTAGGCATATGAAGTTCATCCCTAATCTAAGCATACAGAGTTCATTCCCAGTCTAAGATCGGACCAGACTGAGCAGCAGCACGCAGGGGGGATCGAGCCGATCCCCGACTTTCGCATTCTACCTCTCCAATTGGTTGAGCACCCTGCACGCCCGTTTTGTGGGTTTGCTTAGGCATAGGGAGCTCATTGCATGTCTAAGCCCCACCCGAACCATGGGTTGTGGCAGCAGGACCGACAGCATGTAGAGGGGGATCGAGCCGATCCCCAACTTGCGCATTATGCCTTTTTGATCGGTTCAGTGCCCGCACACTCATTTCATGGGTTGACTTAGGCATACGAAGATCATTCCCAACCTAAGATCGGATCGGACCTAGGGTTGCGGTAGTAGGATCGACAGCACGTAGGGGGACCGGGCCAATCCTTGGCTTACGCATTCTGCCTCTCCGACCGACTGGCACCCACACGCTCGATTCGTGGGTTGGCTTAGGCATACGGAGTTCATTCCATGTCTAAGCATATGGAGTTCATTCCCAGTCTAAGATCGAACCGGACTGAGGGTTGCGGCAGCAGGATCGGTAGCACGCAGAGGGGATCAGGCAGATACCCGACTTGCACATTCTGTCTCTCGAGCCGATTGAGCACCAGCACGTTCGTTTCATGGGTTGGTTTAGGCATACGGAGTTCATTCCATGTATAAGCCCCAGTTGGATCGAGGGTTATGGCAGCAGGACTGGCAGCGGGATCGGCAGCACGCAGAGGGGGACCGTGCTGATCCTCGGCTTACGCATTATGCCTCTCCGACCGGCTGAGCGCCCACACGCTCATTTTGTGGGTTGACTTAGGCATACGAAGTTCATCCTCAGTCTAAGCATACAGAGTTCATTCCAGTCTAAGATCGGACCGAACCGAGGGTTGCGACAGCAGGATCGGTAGCACGCAGGGGGACCGGGTAGGTCCCCGGCTTGCGCATTCTACCTCTCTGACCAACTGAGCGCCCGCATGCCCGTTTCATGGGTAAGGGAGTTGATTCCATGTCTAAGCCCCAGCCGGACCGAGGGTTGTGGCAGCGGGACTAGCAGCACGTAGAGGGGGAGTGGGCCGATCTTTGGCTTGCGCATTATGCCTTTCTGGCTGGCTCAGTGATAGCACGCTCGTTTCATGGGTTGACTTATGCGTACAGAGTTCATTCCCAGTCTAAGATCGAACCGAACCGAGGGTTCGGCAGCAAGATCGACAGCACGTAGGGGGGACTGGGCCGATCCTCGACTTGCACATTCTGCCTCTCCGGCCAGCTGAGTGCTCCCATGCTTGTTTCATGGATTGGCTTAGGCATACGGAGTTCATTCCATGTCTAAGCCCCAGCCGGACTGAGGGTTGTGGCAGCAGGACCGGCAGCGGGATCGGCAGCACGTAGAGGGGGATCGGGCTGATCCTCAGCTTACGCATTATGCCTCTTCGGCCGGTTGAGCACCCGCACGCTCGTTTCATGGGTTGACTTCGACATACGAAGTTTATCCCTAGTCTAAGCATACGAAGTTCATTCTCAGTCTAAGATAAGACCGGACCGAGGGTTATGGTAGCAAGATCGGTAGCACGTAAGGGGGACCGAGTCGATTCCCGGCTTGCGCATTCTGCCTCTCCGACCGACTGAGCGCCAGCACGCCCGTTTCGTGGGTTGGCTTAGGCATCGGGAGTTCATTCCATGTCTAATCCCTAGCCGGACCGAGGGTTGCGACTGTGAGATCGACAGCACGCAGAGTGGGATCGGGCCGATCCCCAGCTTACGCATTATACCTCTTCGGTTGGCGCAGTGCCCGTACGCTCATTTCGTGGGTTGACTTATGCATACGGAGTTCATTCCCAGTCTAAGATCGGATCGGACCGAGGGTTACGACAGTAAGATCGATAGCACATAGGAGGGGACCGGTCTGATCCCCGGCTTGTACATTCTGCCTCTCCGGCTAGCTGAGCGCCCGCACGCTCATTTCGTGGGTTAGCTTAGGTATACAGAGTTCATTCCATGTCTAAGCCCCAGCCGGACTGAAGGTTGTGGCAGTAGGACCGGCAGCGAGATCGACAGCACGCAGAGGGGGACTGGGCTGATCCCTGGCTTGCGCATTATGCCTCTCCGGCCGGCTGAGTGCCCGCACGCTCGTTTCATGGGTTGACTTCGGCATACGGAGTTCATCCCTAGTCTAAGCATACGAAGTTCATTCTCAGTCTAAGATCAGACCGGATCGAGGGTTACGGCAGCAAGATCGGTAGCACGCAGGGCAGACCGGGTCAATCCCCGACTTGCACATTCTGCCTCTCCGACGGTCTGAGCACCCGCACACCCGTTTCATGGGTTGGCCTAGGCATCGGGAGTTCATTCCATGTCTAAGCCCTAGCCAGGCTGAGGGTTGTGGCAGCGAGACCGGCAGCACGCAGAGGGGGACCGGGCCGATCCCCAGCTTACGCATTATGCCTCTTCGGTCGGCTCAGTGCCCGCACACTCATTTCATGGGTTGACTTATGTATACAGAGTTCATTCGTACTCTAAGATTGAACCGAACTGAGGGTTGCAATAGTAGGATCGACAGTACGTAGGGGGGACCGATCTGATCCCCGGCTTGCGCATTCTGCCTCTCCGGCCAGCTGAGCGCTCGTGCGCTCAATTCGTGGGTTGGCTTAGGCATATGGAGTTCATTCTATGTCTAAGCCCCAGCCGGACCGAGGGTTGTGGTAGCAGGACCGGCAGCGGGATCGACAGCATGCAGATGGGGACCGGGTTGATCCTCGACTTGCGCATTATGCCTCTTCGATCGGCTGAGCGCTCGCACGCTCGTTTCGTGGGTTGACTTAGGCATACGGAGTTAATCCCTAGTCTAAGCATACGGAGTTCATTCCTAGTCTAAGATCAGACCAGACCGAGGGTTGCATCAGTAGGATCGACAGCACGCAGGGGGACCGGGCTGATCCCCAACTTGCGCATTCTACCCCTTCGGTCGGCTAAGCACCCGCACACCCGTTTCGTGCGTTGGCTTAGGGATAGGGAGTTCATTCCATGTCTAAGCCCCAGTCGGATCGAGGGTTGTGGCAGCGGGATCGGTAGTACGCAGAAGGGGACCAGGCTGATCCCCGGCTTGCGCATTATGCCTCTGTGGCTGGCTCAACATCCAAACACTCATTTTATGGCTTGACTTATGCATACGGAGTTCATTGCCAGTCTAAGATCAGATCGGATCAAGGGTTACGGTAGCAGGATCTACAACACGCAGGGGGGACCGGGTCGATCCCTGACTTGCGCATTTTGCCTCTCCAGTCGGCTGAGCGCCCGCACGCTCGTTTCGTGGGTTGGCTTAGGCATACGGAGTTCATTCCATGTCTAAGCCCAGGCTGGATCGAGGGTTGTGGTAGCAAGACCGACAGCGGGATCAGCAACACGCAGAGGGAGACTGGGCTGATCCTCGGCTTACGCATTATGCCTTTTCGACCGACCTCTCTGCTCAGTTGAGCACCCGCACTCTCAGTCTAAGCATACGGAGTTCATTCCCAGTCTAAGATCAAACCAGACCAAGGGTTGCGGCAGCAGGATCAGCAGCACGCAGGGGGGACTAGGCCGATCTCTGGCTTGCGCATTCTTCCTCTTCGACCGGTTGAGCACCCGTACGCCCGTTTCGTGGTTGGCTTAGGCATAGGGAGTTCATTCCATGTCTAAGCCCCAATCAAACTGAGGGTTGTGGCAGCGGGACCGACAGCATGCAGAGGGGGATCGGGTCGATCCTCGGCTTGCGCATTATGTTTCTTCGGCCGGCTCAGCGCCTGCACGCTCGTTTCATGGGTTGACTTATGCATGCGAAGTTCATTCCTAGTCTAAGATCAGACCAGACCGAGGGTTATGGCAGTAGGATTGACAGCACGTAGGAGGGATCGGGCCGATCCCTGGCTTGTGCATTCTGCCTCTCCAGCCGGCTGAGTGCCCACACGCTCGTTTCGTGGGTTGGCTTAGGCATACGGAGTTCATTCCATGTCTAAGCATACAAAGTTCATTCCCAGTCTAAGATTTTGAGCCACGGTGCACATGTTGGGCTCGGGCATGAGCTGGTGCAGCATTTTTTTTGCCCGGGGCACCATCGTCGAAGCATCGTCGGAGAGCCTAACCGGCGGTATTGGGGGTTCCGACGATTGGAAGGGCCGGGGGGTGTGCGCACATGATGTTTGATGGGTGCTGGTACTTGGCCCTTATATTGGCCCCCTATCCCTCATCAAATGTCGAGAACTCACACCTTCTTAAAGAGCATTTGCAATTTTATAGGTTTGCTGCCAGTAGCCATTAAAGTGTCTGAAATGGGGACATTTTTTGGAAACGATCACAAAATCTTCTCCACATCGAGTTTTTAGCTGAATTTTTTTGTGCTTGCCAAGAAAAATACAAGGATCACCTCTACCAAATTTGGGGACAAAACTCTTTCTAAAAAAATTTTCAAAAAATCCCAAACCGTAAAAAGTTTTAAAAATCATGAAAAATAGAAAATGGGTCGTCTTGCCACGAAACTTCACATGAAGGCTTAAGGGACCATTGTATGAATTTACAAGCCATAAAAACGGCATTGGCATGGCAGAAATATGAAGATGTGCTTGAACCCACCTACCACCCGTTTGATCCCCGACTTACGCATCCCACTTCTCTTCCTCTCTGGTCGGCTAAGTGCCCGCACGCTTGTTTCGTTGGTTGACTTAGGCATACGAAGTTCATCCCCAGTCTAAGAATATGGAGTTCATTCTCAATCTAGGGTCAGACCGGACCGAGGGTTGCGATAGCAGGATCGACAGCACGCAAGAGGGACCAGGCTGATCCCTGGCTTGCGCATTCTACCTCTTCGGCCGACTGAGCACCCACACGCCCATTTCATGGGTTGGCTTAGGCATAGGGAGTTCATTCCATGTCTAAGCCCCAGCTAGATCGAGGGTTGTGGCAGCGGGACTGACAGCACTTAGAGGGGGATCGGGTCGATCCCTGGCTTACGCATTTTGCCTCTCCGGTCGACTCAACGCCTGCACGCTCATTTTGTTGGTTGACTTAGGCATACAAAGTTCATTCCCAGTCTAAGATCGAATCGGACTGTGGGTTGCAACAGCAAGATCGATAGCATGCAGGGGGAATCGGGTCGGTCCCCGACTTGCGCATTCTGCCTCTCCGGTTGGCTGAGCACCCACACGTTCGTTTCATAGGTTGGCTTAGGCATACGGAGTTCATTCCATGTCTAAGCATACGGAGTTCATTCCATGTCTAAGATAAGACTGAATCGAGGGTTGCGGTAGCAGGACCAGTAGCAGGATCGGCAGCACGAAGGGGGGGACTGGACCAATCCTCGGCTTACGTATTCTGCCTCTCTAGCCGACTGAGCACCCGCAGGCTCAGTTTGTGGGTTGCATTAGGCATACGGAGTTCATTCCATGTCTAAGCCCTAGCCCGACTGAGGGTTGTGGCAGCAGGACTGGCAGCACACAGAGGGGGACCGGGCTGATCCCCGGCTTACACATTAAGCCTCTCTGACCGGCCTTTCCGGCTGGTTGAGCGCCTGCACGCTCATTTTGTGTGTTAACTTAGGGATACGGAGTTCATCCACAGTCTAAGCATATGTAGCTCATTCCCAGTCTAAGATCGGATCGGACCGAGGGTTGCGACAGCAGGATCGACGGCATGCAGAGGGGATCGAGCCGATCCCCAGCTTGTGTATTCTGCCTCTCCGGTCTGCTGAGCGCCCGCACGCCCGTTTCGTGGGTTGGCTTGGGCATAGGGAGTTCATTCCATGTCTAAGCCCCAGCTGGACCGAGGGTTGTGGTAGTGGGACTGGCAGCACGTAGAGGGGGATCAGGTCGATCTTCAGCTTGCGCATTATGCCTCTTCGACCAGCTCAATGCCAGCACGCTCATTTCGTAGGTTGACTTATGAATACGGAGTTCATTCCCAGTCTAAGATCGGATTGAAACGAGGGTTGTAACAGCAAGATCGACAGCATATAGGGGGGACCGAACCGATCCCCGACTTGCCCATTCTGCCTCTCTGGCCGGCTGAGCGCCCGCACGCTCGTTTCATAGGTTGGCTTAGGCATACGGAGTTCATTCAATGTCTAAGCATACGGAGTTCATTACAGTCTAAGATTTTGAGCCACGGTGCACATGCTGGACTCAGGCATGTGCTGGTGCCACTTTTTTTTTGCCCGGGGCACCATCGCCAGAGCATCACCGGAGAGCCTAACCGGTGGCATTGGGGGTTCCGACGATTGGGGGGGCCGGGGGGTGTAATCCCATGATGTGCGATGGGTGCTGGTACTTGGCCCTTATATTGGCCCCCTATCCCTCATCAAACCTCGAGAACTCACACCCCCTTAAAGAGCATTTGAGATTTTATAGGTTTGCTGTCAGTATCCATTAAAGTGTCGAAAATGGGGACACTTATTTCAAACGATCACAAATCTTCTCCACTTCGAGTTTTTAGCTGAATGTTTTTGTGCATGCCAACAAAAATACAAGGATCACCTCTACCAAATTTGGGGATAAAACTCTTTCTAAAAAAATTTTAAAAAATCTCGAACCGCAAAAAGTTTCAAAAATCGTGAAAAATAAAAAACGGGTCGTCTTGCTATGAAACTTCACATGAAGGCTTAGGGGATCATTGTATGAATTTACAAGCCATAAAAATGGCATTGGCATGGCAGAAATATGAAGATGTGCTTGAACCCACCTACCACTCGTTCGATCCCCGACTTACGCATCCTGCCTCTCTGGTCGGCTAAGCGTTCGCACGCTCATTTCATGGGTTGACTTAGGTATACGGAGTTCATCCCCAGTCTAAGCATATGGAGTTCATTCCCAGTCTAAGATCAAATCAGACCGAGGGTTGGACAGTAGGATTGGCAGCACGCAGGGGGGACAGGGCCGATCCCCGGCTTGCGCATTCTGCCTCTCTGGCAGGCTGAGCGCCCGCACGCCCGTTTCGTGGGTTGGCTTAGGCATAGGGAGTTCATTCCATGTCTAAGCCCCACCGGACCGAGGGTTGTGGCAGCGAGACCGACAGCACGTAGAGGAGGATCGGGCCGATCCCCGACTTGCGCATTATGCCTCTCCGACTGGCTCAGCTCTTGTACGCTCGTTTCGTGGTTTGACTTAGGCATACGGAGTTTATTCCCAGTCTAAGATCAGACCGCATGGAGGGTTGCGGCAGCAGGATCGACAGCACAAAGGGGGGACCAGCGGATCCCCGGATTGTGCATTCTGCCTCTCCCGTCGGCTGAGCGCTTACACACTCATTTTATGGGTTGGCTTAGGCATGCGAAGTTCATTCCATGTCTAAGCATACGGAGTTCATTCCCAGTCTAAGATTGGACCGGACCGAGGGTTGCGACAGCAGGGTCAGCAGCATGTAGGGGGGACCGGGCTGATCCCTGGCTTGCGCATTCTACCTCTCCGATCGACCTCTCTTGCAGGTTGAGCGCCCGTACGCTCGTTTCATGGGTTGACTTAGGCATACGGAGTTCATCCCCAGTCTAAGCATACGGAGTTTATTCCTAGTCTAAGATCAGACCAGACCGAGGGTTGTGGCAGTAGGATCAGCAGCACGCAGGGGGGACCGGGCCAATCCCTTGCTTGCGCATTCTGCCTCTTCGGCTAGCTGAGCACCCGCACGCCCATTTCGTGGGTTGGCTTAGGCATAGGGAGTTCATTCCATGTCTAAGCCCCAGCTGGACCAAGGGTTGTGGTAGCGGGACTGGCAGCATGCAGAGGGGTACCGAGCTGATACCTGGCTTGCGCATTCTACATCTTCGGCCGATTGAGCACCCGCACGCTTGTTTCGTGGGTTGGCTTAGGCATACGGAGTTCATTCCATGTCTAAGCATACGAAGTTCATTCCCAGTCTAAGAGTTTGAGCCACGGTGCACATGCTGGGGTCAGGCATGTGCCGTTGCCGCATTTTTTTTGCCCGGTGCACCATCGTTGGAGCATCACCAGAGAGCCTATCCGGCGGTATTGGGGGTTCTGACGATTAGGGGGCCAGGGGGATGTGCGTACATGATGTACGATGGGTGCTGGTACTTGGCCCTTATATTGGCCCCCTATCCCTCACCAAACCTCGAGAACTCTCACCCCCATAAGGAGCATTTGAGATTTTATAAGTTTGCCGCCAGTAGCCATTAAAGTGTCTGAAATGGGGACACTATTTTCAAACGGTCACAAAATCTTCTCCACTTTGAGTTTTTAGCTGAATTTTTTTTTTGCATGCCAACAAAAATACAAGGATCACCTCTACCAAATTTGGGGACAAACCGCTTTCTAAAAGAATTTTAAAAAATCCCGAACCATAAAAAGTTTTGAAAATCGTGAAAAATAGAAAATGTCTTGCCACGAAACTTCACATGAAGGCTTAGGGGACCATTTTTATGAATTTACAAGCCATAAAAATGGCACTGGCACGGCAAAAATATGAAGATGTGCTTGGACCCACCTACCACCCGTTCGATCCCTGGCTTGTGCATCCTGCCTCTCTGGTCGGCTAAACGTCTGTATGCTCGTTTCATGGGTTGACTTAGGCATACGGAGTTCATCCCTAGTCTAAGCATACAAAGTTAATTCCCAGTCTAAGATCAGACCGGATCGAGGGTTGCGACAGCAGGATCGGCAGCACGCAGAGGGGACCGAGCCAATCCCCAGCTTGCGCATTCTGCCTCTCCGGCCGGCTGAGCACCCGCACGCCCGTTTCTTGGGTTGGCTTAGGCATAGGGAGTTCATTCCATGTCTAAGCCCAAGCCAGACCGAGGGTTGTGGCAGCGGGACCGGCAGCACGCAAAGAGGTCTAAGCCGATCTTCAACTTACGTATTATGCCTCTTCGACTTGTGCCTCAGTGCATTATGCCTCAGTGCCCGCACGCTCGTTTCGTGGGTTGACTTAGGCATACAGAGTTCATTACCAGTCTAAGATCGGATCAGACCGAGGGTTGTGGTAGCAGGATCGATAGCACGCAGGGGGGATCAGGCCGATCCCTGGCTTACGCATTCTGCCTCTCTGGTTGGCTGAGATCTCGCACGCTCATTTTGTGGATTGGCTTAGGCATACGGAGTTCATTCTGTGTCTAAGCATACAGAGTTCATTCCCAGTCTAAGATCGGACCGGACCGAGGGTTGCGGTGATAGGACCAGCAACAGGATCGGTAGCATGCAGGGGGGACCAGACCGATCCTCGACTTGTGTATTCTGCCTCTCCGATCGGCTGAGCACCCACACGTTCTTTTAGTGGGTTGGCTTAGGCATACGGAGTTCATTCCATATCTAAGCCCCAACCGGACCAAGGGTTGTGGTAACAGGATCGACAACGGGATCGACAGCACGTGAAGGGGAATCAAGCTGATCCCGGCCTCTCTGGTCGGCTGAGCGCCTGCACGCTCGTTTCGTGGGTTGACTTAGGCATACATAGTTCATCCCCAGTCTAAGCATACGGAGTTAATTCCCAGTCTAAGATCAGACCGGATCGAGGGTTGCGGTAATTGGATCGGTAGCACGCAGGGGGGACCGAGCCAATCCCCGGCTTATGCATTTTACCTTTTCGATTAGCTAAAAGCTCGCACACCCGTTTCATGGGTTGGCTTAGGCATAGGGAGTTCATTCCATGTCTAAGCCCCAGTCGGACCGAGGGTTGTGGCAGGGGGATCGGTAGCATGTAGATGGGGAACGGGCTAAACCCCGACTTGCGTATTATGCCTTTTCGGCTGGCTCAGTGCCCACACGCTCATTTCGTGGGTTGAATTAGCATACGGAGTTCATTCCCAGTCTAAGATCAGATCGGACCGAGAGTTACGATAGCAGGATCGACAGTATGCAGGGGGGACAAGGCTAATCCCCGGCTTGCACATTCTGCCTTTCCGATCGATTGAGTGCCCGTATGCTCGTTTTGTGGGTTGGCTCAAGCATACGGAGTTTATTCCATGTCTAAGCATACGGAGTTCATTCCAAGTCTAAGATCGAACCGGACCGAGGGTTACGGTGGCAGGACCAGCAGCAGGATCGATAGCACGTAGGGGGGACCGGACCATCCCCGACTTGTGTATTCTGCCTCTCCGGTCGGCTGAGCGCCCGTACATTCATTTCGTGGGTTCGCTTAGGCATACGAAGTTCATTCCATGTCTAAGCCCCAGCTGGACCGAAGGTTGTGGCAGCATGATCGACAGCGGGATGGTAGCACGTGGAGGGGAACCGGGCTGATCCCCAGCTTGCGCATTATGCCTCTTCGATCGGCCTCTCCAATCGACTGAGCGCCCGCACGCTCGTTTCGTGGGTTGACTTAGGCATACGGAGTTCATCCCTAGTCTAAGCATACGGAGTTAATTCCCAGTCTAAGATCAGACCGGATCGAGGGTTGCGACAGTAAGATCAGTAGCACGCAGAGGGGACCGAGCCAATCCCTGGCTTGCCCATTCTGCCTCTCCGGCCGGCTGAGCACCCGCACGCCCGTTTCTTGGGTTGGCTTAGGCATAGGGAGTTCATTCCATGTCTAAGCCCCAGTCGGACCGAGGGTTATGGCAGCAGGACTGGCAGCACGCAGAGAGGGATCGGGCCGGTCCCCGGCTTGCACATTATGCCTCTTCGATCGGCTCAATGCCCGCACGCTCGTTTCGTGGGTTGACTTCTGGATACGGAGTTCATTCTCAGTCTAAGATCAGATCGGACTGAGGGTTGCAACAGCAAGATCGACAGCACGCAGGAGGGACCGGGCCGATCCCTAGCTTGCGCATTCTGCCTATTCGGTCGGCTGAACGCCCGCACGCTCGTTTCGTGGGTTGGCTTAGGCATAGGGAGTTCATTCCATGTCTAAGCCCCAGCCGAACCGAGGGTTGTGCAGTGGGACCGACAGCACGCAGAGGGGGAACAGGCCGATCCCTGACTTACGCATTATGCCTCTCTGATCAGCTCAGCGCCCGCACGCTCGTTTTGTCGGTTGACTTAGTCATACGAGTTCATTCCCAGTCTAAGATCAGACCAGATCGAGGGTTGCGGTAGCAGGATCGACAGCACGCAGGGGGGATCGGGTCAGTCCTCGACTCACGCATTCTACCTCTCCGACCGGCTAAGCACCCGTCTGCTCGTTTCGTGGGTTGGCTTAGGCATACGGAGTTCATTCCATGTCTAAGCATACGGAGTTCATTTCCAGTCTAGGATCGAACTGAAGGTTGTGACAGCAGGACCAACAGCAGGATCGGGCAGATCCCTGGCTTGCGCATTCTGTCTCTCCGACCGGTGAGCGCCCGCACACTCGTTTCATGGGTTGGCTTAGGCATACGGAGGTAATTCCATGTCTAAGCCCCAGCTGGACCGAGGGTTGTGGCTGCAGGACTGGTAGTGGGATCGACAACACGCAGAGGGGGATCGGGCTGATCCCCGACTTGCGCATTATGCCTTTCCAGTCGACCTCTCCAGCCGGCTGAGCGTCCCTACGCTCGTTTCATGGTTTGACTTAGGCATACGGAGTTCATCCCTAGTCTAAGCATATGGAGTTCATTCCCAGTCTAAGATCAGACCGAACCGAGGGTTGCGACAGCAGGATCGACAACATATAGAGGGGATCGGGCCGATCCCCGGCTTGTGCTTTCTGCCTCTCGAGCTGGCTAAGTGCCCGCACGTTCGTTTCATGGGTTGGCTTAGGCATAGGGAGTTCATTCCATGTCTAAGCCATAGCCGGACCAAGGGTTGTGGCAGCGAGACCGGCTGCACATAGAGGGGGACCGAGTCGATCCTCGGCCAGCGCATTATGCCTCTTCGACCGGCTCAGCGCCCGCACGCTCGTTTCGTGGGTTGACATATGCATACGGAGTTCATTTCCAGTGTAGGATCGGATCGGACCGAGGGTTGCGGTAGCAGGATCGATAGCATACAGGGGGACCAGGCCGATCCCCAGCTTGCGCATTCTACCTCTCCGACGGGCTGAGTGCCCACACGCTTGTTTCGTGGGTTGGCTTAGGCATACAGATTTCATTCCATGTCTAAGCATACGGAGTTCATACCCAGTCTAAGATTTTGAGCCACGGTGCACATGCTGGGCTCGAGCATGTGCTGGTGCCGCATTTTTTTCACCCGGGGCACCATCGTCGAAGCATCACCGGAGAGCCTAACCGACGACATTGGGGGTTTCGATGATTGGGGGGCCGGGGGGTGTGCGCACATGATGTGCGATGGGTGCTGGTACTTGGCCCTTATATTGAACCCTTATCCCTCATCAAACCTCAAGAACTCACACCCCCTTAAAGAGCATTTGAGATTTTATAGGCTTGCTGCCAGTAGCCATTAAAGTGTCTGAAATGGGGACACTTTTTTCAAACGATCACAAAATCTTCTCCACTTAAAGTTTTTGGCTGAATTTTTTTGTGCATGCCAACAAAAATACAAGGATCACCTCTATAAAATTTGGGGACAAAACTCTTTCTAAAAAAATCTCGAACCGACCGTAAAAAGTTTTGAAAATCATGAAAAATAGAAAACGGGTCGTCTTGCCACGAAACTTCACATGAAGGCTTAGGGGATCATTGTATGAATTTACAAGCCATAAAAATGGCATTGGCATTGCATAAATATGAAGATGTGCTTGAACCCACCTACCACCCATTTGAACCACGGCTTGCGCATCCTGCCTCTCTGGTTAGCTGAGCGCCCGCACACTCGTTTTGTGGGTTGACTTAGGCATACGGAGTCATCCCTAGTCTATGCATACGAAGTTCATTCCCAGTCTAAAATCAGACTGGACCGAGGGTTGCGGTAGTAGGATCGGTAGCACGCAGCAGGGATCGGGTCGATCCCCGGCTTGCGCATTCTACCTCTCCGACCGGTTAAGTGCCTGCTCACCCATTTTATGGGTTGGCTTAGGGATAGGTAGTTCATTCCATGTCTAAGCCCCAGTCGGACCAAGGGTTGTGGCAGCAGGATCGACAGCACGCAGAGGGGGACCGAGCCGATCCCTGGCTTGTGCATTATGCCTCTCCGACCGGCTCAGTGCCCGCACACTCGTTTCATGGGTTGACTTAGGCATACGAAGTTCATTCCCAGTCTAAGATCGAATCTGACCGAGGGTTGCAGTAGCAGGATCGACAGCACGTAAGAGGGACCGGGCCGATCCCCTGCTTGCACATTCTGCCTCTCTGGTCGGCTGAGTGCCCGCACGCTCGTTTCGTGGGTTGCTTAGGCATACGGAGTTCATTCCATGTCTAAGCATACAGAGTTCATTCCCAGTCTAAGATTGGACCAAATTGAGGGTTGCAGCAGCAAGTCCAGCAACAGGATCGACAGCACGTAGGGGAGGATCGGGCCGATCCTTAGCTTGCGTATTCTGCCTCTTTGGCTGGTTGAGCACCCATACGCTCATTTCGTGAGTTGGCTTAGGCATACAGAGTTCATTCCATGCCTAAGCCCCAGCCAGACCAAGGGTTGTGGCAGCAAGACCGACAGCGGGATCGACAGCACGCAGAGGGGGACCGGTTTGATCCCTGGCTTGCGCATTATGCCTCTCCGGTTGGTTGAGCGCCCGTACGCTCGTTTCATGGGTTGACTTAGGCATACGGAGTTCATCCCCAGTCTAAGCATACGGAGTTCATTCCCAGTCTAAGATCAGACCGGATCGAGGGTTGCGGTAGCAGGATCGACAGCACGCAGGGGGGACCAAGCTGATCCTCGGCTTGCGCATTCTGCCTCTCCGGTCGACTGAGCCCACGCACGCCCATTTCATGGGTTGGCTTAGGCATAGGGAGTTCATTCCATGTCTAAACCCCAGCCGGACTGAGGGTTGTGGCTGTGGGACTGGCAGCATGTAAAGGGGATCGGGTCGATCCCCAGCTTACGCATTATGCCTTTTCGGCTGGCTCAGTGCTCGCACGCTCATTTCATGGGTTGACTTATGCATACGGAGTTCATTCCCAGTCTAAGATCAGACCGGACCGAGGGTTGTGGCAGCAGGATCAACAGCATGCTGGGGGGGACTGGGCCGATCCCCAGCTTGCGCATTCTGCCTCTCCAGCAGGCTGAGCGCCCGCACGCTAGTTTCGTGGGTTGGCTTAGGCATACGGAGTTCATTCCATGTCTAAGTATACGGAGTTCATTCCCACTCTAAGATTTTGAGCCATGGTGCACATGCTGGGCTCGGGCATACGCTGGTACCGCATTTTTTTCGCCCGAGGCACCATCGCCGGAGCATCGTCGGATAGCCTAATTGACGGCATTGGGTGGGGCAGGGGGTGTGCGCACATGATGTGCGATGGGTGCTGGTACTTGGCCCTTATATTGGCCCCCTATCCCTCATCAAACCTCAAGAACTCACACCCCCTTAAAAAGCATTTAAGATTTTATAGGTTTGCTGCCAGTAGCCATTAAAATGTCTAAAATGGGGACAATTTTTTCAAACAGTCACAAAATCTTCTCCACTTCGAGTTTTTAGCTGAATTTTTTTGTGCATGCCAAAAAAAAATACAAGGATCACCTCTAAGAAAATTTGGGGACAAAACTCTTCCTAAAAAAATTTTAAAAAATCCCGAACCGTAAAAAGTTTCAAAAATCATGAAAAATAGAAAACGGGTCGTCTTGGCACGAAACTTCACATGAAGGCGTAGGGACCATTGTATGAATTTACATCCCATAAAAATGGCATTGGGATGATAAAAATATGAAGATGTGCTTGAACCCACCTACCACCCGTTCGATCCCTGGCTTACGTATCCTGCCTTTCCGGTCGGTTGAGCGCCCGCACGCTTGTTTTATGGGTTGACTTAGGCATACGAAGTTCATCCCCAGTCTAAGCATACGAAGTTCATTCCCAGTCTAAGATCAGACCGAACCGAGGGTTACGGTAGTAGGATCGATAGCACGCAGGGGGGACCGGGTCGATCCCCGACTTGCGCATTCTGTCTCTCCGGCCGACTGAGTGCTCGCACGCCCGTTTCATGGGTTGGCTTAGGCATAGGGAGTTCATTCCATGTCTAAGCCCCAGTCAGACCGAGGGTTGTGGCAGCAAGACTGGCAGCACGTAGAGGGGGATCGGGTCGGTCCTCGGTGTCATGGACTAAGCTTTCTCTCAGCAAGCAATAGACCGTGCGGCACTTGAATGGGTGCTCCCAACCAAGTCAACCTTCAATAGATCGATATCTGAACAAATAACCATAAGCCATGGTTAGTGCCAAGCATTTACAATAAGACACAATATATCGAGATCGATCTCAAGCACACACATAAGAAGGTATTTTTGCATCGAGAAAAAGAAAAACACATCGAGGCAACAATCAGGACATTCAATCGGGGTAAGTTTTATTATAGTCGGGAATCATACATCGAGACCTCCCACCATCACCAGGGCTAGGGGGCAGCCCTTGGTGGGTGGCCTAGGCTCGCATAGCAATCGGTGAGACAGCCCAACACTACGCTGTCGACTCACCCCCTAAAGAGCCTTAGAGATTTTAGAGCTATGCTACCAGTAACCATTACAATGTTTGAAATGGGGACACTTTTCCTAGCACAAGGGATCTACCCAGCCATGGCCCTATACATGGGTGGCTTATGGCAACCTAAGTCCCGGTCATGGCCCTATACAAGGTTGGCTCATGACATCCTCCCCCACCTATTCTATCGACGTCCTTGTCGACTTGCTGGCTTGAAATTCTTTGATCTTCCTTTGAAATCTCTGGAGGTCGTGTTCTCTCTCCCAGCTGGTTTCTTCTAGTCCTAATCCCTCCCACTTCACTAAGTACTCCCGAACTAGTCTTCAAGATATCTCGGTTTCCCTGTCAGCTAAGATCTCTTCGACTCAAAGCTCTGAGGGTGGCTTCATGGTGATGGTAGCTCTGGTTGGCTCCTTTTGGCTAGCATCTATAGGATCTGCATGGAAAGGTTTCAGGTTGCTCACATGAAATACTGGGTGCACCTTCATCCACTTTGGTGGGTCGATTTTGTAAGAAGCATTCCCCACCTTAGAAAGGACCCTTACTGGACCTTCATATTTATGCACCAGTCTACGATCTCTCTTTCTCAAGAACCTGATTTGTTCAGGAACTAGTCAAACAAGAACCAAATCACCAAGTTGAAATTGTTGAGCCCTACGACCCTTGTCTGCCCATTTCTTCATCCACTTTGATGCTTTCTCTAGGTAGGCTTATGCAATCTCTGTGTTTTGTTTCCACTCCTTGCTGAGATTGAAGGCTCTCAGATTTTTTCCTCCATATTGTTCCAAAGAAGGGTGGGGTAGCCTTGGTAATTGTCTGGTGACCACCTCAAATGGGCTCTTATTGGTAGAAGAGCTTTTGTTAGAATTAAAGCAGAGTTGAGCCATGTCCAATAATGAAGGCCAGTCTTTCTTATTGGCTTGAACAAAGTGCCTCAAGTATTCATCTAATAATCCATTGAATTGTTCCGTTTAACCATTGATTTGAGGGTGATAGCTTGAGGAGATGTTGAGTTGGGACCCCAATATCTTGAAAAGTTCTTTCCAAAAGGACCTCGTGAATCTCGGATCTCGATCGCTAACAATGTTTTGAGGGAGGCCCCAGTATTTGACCACATGTTTGAACAATAGTCGAGCTGTGTCATCCGCTGTGCAATACTTGTGAGTGGGAATGAATGTGTGTACTTAGAGAACCGGTCAATCACCACCAAAATAGCTCCAAGGTCACCAACCTTGGGTAGTCTCGAAATTAAATCGAGGGAGATGCTTTCCCATGGTTTGGCGGGTACTGGTAGTGGTTCAAGCATGCCTGCAGGTTTCCTTCTTTCAACCTTGTCTTGTTGACAAATG
Source organism: Durio zibethinus (assembly GCF_002303985.1). The sequence goes on from NW_019167826.1 coordinate 12,756,142, forward strand.
AGGCAAGTCTTCGTATAGTCTATCACATCTTGTCGCATGTGAGGCCAATAGTATCCCTGTTTCAATAACGCCAAAGTGTGTTGCCAGCCCGAGTGTCCCGCCCATGGTGTGTCATGACATTCCCTCATCAGCATCTGTCTCAAACCTTCTGCTCTTGGCACAAACACTCGAGGCCCTTTGGTCCATAAGATCCCATTTTCTTGCCAGAAGTACTTGGACTTCCCTTCTTCCACTAGCTTCAGGATGGCACAAGCTTGCGGGTCCTTCCCTAAGTGATCTCCAATCAACTTGTGAATGTTTGTAGTGGCTCTGCTAGTCACCATTGGGGCAATTCTTCTAAGGGCCGCTAAATATACTCACCTGCTCAATGCATCGGCCACTTGATTAGTCTTTTCCAGTGGTATGCTCAAAACAAAAGTCGAATTCCACTAAAAATTGTTGCCACCTTGCTTGTTTTGCCGTAAGCCTTGGTTGGGTGAGAAAATGGCTAACGGCCGCATTGTCTGTCTTCACGACAAAGTGTGAACCCAACAAGTAATGTCACCAAGCCCTCAAGCAGTGAACCACCGCCAGGAGTTCTTTTTCTTGGGTCGTATATTTCCTTTCAGCTTCACTTAGCTTCCTACTTTCAAATGCTACCGGTTGATGTTATTGCAAAAGCACTCCTCTAATAGCAAAATCAGATGCATCCATCTGAACTTCGAAAGGCTTTTCAATATTAGGGAGAGCTAAGATGGGATCCTTCATAATAACATCTTTCAATCCCTCGAAAGCCTCTTAGCACTCACTCGTCCAACACCATTTATCTCCTTTTTCAATAGCTCTGTGAGGGCCATGGTCTTCGAGAGTACCCTTCCACAAACCTTCTATAATAGTTGGCTAGTCCTAAAAATGAGCAGAGCTCATTAATGTTCTTCGATGTTGTCCACTCCTTGATGGCCCTAACCTTTTCCATGTCCATTCGAATGTGGCCACATTCAACAATGTGATCGAGAAAATGGATTTAGGTTTGAGCAAATGCACACTTCTCTCTTTTTATGTATAACTGGTGGTCCTGTAATCTTTGAAGTACCTAGTGCAGGTGTTCTTGATGTTCTTCCAAGGTGGAGCTATATACCACTATATCGTCTAAATAGATGACTACAAATTTGTCTAGGTAGTCATGGAATACCTGATTCATCAATGTACAAAATGTGGCAGGAGCATTGGTCAGTCCAAAGGGCATAACAAGAAATTCAAATGCACCATATCGTGTCACACAAGTGGTCTTTGGCTCATCTCCCTCAACGATTCTGACCTGATGGTATCCAGATCTCAGGTCCAATTTGAAAAAGTACTTGGCTCGGCTCAATTGATCAAACAAGTCTGCTATAAGGGGGATGGGATATTTGTTTCTTATGGTGACTTTGTTCAGGGCGCTATAGTCAACACATAATCGTAAACTTCCATCATGCTTCTTCTGAAATAGCACTGGTGCTCTGAAAGGAGCATTTGATGGTCTGATGAACCTGACTTGTAGCAGCTTATCTAACTATTTTCTTAGTTCGACCAACTCTGGCGGGGCCATACGGTAAGGAGCTCTAGCAGGGGGTTTCGCTCCTGAAAGGAGCTCAATTTCATGGTCCACTGCTCGTCGAGGGGGTAAAACCTTAGGCAACATCTCTGGCATCACCTCTTCGAATTCTTCCAACACTTTTCCTACACCATCAGGTATTGGTTCTACTTTTGACCCTTCTTTGTAGATCGGTATAGCCACAAAGGAAGGTTCCCCTCTCTTTACCCCTTTCTTGAACTGCAAAGCTAAAATCATTTTCTTCCCACTCTTTGGTAAGATGTTGGCTGGCACCACACATGGGTTTTCCCCTAAGAACAACAAGCAGCTAGCGGTGGGGATAGGGATTACATGAGCCAACATCATGAAGTCCAATATGAGAACAACATCAAAGTCATCCGTGGGGGAAACTGTAAAGTCTACCTTCCCTTCCCATGGCCCCAATCGGGTTGTCACACTCTTAGAGCTTCCACTGATCATAAAGGCTGGCGAGTTGACCGCCTTCATTCATCCACAATCTTTACTAATATAAAAGCCATACCTTTTTGCTTCTTCTGGTGTGATGAAAGTGTCGGTTGCACCCGTATCCACCATAGCCTTAGTGGCTTTCTCATTGATCGTCAAGTTCACATACATCAAGCCTCTACTCTGCCCTTTCTTTATAGTGTTCAATTGGGTGCAGAGGGCATTGAGGAACTTTATTGAACCCATCCTGGCTGGCTCCTCTTTAGCTTCTTCAACGTTCTCTGGCACTTTTGTAGACTCTTGAGACGAGGTCTTTAAGGCATTAAAGGCTCTTTTGTGCAGGCATTTAGCCACCCGATGCGACCCCTTGCAAAGAAAGCAAGCTAACGGTTGCCTAGGCTTGAAAATCCCTGCGTTGCTTGTCTTGGGTTGGGTGCTATCTTGACCAAAGGACCTCTTGTCTGATCCCCTACTAAAGGGCCAGTCCAACCTGGTCATCTTTCCCCCACTCCCAAAGTTGAAGCTACTGCCAGTTGATAGAGGATTTTCCCATTTTGAAGAGCCATCATTGTAATTGTGGAGACGTTCAGATGCAGCCATGGCCGTGGCCACATCTTGCACTTTCTGCCTTTGTAGTTCTATCCTCGACCAAGGCTTGAGGCCCTCAAGAAAATAGAACATCTTGTCCTTTTCAGACATGTCCTGAATATCCAACATCAGGGTAGAAAAGCTCCTTACAAACTCTCGCACCGTTCCTGTTTGCATCAATTCTCAAAGTCTCCTTCGAGCCATATACTCCACATTCTTAGGGAAAAAATGGTTTTTCAATTCTCACTTCAGATCCGTCCAAGTCTTAATCGGGCACTCGTCATCGACAAACTTGGAGTGCCACCACAGCTTGGCATCCCCTGCGAGGTACATCGACACCATTGCTACCTTGTCTTCCTCTGAATCCGTGTGTACAGCTCGAAAGTATTGCTCCATGTCAAACAAGAAATTTTCAAGTTCCTTAGCATCCCTTACCCCCTCATAGCATCGAGGCTCCGGCACCTTGGGCCTTTTTCCCCTTTCCATCAAGCTCAAACCTGATCTGGCCACAACCATTTGTAAGATGCTCACTTGTGCTCTGAGCTCCTCAAACTCCTTTTGGAGAATGTTCAATGCATCTCCAGCCTCTTCACTCATGTTGTGGAGAGTATCGAACAACTCCCGCTAGGTTGTCTCGATCTCCCTTACTCGATCTTTAGTCGCCATATGAGTTTTCATTACGGCCACCGCGGCCTCAAGTCCCTTAATTCTCTATTGATGATTGGGTCCACCACTTGTGGCTATCTCATCCATTTTTCTAGCACTTCTCAACCGTGCTCTGATACCATGTGTCACGAACTAAGCTTTCTCTCAACAAGCAATAGACTGTGCGGCACTTGAATGGGTGCTCCCAACCAAGTCAGCCTTCAATAGATCGATATCTGAACAAATAACCATCAGCCATGGTTAGTCCCAAGCATTCACAATAAGACACAATATATCGAGATCGATCTCAAGCACACACACAAGAAGGCATATTCGCATCGAGAAAAAGAAAAACACATCGAGGCAACAATTGGGACATTCAATCGGGGTGAGTTTTATTATAGTCAGGAATCATACATCGAGACCTCCCACCATCACCAGGGCCAAGGGGGCAGCCCTTGGTGGGTGGCCTAGGCTGCATAGCAACCGGGGAGATAGCCCAACACTATGCTGTCGGCTCACCCCCCTAAAGAGCCTTAGAGATTTTAGAGCTATGCTACCAGTAACCATTACAATGTTTGAAATGGGGACACTTTTCCTAGCACAAGGGATCTACCCGGCCATGGCCCTATACATGGGTGGCTTATGGCAACCTAAGTCCCGATCATGGCCTTAAACAAGGTTGGCTCATGACAGTTGGCTTGTGCATTATGCCTCTCCGACCGGCTCAGCGCCCGCACGCTCGTTTCGTGAGTTGACTTAGGCATACAGAGTTCATTCCCAGTCTAAGATCGAACTGGACTGAGGGTTGCGGCAGCAGGATCGACAGCATGCAGGGGGGACCGGGTTGATCCCCGACTTACGCATTCTGCCTCTCCGACCGGTTGAGCACCCACACGCTCGTTTCGTGGGTTGGCTTAGGCATATGGAGTTCATTCCATGTCTAAGCATACGAAGTTCATTCCCAGTCTAAGATTGGACCGGACCGAAGGTTGTGGTAGCAAGACCAGCAGCAGGATTGGCAGCATGTAGGGGGGACCGGGCCGATCCCCGGCTTGCGCATTCTACCTCTCCGGCCGGCTAAGCACCCACACGCTCGTTTCATGGGTTGGCTTAGGCATACAGAGTTCATTCCATGTCTAAGCCCAGTTGGACCTAGTGTTGTGCCAGCAAGACCGGTAGCGGGATCGACAGCACGTAGAGGGGGATCGGGCCGATCCCCAGCTTACGTATTATGCCTCTTCGGCCCGCCTCTTCGGTCGGCTGAGCGCCCACACGTTCGTTTCATGGGTTGACTTAGGCATATGGAGTTCATCCCCAGTCTAAGATCAGACCAGACTGAGGGTTACGGCAGCAGGATCGACAGCAAGCAGGGGGGACCGGGCCGATCCTCGGCTTGCGCATTCTGCCTCTCCGGTCAACTGAGCGCCCGCACGCCCATTTCGTGGGTTAACTTAGGCATAGGGAGTTCATTTCGTGTCTAAGCCCTAGCCGGACTGAGGGTTGTGGCAGCGGGATCGATAGCATGCAGAGGGGGATCGGGTCGATCCTCGGCTTATGCATTATGCCTCTTCGGCCGGCTTAACGCCTGCACTTTCGTTTCGTGGGCTGACTAATGCATACGGAGTTCATTCCCAGTCTAAGATCATACCGGACTGAGGGTTACGGCAGTAGGATCGATAGCGCATAGGGGGGATCGAGCCGATCCCCGGCTTGTGCATTCTGCCTCTCCGACTGGCTGAGCGCCCGCACGCTCATTTCGTTGGTTGGCTTAGGCATACGAAGTTCATTCCATGTCTAAGCATATGGAGTTCATTCCCAGTCTAAGATTTTGAGCCACGATACACATGCTGGGCTTAGGTATCTGCTGGTGCCACATTTTTTTCGCCCGTGGCACCAACGCCGGAGCATCATCGAAGAGCCTAACCGAATGCATTGGGGGGGCCGGGGGGTTTACGCACATGATGTGTGATGGGTGTTGGTACTTGGCCCTTATATTGGCCCCATATCCCTCATCAAACCTCAAGAACTCACACCCTTTAAAGAGCATTTTAGATTTTATAGGTTTGCTGCCAGTAGCCATTAAAGTGTCTGAAATGGGGATACTTTTTTCAAACTATCACAAAATCTTCTCCACTTCGAGTTTTTAGCTGAATTTTTTTATGCATGCCAAAAAAAATACAAGGACCACCTCTACCAATTTTGGGGACAAAACTCTTTCTAAGAAAATTTTAAAAAATCCCGAACCGTAAAAAGTTTCAAAAATCATGAAAAATCGAAAACGGATCGTCTTGCCACCAAACTTCTCATGAAGGCTTAGGGGACCATTGTATGAATTTAAAAGCTATAAAAATGGCATTGGCATAGCAGAAATATGAAGATGTGCTTGAACCCACCTACCACCCGTTCGATCCTCGGCTTGTGCATCCTGTCTCTCTGGTCGACTGAGCGCCCGCATGCTCGTTTCGTGGGTTGACTTAGGCATACAGAGTTCATCCCCTGTCTAAGCATACGGAGTTCATTCCTAGTCTAAGATCGGACTGGACCGAGGGTTGCAGCAGCAGGATCGACAGCATGCAAGGGGGACCGAGCCGATCTTTGGCTTGCGCATTCTGCCTCTTTGGTCAACTGAGCACCCGCACGCTCGTTTCAGGGGTTGGCTTAGGCATAGGGAGTTCATTCCATGTCTAAGTCCCAGCCGGACCGAGGGTTGTGGCAGTGGGACTGGCAGCAAGCAGAGGGGGACCGGGCGATCCCTGGCTTGCGCATTATGGCTCTCCGACCGGCTTAGCACCCGCACGCTCATTTGGTGGGTTGACTTAGGCATACGAAGTTAATTCCCAGCCTAAGATCGGACCAGACCGAGGGTTGCGGTAGCAGGATCGACAGCACGTAGGGGGGATCAGGCCGATCCTCGGCTTGCGCATTCTGTCTCTCTGATCGACTGAGCGCCCGCACGCTCGTTTCGTGGGTTGGCTTAGGCATACGGAGTTCATTCCATGTCTAAGCATATAGAGTTCATTCCTAATCTAAGATCAGACCGGACCGAGGGTTGTGACAACAAGACCACCAGCAGGATCTACAGCACACAGGGGGAACCGGGCCGATCCCCGACTTGCGCAATCTACCTCTCTGATCGACTGAGAGCCCGCACGCTCATCTTGTGGGTTGGCTTAGGCATACGGAGTTCATTCCATGTCTAAGCCCCAGTCGAACCGAGGGTTGTGGCTGCAGGACCGGCAGCGGGATCGACAGTACACAGAGGGGGACCGAGCTGATCCTCGGCTTGCGCATTATGCCTCTCCGGCTGGCTGAGTGCCCGCACGCTCGTTTCGTGGGTTGACTCAGGCATACTGAGTTCATCCCCAGTCTAAGCATACAGAGGTCATTCCCAGTCTAAGATCGAACCAGACTGAGGGTTGCAGCAATAGGATCGGTAGCACATTGGGGGGACTAAGCCGATCCCTGGCTTACGCATTCTGCCTTTCCAGTCGGCTGAGCACCCGCATGCCCGTTTCTTGGGTTGGCTTAGGCATAGGGAGTTCATTCCATGTCTAAGCCCCAGCCGGATTGAGGGTTGTGGCAGCGGGACCGACAGCACGCAGAGGGGAATCAGGTCGATCCCCGACTTGCGCATTATGCCTCTTCGGTCGGCTGAGCGCCCGCACGCTCATTTCGTGGGTTGACTTATGCATATGGAGTTCATTCCCAGTCTATGATCGGATCAGACCGAGGGTTGCGACAGCAAGATAGATAGCATGCAGGGGGGACCGGACCGATCCCTGGCTTGCATTTTCTGCCTTTCCGATCGGCTTAGCGCCTGTACGCTTGTTTTGTGGGTTGGCTTAGGCATACAAAGTTCATTCCCTGTCTAAGCATACAGAGTTCATTCCCAATCTAAGATTTTGATCCACGGAGTGCATGCTTGGCTCGAGCATGTGCTGGCGCCACATTTTTTTCACCCGGTGCACCATCGCTAGAGCATCGCTCGGAGTGCCTAACCGGCGACATTGGGGGTTCCGACAATTGGGAGGGCCGGGGGGTGTGCGCACAAGATGTGCAATGGGTGCTGGTAGTTGGCCCTTATATTGGCCCCCTATCCCTCGAGAACTCACACCCCCTTCAAGAGCATTTGAGATTTTTTAGGTTTGCTGCCAGTAGCCATTAAAGTGTCTGAAATGGGGACACTTTTTTCAAACGGTCACAAAATCTTCTCCACTTTTAGTTTTTAGCTGAATTTTTTTTAGAGTGCCAAAAAAAATACAAGGATCACCTCTACCAAATTTGGGGACAAAAAGCTTTCTAAAAAGATTTTAAAAAATCCCAAATCGTAAAAAGTTTTGAAAATCATGAAAAATAGAAAACGGGTCGTCTTGCCACGAAACTTTTCATGAAGGCTTAGGGGACCATTGTATGAATTTACAAGCCATAAAAATGGCATTGGCATGGCAGAAATATGAAGATGTGCCTAAACCCACCTACCACCCATTCGATCCTCGGCTTGCGCATCCTGCCTCTCTGGTCGGCTGAGCGCCTGCACGCTCATTTCATGGGTTGACTTAGGCATACAGAGCTCATCCCAAATCTAAGCTTATGGAGTTCATTCCCAGTCTAAGATCAGACCGGATCGAGGGTTGTGGTAGCAGGATCGACAGTACGTAGTGGGGATTGGGTCGATCCCCGGCTTGCGCATTCTGCCTCTCCGACTGGTTGAGCACCAGCAAGCCCGTTTTGTGGGTTGGCTTAGGCATAGGGAGTTCATTCCATGTCTAAGCCCCAGTCGAACCGAGGGTTGTGGCAGCGGGATCGACAGCCTGCAGAGGGGGATCGGGCCGATCCCTGGCTCGCGTATTTGCCTCTCCGGCCGGCTCAGTGCCCGCACGCTCATTTCGTGGGTTGACTTAGGCATATATAGTTCATTCATAGTCTAAGATCGGATCAGACTGAGGGTTACGATAACAGGACCAGCAGCCGGATCGGCAGCACGCAGGGGGACCGAGCGGATCCCTGGCTTGCGCATTCTGCCTCTCCAGCCGATTGAGCACCTGCACTCTTGTTTCATGGGTTGGCTTAGGCATACGGAGTTCATTCCATGTCTAAGCCCCAGTCGGACCGAGGGTTGTGGCAGCAAGACCGGCAACAAGATCAGCAGCACGTAGAGGGGGATCAGGCTGATCCCCGACTTACGCATTACGCCTCTTCGGCCGGCCACTCCAATCGACTGAGCGTTCGCATGCTCGTTTCGTGGGTTGACTTAGGCATATGGAGTTCATCCCCAGTCTAAGCATACGGAGTTCATTCCCAGTCTATGATCAGACCGGATCGAGGGTTGCGACAGCAGGACCAGCAGTAGGATCGACGGCATGTAGAGGGGACCGGGTCGATCCCCGGCTTGTGCATTCTGCCTTTCTGGCCGGCCTCTTCGACCGGCTGAGTGCCCGCACGCTCATTTCATGGGTTGACTTAGGCATACGGAGTTCATCCCCAATCTAAGCATACGGAGTTCATTTCGAATCTAAGATCGAACTGGACCGAGGGTTGCGATAGCAGGATCGGTAGCATGCAGGGGGGATCGGGCTGATCCTCGGCTTGCGCATTCTGCCTCTCCGATCGACTGAGTGCCCGTACGCTCGTTTCATGGGTTGGCTTAGGCATACGGAGTTCATTCCATGTCTAAGCCTCAGCCGAACATAGGGTTATGGCAGCAGGACCGGTAACAAGATCGGTAGCACGTAGAGGGGGACCGGGCTGATCCCTGGCTTGTGCATTATGCTTCTCCGATCGGCCTATCCGACTGGCTGAGTGCCCGCACGCTCGTTTCGTGGGTTGACTTAGGCATACGGAGTTCAACCCCAGTCTAAGCATATGGAGTTCATTCCCAGTCTAAGCTTGAATCGGATCGAGGGTTACGGTAGCAAGATCAACGGCACGCAGGGGGGACTTGGTTGATCCCCGACTTACGCATTCTGCCTCTCCGACCGGTTGAGTGCCCGCACGCTCATTTCGTGGGTTGGCTTAGGCATACGGAGTTCATTCCATGTCTAAGTATATGGAGTTCATTCCCAGTCTAAGAGTTTGAGCCACGGTGCACATGCTGGGCTAGGGCATGTGCTGGTGCCACATTTTTTTCACCCGAGGCACCATCGTCGGAGCATCGCCGGAGAGCCTAACCGACGGTAATAGGAGTTTCGATGATTGGGAGGGCTGGGGGGTGTGCGCACATGATGTGTGATGGGTGCTGGTACTTGGCCCTTATATTGGCCCCCTACCCCTCATCAAACCTCGAGAACTCACACCCCCTTAAAGAGCATTTGAGATTTTATAGGTTTGCTGCCAGTAGCCATTAAAGTGTCTGAAATGGGGACACTTTTATCAAACGGTCACAAAATCTTCTCCACTTTGAGTTTTTAGCTAAATTGTTTTGTGCATGCCAAAAAAAATGCAAGGATCACCTCTATTAAATTTGGGGACAAAACTCTTTCTAAAAAAATTTTAAAAAAATCCCGAACCGTAAAAGGTTTTAAAAATCATGAAAAATAGAAAACGGGTCGTCTTGCCATGAAACTTCACATTAAGGTGTAGGGGACCATTGTATGAATTTACTAGCCATAAAAATGGCATTGGCATGGCAGAAATATGAAGATTTGCTTGAACCCACCTACCACTCGTTCGATCCCCAGCTTGCGCATCCTGCCTCTCTGGTCGGTTGAGCGTCCGCATGCTCGTTTCGTGGGTTGACTTAGACATACGTAGTTCATCCCCAGTCTGAGCATGTAGAGTTCATTCCCAGTCTAAGATTGGACTGGACCGAGGGTTGCGACAACAGGATCGGCAGCACGAAGGGGGGACTGGGCCGATCCCCGGCTTGCGCATTCTACCTCTCTAGTCGGATGAGTGCCTGTACGCCCGTTTCGTGGGTTGGCTTAGGCATAGGGAGTTCATTCCATGTCTAAGGCCCAACTGGATCGAGGGTTGTGGCAGCGGGACCGACAGCATGTAGAGGGAGACCAGGCCGATCCTCGGCTTGCGCATTATGCCTCTCCGGCTGGCTCAGCGCCCGCACGCTCTTTTCGTGGGTTGAATTAGGCATACGGAGTTCATTCCCAGTCTAAGATCAGATTGGACCAAGGGTTGTAGCAGCAGGATCGACAGCACGCAGGGGGGACCGGATTGGTCCTCGGCTTGTGCACCGAATCGCAAAATGTTTCCAAAATCGTGAAAAATAGAAAATGGGTCGTCTTGCCACGAAACTTCTCATGAAGGCTTAGGGGACCATTGTATGAATTTACAAGCCATAAAAATGAATTTAGAAGCACGCTCATTTTGTGGGTTGGCTTAGGCATACGGAGTTCATCCCCAGTCTAAGCATATGGAGTTCATTCCCAGTTAAGATCGAACCGGACCGAGGGTTGCGACAGCAAGATCGATAGCACGCAGGGTAGATCGGGTCGATCCCCAGCTTACGCATTCTGCCTCTTCGGTCGGCTGAGCACCCGTACGCCCATTTCGTGGGTTGGCTTAGGCATAGGTAGTTCATTCCATGTCTAAGCCCCAGTCGGATCGAGGGTTGTAGCAGCGGGACCGACAGCATGCAGAGGGGGATCGAGCCAATCCCTAGCTTGCGCATTATGACTCTCTGGTCGGCTCAACGCCCACACGCTCGTTTCGTGGGTTGACTTAGGCATATGGAGTTCATTCCCAGTCTAAGATCGAATCAGACTGAGGGTTGCGATAGCAGGATCGACAGTACACGGGGGGCGACCGGGCTGGTCCGAAGCATCGTCAAAGAGCCTAGCCAGCGGTATTAGGGGTTCTGACGATTGGGGGGGCCGGGGGGGTGTGCGCACATGATGTGCGATGGGTGCTGGTAGTTGGAACTTCTATTTGCCCCTATCCCTCATCAAACCTCAAGAACTCACACCCCCTTATAGAGTATTTGAGATTTTATAGGTTTGCTGCCAGTAGCCATTAAAGTGTACGAAATGGGGACACTTTTTTCAACCGGTCACAAAATCTTCTCCACCTCGACTTTTTAGTTGAATTTTTTTGTGCATGCCAAAAAAAATACAAGGATCAGCTCTACCAAATTTGGGGACAAAACTCTTTCTAAAAAAATTTAAAAAAATCCCGAACCATAAAAAGTTTCAAAAATCATAAAAAATAGAAAACGGGTCATCTTACCACGAAACTTCACATAAATGCATTGGCATGGTAGAAATATGAAGATGTGCTTGAACCCACCTACTACCCGTTTGATCCCCGGCTTGCTCCTGTCTCTCTGGTCGACTGAGCGCCCGCATGCTCATTTTGTGGGTTGACTTAGGCATACAGAGTTCATCCCCAGTCTAAGCATACGGAGTTCATTCCCAGTCTAAGATCGGATCGGACCGAGGGTTGCGGCAGCAGGATCGGTGGCACACGGGGTGGATCGGGTTGATCCCCAGCTTGCGCATTCTGCCTCTCCGACCGGTTGAGCACCCGCACGCCCGTTTCATGGGTTGGCTTAGGCATAGGGAGTTCATTCCATGTCTAAGCCCCAGCCGGACCGAGGGTTGTGGCAGCGGGACCGACAGCACGCAGAGGGGGACCGGGCCAATCCCCGGGTTGCGCATTATGCCTTTCCGGCCGGCTTAGCGCCCGCACACTCGTTTCGTGGGTTGACTTATGCATACGAAGTTCATTCATAGTGTAAGATCGGATCAGACCAAGGGTTGCGGCAGTCGGTTTGACAGCACGTAGGGGGGACCGGGTCGATCCCCAGCTTGCGCATTCTGCCTCTCCGGTCGGTTGAGCGCCCACACGCTCGTTCGTGGGTTGGCTTAGGCATACGGAGTTCATTCCATGTCTACGCATACGGAATTCATTCCCAGTCTAAGATTTTGAGCCACAGTGCACATACTGGGCTCGAGCATGTGCTGGTGCCACATTTTTTTCGCCCGGGGCACCATCTCGGAGCATCGCCGGAGAGCCTAACCGACGATATTGTGGGTTTCAATGATTGGGGGGGCCGGGGGGTGTACGCACATGATGTGAGATGGGTGCTGGTACTTGGCCCTTATGTTGGCCCCCTATCCCTCATCAAACCTCAAGAACTCACACCCCCTTAAAGAGCATTTGAGATTTTATAGGTTTGCTGCCAGTAGCCACTAAAGTCTCTGAAATGGGGACACTTTTTTCAAACAGTCACAAAATCTTCTCCACTTCGACTTTTTGGCTGAATTTTTTTGTGCATGCCAACAAAAATACAAGGATCACCTCTACCAAATTTGGACATAAAACTCTTTCTAAAATAATTTTAAAAAATCTTGAACCACAAAAAGTTTCAAAAATCGTGAAAAATAGAAAACGGGTCATCTTGCCACGAAACTTCACATGAAGGCTTAGGGGACCATTATATGAATTGACAAGCCATAAAAATTGCATTGGCATAGTATAAATATGAAGATGTGCTTGAACCCACCTACCACATGTTCGATCCCAGGCTTGCACATCCTGCCTCTCTGGTCGGCTGAGCGCCTGCACGCTTGTTTCATGGGTTGACAAACACATACGGGGTTCATCCCAGTCTAAGCATATGGAGTTCATTCCCAGTCTAAGATCAGATCAGATCGAGGGTTGCGATAACAGGATCGGTAGCACGCAGGGGGGACCGAGCCTATCCTCGGCTTGCACGTTCTGTCTCTTCGGTCGGCTGAGCGACCGCATGCCCATTTCGTGGGTTGGCTTAGGCATAGGGAGTTCATTCCATGTTTAAGCCCTAGCCAGACCAAGGGTTGTGGCAGTGGGACCGGTAGCATGCAGAGGGGGACCGGATCGATCCCCGGCTTGCGCATTATGCCTCTCCGACCTGTTCAGTGCCCACACACTCGTTTCGTGGGTTGACTTAGGCATACAGAGTTCATTCCTGATCTAAGATCGGACCGAACCAAGGGTTACGATGGCAGGATCGACAGTACACAGGGGGGATCAGATCTTCAGCTTCCGCATTCTGCCTCTCCGGTTGGTTGAGCGCCCACACGCTCGTTTCGTGGGTTGGCTTAGGCATACAGAGTTTATTACATGTCTAAGCATACAGAGTTCATTCTCAGTCTAAGATCGGACTAGACTGAGGGTTGCAGTAGTAGGACCAGCAGTAGGATCGATAGCACGCAAGGGGTGACCGAGCTGATCCCCGACTTACGTATTCTACCTCTCCGATCGACTGAGTGCCCAGACGCTCGTTTCGTGGGTTGGCTTAGGCATACGGAGTTCATTCCACGTCTAAGCGTACGGAGTTCATTCCCAGTCTAAGATCAGACTGGTTCGAGGATTGCAGCAGCAGGACCAGCAGCATGATCGACAGCACGCAGGGGGGATCGAGCCGATCCCCGACTTACGCATTCTGCCTCTCCGACTGACTGAGCGCCTGCACGCTCGTTTCGTGGGTTGACTTAGGCATACGGAGTTCATCCCCAGTCTAAGCATACAGAGTTCATTCCCAGTCTATGATCAGACCAGCCTGAGGGTTGTGGAAGTGAGACCGATAGCATGCAGAGGGGGACTGAGATGATCCCCGGCTTGGCCATTATGCCTCTTCGGTCGGTTCAGTGCCCGCACGCTCATTTCATGGGTTGACTTATGCATACAGAGTTAATTCCCAGTCTAAGATCAGACTGGACTGAGGGTTGCGGTAGCAGGATCGACAACACATAGGAGGGATCGGGCTGATCCCCGGCTTGTGCATTCTGCCTCTCCGACCGGCTGACCGCCCGTACGTTCGTTTCGTGGATTGGCTTAGGCATACGGAGTTCATTCCACGTCTAAGCGTATGGAGTTCATTCCCAGTCTAAGATTTTGAGCCACGCTGCACATGCTAGGCTTGGGCATGTGCTGGTGCCACATTTTTTTTGCCCGGGGCACCATCACCGGAGCATCGTCGGAGAGCCTAACCGATGACATTGGGGGTTTCGACGATTGGGGGGGCTGGGGGGTGTGCGCACATGATGTGCAATCGGTGCTGGTAGTTGGAACTTCTATTTGCCCCTATCCCTCATCAAACCTCGAGAACTCACACCCCCTTATAGAGTATTTGAGATTTTATAGGTTTGCTGCCAGTAGCCATTAAAGTGTACGAAATGGGGACACTTTTTTCAAACGATCACAAAATCTTCTCCACCTCGACTTTTTAGTTGAATTTTTTTGTGCATGCCAAAAAAAATACAAGGATCAGCTCTACCAAATTTGGGGACAAAACTCTTTCTAAAAAAATTTAAAAAAATCCTGAATCGCAAAAAGTTTCAAAAATCATGAAAAATAGAAAACGGGTCGTCTTACCACGAAACTTCACATAAATGCATTGGCATGGTAGAAATATGAAGATGTGCTTGAACCCACCTACCACCCGTTCGATCCCCAGCTTGCTCCTGCCTCTCTGGTCGACTGAGTGCCCGTATGCTCCTTTTGTGGGTTGACCTAAGCATACAGAGTTCATCCCCAGTCTAGGCATACGGAGTTCATTCCCAGTCTAAAATCAGATCGGATCGAGGGTTGCGGCAGCAGGATCGGTGGCACGCAGGGTGGATCGGGTTGATCCCCAGCTTGCGCATTCTGCCTCTCCGACCGGCTGAGCACCTGTACGCTCGTTTCATGGATTGGCTTAGGCATAGGGAGTTCATTCCATGTCTAAGCCCCAGCCGGACCGAGGGTTGTGGCAACGGGACTGGCAACATGCAGAGGGGGACTGAATCGATCCCCGGCTTGTGCATTATGCCTCTCCGGTTGGCTTAACGCCCGCATGCTCGTTTCATGGCTAGACTTAGGCATACAGAGTTCATTCCCAATCTAAGATCGGACCGGACTGAGGGTTGTGACAGTAGGATCAGCAGCACGCAGGGGGGACCGGGTCGATCCCCAGCTTGCGCATTCTGCCTCTCCGATCGGTTAAGTGCCCGCACGTTCGTTTCGTGGGTTGGCTTAGGCATAGGGAGTTCATTCCATGTCTAAGCCCCAGTCGGACCGAGGGTTGTGGCAGTGGGATCGACAGCACGCAGAGGGGGATCGAGCCAATCCATGGCTTGTGCATTACGCTTCTTCGATCGGCTCAGCGCCTGCACACTCATTTCGTGGGTTGATTTATGCATACGGAGTTGATTCCCAGTCTAAGATCGGATCGGATCGAGGGTTGTGGCAGCAAGATCGATAGCACGCAGTGGGGGATCGAGCTGATCCTTGGCTTGCGCATTCTACCTCTCCGATCGGCTGAGTGCCCGCACGCTCGTTTCATGGGTTGACTTAGGCATGCAGAGTTCATCCCCCAGTCTAAGCATGCAGAGTTCATTCCCAGTCTAAGATCGGATCGGACCGAGGGTGGTGGAAACAAGATCGGTAACACGCAGGGGGGACCGGACCGATCCCCAGCTTGCGCATTCTGCCTTTCTGGCCAGCTGAGCACCCGTACGATCATTTCGTGGGATGGCTTAGGCATAAGGAGTTCATTCCATGTCTAAGCCCCAGCCGGACCTAGGGTTGTGGCAGCGGGGCCGACAGCACGCAGAGGGGGTCGGGTCGATCCTGAGCTTGAGCATTATGCCTCTTCGGCCGGCTCAACACCCACACGCTCGTTTCGAGGGTTGACTTAGGCATACGGAGTTCATTCCCTGTCTAAGATCGGACCGGACCGAGGGTTGTGGCAGCAAGATCGACAGCACGTAGGGGGGAATCGGGCTGATCCCCGGCTTGCGCATTCTACCTATCCGATCGGCCGACTGCCCGCACGCTCGTTTCGTGGGTTGGCTTAGGCATACGGAGTTCATTCCATGTCTAAGCATACAGAGTTCATTCCATGTCTAAGCATACGGAGTTCATTCCTAGTCTATGATTAGACCGGACTGAGTGTTGCAGTAGCAGGATCGGTAGCACGCAGGGGGGACCGAGCCGATCCCCGGTAAGCGCATTCTGCCTCTCCGGTCGGCTTAGCGCCCACACGCTCGTTTTGTGCATTGGATTAGGCATTCGGAGTTCATTCCATGTCTAAGCCCCCACCAGACTGAGGGTTGTGGTAGCAGGACCGATAGCGGGATCGGCAGCACGCAGAGAGGGACTTGGCTGATCCTCAGCTTACGCATTATGCCTCTCCGACTGTCTGAGTGATCGCACGCTCGTTCAGTGGATTGACTTAGGCATACAGAGTTCATCCCCAGTCTAAGCATATGGAGTTCATTCCCAGTCTAAGATCAGACCGGACCGAGGGCTGCGGTAGGAGGATCGACAGCACGTAGGGGGATCGAGCCGATCCCCGGCTTGCGCATTCTGCCTCTCTGACAGGCTGAGCGCCGCACGCCCTTTTTGTGGGTTGGCTTAGGCATAGGGAGTTCATTCCATGTCTATGCCCCTGCCGGACTGAGGGTTGTGGCTGCGGGACTGACAGCACGCGGAGGGGGACCAGGCCGATCCCTGGCTTGCGCATTATGCCACTCCGGCTGGCTCAGTACCCGCACGCTCGTTTCGTGGGTTGACTTAGGCGTACGGAGTTCATTCCATGTCTAAGCATACGGAGTTGATTCCCAGTCTAAAATCAGACTGGACCAAGGTTGCCACAGCAGAACCAGCAGCAGGATTAGCCACACGTAGGGGGGATCGGGCCGATCCCTGGCTTGCGCATTATGCCTCTCCGACCAGCCTCTCTACCCGATTGAGCCCCCGTACGCTCATTTTGTGGGTTGACTTAGGCATACGGAGTTCATCCCCAATCTAAGCATACGGAGCTCATTCCCAGTCTAAGATCGGACCGAACCGAGGGTTGCGGTAATAGGATCAGCAGCACGCAGGGGGGATTGGGCCGATCCCTAGCTTGTGCATTCTACGTCCCTAGTCGGCTGAGCACCAGCATGCCCGTTTCGTGGGTTGGCTTAGGCATAGGCAGTTCATTCCATGTCTAAGCCCCAGCCGGACTGAGGGTTGTGGTAGCGGGACTGGCATCACTCAAAGGGGGATCGAGCCGATCCCTGGCTTGTGCATTATGCCTCTTCGACTGGCTCATCTCCCATACGCTCATTTCACGGGTTGACTTATGCATACGAAGTTTATTTCCAGTCTAAGATCAGACTGGACCGAGGGTTATGGTAGCACGTAAGGGGATCGGGTCGATCCCAGGCTTGCGTATTCTGCCTCTCTGATCGATTGAGCACCTGCACGCCCGTTTCATGGGTTGGCTTAGGCATAAGGAGTTCATTCCATGTCCAAGCCCCAGCCAGACCGAGGGTTGTGGCAATGGGATCGGCAGCACGCAGAAGGGGACCGAGCCGATCTCTGGCTTGCGCATTATGCCTCTCCGATCGGCTCAATGCCTGCATGCTCGTTTCGTGGTTTGACTTAGGCATACGGAGTTCATTCCCAGTCTAAGATCGGACCAGACCGAGGGTTGCAGCAACAGGATTGACAGCACACATGGGGGGACCGGGCCGGTCCTTGGCTTACGCATTCTGCCTATCCGGTAGGTTGAGCGCCCTCACGCTCGTTTCACGGGTTGGCTTAGGCATACGGAGTTCATTCCATGTCTAAGCATACAGAGTTCATTGCCAGTCTAAGATCAGATCAGACTGAGGGTTGCAGCAGTAGGACTAGCAGCAGGATCGGCAGCACACAGGGGGGATCGAGTCGATCTCGGCTTATGCATTCTGCCTCTTTGATCGACTGAGCACCTGCACGCTCGTTTCGTAGGTTGACTTAGGCATACGGAGTTCATCCCCAGTCTAACCATACAGAGTTCATTCCTAGTCTAAGATTGGACCAGACCGAGGGTTACTGTAGCAAGATCGACAGCACGCAGTGGGGACCTGACTGATCCCTGGTTTGCGCATTTTGCCTCTTCGGTCGACTGAGCGCCCGCAAGCCCGTTTTGTGGGTTGGCTTAGGCATAGGGAGTTCATTCCATGTCTAAGCCCCAGCCAGACCGAGGGTTATGGTAGCAGGATCGACAGCACGCAGAGGGGGACCAGGCCGATCCTCGGCTTTCGCATTATGCCTCTCTGGTCGGCTCAGTGCCCGAACGCTCATTTCATGGGTTGACTTAGGCATACGGAGTTCATTCCCAGTATAAGATCAGACTGGACCGAGGGTTGCGATAGCAGAATCGACAGCACGCAGGGAGGACCTGGTCGGTCTACGACTTACGCATTCTGCCTCTCCGACCAGCTGAGCGCCCGCATGCTCGTTTCGTGGGTTGGCTTAGGCATACGGAGTTCATTCCATGTCTAAGCATACGGAGTTCATTCCCAATCTAAGATCGGATCGAACCGAGGGTTGGGCAGCAGGACCAACAGCAGGATCGGTAGCATGCAGGAGGGGATCGGGCTGATCCCCGACTTGCGCATTATGCCTCTCCAGCTGGCCTGTCCAGTCGGTTGAGCGCCCGTATGCTCGTTTCATGGGTTGACTTAGGCATACGGAGTTCATCCCCAGTCTAAGCATACGGAGTTCATTCCCACTCTAAGCAGCGCACAGAGGGGGATCGAGCTGATCCCCAGCTTGTGCATTATGCCTTTCCGATCGGTTCAGCACCCGAACGCTCGTTTCGTAGGTTGACTTAGGCATACAGAGTTCATTCCCAATCTAAGATCAGACTGGACTGAGGGTTGCAGTAGCAGGATCGACAGCAAGCAGGGTGGGACCGAGCCGATCCCTGACTTGCGCATTATGCCTCTCTGACCGACTCAGCACCCGAACGCTCGTTTCATGGGTTGATTTAGGCATACGGAGTTCATTCCCAATCTAAGATCAGACCGAACCAAGGGTTGTGGCTGTAGGATTAACAGCACATAGGGGGGGACCGAGCCGGTCCCCGGCTTGCTCATTCTACCTCTCCGATCGGCTGAGCGCCCGCACGCTTGTTTCGTGGGTTGGCTTAGGCATACGGAGTTCATTCCATGTCTCAGCATATGGAGTTCATTCCCAGTCTAAGATCGGATTGGACCGAGGGTTACGGCAGCAGGACCAACAGCAGGATCGGCAGCACGCTGGGGGACTGGGCCGATCCCCAGCTTGGGTATTCTACCTCTTCGGTTGGCCTCTCCGGTTGGCTGAGTGCCCGTACGCTTGTTTCATGGGTTGACTTAGGCATACGGAGTTCATCCCCAGTCTAAGCATACGAAGTTCATTCCCAGTCTAAGATCGGATCGGACTGAGGGTTGCGGCAGTAGGATCGGACCGGTCCTTCGCTTGTGCATTCTGCCTCTCTGGTCGATTGAGCGCCCGCACGCTCGTTTCCTGGGTTGGCTTAGGCATGCGGAGTTCATTCCATGTCTAAGCATACGGAGTTCATTCCCATTCTAAGAGTTTAAGCCACGGTGCACATGCTGGGCTCGAGCATGTGCTGGTGCCACATTTTTTTCGCCTAGGGCACTATCACCGGAGCATCATCGGAGAGCCTAACCAACGACATTGGGGGTTCCGACGATTGGGGGGTCGGGGGGTGTGCACACATGATGTGTGATGGGTGCTGGTACTTGGCCCTTATATTGGCCCCCTATCCCTCATCAAACCTCAAGAACTCACACCCCCTTAAAGAGCATTTGAGATTTTATAGGTTTGTTGCCAGTAGCCATTAAAGTGTCTGAAATAAGACATTTTTTTCAAACGGTAACAAAATCTTCTCCACTTTGAGTTTTTAGCTGAATTTTTTTGTGCATGCCAAAAAAAATACAGGGATGACCTCTATGAAATTTGGGAACAAAACTCTTTCTAAAAGAATTTTAAAAAATCCCAAACCGCAAAAAGTTTTGAAAATCATGAAAAATAGAAAACGAGTCGTCTTGCCACGAAACTTCACATGAAGGCTTAGGGGACCGTTGTATGAATTTACAAGCCATAAAAATGGCATTGGCAAGGCAAAATATGAAGATGTGCTTGAACCCACCTACCACCCGTTCGATCCCCAACTTGCCCATCCTGCCTCTCTGGTCGGCTGAGCTGGATCAGGGGTTGTGGCAGCAGGATCGACAGTATACAGAGGGGGACCGAGCCAATCCTTGGCTTGCATAGTATGCCTTTCTGACCGGCTCAGTGCCCGTACGTTCGTTTCATGGGTTGACTTAGGCATGCGGAGTTCATCCCCAGTCTAAGCATACGGAGTTCATTCCCAGTCTAATATCGGATCGGACTGAGGGTTGTGATAGCAGGATCGATGGCACGCAAGGTGGATCGAGTCGATCCCCGACTTGCGCATTCTGCCTCTCCGACCGGTTGAGCGCCTGCACGCCCGTTTCCTGGGTTGGCTTAGGCATAGGGAGTTCATTCCATGTCTAAGCCCCAGGCAGACCGAGGGTTGTGGCAGCGGGACCGACAACACACAGAGGGGGATCGGGCCGATCCTCGGCTTGTGCATTATGCCTCTCCGGTTGGCTTAACGCCCGTACGCTCGTTTTATGGGTTGACTTAGCCATACGGAGTTCATTCCCAGTCTAAGATCAGACCGGACTGAGGGTTACGGTAGTAGGATCAGCAGCACGCAGAGGGGTCGGGCTGATCCCCGGTTTGTGCATTCTACCTCTCCGGTCGGTTGAGTGCCCGCACGCTCGTTTCGTGGGTTGGCTTGGGCGTAAGGAGTTCATTCCATGTCTAAGCCCCAGTCGGACCGAGGGTTGTGGCAGTGGGACCGACAGCATGCAGAGGGGGACCGGGACGACCATGGCTTGCACATTATGCTTCTTCGGTCGGCTCAGCACCCGCACACTCATTTCGTGGGTTGACTTATGCATACGGAGTTCATTCTCAGTCTAAGATCGGACCGGACCGAGGGTTGTGGCAGCAGGATCGATAGTACGCAGTGGGGGATCGAGTCGATCCTTGGCTTGCGCATTCTACCTCTCCGATCGGCTGAGTGCCTGCACGCTCGTTTCGTGGGTTAACTTAGGCATACAGAGTTCATCCCCGGTCTAAGCATATGGAGTTCATTCCCAGTCTAAGATCGGACCGGACCGAGGGTTGCGGCAACAAGATCGGCAGCACGCAGGGGGGACCATGCCAATCCTCGGGTTACGCATTCTCCCTCTCCGACCAGTTGAATGCCCGCACGATCGTTTCGTGGGATGGCTTAGGCATAAGGAGTTCATTCCATGTATAAGCCCCAGCCGGATCGAGGGTTGTGGCAGCGGGGTCGGCAGCATGCAGAGGGGGCCGGGCCAATCCCCAGCTTGCATATTATGCCTTTCCGACCGGCTCAGTGCCTACACGCTCATTTCGAGGGTTGACTTAGGCATACGGAGTTCATTCCCTGTCTAAGATTGGACCGGACCGAGGGTTGTGGCAGCAGGATCGACAAAACGTAGGGGGGAACCAGGTCGATCCCCGGTTTGTGCATTCTGCCTATTCGATCGGTCGACTGCTTGCACGCTCGTTTCGTGGGTTGGCTTAGGCATACGGAGTTCATTCCATGTCTAAGCATACAGAGTTCATTCCATGTCTAAGCATACGGTGTTCATTCCCAGTCTATGATTAGATCGGACCGAGTGTTGCGGTAGTAGGATCGGTAGCACGTAGGAGGGATCGAGCCGATCTCCGGCAAGCGCATTCTGCCTCTCCGATCGGCTGAGCGCCCGTACACTCGTTTCGTGGGTTGGCTTAGGCATTCGGAGTTCATTCCATGTCTAAGCCCCCGCCAGACTGAGGGTTGTGGCAGTAGGATCGACAGTGGGATCGACAGCATGTAGAGGGGGACTGGGCTGATCCCCGGCTTGCGCATTATGCCTCTCCAACCGTCTGAGCGATCGCACGCTCGTTCGGTGGGTTGACTTAGGCATACAGAGTTCATCCCCAGTCTAAACATACGGAGTTCATTCCCAGTCTAAGATCAGATCAGACCGAGGGCTACGGCTGTAAGATCGGCAGCACGCAAGGCGACCGAGCCGATCCCCGGCTTGCGCATTCTGCCTCTCTGACAGGCTGAGCGCCGCACGTCCGTTTCGTGGGTTGGCTTAGGCATAGGGAGTTCATTCCATGTCTATGCCCCTGCCGGACTAAGGGTTGTGGCTGCGGGACTGACAGCACACGGAGGGGGACCAGGTCGATCCCTGGCTTGCGCATTATGCCTCTCCGGCTGGCTCAACGCCCGCACACTCGTTTCGTGGGTTGACTTAGGCATACGGAGTTCATTCCATGTCTAAGCATACGGAGTTCATTCCCAGTCTAAGATCGGACTGGACCGACGTTATGACAGCAAGACCAGCAGCAGGATCGACCGCACGTAGGGGGGATCGGGTCGATCCTTGGCTTGCGCATTATGCCTCTCCGATCGGCCTCTCTGCCCGACTGAGCGCCCGTACGCTCATTTCATGGGTTGACTTAGGCATACGAAGTTCATCCCCAATCTAAGCATACGAAGCTCATTCCCAGTCTAAGATCAGACCGAACCGAGGGTTGCGGCAGCAGGATCAGTAGCAAACAGGGGGGATCGAGCCGATCCCCAGCTTGTGCATTCTGCGTCCCCAGTCGACTGAGCACCCGCATGCCCATTTCGTGGGTTGGCTTAGGTATAGGCAGTTCATTCCATGTCTAAGCCCCAGCCGGACTGAGGGTTGTGGCAGCGGGACGGGCATCACTCAAAGAGGGACCGAGCCGATCCCCAGCTTGTACATTATGCCTCTTCAGTCGGCTCATCTCCCGTACGCTCATTTCGTTGGTTGACTTATGCATACGAAGTTCATTCCCAGTCTAAGATCGGACTGGATCGAGGGTTGTGGCAGCACGTAAGGGGGACCGGATGGATCCCAGGCTTACGTATTCTGCCTCTTCGACCGATTGAGCACCTGCACGCCCGTTTCATGGGTTGGCTTAGGCATAAGGAGTTCATTCCATGTCCAAGCCCCAGCCGGACCGAGGGTTATGGCAGCGGGATCGACAGCACGCAGAAGGGGACCGAGCCAATCTCCGACTTGCGCATTATGCCTCTTCGGTCGGCTCAGCGCCTGCACGCTCGTTTCATGGTTTGACTTAGGCATACGGAGTTCATTCTCAGTCTAAGATCAGACCGAACCGAGAGTTGCAGCAGCAGGATCGACAGCACACAGGGGGGATCGGGTCGGTCCTTAGCTTGCGCATTCTGCCTATCCGGCCGGTTGAACGCCCGCACGCTCGTTTCGTGGGTTGGCTTAGGCATACGGAGTTCATTGCATGTCTAAGCATACAGAGTTCATTCCTAGTCTAAGATCAGATTGGATCGAGGGTTGCAGTAACAGGATCGGCAGCACGCAGGGGGGATCGAGCCAATCCTCGGCTTACGCATTTTGCCTCTTCGATCGACTGAGTGCCTGCACCCTCGTTTCGTAGGTTGACTTAGGCATACAAAGTTCATCCCCAATCTAACCATATGGAGTTCATTCCCAGTCTAAGATCAGACCAGATCGAGGGTTGCGGTAGCAGGATCGACAGCATGCAGTGGGGATCGGGCTGATCCCTGGTTTGCGCATTTTACCTCTTGGGTCGGCTGAGCGCCCGCACGCCCGTTTCGTGGGTTGGCTTAGGCATAGGGAGTTCATTCCATGTCTAAGCCCCAGCCAGACCGAGGGTTGTGGCAGCAGGGCTGACAGCACGCAGAAGGGGACCGGGCCGATCCTCGGCTTACGCATTATGCCTCTCTGGCCGACTCAGTGCCCGAACGCTCATTTCGTGGGTTGACTAGGCATACGAAGTTCATTTCCAGTATAAGATCAGACCAGACCGAGGGTTGCGGCATCAGGATCGACAGCACGCAGGGAGGACCAGGTCACTCCATGACTTGCGCATTCTGCCTCTCCGACCAGCTGAGCGCCCGCATGCTTGTTTTGTGGGTTGGCTTAGGCATACGGAGTTCATTCCATGTCTAAGCATACAGAGTTCATTCCCAATCTAAGATCGGATCGAACCGAGGGTTGGGCAACAGGACCAGCAGCAGGATCGATAGCACGCAAGAGGGAATCGGGCTGACCCCCGGCTTGCACATTATGCCTCTCCAGTTGGCCTGTCCAGTCGGTTGAGCACCTGCATGCTCGTTTCATGGGTTGACTTAGGCATACGGAGTTCATCCCCAGTCTAAGCATACGGAGTTCATTCCCAGTCTAAGCAGTGCGCAGAGGGGGACCGAGCCGATCCCCGGCTTGTGCATTATGCCTTTCTGATCGGTTCAGCACCCGAACGCTCATTTCATGGGTTGACTTAGGAATACGGAGTTCATTCCCAATCTAAGATCAGACTGGACCGAGGGTTGCGGCAGCAGGATCGACAGCACGCAGGGTGGGACCGAGCCGATCCCCGACTTGCACATTATGCCTCTCCGGCTGACTCAGCGCCCGAACGCTCGTTTCGTGGGTTGATTTAGGCGTACGGAGTTCATTCCCAATCTAAGATCAGACCGGACCAAGGGTTGTGGCAGTAGGATTGATAGCATGTAGGGCGGACTGAGCCGATCCCCAGCTTGCTTATTCTACCTCTCTGACCGGCTGAGCACCCGCACGCTCGTTTCGTGTGTTGGCTTAGGCATACGGAGCTCATTCCATGTCTAAGCATACGGAGTTCATTCCCAGTCTAAGATCGGATTGGACCGAGGGTTGCGGCAGCAGGACCAACAGTAGGATCGGTAGCACGTAGGGGGACCGGGCTGATCCCCAGCTTGCACATTCTGCCTCTTCGACTGGCCTCTCCGGTCGGCTGAGTGCCCACCCGCTTGTTTCGTGGGTTGACATAGGCATACGGAGTTCATCCCCAGTCTAAGCATACGAAGTTCATTCCCAGTCTAAGATCGGACTGGACTGAGGGTTACGGCAGTAGGATCAGACCGGTCCCCAGCTTGCGCATTCTGCCTCTCTGATCGACTAAGTGCCCGCACGTTCGTTTCCTGGGTTGGCTTAGGCATACGGAGTTCATTCCATGTCTAAGGATACAGAGTTCATTCCCATTCTAAGAGTTTAAGCCACGGTGCATATGCTGGGCTCGGGCATGTGCTGGTGCCACATTGTTTTTGCCTGGGTCACTATCACCGGAGCATCGTCGGAGAGCCTAACCAACGACATTGGGGGTTCCGACGATTGGGGGGTCGGGGGGGTGTGCACACATGATGTTTGATGGGTGCTGGTACTTGGCCCTTATATTGGCCCCCTATCCCTCATCAAACCTCAAGAACTCACACCCCCTTAAAGAGCATTTGAGATTTTATAGGTTTGCTGCCAGTAGCCATTAACATGTCTGAAATGGGACATTTTTTTCAAACGGTAACAAAATCTTCTCTACATTGAGTTTTTAGCTGAATTTTTTTGTGCATGCCAAAAAAAATACACGGATGACCTCTGCAAAATTTGGGGACAAAACTCCTTCTAAAAAAATTTTAAAAATCCCAAACCGTAAAAAGTTTTGAAAATCATGAAAAATAGAAAACGAGTCGTCTTGCCACGAAACTTCACATGAAGGCTTAGGGGACCATTGTATGAATTTACAAAAAATGGCATTGGCAAGGCAAAAATATGAAGATGTGCTTGAACCCACCTACCACCCGTTCGATCCCCAGCTTGCGCATCCTGCCTCTCTGGTCGGCTGAGCTGGATCGAGGGTTGTGGCAGCAGGATCGGCAGCATACAGAGGGGAACCAGGCCAATCCCCAGCTTGCACAGTATGCCTCTTCGGCCAGCTCAGTGCTCGCACGTTCGTTTCATGGGTTGACTTAGGCATGCGGAGTTCATTCCCAGTCTAAGATCGGACTGGACTGAAGGTTGTGGCAGCAGGATCGACAGCACGCAGGGGGATTGGGCCGATCCCCGACTTGTACATTTTGCCTCTCTGGTTGGCCGAGCGCCCACATACCTATTTCGTGGGTTGACTTAGGCACAGGGAGTTCATTCCATGTCTAAGCCCCAGCCGGACCGAAGGTTGTGGCAGCGGGACCGACTGTACGTAGAGGAGGATCGAGCCATTCCTCGACTTACGCATTATGACACTCTGACTGGCTCAGTGCCTTTAAGCTCATTTTGTGGGTTGGCTTAGGCATATGGAGTTCATTCCCAGTGTAAGATCGGACTAGACCGAGGGTTGGGGTAGCAGGATCGACAGCATGCAGGGGGTGACCGGGTTGGTCCCGGCTTACGCATTCTTTCTCTCCGACCAGCTGAGCGCCCGCAAGCTCGTTTCGTGGGTTGGCTTAGGCATACGAAGTTCATTCTATGTCTAAGCATATGGAGTTCATTCCCAGCCTAAGATCAGACCGGACTGAGGGTTGCGGTAGTAGGACCAGTAGTAGGATCGACAGCATATAGGGAAGACCAAGCCGATCCCCGACTTATGCATTCTACCTCTTCAGCCGACTGAGCGCCCGCACATTCGTTTCGTGGGTTGACTTAGGCATACAGAGTTCATCCCCAATGTAAGCATACGGAGTTCATTCCTAGTCTAAGATCAGATCAGACCGAGGGTTACGGTAGCAGGATCGACAACACGTAGTCCCCCGCTTGCGCATTCTGCCTCTCTGGCCGGCTGAGCACCCGCACGCCCGTTTCGTGGCTTGGCTTAGGCATAGGGAGTTCATTCCATGTATAAGCCCCAGCCAGACCGAAGGTTGTGCCAACAGGATCGACAACACGCAAAGGGGGATCGGGCCAATCCCCGACTTGCACATTCTGCCTCTCCGGTCGGTTGAGCACCCGCACGCTCGTTTCATGGGTTGGCTTTGGCATATAGAGTTCATTCCATGTCTAAGCATACGGAGTTCATTCCCAGTGTAAGAGTTTGAGCCACGGTGCACATGCTGGGCTCGGGCATGTGCTGGTGCCGCATTTTTTTTGCTTGGGACACCATCGTCGGAGCATCGTCGGAGAGCCTAACCGACAGCATTGAGGGTTCCAATGATTGGGGGGCCGGGGGGTGTGCGCACAAGATGTGTGATGGGTGCTGGTACGTGGCCCTTATATTGGCCCCCTATCCCTCATCAAACCTCAAGAACTCACACCCCCTTAAAGAGCATTTGAGATTTTATAGGTTTGCTGCCAGTAGCCATTAAAGTGTCTGAAATGGGGACACTTTTTTCAAACGGTCACAAAATCTTCTCCACTTCGAGTTTTTAGCTGAATTGTTTTTTGCATGCCAACAAAAATACAAGGATCACCTCTACCAAATTTGGACACAAAACTCTTTCTAAAATAATTTTAAAAAATCTCGAACCGTAAAAAGTTTCAAAAATCGTGAAAAATAGAAAACGAGTCGTCTTGCCATGAAACTTCACATGAAGGCTTAAGGGACCATTGTCTTAATTTAAAAGGATAAAAATGGCATTGGCATGGCAGAAATATGAAGATGTGCCAGAACCCACCTACTACCCGTTCGATCCCTAGCTTGCACATCCTACCTCTCTGGTCGGCTGAGCGTCCGCACGCTCGTTTCATGGGTTGACTTAGGCATACGGAGTTCATCCCCAGTCTAAGCATATGGAGTTCATTCACAGTCTAAGATCAGACCGGACCGAGGGTTGCGACAGTAAGATCGAAGCACGTAAGGGGACCGGGCCGATCCCTGGCTTGTGCATTCTACCTCTCCGGCCAACCTAGCACCCGCATGCCCATTTCATGGGTTGGCTTAGGCATACAGAGTTCATTCCATGTCTAAGCCCCAACTGAATCGAGGGTTGTGGTAGCAGGCTGGCAGCATGCAGAGGGGGATCGGGCTGATCCCCGACTGGCGCGTTATGTCTCTCCGGCTGGCTCAGCGCCTGTACGCTCATTTTGTGGGTTGACTTTGGCATACGAAGTTCATTCCTAGTCTATGATCGGACCGGATCGAGGGTTGCGACAACAAGTTTGACAGCACGCAGGGGGGACCGGGTCGGTCCCTGGCTTGTGCATTCTACCTCTACAGTCGGTTGAGCGCCCACACGCTCTATTCGTGGGTTAGCTTAGGCATACAGAGTTCATTCCATGTCTAAGCATAAGGAGTTCATTCCCAGTCTAAGATCAGACCGGATTGAGGGTTATGACAGCAAGACCAGCAGCAGGATTGGCATCACGCAGGGGGGATCGAGCTGATCCCCAGCTTGTGGATTCTATCTCTCCGGCTGGTTGAGCACTCGTACACTCATTCGTGGGTTGGCTTAGGCATACGGAGTTCATTCCATGTCTAAGCATATGGAGTTCATTCCCAGTCTGATATCAGACCGGACTAAGGGTTGCGGTAACAAGACCAGCAGCAGGATTGGTAGCATGCAAAGGGGGACCGGGTCGATCCCTGACTTGTGCATTCTAACTCTTCGGCTGGCTGAGCGCCTGCACGTTCGTTTCGTGCGTTGGCTTAGGCATACGAAGTTCATTCCATGTCTAAGCCCCAGCCAGACCGGTAGCGGGATCGGTAGCATGCAGAGGGGGATCGGGCTAATTCTTGGCTTACGCATTATGTCTCTCTGACTGGCCTCTCCGATCGACTGAGTGCCCGCACTTTTGTTTTGTGGGTTGACTTAGGCATACAGAGTTCATCCCTAGTCTAAGCATACGGAGTTCATTCCCAGTCTAAGATTGAACCGGACGAAGGGTTGTGATAGCAGGATCGACAACGCGCAGGAGGGATTCTGCCTCTCTGGCTTACACATTCTGCCTCTCCGACTGGCTGAGCTCCCGTACGCTCATTTCGTAGGTTGGCTTAGGCGTAGGGAGTTCATTCCATGTCTAAGCCCCAGCCGGACCGAGGGTTGTGGTAGCAGGACCGACAGCATGCAGAGGGGGACCGAGTCGATCCTCGGCTTGTGCATTATGCCTCTCCGATCCGCTCAGCGTCGGAACGCTCATTTCGTGGGTTGACTTAGGCATACGAAGTTCATTCCCAGTCTAAGATTGGACCAGACTGATTGTTGCGGTAGCAAAACCAGCAGCAGGATCAGTAACATGTAGGGGGGACCGAGCTGATCCTCGACTTGCGCATTCTGTTTCTTCAATCGATCTCTTTGGTCGGTTGAGCGCCCCTACACTCGTTTCGTGGGTTGACTTACGCATACGGAGTTCATCCCCAGTCTAAGCATACAGAGTTCATTCCCAGTCTAAGATCAGACCGAACCGAGTGTTACTGCAGTAGGATCGACAACACACAAGGGGGATCGGGTCGATCCCTAGCTGGCGCATTCTACCTCTCTAGCCGGCTGAGCCCCCGCATGCTCGTTTTGTGGGTTAGCTTAGGCATACGGAGTTCATTCCATGTCTAAGCCCCAGTCGGATCGAGGGTTGTGGGAGCAGGACCGACAGCGAGATCAGCAGCACACAGAGGGGGACCGAGCTGATCCCTGACTTGCGCATTTTGCCTCTTCGATCGGCCTCTCCATCCGGCTGAGCACCCACACGCTCGTTCCGTGGGTTGACTTAGGCATATGGAGTTCATCCCCGGTCTAAGCATACAAAGTTCATTTCCAGTCTAAGATCAGATCAGACCGAAGGTTGCAGTAGTAGGATCGGCAGCACGTAGGGGGGACCGGGCTGATCCCCAACTTGCGCATTCTGTCTCTCTGGCCAGTTGACCGCCCACACATCCGTTTCATGGGTTGGCTTAGGCATAGGGAGTTCATTCCATATCTAAGCCCCAGTCGGACCGAAGGTTGTGGCAGCGGGACTGGCAGCACGTAGAGAGGGACCGGGCTGATCCCCAGCTTGTTCATTATGCCTCTTCGGTCGGCTCAACGCCTGAACGCTCATTTCGTGGATTGACTTAGGCATACGAAGTTCATTACCAATGTAAGATCAGATCGGACCGAGGGTTACGACAGCAGGATCGACAGCACATAAGGGGGATCGGGCTGATCCACGGCTTGCACATTCTGCCTCTCCGGTCTGTTGAGCGCCCGCACGCCCGTTTCATGGGCTGGCTTAGGCATAGGGAGTTCATTCCGTGTCTAAGTGCTAGTCGGACCGAGGGTTGTGGTAGCGAGACAGGCAGTATGCAAAGGGGGATCGGGTCGATCCCCGGCTTGTGCATTATGCCTCTTCGATCGACTCAACACCCATGTGCTCGTTTCGTGGGTTGACTTAGGCATACGGAGTTCATTCCCAGTCTAAGATCGGACCGAACCGAGGGTTGTGGTAGCAGGATCGACAGCACGCAGGGAGGACAGGGCTGATCCCCGACTTATGCATTCTGCTTCTTCGGCCGGCTGAGTGCCCGCATGCTCATTTTGTGGGTTGGCTTAGGCATACGGAGTTCATTCCATGCCTAAGCATACGAAGTTCATTCCCAGTCTAAGATCAGATCCGACCGAGGGTTGTGATAGTAGGACCAGTAACAGGATCGACAGTATGCAGGGGGGACCGAGCCAATTCTCGGCTTGTGCATTCTACCTCTTCAGCCGACTGAACGCCCGTACGCTCGTTTCATGGGTTGGCTTAGGCATACGGAGTTTATTCCATGTCTAAGCCCCAGCCGAACTGAAAGTTATGGCAGTAGGACCGATAACGGGATCGGCAGCACGTAGAAAGGGACTGGGCTGATCCTCCGCTTATGCATTATGCCTCTCCGACCGACCTCTCCGGTTGGTTGAGTGCCCATACGCTCATTTCGTGGGTTAACTTAGGCATACGGAGTTCATCCCCAGTCTAAGTATACGGAGTTCATTCCCAGTCTAAGATCAGACCAGATCGAGGGTTGTGACAGTAGGATCGGTAGCATGCAGGGGGGACCAAGCTGATCCCCGGCTTGCGCATTCTGCCTCTCCGACCGATTGAGCCCCTACATGCCCGTTTCGTGGGTTAGCTTAGGCATAGGGAGTTCATTCAATGTCTAAGCCCAAGTCAGACTGAGGGTTATGGTAGCGGGACCGATAGCACACAGAGGGGGACCAGGCCGATCCCCGACTTGCACATTATGCCTCTCCGACCGACTGAGCGCCATCACACTTGTTTCGTGGGTTGGCTTAGGCATACGGAGTTCATTCCCAGTCTAAGATTTTGAGCCACAGGGCACATGCTGGGCTCGGGCATATGCTGGTGCCGTATTTTTTTCACCCGGGGCACCATCGTCGGAGCATCATCGGAGAGCCTAACCGGTGGCATTGGGGGATCCGACGATTGGGGGGGTCGGGGGGTGTAGCACATGATGTGCGATGGGTGCTGATACTTGTGTCATGGACTCCGACCTTAGACTCAAAAACCATGTGGCCTGAGGCTTGGAATCTCCTCTTTTATGCCTAAGTCAGCCTAAAACACAAGCGTACGGGCACTAGAACAACGGGAAGGGCTAATTATGCAAGTTAAAGAGAAATAAGATAAGAAGGCATAATTCTAGAAATGCTCTTGTATTCACTGAAATGGAAGTGTTTGATGGTGTATAAATGAGGGAGGAGCATCCCTCTATTTATAGTTGAGGCTCCAGCTTACACTTAATGGCAATATCCCTAGAATAAAGGCTAAAATCATGCGATTATATAGATTACAATCAATCAGGATGCTAACTCTTGATTTTTAGGGTCAACCAAATCTGCCAGGATGCTGCTGCTGATCCTGCCTGCTTCCAGAAGCTTCCCTTGCGTGTCTAGCACCTTGGGCCCTTCTAGATGTGGTACGAGCAGCTTGTATGCCAGACCTTGGTCTCACGGGTTGGCCTACAAGTTGGGTGGGCGTTCTGAACTCGTTTGCTAGGCTTTACGTGCAGATACCCACCAGCACGCCTAGTCTGTGGGCCTCAACCTCTGGCTCGCCTGCTGGTGCGCCTGGTGTGCCTGGTACACTCGCCCAAGGTGTGACATTCTCCTCCACCTGATTGCACAACACCCTCATTACGTCTTCTGTATGGTACTGCCTGATCTGGTCCCTGAACTGCCATAAGTCATCTGTTAGTTCCCAGCTTGCCTCACTGTCTGGAAGTCCCTTCCAGCATACCAAGTACTCTTGTCTTGGCTGATAGTTCTTTCGTCTCACCTTTCGGTCAACTATGATGCTGTGGACCTCTTTCTCATATGAGGCCCTTGCTCCCAATGGTGCACGCTTTGACTCTGCCCATCCTGGATCTCCTTCATCCTCATGGAACGGCTTGACATGCTCACATGGAGCACCAGGTGTACCTTCAGCTTGGGTGGCATATCCAGCTTATAGGCAACCTTGCCTACCCTCTTGACTACTCGAAAAGATCCCTCATACCTCTGGACTAGGCCTTTGTGCAGCCTCCTATGGCGCACAATGGGATGCAGCTTCACCAACACCAACTGTCCAACCTAGAACTGCACGTCCCGCCTATTCTGGTCTGCCCACTTCTTCGACCTCTTTGCCGCCTTGTGTAGACAAACTCTGGCCAAGTCAATTTGCTCTTGCCATGCCTTGGCAAACTTGTATACTGCTGGATTCAGCCTTGTATAACCTGTAGCAATCGAACTGGGTGTTAGTGGTTGTTGCCCTATCACAGCCTCAAATGGGCTCTGGTTCGTTGCCTCGCTCTTTCGCAAGTTGTAGGAAAACTATGCAATATCTAGCAGCTTTGGCCAGTCCCTTTGTGTGGCACTCACATAGTGCCTGAGGTAGACTTCCAATAGTCCATTCACTTATTCTGTCTGCCCATCGGTCTGCGGATGCATGCTGGTGGAAAAGTTCAAGTCTGACCCCAACAGCTTGAAAAACTCAGTCCAGAACCTACTCGTGAAATGCCCGTCCTGATCACTAACAATGGTCCTCGGCATTCCCCAGTACTTAACCATGTTTTTTAGGAACAATCAAGCTACCTCCTTGGCTGGGCAGTCTTTGGTTGCTGGAATGAAGATTCCATACTTGGAAAACTTGTCCACCACTACCATGATGCATCCAAACCCTTCTGCTTTGGGTAGACCGACTATAAAGTCCAGAGAAACACTCACCCATGGTCACTATGGCACTAGCAATGGCTCCAAGAGACCGCCTGGTTTCTTGAGCTCCACCTTGTCCTGTTGGCACACAAGACAAGTCTTCACATAGGCCTCCACATCATCCCTCATGTGCAGCCAGTAGTACCGATCCTCGATCAACGCCAAGGTACGGCTCACTCCGGGGTGTCCAGCCTACCTTCAATCATGGCATTCTTGTAAAACTTCCTTGCAGAGCTTCTCGTGCTACGGCACAAATAGTCTACTGCCCCTAGTGTACAGCAAGCCATCCTGCAACCAAAACTGCCTAGTATTACCTTGCTGGGCGTACTCCATCAAAGCCTTAGCTGTAGGATCATACGCAAGTCCCTCCTTGATGCGCGGCACCAATGACCCCTCTGGTTGGCTAATGGCAGCAAGGTTAGCCTTCCTGCTCAGGGTGTCTGCCACTAGGTTCACCCGCCCCAGCTTGTACTCCATTTGGAAATCAAATTTTGTAAGAAAATCTTGCCATCTAGCATGCTTGAGGGACAGCTTCTTCTGCGTCTAGAAGTAGCTGGTCGCCACATTGTTTATCCTAACCATGAACCTCGACCCAAACAGGTAATGGCACTAAGTGCGCAAGCAGTGCACCACTGTAGTCATCTCCTTCTCTTGGACCATGTACTTGCGCTCAGTCTCGTTCAGCTTCCTGCTCTCGAACGTGACTGGATGTCTCTCCTGCATCAACATGCCCCCTATGGCAAAGTCTGATGCATCCGTATGCACCTCATAAAGCTTGGCATGGTTTGGCAAGGCCAAGACTAGCTCCTCGATCACAGCCCGCTTCAACCTGTTAAAGGCTTCCTGGCACCCTGCGCTCCACTCCCATGCTTTCCCTTTCTTGAGCAAGTCGGTCAATGGCATGGCTATTGTTGAGTGACCTTTGATGAAGCGCCTGTAGTAGTTGACCAGCCCAAGGAATGATCTCAACTTAGTGACCTTGGCTGGTGGTTGCCACTCCAGGATGGCGTGTATCTTGCCTTCATCCATGCGTATCCTGCCACCTCCCACTATGTGGCCAAGGAACGGGATCTCCTACTGGGCGAATGAGCACTTCTCCCTCTTGACAAATAGCTTGTGTGCTCGCAACACCTCGAACACCTGTCTCAAGTGGTCTACATGCTCTCCCAAAGTTTGGCTGTAGATCACAATGTCATCCAAATAAACCACAACAAATCGATCAAGGAATGATTGAAGTACCTTGTTCATAAGGGTACAAAATGTTGCTGGGGCATACGTGAGTCTGAAAGGCATCACCAAGAACTCATACGAACCATATCGAGTGACACATGCTGTCTTTGGCTCATCTCCCTCCGTGATCCTGACTTGATAGTAGCCTGACCTCAAATCCAGCTTGGTGAACCACCTTGCGCTCCCAAGTTGATCGAACAAGTCCGTAATGAGTGGGATGGGGTACTTGTTCTTGATGGTCACCTTGTTCAAAGCCCGGTAGTCTATGCACAGCCGTAATGACCCATCATGCTTGTGCTAAAATAGAACCGATGCACCATAGGGTGCCTTTGATGGCCTGATGAAGCCAGCATCAACTAACTCTTTGAGCTACTTCCTCAACTCCTCCAACTCTGGTGGAGACATTCAGTAAGGGGCTCTAGTTGGTGGCTTGGCCTCGAACACCAGCTCGATCTTGTGGTCCACCTCCCTCTTAAGTGGTAGCTTGCTAGGTAGCTTTGCGGGCATCACATCACTAAAGGTCTTTAGCACTTTTAGCACCTCCAAAGGTGACTCAGTCTCCTTTTCCCTCAGCTCATCATATTTCAGGGCTGCCAAAAAGGTGTCTTCTTGTCTGCTTACCGCTTTGGCAAATTGGATGGCTGACACCACCCGCGACCCAACTCCAGGCCCTCTCTTCAATGGCACTAGGTATTGGCACCGTGTATCCAAGATGCAAACACAATCGACAAAAGGCACAAGGAGGGCGTTAATCCGAACAAGGAAATCCAACCCAATCACAAACTCATAGTCGTCAAGGGGTATTACCTCAATGGTCTCCTTGCCTTTCCAGTCTCCAAGCTGCAACTCCACTCCTCGTGCTACTCCAATGGCTGGAACTTCATTGGAGTTCATCGTTTTGATGGTACCAGTCCCTTTTTGCACCTTTAGTCCGAGCTTCCAGGCTTTATCACCTGAAATAAAAAGATGTGAGGCACCTGTGTCCACCAGTGCGCTCACCTTTTGACCCGCAACCATCAGATTTACAAACATCAAGCCCTTTGGCTTACGGCTCCCCTTACTCTGGACAGCATTGAGCACCAATGACCCAAGCTTTGCTACCCCTGACTTTGGCTCATCGTCAGACTCCTTGTCTACAGCAGCCAGCTTGCCCTTCTACGGGCAATTACGCGCTATGTGGCTCCCTCCACATAGGTAGCATGTTAGTGGCTCTCGGTCCCCTCTTTGCTTTCCACTTACCTGCTAGTGGCTTCCTCTCACCATCCTTGGTTGAACGGTCTCGGTCTCCATCCTTGGACTCCCAGTCACGGTCCTTCCCTTGGACTGCTTCTTTCAGTCCCTATCGTCCCTGCCCTTACCCTTGGGCTTGGTAGACTCGAACTTGTTCAGAGGCTTGAACTCTATCAAGGCCTCGACAGTAGTCATGGCTTTAGCCAAGTCATGAACTCCTCTTTTTTGTAGCTCATGCTTCACCCACGGCTTCAGCCCATCCATGAAAGTAAATAAGGCATCCTTCTCACCTAGATTCGAGATCTGTAGCATCAGTTCAGAGAATTTTTGGACATACTCCCTTATGTCCCCTTGCTAGCTCAGCCTGCGCAACTTTGCCCGCTCCTCATCATCGGCATACTCCAGGTAAAATTGTTCTCTAAACTCTTTTTGGAACTCTGCCTAGGTTCCAATCTTGGCACTCCCATGCCTGACATCATCACACCTGTGCCTCTACCACAATAAGGCTACATCAGTGAGATACATAGCAGTGGTGCTTACCCTTATCACCTCGTCTTGCATGCTCATGGCCTGGAAGTACTGCTCCATACCCCAAAGGTAGTTATCTACTTCCTTGGCCGCCCTAGTCCCCTTGAACTCCTTAGGCTTGGGGACATCCAATCTGGACTTGGACACTCCAGCAAACATGCCATTCCCAATGGCAGTCTTGCAAGCAACGAGCTCACTAGTAAGCTCCTCCATCCGCTGGCGCATGGCCTCCATGCCATGGCGCAAGGTCAGCACTTCAGCCTCCAAGGTTTGATTCTTTTAGGTGAACACATCCAAGCCTTTGTTGAGAGCAGCTTGCAACTCACTTTGGATCTCCTCTCTCATGGAGTCTAGCGATGCAATGTGAGTCTCTACCCCCTCAAGCTTTTCCCCCATCTTGCCCATGGTCACCTCCACCTTGGCCAGCCTACCGTCCATGGTAGACCAGATATCTCTAGAACTAGCTTTCCTCCCTCTTCCACGCCCATGCTCTTGGGCCTGTGGTTGTTGGTTAGCAGCGTCACTTTGGGATGCCATCTCGAGAGCACGCAGGGGGGACCAGGCCGATCCCCGACTTTCACATTCTGCCTCTACAACTAGCTGAGCGTCCGCACGCTCTTTTTGTGGGTTGGCTTAGCCAAACGGAGTTCATTCCATGTCTAAGGATACGGAGTTCATTCCCAGTCTAAGATCGAACCGAACCGAGGGTTGCTGCAGTAGGATCAACAGCTCGCAGGGGGAGACCGAGCCGATCCCCGACTTGCGCATTCTGTCTCTCCGACCGGTTGAGCTCCCACAAGCTCGTTTCGTTCGTTGGCTTAGGCATACGAAGTTTATTCCATGTCTAAGCCCCAGTCAGACCGAGGGTTGTGGTAGCAAGACCGATAGCGGGATCGACAGCACGTAGAGGGGGACCAGGCTAATCCCTGGCTTGCGCATTATGCCTCTCCGGTCGACTGAGCGCCTGCACTCACTTTTCATGGGTTGACTTAGGCATACAGAGTTCATTCCCAGTCTAAGCATACGGAGTTCATTCCTAGTATAAGATCGGACTGGACTGAGAGTTACGACAGTAGGCTCGACATCACGTAGGGAGACCGGCCCGATCCCCGGCTTACGCATTCTGCCTCTTTGGCCGGCTAAGCGCCCGCACGCTCATTTCGTGGGTTGGCTTAGGCATAGGGAGTTCATTCCATGTCTAAGCCCCAGCCAGACCGAGGGTTGTGGAAGTGGGACTGGCAGCACATCGAGGGGGATCGGGTC
Organism: Durio zibethinus; assembly: GCF_002303985.1. The sequence goes on from NW_019167826.1 coordinate 12,793,425, forward strand.
GATCCCCGGCTTGCACATTATGCCTCTCCGGTCGGCTCAGTGCCCGAACACTCGTTTTGTGGGTCGACTTAGGCATACGGAGTTCATTCCCAGTCTAAGATCAGATCGGACTGAGTTGTGGTAGCAAGATCGATAGCACGTAGGGGGGATCGAGCCGATCCCCGACTTGCGCATTCAGCCTCTCTGACCGACTAAGCACCCTCACGCTCATTTCGTGGGTTGGCTTAGGCATACAGAGTTCATTCCATGTCTAAGCATATGGAGTTCATTCCCAGTCTAAGATCGGATCGGACTGAGGGATGCAGACTGAGGGATGCAGCAGCATTGGCAGCACGCAGGGGAGACCGGACTGATCCCTGGCTTGGGCATTCTGCCTCTCCGGTTGGCTGAGCACCCGCACGCTCGTTTCATGGGTTGGCTTAGGCATATGGAGTTCATTCCATGTCTAAGCATATGGAGTTCATTCCCAGTCTAAAATTTTGAGCCACGGTGCACATGCTGGGCTCGGGCATGTGCTGGTGCCGTATTTTTTTTGCCTAGGGCACCATCGTCGGAGTATCGTCGGAGAGCCTAACAGGTGGCATTGGAAATTCATCCCCAGTCTAAGCATACAGAGTTCATTCCCAATCTAAGATCAGATCGGACCGAGGGTTGCGATAGCAGGATCGGCAGCATGCAGGGGGGACTGAGCCGATCCCCGACTTGCGCATTCTTCCTCTCCAACCGGCTGAGCACCCGCACGCCCATTTCGTGGGTTGGCTTAGGCATAGGGAGTTCATTCATGTCTAATCAACAGTCAGACCGAGGGTTGTGGCAGTGGGACTGACAGCATGTAGAGGGGGACTCGGTCGATCCCCGGCTTGTGCATTATGGCTCTCTGGCCAGCTGAGCGCCTGCACGCTCGTTTCGTAGGTTAGCTTAGGCATACGGAGTTCATTCCATGTCTAAGCATACGGAGTTCATTTCCAGTCTAAGAGTTCGAGCCATGATGCACATGCTGGGCTCGGGCATGTGCTGGTGCCGCATTTTGTTCGCCCGGGGCAACATCGCCGGAATCGTCGGAGACCCTAACCGGCGGCATTGGGGGTTCCGACGATTCGGGGTCCGAGGGGTGTGCGCACATGATGTGCGATGGGTGCTGGTACTTGGCCTTATATTGGCCCCCTATCCCTCATCAAACCTCAAGAACTCACACCCCCTTAAAGAGCATTTGAGATTTTATAGGTTTGCTACTAGTAGCCATTAAAGTGTCTAAAATGGGGACACTTTTTTCAAACGGTCACAAAATCTTCTCCACTTCAATTTTTTAGCTGAATTTTTTGGTGCATGCCAAAAATAATACAAGGATCACCTCTACCAAATTTGGGGACAAAACTCTTTCTAAAAAAATTTTAAAAAATCCCAAACCATAAAAAGTTTCAAAAATCGTGAAAAATAGAAAATGGGTCGTCTTGCTACGAAACTTGACATGAAGGCTTAGGGGACCATTGTATGAATTTACAAGCCATAAAAATGGCATTGGCATGGCAGAAATATGAAGATGTGCTTGAACCCACCTACCACCCGTTCGATCCCTTGCTTGCACACCCTGCCTCTCTGGTCGGTTGAGCGTCCGCACGCTCATTTCGTGGGTTGACTTAGGCATACAGAGTTCATCCCCAGTCTAAGCATGCAGAGTTCTTTCCCAGTCTAAGATCGGACCAGACTGAGGGTTCCGGTAGCACGCAGGGGGGACCGGGCCGATCCCCGGTTTACGCATTCTGCCTCTTCGGCTGGTTGAGCGCCCGCACGCTCATTTCATGGGTTGTCTAAGGCATTGGGAGTTCATTCCATGTCTAAGCCCCAGTCGAACCGAGGGTTGTGGCAACGGGATCGAAAGGACGCAGCGGGGGATCGGGCCGATCCCCAGCTTGTGAATTTTGCCTGTCCGACCGGCTGAGGGCCTGCACGCTTGTTTCGTGGGTTGGCTTAGGCATATGGAGTTCATTCCATGTCTAAGCATATGGAGTTCATTCCCAGTCTAAGATCAGACTAGACCGAGGGTTGCAGCGGTAGGACCAGTAGCAGGATCAACCGCACGCAGGGGGGGACCTGGCCGATCCCTGGCTTGCGCATTTTGCCTCTCCGGTCGGCTGAGCACCTGCACGCTCGTTTCGTGCGTTGGCTTAGGCATACGGAGTTCATTCCATGTCTAAACCCCAGCTGGATCAAGGGTTGTGGTAGCAGGACCGGCAGTGTGATCGACAAGACATAGAGGAGGATCGGGCTGATCCCCAGCTTGCGCATTATGCCTCTCCAGCCGACTGAGCACCTGCACGCTCGTTTCGTGGGTTGGCTTAGGCGTACGGAGTTCATTCCATGTCTAAGCGTATGGAGTTCATTCCCAGTTTAAGAGTTTGAGCCACAGTGCACATGCTAGGCTTGAGAATGTGCTGGTACCGCATTTTTTTCACTCTGGGCACCATCGCCGGAGCATCACCGAAGAGCCTAACCGGTGGCATTGGGGGTTCCGACAATTGAGGGGGCCGGGAGTGTGTGCGCACATAATGTGCGATGGGTGCTGGTACTTGGCCCTTATATTGGCCCCCTATCCATCATCAAACCTCGAGAACTCACACCCCTTAAAGAGCATTTGAGATTTTATAGGTTTGCTACCAGTAGCCATTAAAGTGTCTAAAAATGGGGACACTTTTTTCAAACGGTCACAAAATCTTCTCCACTTCGAGTTTTTGGCTGAATTTTTTTGTGCGTGCCAAAAAAAATACAATGATCACCTCTACCAAATTTGGGGACAAAACACTTTCTAAAAAAGTTTTAAAAAATCCCGAACCTCAAAAAGTTTCAAAAATGGTGAAAAATAGAAAACGGGTCGTCTTGCCATGAAACTTCACATGAAAGCTTAGGGGACCATTGTATGAATTTACAAGCCATAAAAATGGCATTGGCATGGCAGAAATATGAAGATGTGTTTGAACCCACATACCACCCGTTCGATCCCCGACTTACGCATCCTGCCTCTCTGGTCGGCTGAGCGCTCGCACTCTCTTTTCGTGGGTTGACTTAGGTATACGGAGTTCATCCCCAGTCTAAGTGTACGGAGTTCATTCCCAGTCTAAGATCAGACCGAACCGAGGGTTGCGACAGTAGGATCGACAACACGCAGGGTGGACCGGGCAGGTCCCCGGCTTGCGCATTTTGCCTCTCCGGTCTGCTGAGCGCCCACACACTCATTTCGTGGGTTTGCTTAGGCATAGGGAGTTCATTCCAAGTCTAAGCCCCAGCCGGACCGAGACTTGTGGCAGCGGGATCGGCGGCACGTAGAGGGGGATCGGGTCGATCCCCAACTTATGCATTATGCCTCTTTGGCCGGCCTCTCCGACCGGCTGAGTGCCCGCACGCTCATTCCGTGGGTTGACTTAGGCATACGGAGTTCATCTCCAGTCTAAGGATACGAAGTCATTCCCAGTCTAAGATCGGACCAGACCGAGGGTTGCGGCAGTAGGATCGACAACATGCAGGGGGTCAGGCTGGTCCCTGACTTGCACATTCTACCTTTCCGACCGGCTGAGCACCCGCACGCCCGTTTTGTGGGTTGGCTTTGGCATAGGGAGTTCATTCCATGTCTAAGCCCTAACCGGATCGAGGGTTGTGGTAGTATGACAGGCAGCATGCAGAGGGGGACTGGGCCGATCCCCGGCTTACGCATTATGCCTCTCTGACCGGCTCAGCGCCCGCACGCTCGTTTCGTAGATTGACTTAGGCATACAGAGTTCATTCCCAGTCTAAGATCAGACTGCACTGAGGGTTGCGACAGCAAGGATCGACGGCACGCAGGGGGGACTGGGCTGATCCCTGGCATGCGCATTCTGCCTCTTCGGTCGACTGTGCGCCCGCACGCTCATTTCATGGGTTGGCTTAGGCATACGGAGTTCATTCGATGTCTAAGCATACGGAGTTCATTCCTAGTCTAAGATCGGATCAGATCGAGGGTTGCAGCAACAGGACCAGCAGCAGGATCGGCAGCACGTAGGGGGGGACCGAGTTGATCCCCGCCTTGCATATTCTGCCTCTCCAGCCAACTGAGTGCCCGCACGCTCGTTTCGTGGGTTGGCTTAGGCATACCGAGTTCATTCCATGTCTAAGCCCCAGCCAGATCGAGGGTTGTGGCAGCAGGACCGGCAGCATGTAGAGAGGGATCGGGCTGATCCCCGGCTTGCTCATTATGCCTCTCCGGCCAGCTGAGCACCCACATGCTCATTCTGTGGGTTGACTTAGGCATCTGCAGTTCATCCCTAGTCTAAGCATACGGAGTTCATTCCCAGTCTAAGATCGGATCAGATCGATGGTTGCGGCAGTAGGATCGACAGCATGCAGGAGGGACCAAGTTGATCCTCGGCTTATGCACTCTACCTTTCCGACCGGCTGAGCGCCCGTACACCCGTTTCATGGGTTGGATTAGGCATAGGGAGTTCATTCCATGTCTAAGCCCTAGCCAGACCGAGGGTTATGGTAACGGGATCGGTAGCATGCAAAGAGGGATCGGGTTGATGCTCGGCTTGTGCATTATTCCTCTCCGATCGGCTCAGCTCCCGTACGCTCATTTCATGGGTTGACTTAGGCATATGGAGTTCATTACCGGTCTAAGATCGAATCGGACAGAGGGTTGCGACAGCCGAATCGATAGCACGCAGTGGGGCACCGGGCCAATCCCTGGCTTACGCATTCTGCCTCCCTGGCCGGCTGAGTGCCCGCACGCTCGTTTCATGGGTTGGCTTATGCATACGGAGTTTATTCCCATGTCTAAGCATACGGAGTTCATTCCCAGTCAAAGATCGGACCGAACCGAGGGTTCCAACAGCAAGATCGATAGCACGCAGGGGGGACCGGGCTGATTCCCAGCTTGTGCATTCTGTGTCTCCGACAGGTTGAGCGCCCGCACGCCCGTTTCATGGGTTGGTTTAGGCATAGGGAGTTCATTCCATGTCTAAGCCCCAGCCGGACCGAGGGTTGTGGCAGCGGGACCGGCAGCACGCATAGGGGGACTAGGCCGATCCCCGGCTTGCGTATTATGCCTCTTCGGTCAGTTCAGCGCCCGTACGCTCGTTTCATGGGTTGAGTTATGCATACGGAGTTCATTCCCAGTCTAAGATTAGATCGGACAGAGGGTTGCAGCAGCAGGATTGACAGCACGCAGGGGGGATCGGGCCAATCCTCGATTTGCGCATTCTGCCTCTTCAGCCAAACTAAGCGCCAGCACGCTCGTTTCGTGGGTTGGCTTAAGTATATGGAGTTCATTCCATGTCTAAGCATACGGAGTTAATTCTCAGTCTAAGATTTTGAGCCACGATGCACATGCTGGGCTTGGGAATTTGCTGGTGTCACATTTTTTTCACCCGGGGCACCATCGTCGGAGCGTCGTCGGAGCATCGTCGGAGAGCCTAACCGACGGCATTGGGGGTTCCGACGATTGGGGGGCTGAGGGGTGTGCGCACATGATGTGCAATGGGCGCTGGTACTTGGCCCTTATATTGGCCCCCAATCCCTCATCAAACCTCGAGAACTCACACCCCCTTAAAGAGCATTTGAGATTTCATAGGTTTGCTACCAGTAGCCATTAAAGTGTCTGAAATGGGGACACTTTTTTCACACGGTCACAAAATCTTCTCCACTTTATGTTTTTGGCTGAATTTTTTTATGCATGCCAACAAAAATACAGGGATCACCTCTACCAAATTTGGGACAAAACTCTTTCTAAAAAAATTTTTAAAAATCCTGAACTATAAAAAGTTTCAAACATCGAGAAAACTAGAAAACAGGTCGTCTTGCCACAAAACTTCACATGAAGGCTTAGCGAACCATTGTATGAATTTACAAGCCATAAAAATGACATTGGCACCGCAGAAATATGAAGATGTGCTTGAACCCACCTACCACCCGTTCGATCCCCGAATTACACATCCTGCCTCTTTGGTTAGTTGAGCGCCCGCACGCTCGTTTGTGGGTTGACTTAGGCATACGGAGTTCATCCCCAGTCTAAGCATATGGAGTTCATTCCCAGTCTAAGATCGGACCAGACCGAGGGTTGCGGTAGTAGGATCGGTAGCACGTAACAGGATCGGGCCGATCCCTGGCTTGTGCATTCTGCCTCTCCGATCGGCTGAGCGCCCACACACCCATTTTGTGGGTTAGCTTAGGCATAGGGAGTTCATTCCATGTCTAAGCCCCAGTCGGACAGAGGGTTGTGGCAACGGGACCGACAGCACGTAGAGGGGGACCAAGTCAATCCCTGCTTGTGTATTATGCCTTTCCGACCGGCTCAGCACCCGCACGTTCATTTCGTGGGTTGACTTAGGCTTACGAAAGTCATTCCCAGTCTAAGATCAGATCGGATCAAGGGTTGTGGCAGTAGGATCAACAGGACGCAGGGGTGGACCGTGCCGATCCCAGGCTTGCCCATTCTGCCTCTTCGACCGGTTGAGCGCCGTACGCTCGTTTCGTGGGTTGGCTTAGGCATACGGAGTTCATTCCATGTCTAAGCATACGGAGTTCATTCCCAGTCTAAGATCAGATCACATCGAAGGTTGCGACAGCAGGACCAGCAACAGGATCGACATCACGCAGGGGGCCCGTACGCTCGTTTTGTGGGTTGGCTTAGGCATACGAATTTCATTCCATGTCTAAGCCCCAGCGGATCGATGGTTGTGGTAGCAGGACCAGCAGCTGGATTGGTAGCACGCAGAGGGGGACCAGGCTGATCCCTGGCTTACGCATTATGCCTCTCCGATCGACCTCTCTGACCAACTGAGCACCCACACCCTCGTTTTGTGGGTTGACTTAGGCATACGGAGTTCATCCCAGTCTAAGCATACAGAGTTCATTCCCAGTCTAAGATTAGACCAGATCGAGGGTTACGGCAGCAAGATCAACAGCACGCAGGGGGGATCGAGCCAATCCCCGGTCGATCCCCGGCTTGTGCATTCTACCTCTCCGATCGACTGAGTGCCCGTACGCCCGTTTCGTGTGTTGGCCTAGGCATAGGGAGTTCATTCCATGTCTAAGCCCCAGCCGGATCGAGGGTTACGGTAGCAGGACCGGCAGTACGCAGAGGGGGACCGGCCCGATCCCTGGCCTGCGTATTATGTCTCTCCGGCCAGCTCAGCACCCGCATGCTTGTTTCATGGGTTGACTTAGGCATACGGAGTTCATTCCCAGTCTAAGATCAGACCAGATTGAGGGTTGCGGCAGTAGGATCGACAGCACGCAGGGGGGACTGGGCCGATCCTTGACTTGCGCATTCTACCTCTCCGGTCGGCTGAGTGCTCGCACGCTCGTTTCGTGGGTTGGCTTAGGCATACGGAGTTCATTCCATGTCTAAGAATACGGAGTTCATTCCTAGTCTAAGATCGGACCGGATCGAGGGTTGCGAAAGCAGGACCAGTAGCAGGATCGACAGCACGCAGGGGGGACCGAGTTGATCCTCGGCTTGCGCATTCTGTCTCTCCATTCGGTTGAGCGCCCGCACGCTCGTTTCATGGGTTGGCTTAGGCATACGGAGTTCATTCCATGTCTAAGTCCCAATCGGATCAAGGGTTATGGCAGCAGGACCGGCAGTGGGATCGGTAGCACGCAGAGGGGGACTGGGCTGATCCCCGGCTTGCGCATTATGCCTCTCTGGCCGGCCTCTCCGGCTGACTGAGCATCCGCACGCTCATTTCGTGGGTTAACTTAGGCATATGGAGTTCATCCCCAGTCTAAGCATACGGAGTTCATTCCCAGTCTAAGATCAGACCGGATCGAAGGTTGTGATAGCAGGATCGGTAGCACACAGAGGGGACCAGGCCGATCCCCGGCTTGCGCATTCTGCCTCTTCGGTCGGCTGAGCGCCCGCACACCTATTTAATGGGTTGGCTTAGCCATAGGGAGTTCTTTCTATGTCTAAACCCCAGCCGGACCGAGGGTTGTGGCAGCGGGACCGGTAGCATGCAGAGGGGGACTGGGTCGATCCTCGGCTTACGCATTATGCCTCTTCGATCGGCTCAGTGCCTACGCGCTCATTTCGTGGGTTGACTTAGGCATACGGAGTTTATTCCCAGTCTAAGATCAGATCGGATCAAGGGTTGCGGTAGTAGGATCGACAGCACGCAGGTGGGACCGGATCGATCCCCAGCTTGCGCATTCTACCTCTCCAACCGGCTGAGTGCCCGCACGCTCGTTTCGTGGGTTGGCTTAGGCATAGGGAGTTCATTCCATGTCTAAGCATACGGAGTTCATTCCCATCTAAGATCAGACCGGATCAAGGGTTGCAGTAGCCGGACCAGTAGCAGGATCGGTAGCATGAAGGGGGGGAACGAGCCGATCCCCGACGTGCGTATTCTACCTCTCCAATCGACTGAGCGCTTGCACACTCGTTTCATGGGTTGGCTTAGGCATACGGAGTTCATTCCATGTCTAAGCCCTAGTCGGACCGATGGTTGTGGTAGTAGGACCGACAGCGAAATTGGCAGCATGCAGAGAGGGACCGGGTTGATCCCCGGCTTACGCGTTATGCCTCTTCGACTGGCTGAGTGCTCGCACACTCGTTTCGTGCGTTGACTTAGGCATACGGAGTTCATCCCCAATCTAAGCATACGGAGTTCATTCCTAGTGTAAGACCGGATCAGACTGAGGGTTACGGTAGCAGGATCGGCAACATGCAGGGGGGATAGGGCCGATCCCTGACCTACGTATTCTGCCTCTCCGATCGGTTGAGCGCCCGCACGTCCGTTTCATGGGTTGGCTTAGGCATAGGGAGTTCATTCCATGTCTAAGCCCCAGCTGGACCGAGGGTTGTGGCAGCGGGATCGACAGCATGCAGAGGGGGACCGGGTCGATCCCCGACTTGCACATTATGCCTCTTCGGTCGACTCAGTGCCTGCACGCTCGTTCCGTGGGTTGACTTAGGCATACGGAGTTCATTCCCAATCTAAGATCAGATCAGATCGCGGGTTGCAGCAGTAGGATCGACAGCATGCCGGGGGGGATCGGGCCGATCCCTGGCTTGCGCATTCTGCCTCTCTGGCTGGCTGAGCGCCCGCATGCTCGTTTCCTGGTTGGCTTAGGCATACGGAGTTCATTCCATGTCTAAGCATACGGAGTTCATTCCTAGTCTAAGATTGGACCGGATCAAGGGTTACGGTAGCAGGACCAGTAGCAGGATTGGCAGCACGAAGGGGGGATCGGGCTGATCCCCGGTTTGTGCATTCTGCCTCTCCGACCGGCTGAGGGCCCGTACACTCGTTTCGTGGGTTGGCTTAGGCATACGGAGTTCATTACATGTCTAAGCATACGGAGTTCATTCCCAGTCTAAGATTTTGAGCCACGGTGCACATGCTGGGCTTGGGCATGTGCTGGTGTCACATTTATTTTGCCCGGGGCACCATCGTCGGAGCATCGTCAGAGATTGGGGACACTTTTTTCAAACGGTCACAAAATCTTCTCCACTTCGAGTTTTTAGCTGAATTGTTTTGTGCATGCCAAAAAAAATAAAAAGATCACCTCTACCAAATTTGGGGACAAAACTCTTTCTAAAAAAATTTTAAAAAATCCCGAACCGTAAAAAGTTTCAAAAATCATGAAAAATAAAAAATGGGTTATCTTGCCGTGAAACTTCACATGAAGGCTTAGGGGACCATTGTTTGAATTTACAAGCCATAAAAATGGCATTGGCATGGCGGAAATATGAAGATGTTCTTGAACCCACCTACCACCCATTCGAACCTCGACTTGCGCATCCTGCCTCTCTGGTCGACTGAGCGATCGAACACTCATTTCGTGGGTTGACTTAGGCATACGGAGTTCATTCCCAGTCTAACATCAGACCGGATCGAGGGTTGTGATAGCAGGACCAGCAGCAGGATCGATAGCACGCAAGGGGGAACCGAGCCGATCCCCGACTTGCGTATTGTTCCTCTCAGGCCGACTGAGTGCTCGCATGCTTGTTTCATGGGTTGGCTTAGGCATACGGAGTTCATTCCATGTCTAAGCCCTAGTCGGACCGATGGTTGTGGTAGTAGGACCGACAGCGAAATTGGCAGCATGCAGAGAGGGACCGGGTTGATCCCCGGCTTACGCGTTATGCCTCTTCGACTGGCTGAGTGCTCGCACACTCGTTTCGTGCGTTGACTTAGGCATACGGAGTTCATCCCCAATCTAAGCATACGGAGTTCATTCCTAGTGTAAGACCGGATCAGACTGAGGGTTACGGTAGTAGGATCGGCAACACGTAGGGGGGACAGGGCCGATCCCCGACCTGCGCATTCTACCTCTCCGATCGGTTGAATGCCAGCACTCCCGTTTCATGGGTTGGCTTAGGCATAGGGAGTTCATTCCATGTATAAGCCCCAGCTGGACCGAGGGTTGTGGCAGTGGGATCGACAGCATGCAGAGGGGGACCGAGTCAATCCCCGGCTTGCGCATTATGCCTCTTCGACCGACTCAGCGCCTGCACGCTCGTTTCATGGGTTGACTTAGGCATACGGAGTTCATTCTCAGTCTAAGATCGGACCGAACCGATGGTTACGGTAGTAGGATCGATAGCATGTAGGGGGGACCTGGTCGATCCCCAGCTTGTGCATTCTGCCTCTCCGACTGGGAGAGTGCCCGCACGCTCGTTTCGTGGGTTGGCTTAGGCATACGGAGTTCATTCCATGTCTAAGCCCCAGTCGGACCGAGGGTTGTGGCTGCAGGACCGGCAGCAGGACCGACAGCACACAGAGGGGGATAAGGCTGATCCCTGACTTATACATTATGCCTCTCTGATCGGCTGAGCGCTTGGACACTCATTTTGTGGTTTGATTTAGGCATACGGAGTTCATCCCCAGTCTAAGCATAAGGATTCATTTCCAGTCTAAGATCAGATTGGATCGAGGGTTTTGGCAGTAGGATCGGTAACACGCAAAGGGGATCAGGCCGATCCTCGACTTTCACATTCTGCCTCTCCTGCCAACTGAGCGCCCGCACACCCGTTTCATGGGTTGGCTTAGGCATAGGGAGTTCATTCCATGTCTAAGCCCTAGCCAGATCGAGGGTTGTTGCAATGGAATTGGTAGCACGCAGAGGGGGACCGAGTCGATCCCCGGCTTGCGCATTATGCCTCTCCAGTCTGCTCAGCGCCTGCACGCTCGTTTCATGGGTTGACTTAGGCATACGGAGTTCATTCTCAGTCTAAGATCGGACCGAACCGATGGTTGCGGTAGTAGGATCGATAGCATGTAGGGGGGACCTGGTCGATCCCCAGCTTGTGCATTCTGCCTCTCCGACTGGGAGAGTGCCCGCACGCTCGTTTCGTGGGTTGGCTTAGGCATACAGAGTTCATTCCATGTCTAAGCATACAGAGTTCATTCCCAGTATATGATAGGACTGGACTGAAGGTTGCGGTAGTAGGACTAGTAGCAGGATCGACAGCATGCAGGGAGGGATCGGGTCGATCCTCGGCTTACGCATTCTACCTTTCCGACCGACTGAGCATCCGCACGCTCGTTTCGTGGGTTGACTTAGGCATACGGAGTTCATTCCATGTCTAGGCATACGGAGTTCATTCCATGACTTAGCTGAATTTTTTTATGCTTGCCAAAAAAAATACAAGGATCACCTCTACCAAATTTGGGGGCAAAACTCTTTCCAAAAAAATTTTAAAAAATCCCAAACTGTAAAAGGTTTCAAAAATTATGAAAAATAGAAAACGGGTCGTCTTGCCATGAAACTTCACATGTAGGCTTAGGGGACTATTGTATGAATTTACAAGCCATAAAAATGGCAATGGCACGGTAAAAATATGAAGATGTGCTTGAACCCACCTACTACCCGTTCGATCCCCGGCTTGCGCATCCTGCCTCTCTGGTCGGCTGAGCACCCGCATGCTCGTTTCGTGAGTTGACTTAGGCATACGGAGTTCATCTCCAGTCTAAGCATACAGAGTTCATTCCCAGTCTAAGATCGAACCAGACTGAGGGTTACGGTAGCAGGATCGACAGCATGCAGGAGGGATCGGGCTGATCCCCGGCTTACGAATTCTACCTCTTCGATCGGCTGAGCGTCGACATGCCCGTTTCGTTGGTTGGCTTAGGCATAGGGAGTTTATTCCATGTCTAAGCCCCAGCCAGACCGAAGGTTGTGGCAATGGGACCGACAGCACACAGAGGGGGACCGGGTCGATCCTCGGCTTGTGCATTATGCCTCTCCGTTCTGCTCAGCTCCCACACGCTCGTTTTGTGGGTTGACTTAGGCATACAGAGTTCATTCCCAGTCTAAGATCGAACCGGACCGAGGGTTGTGGTAGCAGGATCGACAGCACGCAGGGGGGACCCGATCGGTCATCGGCTTACGCATTCTAGCTCTTTGACCGACTGAGCGCCCACACGCTCGTTTCGTGGGTTGGCTTAGGAATACGGAGTTCATTCCATGTCTAAGCATATGGAGTTCATTCCCAGTCTAAGATCGGACCGGACCAAGGGTTGCAGCAGCAGGGACCAGCAGCAGGATCGACAGCATGTAGGGGGGACTGGGTCGATCCCTGGCATGCGTATTCTGCCTTTTCGGCCGACTGAACACCCTTACGCCCATTTCGTGGGTTGGCTTAGGCATAGGCAGTTCACTCCATGCCTAAACCCTAGCCAGACTGAGGGTTGTGGCAGCGGGATCGACAACACATAGAGAGGGATCGGGCTGATCCCCGGCTTGTGCATTATGCCTCTTCGATCGGCTCAGCACTCGCACGCTCGTTGCGTGTGTTGACTTATGCATACGGAGTTCATTCCCAATCTAAGATCGGATCGTACCAAGGGTTGCGACAGTAGGATCCGTAGCACGCAAGAGGGATCGGGCCGATGCCCGACTTGCACATTCTACCTCTCCGATCGACTGAGCGCCCACACGCCCGTTTCGTGGGTTGGCTTAGGCATAGGGAGTTCATTTCATGTCTAAGCCCCAGCCGGACCAAGGGTTGTGGCAGCGGGACCGGCAGCACGCCCGTTTCATGGGTTGGCTTAGGCATACAGAGTTCATTCCATGTCTAAGCATATGGAGTTCGTTCCCAGTCTAAGATTGGACCGGATCGAAGGTTGCGGCAGTAAGACTACCAACAAGATCAACAGCACGTAGGGGGACCAAGCTGATCCCCAGCTTGCGCTTCTGCCTCTCTGATCGATTGAGCACCCGCATGCTCATTTTGTTGGTTGGCTTAAGCTTACGGAGTTCATTCCATGTCTAAGCCCCAGTCGGACCGAGGGTTTTGGCAGTAGGACCAGTAGCGGGATCGGTAGCACGCAGAGGGGGACCGGGTTGATCCCCGGCTTACGCATTCTGACTCTCCAACGGCCTCTCCGGTCGGTTAAGCACCGTACGCTCATTTCATTGGTTGACTTAGGCATACGGAGTTCACCCCCAGTCTAAGCATACAGAGTTCATTCCTAGTCTAAGATCAAACCGAACGAGGGTTGCGACAGCAGGATCGACAGTACGTAGGGGGGACCGGGCCGATCCCCGGCTTGTGCATTCTGCCTCTTTGGCCGACTGAGCGTCGGCATGCCCGTTTCGTTGGTTGGCTTAGGCATAGGGAGTTTATTCCATGTCTAAGCCCCAACCAAACCGAGGGTTACGATAGCGGGATCAGCAGCATGCAGAGGCGGACCGGGCCAATCCCTGACTTGCGCATTATGCCTCTCCGACCGGTTCAACGCCCACACGCTCGTTTCATGGGTTGACTTAGGCATACGACGTTCATTCCCAGTCTAAGATCAGATCGGACCGAAGGTTGTGGCAGTAGGATCGACAGCACGTAGGGGGGACCGAGTCGATCTCCGGCTTGCGCATTTTGCCTTTCCGACCGGTTGAGCACCCGTAAACTCGTTTCATGGGTTAGCTTAGGCATACGGAGTTCATTCTATGTCTAAGCATACGGAGTTCTTTCCCAGTCTAAGATCAAACCGAACTAAGGGTTGCGGTAGCAGGATCAACAGCACGTAGGGGGGACCGAGTCGATCCCCTGCTTGCGCATTCTGCCTCTCCGGCTAACTGAGTGCTCGCACGCTCGTTTCGTGGGTTGGCTTAGGCATACAGAGTTCATTCCAAGTCTGAGCCCCAGTCGGACCGAGGGTTGTGGCAGTAGGACCGGTAGCAGGATCGACAGCACGCAGAGAGGGACCGGGTTGATCCCTGGTTTGCGCATTATGCCTCTCCGGTCGGCTGAGTGCCTGCACGATCGTTTCATGGGTTGACTTAGGCATACGGAGTTCATCCCCAGTCTAAGCATACAGAGTTCATTCCCAGTCTAACATCAGACCGAACCGAGGGTTGCGACAGCAGGATTGGCAGCACGCAGGGGGGATCGGGCCGATCCTCAGCTTACGCATTCTGCCTCTACGACCGGCTGAGCGCCCCCATGCCCATTTCATGGGTTGACTTAGGCATAAGGAGTTCATTCCATGTCTAAGCCCCAGCCGGACTGAGGGTTGTGGCAGCGGGACTCACAGCACGCAGAGGGGGATCGGGCCGATCCCCGACTTATGCATTCTGCCTCTCCGATCGGTTGAGTGCCCGCACGCTCATTTTGTGGGTTGGCTTAGGCATAAGGAGTTCATTCCATGTCTAAGCATACGGAGTTCATTCCCAGTCTAAGATTGGACCGGACCGAGGGTTGCGACAGCAGGACCAGCAGTAGGATCAACAGCAGGATCGATAGCATACAGGGGGATCGGGCCGATCCCTGGCTTACGTATTCTGCCTCTCCAGCCGGCTGAGCACCGGCACGCTCATTTCATTGGTTGGCTTAGGCATACGGAGTTCATTCCATGTCTAAGCGCCAGCCGGACCGAGGGTTGTGGCATCGAAACTGGCAGCATGCAGAGGGGGATCGGGTCGATCCCCGTCTTGCGCATTATTCCTCTTCGGCCGACTCTGCACCCGCACGCTCATTTCATGGGTTGACTTAGGCATAGGGAGTTCATTCCCAGTCTAAGATCGGATCGAACTGAGGGTTGCGGCAGTAGGATCGATAGCACGCAGGGGGGATCGGGTTGATCCTCGACTTGCGCATTCTGCCTCTCCAGCTGGCTGAGTGCTCGCACGCTCCTTTTGTGGGTTGGCTTAGGCATACGGAGTTCATTCCATGTCTAAGCATATGTAGTTCATTCCCAGTCTAAGATCGGACCGGACCGAGGGTTGCAGCAGCAGGACCAGTAGCAAGATCGGTAGCACGTAAGTGGGATCGGGTCGATCCTCGACTTGCGCATTCTACCTCTTCGATCGATTGAGCGCCCGCATGCTCATTTCATGGGTTAGCTTAAGCATACCGAGTTCATTCCATGTCTAAGCCCCAGCTGGACCGAGGGTTTTGGCAGCAGGACCAGCAGCGGGATCGGCAGCATGCAAAGGGGGATCGGGCTGATCCCTGGCTTGTGCATTATGCCTCTCCAATCGGCCTCTCCGGCCGGCTGAGCACCCGCACGCTCGTTTCATGGGTTGACTTAGGCATATGGAGTTCACCCCCAGTCTAAGCATACAAAGTTTATTCCCAGTCTAAGATCAGATCTGACCGAGGGTTGCAACAGGAAGATCGGCAGCACGCAAGGGGGACTGGGCTGATCCCCAGCTTGCGCATTCTGCCTCTCCAGTCGACTGAGCGCCCGCAAGCCTGTTTCATTGGTTGGCATAGGCATAGGGAGTTCATTCCATGTCTAAGCCCAGCCGAACTGAGGGTCGTGGTAGTAGGACCGACAGCACGCAGAGGGGGATCGGGTCGATCCCCAGCTTTCGCATTATGCCTCTTCAGTCGGCTTAGCACCTGCACGCTCGTTTCATGGGTTGACTTATGCATACAGAGTTCATTCCCAATCTAAGATTAGATTGGATCAAGGGTTGTGGCAGCAGGATTGATAGCACGTAGGGGGGACCGGGTCGATCACCAACTTATGCATTCTGCCTCTTCGGCCGGCTAGTGCTCGCACGCTCGTTTCGTGGGTTGGCTTAGGCATACGGAGTTCATTCCACGTCTAAGCATACGGAGCTCATTTCCAGTTTAAGATTTGGAGCCACAGTGCACATTCTGGGCTCAGGCATGTGCTGGTGCCGCATTTTTTTCGCCCGTGGCACCATCGTCGGAGCATCGTCGGAGAGCCTAACCGACGGCATTGGGGGTTCCGACGATTGCGGGTACCAGGGTGTGTGCGCACATGATGTGTGATGGGTGCTGGTACTTGGCCCTTATATTGGCCCCCTATCCCTCATCAAACCTGGAGAACTCACACCCCCTTAAAGAGCATTTGAGATTTTATAGGTTTGCTGCCAGTAGCCATTAAAGTGTCTAAAATGGGGACACTTTTTTCAAATGATCACAAAATCTTCTCCACTTCAAGTTTTTAGCTGAATTTTTTTATGTATGCCAAAAAAAATACAAGGATCACCTCTACCAAATTTGAGGACAGAAATCTTTCTAAAAAAATTTTAAAAAATCCCAAACAGCAAAAAGTTTTGAAAATCATGAAAAATAGAAAACGGGTCATCTTGCCACGAAACTTCACATGAAGGCTTAGGGGACCATTGTATGAATTTACAAGCCATAAAAATGGCATTGGCATGGCAGAAATATGAAGATGTGCTTGAACCCACCTACCATCCGTTCGATCCCCGGCTTGTGCATCCTGCCTCTCTGGTCGGCTGAGCGCCCGGACGCTCGTTTCAAGGGTTGACTTAGGCATACAGAGTTCATCCCCAGTCTAAGCATATGGAGTTCATTCCCAGTCTAAGATCGGACTGGACCGAGGGTTGTGGCAGTAGGATCGGTAGCGCACAGGGGGGATCGGACCGATCCCCAGCTTACGCATTCTTCCTCTCCTGCCGGTTGAGCTCCCGTATGCCCGTTTCATGGGTTGCTTAGGCATAGGGAGTTCATTCCATGTCTAAGCCCCAGTCAGACCGAGGGTTATGGTAGTGGGACCGGCAGCACGCAGAAGGGGACTGGGCCGATCCTCGGCTTTCGCATTATGCCTCTCCAGCCAGCTTAGCGTCCGTACGCTCATTTCGTGGGTTGACTTAGGCATACGGAGTTCATTCCCAGTCTAAGATCGGATCAGACCGAGGGTTGCGATAGCAGGATCGATAGCACGTAAGGGGGATCGGGTCGATCACCGGCTTACCCATTCTGCCTCTTCGGCCGGTTGAGCGCCTGCACGCTCGTTTCATGGGTTGGCTTAGGCATACGGAGTTCATTCCATGTCTAAGCATATGGAGTTCATTCCCAGTCTAAGATCGGACCGAACCGAGGGTTGCGGTAGTAGGACCAGCAGCAGGATCGACAGCACGTCGGGGGGACCGAGCCTATCCCCGACTTACGCATTCTGCCTCTCCGGCCGGTTGAGCGCCCGCACGCTCGTTTCGTGGGTTGGTTTAGGCATACGGAGTTCATTCCATGTCTAAGCCCCAGTCGAATCGAGGGTTGTGGCAGCAGGACCGATAGCGGGATCGACAGCACGCAGAGGGGAATCGAGCTGATCCTCGGCTTACGTATTATGCCTCTTCGGTAGGCCTCTCCGGCTGGCTGAGCGCCCATACGCTCGTTTCGTGGGTTGACTTAGGCAGATGGAGTTCATCCCCAGTCTAAGAATATGGAGTTCATTCCCAGTCTAAGATCAGACTAGAACGAGGGTTGCGACAGTAGGGTCGGTAGCACGCAGGGGGGACCGAGCTGATCCCCGGCTTGCACATTCTGCCTCTCCAGTCGGCTGAGTGCCCGCACGCCCATTTTGTGGGTTGGCTTAGGCATAGGGAGTTCATTCAATGTCTAAGCCCCAGTCGGACTGAGGGTTGTGGCAGCAGGACCAGCAGCATGCAGAGAGGGATTGGGCCGATCCCCACCCTGCACATTATGCCTCTTCGACCGGCTCAGCACCCGCACGCTCGTTTCATTGGTTAACTTATGCATACGGAGTTTATTCCCAGTCTAAGATCAGACCAAACTGAGGGTTGCGGCAGCAGGATCGACAGCACGCAGGAGGGACCAGGCTGATCCCTGACTTGCGCATTCTGACTCTCCGGGTGGCTGAGCTCCCGCACACTCATTTCGTGGGTTGGCTTAGGCATACGGAGTTCATTCCATTTGTAAGCATACGAAGTTCATTCCAATCTAAGATTTTGAGCCACGGTGCACATGCTGGGCTTGGGCATGTGTTGGTGTCGTATTTTTTTGCCGGGGCACCATCGTCGGAGCATCACCGGAGCATCGTCAGAGAGCCTGACCGACGGCATTAGGGGTTCCAACGATTGGAGGGGCCGGGGGGTGTACGCGCATGATGTGAGATGGGTGCTGGTACTTGTGTCACGAGCTCTGACCTTAGACTCAGAAACTGTGTGGCCTTGGGCTTGGAATCTCCTCCTTTATGCCTAAGTCAGCCTAAAACACAAGCGTATGGGCACAGGAACAACGGGAAGGGCTGATTACGTAAGTTAAAGAGAAACTGGATAAGAAGGCAAAATTCTGGAAATGCTCTTGTATTCACTGAAACAGAAGTGTTTGATGGTGTACAAATGAGGGAAGAGCAACCCTCTATTTATAGTTAATGCTCCAGCTTACACTTAATGGCAATATCCCTAGAATAGAGGCTAAAATCATGGGATTATACATATTACTATCAATCAGGATGCTAACTTCTGATTTTTAGGGTCAACCAAATCTGCCAGGATGCTGCTGCTGATCCTGCCTGCTTCCAGAAGCTTCCCTTGCGTGTCTAGCACCTGGGGCCCTTCTGGATGTGGTGCGGGTAGCTTGTATGCCAGGCCTTGGTCTCACTGGCTGGCCTGCAAGTTGGGTGGGTGTTCTGAACTCATTTGCTAGGCTTACGCGCAGATACCTGCCAGCATGCCTGGTCTGCGAGCCTTAACCTCTGGCTCGCCTGCTGGTGTGCCTGATGTGCCTGGCGCACCTGCCCAGGGTGTGACATTCTCCCCCACCTGATTGCACAATGCCCTCGTTACGTCTTCTACATGGTACTGCCTGATCTGGTCCCCGAACTGCCATAAGTCATCTGTTGGTTCCCAGCTCAGCTCACTGTCTGGAAGTCTCTTTCAGTGCATAAAATCTTGGTGTACCCTTAGCTTGGGTGGCATATCCAGCTTGTACGCAACCTTGCCTACCTTCTTGACTACTCGGAAAGGTCCCTCATACCTCTGGACTAGGCCTTTGTGCAGCCCCCTGTGGCACACAATGGGATGCAGCTTCACCAACACCAAGTCTCCAACCTGGAATTGCACGGCCCGCCTATTCTGGTCTGCCCACTTCTTCGACCTCTTGGCCGCCTTATGTAAACAAACTCTGGCCAAGTCAGTTTGCTCCTACCATGCCTTGGCAAACTTGTATGCTACTAGATTCGACCCTGTATAACTTGCAGCAATCGAACCGGGTGTTAGTGGTTGTTACCCTGTCACAACCTAAAATGGGCTCTGGTTCGTTGCCTCGCTCCTTTGCAAGTTGTAGGAAAACTGCACAATATTTAGCAGCTTTGGCCAGTCCCTTTGTGTGGCACTCACATAGTGCCTGAGGTAATCCTCCAATAGTCCATTCACTTATTCTGTCTACCCATCGATCTGCGGATGCATGCTGGTGGAAAAGTTCAAGTCTATACACTCCCCGTCCCGATCACTAATAATGGTCCTCGACACTCCCCAGTACTTAACCATGTTCTTCAGGAACAATTGAGCTGCCTCTTCGTTGGGCACTCTTTGGTTACTGGAATGAAGATTCCATACTTGGAAAACCTATCCACCACTACCATGATGCTTCCAAACCCTTCTGTTTTAGGTAGACTGACTATAAAGTCCAGAGAAACACTCTTCCATGGTCACTATGGCACTGGCAATGGCTCCAAGAGACCGCCTGGTTTCTTGAGCTCCACCTTGTCTTGTTGGCACACAAGACAAGTCTTCACATAGGCCTCCACATTGTCCCTCATGTACGGCCAGTAGTACCGATCCTCGATCAGCACTAAGGTACGGCTCACTCCGGGGTGTCCAACCCACCTTGAATCATGGCATTCTTGCAAAACTTCTTTACGGAGCTTCCCGTGCTGCGGCATAAACAGTCTACTACCCCTGGTGTACAGCAAGCCATCCTACAACCAAAATTGCCTACTCTTACCTTGCTGGGTGTACTCCATCAAAGCCTTGGCTGTAAGATCATACGTAAGTCCCTCCTTGATGCACGGCACCAGTGACCCCTTTGGTTGGCTAATGGCAGCAAGGTTAGCCTTCCTGCTCAGGGCGTCTGCCACTAGGTTCGCCCGTCCCGACTTGTACTCTATCTGGAAATCAAATTCCGCAAGAAAATTTTACCATCTCGCCTGCTTGGGGGATAGCTTCTTTTACGTCTGGAAGTAGCTGGTTGCCACATTGTCTGTCCTAACCATGAACCTCGACCCCAACAGGTAATGGTGCCAAGTGCACAAGCAGTGCACCACTACAGTCATCTCCTTCTCTTCGATCGTGTACTTGCACTCAGTCTCGTTCAGCTTCCTACTCTCAAACGCAACTGGACGTCCCTCCTGCATCAACACGTCCCCTATGGCAAAGTCTGATGCATCCGTATGCACCTCATACGGGTTGGCATGGTCTGGCAAGGCCAAGACTGGCTCCTCGGTCATAGCCCACTTCAACCTGTCAAAGGCTTCCTGGCACCCTGCGCTCCACTCCCATGCTTTCCCTTTTTTGAGCAAGTCAGTCAATGGCGTGGCTATTGTTGAGTGACCTTTGATGAAGCACCTATAGTAGTTGACCAGCCCAAGGAACGATCTCAACTCAGTGACCTTGGCTGGCGGTTGCCACTCTAGGATGGCGTGTATCTTGCCTTCATCCATGCGTATCCTGCCACCTCCGACTATGTGGCCAAGGAACGGGATCTCCTGTTGGGCGAATGAGCACTTTTCCCTCTTGACAAACAGCTTGTGCACCCACAACACCTCAAACACCTATCTCAAGTGGTCTACATGCTCTCCTAAAGTCTGGCTGTAGATCACAATGTCATCCAAATAAACCACAACAAACCGATCAAGGAATGACTAAAGTACCTTGTTCCTAAGGGTGAAAAATATTGCTATGGCGTTCGTGAGTCCGAAAGGCATCACCAAGAACTCATACGAACCATAACGAGTGACACATGCTGTCTTTGGCTCATCCCCTCTGCGATCCTGACTTGATAGTAGCCTGACCTCAAATCCAGCTTGGTGAACCACCTTGCGCTCCCAAGTTGATCGAACAAGTTCGCAATGAGTGGGATGGGGTAGTCTATGCACAATCGCAACGACCCATCATGCTTGCGCTGAAATAGAACCGGTGCACCATAGGGTGCCTTCGATGGCCTGAAGAAGCCAACATCAACTAACTCTTTGAGCTGCTTCCTCAACTCCTCCAACTCTGGTGGAGACATTCGATAAAGGGCTCTAGCTAGTGGCTTGGCCTCGGACACCAGCTCGATCTTATGGTCCACCTCCCTCTTAGGTGGTAGCTTGCTAGGTAGCTTTACGGGCATCACATCACTAAAGGTCTTCAGCACCTTTAGCACCTCCAAGGGTGACTCGGTCTCCTTCTCCCTTGGCTTATCATATTTCAAGGCTGCCAAGAAGGTGTCTTCTTGTCTGCTTACCGCCTTGGCAAATTGGATGGCTGACACCACCCGCGACCCAACTCTAGACCCTCTCTTCAATGGCACTAGGCATTGGCACCGTGCATCCAAGATGCAAACACAATTGGCAAAAGGCACAAGGAGAGCGTTAATCCGAACAAGGAAATCCAACCCAATCACAAACTCATAGTCGTCAAGGGGTATTACCTCAATGGTCTCCTTGCCTTTCCAGTCTCCAAGTTGCAACTCCACTCCCCGTGCTACTCCAATGGCTGGAACTTCCTTGGAGTTCACCGTTTTGATGGTACCAGTCCCTTTCTGCACCTTTAGTTTGAGCTTTCAGGCTCCATCACTTGAAATAAAAAGATGTGAGGCACCTGTGTCCACTAGTGCGCTCACCTTCTGACCCGCAACCATCAGATCTGCAAACATCAAGCCCTTTGGCTTGTGACTCCCCTTACTCTGGACAGCATTGAGCACCAACGACCCAAGCTTTGCTGCCCCTGACTCTGGCTCCTCGTCAAACTCCTTGTCTACAGCAGCCAGCTTACCCTTCTGCGGGCAATTGCGCGCTATGTGGCTCCCTCCACATAGGTAGCATGCTAGTGGCTCTCGGTCCCCCTTTGCTTTCCACTTGCCTGCTGGTGGCTTCCTCTCGCCATTCTTGGTTGAACGGTCTTGGTCTCCATCTTTGGACTCCCGATCACGGTCTTTCCCCTTGGACTGCTTCTTTTGGTCTCTATCATCCTTGCCCTTACCATTGGGCTTGGTAGACTCGAACTTGTTCAGAGGCTTAAACTCTATCAAGGCCTCGGCAGTAGTCATGGCTTTAGCCAAGTCATGAACTCCTCTCCTTTGTAGCTCATGCTTCACCCCATCCATGAAAGCAATAAAGCATCCTTCTCTCCTAGATCCGAGATCTGTAGCATCAGTTCAGAGAATTTCTAGACATACTCCCTTATGTCCCCTTGCTGGCTCAGTCTGCGCAACTTTGCCTGCGCCTCATCATCGGCATACTCCGGGTAAAATTATTCTCTGAACTACTTTTGGAACTCTGCCCAGGTTCCAATCTTGATGCTCCCATGCCTGACATCATCACACCTGCGCCTCCACCACAATAAGGCTACATCAGTGAGATACAATAACTTACACCCCCTTAAAGAGCATTTGAGATTTTATAGGTTTGCTACAGTAGCCATTAAAGTGTTTGAAATGGGGACACTTTTTTCAAATGATCACAAAATCTTCTCCACTTCGAGTTTTTAGCTGAATGTTTTTGTGCATGCCAACAAAAATACAAGGATCACCTCTACCAAATTTGGGGACAAAACTCTTTCTAAAAAAATTTTGGAAAATCTTGAACCGTAAAAAGTTTCAAAAATCATGAAAAATAGAAAATGGGTCGTCTTGCCACGAAACTTAACATGAAGGCTTAGGGGACCATTATATGAATTTAAAAGCCATAAAAATGGCATTGGCACGGTAGAAACATGAAGATGTCCTTGAACCCACCTACCACCCGATCGATCCCTGGCTTGCAATCCTGCCTCTCTGGTCGGTTGAGCGTCCACACGCTCGTTTCATGGGTTGACTTAGGCATACGGAGTTCATCCCCAGTCTAAGCATACGGAGTCCATTCCCAATCTAAGATCAGATCAGACTGAGGGTTGCGGCAGCAGGATCGACAGCCACCAGGAGGGATCGGGCCGATCCTCGGCTTGCGCATTCTGCCTCTCCAACCGACTGAGTGCCCGCACGCCCATTTCATGGGTTGGCTTAGGCATAGGGAGTTCATTCCATGCCTAAGCCCCAGCCGGACCGAGGGTTATGGCAGCAGGACTGACAGCATGCAGAGGGGGATTGGGCTAATCCCTGACTTGCGTGTTATGCCTCTCCGATCGGCTCAGCGCCCGCAAACTCATTTCGTGGGTTGACTTAGGCATACGAAGTTTATTTCCAGTCTAAGATTAGACCAGATCGAGGGTTGTGGTAGCAGAACCAGTAGCAGGATCAACAGCATGTAGGAGGGAACCGGGCTGATCCCCGGCTTGTGCATTCTGCCTCTCCGACCGGCTGAGCGCCTGCACGCTTGTTTCATGGGTTGGCTTAGGCATACAGAGTTCATTCCACGTCTCAGCCCTAGCCAGACCGAGGGTTGTGGCAGCAAGACCGGCTGCGGGATTGACAGCACATGGATGGGGATTGAGCTGATCCTCGACTTACGCATTATGCCTCTCTGGTCAGCCTCTTCGACTAGCTGAGCGCCCGCATGCTCGTTTCATGGGTTGACTTAGGCATACAGAGTTCATCCCTAGTTTAAGCATATGGAGTTCATTCCCAGTCTAAGATCCGACCGGATCGAGGGTTGCGGCAGTAGGATCGACAGCACGTAAGGGGGACCGAGCAGATCCTCGGCTTGCGCATTCTACCTCTCCGGTCGACTGAGCGCCCGCACGCCCATTTCGTGGGTTGGCTTAGGCATAGGGAGTTCATTCCATGTCTAAGCCCCAGCAGGACTGAGGGTTGTGACAGCGGGATCGACAGCACGTAGAGGGGGATCGGGCTGATCCCCGGTGTGTGCATTTTGCCTCTTTGGCTGGCTCAGTGCCCGCACGCTCGTTTCATGGGTTGACTTATGCATACGGAGTTCATTCCCAGTCCAAGATCCAACCGGACCGAGGGTTGTGGCAGCAGGATTGACAGCACGTAGGGGGGACCAAGCCGATCCTCGGCTTGCACATTCTGCCTCTCCGACCGGCTGAGCACCCGCACGCTCGTTTCATGGGTTCGCTTAGGCATACGGAGTTCATTCCACGTCTAAACATACAGAGTTCATTCCCAGTCTAAGATTTTGAGCCACGATGCAATGCTGGGCTCGGGCATGTGCTGGTGCCACATTTTTTTCACCCGGTGCACCATCGTCGGAGCATCATCGAAAATCCTAACCGACGGTAATGGGGGTTTCGGTGATTAGGGGGCCAGCGGGTGTGTTCAAATGATGTGCGATGGGTGCTGGTACTTGGCCCTTATATTTGCCCCCTATCCCTCATCAAACCTCGAGAACTCACTCCCCCTTAAAGAGCATTTGAGATTTTATAGGTTTGCTGCCAGTAGCCATTAAAGTGTCTGAAATGGGGACACTTTTTTTCAAATGGTCACAAAATCTTCTCCACTTCAAGTTTTTAGCTGAATGTTTTTATGCTTGCCAACAAAAATACAAGGATCACCTCTACCAAATTTGGGGACAAAACTCTTTCTAAAAAAATTTAAAAAAATCTCAAACCATAAAAAGTTTCAAAAATCATGAAAAATAGAAAACGGGTCGTCTTGCCACGAAACTTCACATGAAGGCTTAGGAGGCCATTGTGTGAATTTACAAGCCATAAAAATGGCATTGGCATGACAGAAATATGAAGATGTGCTTGAACCCACCTACCTCCCGTTCGATCCTCGGCATGCGCATCTTGCCTCTCTGGTCGACTGAGCACCTGCACGCTTGTTTAATGGGTTGACTTAGGCATACAAAGTTTATCCCTAGTCTAAGCATATGGAGTTCATTCCCAGTCTAAGATCGGATCGGATCAGATCGGATCGAACCGAGGGTTGTGGCAGCAAGATAGACAGCACGCTGGGGGGATCGGGCCGATCCCTGGCTTGTGCATGTCTAAGCCCCAGTCGGATCGAGGGTTGTGGTAGTGGGACCGGTAGCACGTAGAGGGGGATCAGTCGATCCCTGGCTTGCGCATTATGGCTCTCCGACCGGTTGAGTGCCCACACGTCCGTTTCGTGGGTTGGCTTAGGCATAGGGAGTTCATTCCATGTCTAAGCCCCAGTCAGACCAAGGGTTGTGGCAGCAGGACCGGCAGCATGCAGAGGGGGATCAGGCCAATCCCTGGCCTACGTATTACGCCTCTTCGGTCGGCTCAATGCCCGTATGCTCATTTCGTGGGTTGACTTACGCATACAAAGTTCATGCATCCTAAGATCGGATCGGAATGAGGGTTGTGGCAGCAGGATCGACAGCATGTAACGGGGACCAGGTTGATCCCTGGCTTACGCATTCTGCCTCTCCGACCGGCTGAGCACCCGCACGCTCGTTTCGTGGGTTGGCTTAGGCATACGGAGTTCATTCCATGTCTAAGCATATGGAGTTCATTCCCAGTCTAAGATTTTAAGCCACGGTGCACATGCTGGGCTCGGGCATGTGCTCATGCCGCATTTTTTTCACCCGGGGCACCATCACCGAAGCATCGCCGAAGCATCGTCGGAGAGCCTAACCGGTGCCATTGGGGGTTCCGACGATTGGGGGGGCCGGGGGGTGTGCGCACATGATGTGCGATGGGTGCTGGTACTTGGCCCTTATATTGGCCCCCTATCCCTCATCAAACCTCAAGAACTCACACCCCCTTAAAGAGCATTTGAGATTTTATAAGTTTGCTGCCAGTAGCCATTAAAGTATTTGAAATGGGGACACTTTTTTCAAACGGTCACAAAATCTTCTCCACCTTGAGTTTTTAGGTGAATTTTGTGCATGCCAACAAAAATATAAGGATCACCTCTACCAAATTTAGGGACAAAAATCTTTCTAAAAAAATTTTGAAAAATCTCAAACCGTAAAAAGTTTCGAAAATCGTGAAAAATAAAAAACGGGTCGTCTTGCCACGAAACTTCACATGAAGGTGTAGGGGACCATTGTATGAATTTACAAGCCTTAAAAATGGAATTGGCATGGCAAAAATATGAAGATGTGCTTGAACCCACCTACCGCCCGTTCGATCCCCGGCTTGCGTATCCTGCCTCTCTGGTCGGCTGAGCATCCGTACGCTCATTTCGTGGTTTGACTTAGGCATATGGAGTTCATCCCCAGTCTAAGCATACGGAGTTCATTCCCAGTCTAAGATCGGACCGGACCGAGGGTTGCGGCAGTAGGACCTACAGCACGCAGGGGGGACCGGGCCGATCCCCGGCTTGCGCATTCTGCCTCTCCGATCGACTGAGCGCCCGCACGCCCATATCATGGGTTGGCTTAGGCATAGAGAGTTCATTCCATGTCTAAGCCGCAGTCGTATCGAGGGTTGTGGCAGCAGGACCGACAGCACGTAGAGGGGGATCGGGTCGATCCTCAGCTTACGCAATATGCCCCTCCTGCCAGCTCAACGCCCACATGTTCGTTTCGTGGGTTGACTTAGGCATACAGAGTTTATTCCCAGTCTAAGATCAGACCAGACCGAGGGTTGCGGCAGTAGGATTGACAGCATGTAGGGGGGACCAGGCCGGTCCCCAGCTTGCGTATTCTACCTCTCCGGCCAGCTGAGCGCCCGTAAGCCCGTTCCTGGGTTGGCTTAGGCATAGGGAGTTCATTCCATGTCTAAGCCCCAACCGGATCGAGGGTTGTGGCAGCGGGACCGACAGCACGTAGAGGGGGATCGGGCCGATCCTTGGCTTGCAGATTATGCCTCTTCGATCGGCTTAGCACCCGCACGCTCGTTTCGTGGGTTGACTTAGGCATACGAAGTTCATTCCCAGTCTAAGATCGAATTGGACTGAGGGTTACGGTAGTAGGATCGACAGCACGCAGGGGGGATTGAGCCGGTCCCCAGCTTGTACATTCTGCCTTTTCGGCCTGCTGAGTGCCCGTACGCTCGTTTCATGGGTTGGCTTAGGCATATGGAGTTCATTCCATGTCTGAGCATATGGAGTTCATTCCCAGTCTAAGATCAGACCAGACCGAGGGTTACAACAACAGTACCAGAAGTAGGATCGACAGCACGTAGGGGGGATCGGGCCAATCCCCGACTTGCGCTTTCAGCCTCTCCGGTTGGTTGAGTACTCGCATGCTCATTTCGTGTGTTGGTTTAGGCATACAGAGTTCATTGCATGTCTAAACCCCAGCCGGATCGAGGGTTGTGGCAGCAGGGCCGAAAGCGGGATCGACAACACACAGAGGGGGATCGAGCTGATCCCCGGCTTGTGCATTATGTCTCTCCAGCCGGTTGAGCGCCCGCACGCTCGTTTCGTGCGTTGACTTAGGCATACGGAGTTCATCCCTAGTCTAAGCATATGGAGTTCATTCCCAATCTAAGATCGGATCGGACCGAGGGTTGTGACAGCAGGATAGGTAGCATGCAAGGGGGACCGAACGGATCCCCGGCTTGCGCTTTCTGCCACTCTGATCAGCTGAGCACCCGCATGCCTGTTTCATGGGTTGGCTTAGGCATAGGGAGTTCATTTCATCTCTAAGCCCCAGTCGGACCGAAAGTTGTGGTAGCAGGACCGACAGCACGTAGAGGGGGATCGGGTCGATCCCCGACTTGCGTATTCTACCTCTCCGA
The DNA here is from genome assembly GCF_002303985.1 of Durio zibethinus. The sequence continues at coordinate 12,821,397 of NW_019167826.1, forward strand.
CCTGTTGAGCGCCCGCATGCTCGTTTCATGGGTTGACTTAGGCATACGAAGTTCATTCCCAGTCTAAGATCAGATCGGACTGAGGGTTGCGACAGCAGGATCGACAGCACGCAGGGGGACCTGGTCGGTCCCAGCTTGTGCATTCTACCTCTCCAGCGGGCTGAGCGCCCATACGCTCGTTTCATGGGTTGGCTTAGGCATACGGAGTTTATTCCATGTCCAAGCATATAGAGTTCATTCCCAGTCTAAGATCGGATCGGACCGAGGGTTACGGTAGCAGGATCGACAGCATGTAGAGGGGACCAGGTCGATCCATGGCTTGGGCATTCTGCCTCTCCGACCGACTGAGCGCTCGCACGCTCGTTTCATGGGTTGGCTTAGGCATACGGAGTTCATTCCATGTCTAAACCCCAGTCGGATCGAGGGTTGTGGCAGCATGACCGATAATGGGATCGGCAGCACACAGAGGGGGATCGGGCTTATCCTCGGCTTGTGTATTATGTCTCTCCGACCAGCATCTCCGGTCGATTGAGTGCATGTATGCTCGTTTCATGGGTTGACTTAGGCATACAGAGTTCATCCCTGACTTGTGCATTCTGTCTCTCTAGCCGACTGAGTGCCCGCATGCTCATTTCGTGGGTTGACTTAGGCATATGGAATTCATCCCCAGTCTAAGCATACGGAGTTCATTTCCAGTCTAAGATCGAACCGAACCGAGGGTTGCGACAGCAGGATCAGTAGCACGCAGGGGAGACCGGGCCGATCCCCAACTTGCGCATTCTGCCTCTCCGGTCGGTTGAGCGCCCGCACGCCCATTTTATGGGTTGGCTTTGGCATAGGGAGTTCGTTCCATGTCTAAGCCTCAGCCGGACTGAAAGTTGTTGCAGCGGGACCAACAGCATGCAGATGGGGACTGGGCCGATCCCTGGCTTGCGCATTCTGCCTTTTCGACCGGCTGAGCGCCCGCACGCTCATTTCGTGGGTTGGCTTAGGCATACGGAGTTCATTCCATGTCTAAGCATACGGAGTTCATTCGCAATCTAAGAGTTTGAGCCACGGTACACATGCTGGGCTTGGGCATGTGCTGGTGCCGCCTTTTTTTCGCCTGGAGCACTATCAAACGAGCATCGTCGGGGAGCCTAACTGGTGGTATGGGGCTTCCGACGATTGGGGGGCCGAGGGGGTGTGCGCACATGATGTGCGATGGGTGCTGGTACTTGGCCGTCATATTGGCCCCCTATCCCTCATCAAACCTCGAGAACTCACACCCCCTTAAAGAGCATTTGAGATTTTATAGGTTTGCTGCCAATAGCGATTAAAGTGTCTAAAATGTGGACACTTTTTTCAAACGATCACAAAATCTTCTCCACTTTGAGTTTTTAGCTGACTTTTTTTGTGCATGCCAACAAAAATACAAGGATCAGCTCTACCAAATTTGGGGACAAATTTCTTTCTAAAAAAATTTTAAAAAATCCCGAACCATAAAAAGTTTCAAAAATCATGAAAAGTAGAAAACGGGTCGTCTTGCCATGAAACATCACATGAAGGTGTAGGGGACCATTGTATGAATTTACAGGCCATAAAAATGGCTTTGGTAGGGCAGAAATATGAAGATGTGTTTGAACCCACCTACCACCCGTTCGATCCCCGGCTTGTGCATCCTACCTCTCTGGTCGGCTGAGCGTCCGCACGCTCGTTTCGTGGGTTGACTTAGGCATACGGAGTTCATCCCAGTCTAAGCATACAGAGTTTATTCCCAGTCTAAGATCGAATTGGATCGAGGGTTGCGGTAGCAGGATCGATAGCACACAAGGGGGACCGGGCCGATCCCCGACTTGCACATTTTGCCTCTCCGACCGGCTGAGCACCCGCACGCCCGTTTCGTGGGATGGCTTAGGCATAGGGAGTTCATTCCATGTCTAAGCCCCAGTTGGACCGAGGGTTATGCTAGAGGGGGACCGGGTCGATCCCCGACTTACGCATTATGCCTCTCCGACTGGCTCAACGCTCGCACGCTCGTTTCGTGGGCTGACTTAAGCATACGAAGTTCATTCCCAGTCTAAGATCGGATCAGATAGAGGGTTGCGACAACAGAATCGACAGCACGCAGGGGGGATCGGGTCGATCCTCGACTTGCATATTCTGCCTCTCCGGCTAGCGGAGTGCCCGTACGCTCGTTTTGTGGGTTGGCTTAGCCATACGAAGTTCATTCCATGTCTAAGCATACGAAGTTCATTCCCAGTCTAAGATCGAATAGGATCGAGGGTTACGGAAGTAGGACCAGCAGCAAGATCGGTAGCATGTAGGGGGGACCGGGCCGATCCCCAACTTACGCATTCTACCTCTCCGGTCGGCTGAGCGCCCGCACACTTGTTTCGTGGTTTGGCTTAGGCATACGAAGTTCATTCCATGTCTAAGCCCTAGTCGGACCGAGGGTTGTGGCAGCAGGATTGACAGGAGGCAGAGGGGGACCAGGTTGATCCCCGATTTACGCATTATGCCTCTTCGACTGGCCTCTCCGACCAGTTGAGTGCCCGCACACTCGTTTTGTGGGTTGACTTAGGCATACGGAGTTCATCCCCAGTTTAAGCATATAGAGTTCATTCCCAGTCTAAGATCAAACTGGACCGAGGGTTACGATAGCAGGATCGGTAGCACGCAGGGGGGACCGAGCCGATCCTCGACTTGTGCATTCTGCCTCTCCGACCGGTTTAGCACCCGCACGCCCGTTTCGTGGGATGGCTTAGGCATAGGGAGTTCATTCCATGTCTAAGCCCCAGTCGGACCGAGGGTTATGGCAAAGGGGGATCGGGTCGATCCCCGACTTACACATTATGACTCATTTACCGGCTCAACACTCGCACGCTCGTTTCGTGGGTTGACTTAGGCATACGGAGTTCATTCCCAGTCTAAGATCGGATCAGACCGAGGGTTGCGACAGCAGGATCGACAGCACGCAGGGGGGATCGGGTCGATCCCCGACTTGCGCATTCTGCCTCTCCGGCTGGCTGAGCGTCGCTCGCTCGTTTCGTGGGTTGGCTTAGCCATACAAAGTTCATTCCATGTCTAAGCATACGAAGTTCATTCCCAGTCTAAGATCGGATAGGACCGAGAGTTACGATAGTAGGACCAGCAGCAAGATCGGTAGCATGCAGGGGGGATTGGGCCGATCCCTAGCTTGCGCATTCTACCTCTCCGATCGGCTGAGCACCTGCACGTTTGTTTCATGGTTTAGCTTAGGCATACAGAGTTCATTCCATGTCTAAGCCCTAGCCGGACCTAGGGTTGTGGCAGCAGGATCGACAGGAGGTAGAGGGGGACCAGGTTGATCCCCGGTTTACGCATTATGCCTCTCCGACTGGCCTTTCCGACCGGCTAAGTGCCCACACGCTCATTTTGTGGGTTGACTTAGGCATACGAAGTTCATCCCCAGTCTAAGCATACAAAGGTCATTCCCAGTCTAAGATCGAATCGGACCGAGGGTTGCGGTAGTAGGATCGATAACACGTAGGGGGACCGAGTCGATCCCCGGCTTGCGTATTCTACCTCTTCAGTCAGCTAAGCGCCCGCACGCCCGTTTCATGGGTTGGCTTAGGCATAGGGAGTTCATTCCATGTCTAAGCCCCAGCCAGACCGAGGGTTGTGGCAGTGGGACCAGTAGCATGCAGAGGCAGACTGGGCCGATCTCCAGCTTGCACATTATGTCTCTTCGATCGGGTCAGCGCCCGCACTCTCATTTCGTGGGTTGACTTATGCATACGAAGTTCATTCCCAGTCTAAGATCGGACCGAACCGAGGGTTGAGGCAGCAGGATCGATAGCTCGCAGGGGGAACCGGGTCGATCTTTGGTTTCCACATTCTACCTCTTTGATCGGCTGAGTGCCCGGACGTTCGTTTTGTGGGTTAGCTTGGGCATACGGAGTTCATTCCATGTTTAAGCATACGAAGTTCATTCCCAGTCTAAGATTTTGAGCCACGGTGCACATGCTGGGCTCGGGCATGTGCTGGTGCTGCATTTTTTTCACCCGTGGCACCATCGTCGAAGCATCACCGAAGCATCGTCGGAAAGCCTAACCAGTGGCATTAGGGGTTTCGACGATTGGGGGGTCGGGGGGTGTGCGCACATGATGTGCAATGGGTGCTGGTACTTGTGTCACGGGTTCCGACCTTAGACTCAGAAACCGTACGGCCTTAGGCTTGGAATCTCCTCTTTTATGCCTAAGCCAGCCTAAAACACAAGCGTACGGGCACAACAACAACGGGAAAGACTGATTATGCAAGTTAAAGAGAAACAAGATAAGAAGGTAGAATTCTAGAAATGTTCTTGTATTCAGTGAAATAGAAGTGTTTGATGGTGTACAAATGAGGGAGGAGCAGCCCTTTATTTATAGTTGAGGCTCCAACTTACACTTAATGGCAATATCCCTAGAATAAAGGTTAAAATCATGGGATTATACAGGTTACAATCAATCAGGATGCTAACTCCTGATTTTCAGGGTCAACCAAATCTGCCAGGATGTTGCTGCTGATCCTGCCTGCTTTCAGAAGCTTCCCTTGCGTGTCTAGCACCTTGGGCCCTTCTGGATGTGGTGCGAGTAGCTTGTATGCCAGGCCTTGGTCTCACGGGCTGGCCTACAAGTTGGGCGGGCATTCTAAACTCGTTTGCTAGGCTTTGCGCGTAGATACCCGCCAGCATGCTTGGTCTGCGGGCCTCAACCTCTGGCTCGCCTGCTGGTGTGCCTGATGTGCCTGGCGCGCCCGCCCAGGGCATGACATTCTCCCCCACCTGATTGCACAACACCCTCCTTGCATTTTCTGCATGGTATTGCCTGATCTGGTCCCCGAACTGCCATAAGTCATCTGTTGGTTCCCAGCTCACCTCACTGTTTGGAAGTCCCTTCCAGTGCACCAAGTACTCTTGTCTTAGCTGATAGTTCTTCCATCTCACCTCTCGGTCAGCTATGATGCTGTGGACCTCCTTCTCATATGAGGCCCTTGCTCCCAATGGTGCATGCTTTGACTCTGTCCGTCCTGGATCTCCCTCATCCTCATGGAACACTGGGTGTACCCTCGACTTGGGTGGCATATCCAACTTGTAGGCAACCTTGGCTACCCTCTTGACTACTTGAAAAGGTCCCTCATACCTCCAGACTAAGCCTTTGTGCAGCCCCCTATGGTGTACAATGGGATGAAGCTTCACCAACACCAAGTCACCAACCTAAACTGCACGTCCCGCCTATTCTGGTCTGCCCACTTCTTTGACTTCTTGGCCGCCTTGTGTAGACAAACTCTGGCCAAGTTAGTTTGCTCCTGCCATGCCTTGGCAAACTTATATGTTGATGTATTCGACCCATATAACCTGCAGCAATCGAACCGGGTGTTAGTGGTTGTTGCCTTGTCACAACCTCAAATGGGCTCTGGTTCGTTGCCTCGTTCTTTTACAAGTTGCAGGAAAACTGCGCAATATCTAGCAGCTTTGGCCAGTCCCTTTGTGTGGCACTCACATAGTGCCTGAGGTAGACCTCTAATAGTCCATTCACTCGTTCTGTCTGCCCATCGATCTGTAGATGCATGCTGGTGGAAAAGTTCAAGTCTGACCATAACAGCTTGAACAACTCAGTCCAGAACCTGCTCGTGAAACGCCCGTCCCGATCACTAACAATGGTCCTTGACATTCCCCAGTACTTAACCATGTTTTTCAGGAACAATCGAGCTACCTCCTCGACTGGGCACTCCTTGGTTGCTGGAATGAAGATTCCATACTTGGAAAACCTATCCACCACTACCATGATGCTTCCAAACACTTCTGCTTTGGGTAGACCGACTATAAAGTCTGGAGAAACACTCTCCCATGGTTGCTCTGGCACTGGCAATGGCTCCAAGAGACCGCCTGGTTTCTTGAGCTCCACCTTGTCCTATTAGCACACAAGACAAGTCTTCACATAAGGCCTCCACATCGTCCCTCATGTGTGGCCAATAGTATCGGTCTTCGATCAGCACTAAGGTACGGCTCACTTTGGGGTGTCTAGCACACCTTGAATCATGGCATTCTTGCAAAACTTCCTTGCGGAGCTTCCCATGCTGCAGCACAAATAGTCTACTGCCCCTGGTGTACAGCAAGCCATCCTGCAACCAAAACCGCCTAGTCTTACCTTGCTGGGCATACTCCATCAAAGCTTGGCTGTAGGATCATACGCAAGTCCCTCCTTGATGCATGGCACCAGTGACCCCTCTGGTTGGCTAATGGCAGCAAGGTTAGCCTTCCTGCTTAGGGCATCTGCCACTAGGTTCGCCTGCCCCGACTTGTACTCCATCTGGAAATCAAATTCTGCAAGAAAATCTTGCCATCTGGCCTACTTGGGGGACAGCTTCTTTTGCGTCTAGAAGTAGCTGGTCGCCACATTGTCCGTCCTAACCACGAACCTCGACCCCAACAGGTAATGGTGCCAAGTACGTAAGCAGTGCACCACTGTAGTCATCTCCTTCTCTTGGACTGTGTACTTACACTCAGTCTCATTCAGCTTCCTGCTCTTGAACGTGACTGGACGTCCCTCCTGCATCAACACGCCCCCTATGGCAAAGTCTGATGCATCCGTATGCACCTTATACGGCTTGGCATGGTCTGGTAAGGCCAAGACTGGCTCTTCAATCATAGCCCGCTTCAACCTGTCAAAGGCTTCTTGGCACCCTGCGCTCCACTCCCATGCTTTCCCTTTCTTGAGCAAGTCAGTCAATGGCATGGCTATTGCTGAGTGACCTTTGATGAAGCATCTGTAGTAGCTGACCAGCCCAAGGAATGATCTCAACTCAGTGACCTTGGCTGGCGGTTGCCACTCCAGGATGGCGTGTATCTTGCCTTCATCCATGCGTATCCTACCACCTCCCACTATGTGGCTAAGGAATGAGATCTCCTGCTAGGCACTTCTCCCTCTTGACAAATAGCTTGTGCACCCGCAACACCTCGAACACCTGTCTCAAGTGGTCTACATGCTCTCCCAAAGTTTGGCTGTAGATCACAATGTCATCCAAATAAACCACAACAAACCGATCAAGGAATGACTGAAGTACCTTGTTCATAAGGGTGTAGAATGTTGCTGGGGCATTCGTGAGTCCGAAAGGCATCACCAAGAACTCATACGAACCATACCAAGTGACACATACTGTCTTTGGCTCATCTCCCTCCACGATCCTGACTTGATAGTAGCTTGACCTCAAATCCAGCTTGGTGAACCACCTTGCGGTCCCAAGTTGATCGAACAAGTCCGCAATGAGTGGGATGGGGTACTTGTTCTTGATGGTCAGCTTGTTCAAAGCCCGATAGTCTATGCACAGCCGTAACGACCCATTATACTTACGCTGAAATAGAACCGATGCACCATAGGGAGCCTTCGATGGCCTGATGAAGCCAGTATCAACTAACTCTTTGAGCTACTTCCTCAACTCCTCCAACTCTGGTGGAGACATTCGGTAAGGGGCTCTAGCTGGTGGTTTGGCCTCAGACACCAGCTCGATCTTGTGGTCCACCTCTCTCTTAGGTGGTAGCTTGCTAGGTAGCTTTATGGGCATCACATCACTAAAGGTCTTCAGCACCTTTAGCACCTCCAAGGGTGACTCAGTCTCCTTCTCCCTTGGCTCATCATATTTTAGGGCTGCCAAGAAGGTGTCTTCCTGTCTGCTTACCACCTTGGCAAAATGGATGGCTGACATCACCCGTGACCCAACTCCAGACCCTCTCCTCAATGGCACTAGGCATTGGCACCGTGCATCCAAGATGCAAACACAATCGGCAAAAGGCACCAGAAGGGCGTTAATCCAAACAAGGAAATCCAACCTAATCACAAACTCATAGTCATCAAGGGGTATTACCTCAATGGTCTCCTTGCCTTTCCAATCTCCAAGCTGCAACTCCACTCCCTGCGCTACTCCAATGGCTGGAACTTCCTTGGAGTTCACCGTTTTGATGGTACTAGTCCCTTTCTGCACCTTTAGTCCGAGCTTCCGGGCTCCATCACCTGAAATAAAAAGATGTGAGGCACCTGTGTCCACTAGTGTGCTCACCTTCTAACCCATAACCATTAGATGCAAACATCAAGTCCTTTGGCTTGCAACTCCCCTTACTCTGGACAGCATTGAGCACCAACGACCCAAGCTTTGCTGCCCTGACTTTGGCTCCTCGTCAGACTCCTTGTCTACAGTAGCCAGCTTGCCATTCTACAGGTAATTACGTGCTATGTGGCTCCCTCCACATAGGTAGCATGCTAGTGGCTCTCAGTCCCCTTTTGCTTTCCACTTGCCTGTTGGTGGCTTCCTCTCGCCATCCTTGGTTGAACGATCTTAGTCTCCATCCTTGGATTTTGAGTCACAGTCTTTCCCCTTGGACTGCTTCTTTCGATTCCTATCGTCCCTGCCCTTACCCTTGGGCTTAGTAGACTCGAACTTGTTCAGAGGCTTAAACTCTATCAAGGCCTTGGCAGTAGTCATGGCTTTAGCCAAGTCATGAACTCCTCTCCTTTGTAGCTCATGCTTAACCCACGGCTTCAGCCCATCCATGAAAGCAAATAAGGCATCCTTCTCACCTAGATCCGAGATCTATAGCATCAGTTCAAAGAATTTCTAGACATACTCCCTTATGTCCCCTTGCTGGCTCAGCCTACGTAACTTTGCCCGCGCCTCATCATCGGCATACTCTGGGTAAAATTGTTCTCTGAACTCTTTTTGGAACTTTGCCTAGGTTCCAATCTTGGCACTCCCCGCCTGACATCATCACACTTGCGCCTCCACCACAATAAGGCTACATCAGTGAGATACATAGCAACAGTGCTTACCTTTATTGCCTCGTCTTGCTTGCCCATGGCCTGGAAGTACTGTTCCATACCCCAAAGGTAGTTATCTACTTCCTTGGCCGCCCTAGTCCCCTTGAACTCCTTAGGCTTGGGGACAGCCAATCTGGACTTGGACACTCCAGCAAACATGCCATTCCCAATGGCAGTCTTGCAAGCAACGAGCTCACTGGTAAGCTCCTCCATCCGCTAGCGCATGGCCTCCATGCCATCGTGCAAGGTCAGCACTTCAACCTCCAAGGTCTGATTCTTTTGGGTGAACACATCCAAGCCTTTGTTGAGAGTAACTTGCAGCTCACTTTGGATCTCCTCCCCCATGGAGTCTAGCGATGCAATGTGAGTCTCTACCCCCTCAAGCTTGTCCCCCATGTCGCCCATGGTCACCTCTACCTTGGCCAGCCTACCGTCCATGGTAGACCAGATATCTCTAGAACTGGCTTTCCTCCCTCTTTCACGCCCATGCTCCTGGGCCTCTGGTTGTTGCTTAGCAGCGTCACTTTGGGATGCCATCTCCTCTAACCTGCACAATACAAACACGCAGAATTGAACTTGCTCTGATACCAACTGTCACGGGCTCCGACCTTAGACTCAAAAATCATACGGCCTTAGGCTTGGAATCTCCTCCTTTATGCCTAAGTTAGCCTAAAACACAAGCGTACGGGCACTAGAACAACGGGAAGGGCTGATTATGCAAGTTAAAGAGAAACAGGATAAGAAGGCAGAATTCTGGACATGCTCTTGTATTCGCTGAAACAGAAGTGTTTGATGGTGTACAAATAAGGGAGGAGCAGCCCTCTATTTATAGTTGAGGCTCCAGCTTACACTTAATGGCAATATCCCTAGAATAAAGGCTAAAATCATGGGATTATATAGATTACAATCCATCAGGATGCTAAATCCTGATTTTCAGGGTCAACCAAATCTGCCAGGATGCTACTACTGATCCTGCCTGCTTCTAGAAGCTTCCCTTGCGTGTCCAGTACCTTGGGCCCTTCTGGATGTGGTGGGGCAGCTTGTATGCTAGGCCTTGGTCTCACGGGCTGGCCTACAAGTTAGGCGGGCATTCTGAACTCGTTTGCTAGGCTTTGCGCAAAGATACCCGCCAGCACGCCTGGTCTGCGGGCCTCAACCTCTGGCTCGCCTGCTGGTGCACCTGATGAGCTTGGTGCACCCCCCTAGGGCATGACACCTAGCCCTTATATTGGCCCCCTATCCCTTATCAACCCTCGAGAACTCACACCCCCTTAAAGAGCATTTCAGATTTTATAGGTTTGCTGCCAGTAGCCATTAAAGTGTCTGAAATGGGGACACTTTTTTCAAATGGTCACAAAATCTTCTCCACTTCGAGTTTTTAGCTGAATGTTTTTGTGCATGCCAATAAAAATACAAGGATCACCTCTACCAAATTTGGGTAAAAAACTCTTTCTAAAAAATTTTAAAAAAATCCTGAATTGCAAAATGTTTCGAAAATCATGAAAAATAAAAAACGGGTCGTCTTGCCACGAAACTTCACATGAAGGCTTAGGGGACCATTGTATGAATTTCCAAGCCATAAAAATGGCATTGGCATGGTAGAAATATGAAGATGTGCTTGAACCCACCTACCATGCGTTCGATCCTCGGCTTGCGCATCCTGCCTCTCTGGTCGACTGAGCGCCCGCACGCTTGTTTCATGGGTTACCTTAGGCATACGAACTTCATCCCTAGTCCAAGCATACGGAGTTCATTCATAGTCTAAGATCAGACCAGACCGAGGGTTGCGGCAGCAAGATAGGCAGCACGTAAGGGGGATCGGGCCGATCCCTGGCGCATTCTGCCTCTTCGGTCGGCTGAGCGCCCGCACGCCTGTTTCGTGGGTTGGCTTAGGCATAGGGAGTTCATTCCATGTCTAAGCCCAAGGCCGACCGAGGGTTGTGGCAGCGAGACCGACAACATGCAGAGGGGGACGGAGCCGATCCCAGGCTTTCGCATTATGCCTCTCCGCCGGCTCAGCGCCCGCACGCTCATTTCATGGGTTGACTTAGGCATACAGAGTTCATTCCCTATCTAAGATCAGACCAGACTAATTGTTGTGGTAGCAGGATCAACAGCACGCAGGGGGGACCGAGCCGATCCCCGACTTACGCATTCTGCCTCTCCGACCGGCTGAGCACCTGCACGCTGGTTTCATGGGTTGGCTTAGGCATACGGAGTTCATTCCATGTCTCAGCATACGAAGTTCATTCCCAGTCTAAGATCGAATCGGACCGAGGGTTGCGACAGCAGGATCGATAGCACGCAGGGGGGATCGGGCCGATCCTCGGCTTGCGCATTCTGCCTCTCCGACCGACTGAGCACCCGCACGCTCGTTTCGTGGGTTGGCTTCGGCATACAGAGTTCATTCCATGTCTAAGCCCCAGTCGGACCGAGGGTTGTGGCAATAAGACCGGCAGCGGGATCGGCAGCACGCAGAGGGGGACCGGGCTAATCCCCGGCTTGCGCATTATGCCTCTCCGGTCAGCCTCTCCGGCCGGTTGAGCGCCTGCAAGTTTGTTTCGTGGGTTGACTTAGGCATACAGAGTTCATCCCTAGTCTAAGCATACGGAGTTCATTCCCAGTCTAAGATCGGACCAGATCGAGGGCTGCAGCAGCAGGATCGATAGCCTCTCTGGCTGGCCGAGCGCTCGCACGCTCGTTTCGTGGTTTGGCTTAGGCATACGGAGTTCATTACATGTCTAAGCATACAAACTTCATTCCTAGTCTAAGATCAGATCGGACCGAGGGTTGCAGCAACAGGACCAACAGCATGATCGACAGCACGTAAGGGGGACCGGACCGATCCCTAGCCTACGCATTCTGCCTCTTAGATCGATTGAGCAGCCGCACACTCGTTTCGTGGGTTGGCTTAGGCATACGGAGTTCATTCCATGTCTAAGCCCAAGCCAGACCGAGGGTTGTGGCAGTAGGACCGACAGTGAGATCGACAGACTGGGCTGATCCCCGACTTACGCAATATGCCTCTCCGGCCGGTTGAGCTCCCGTATGCTCGTTTCATGGGTTGACTTAGGCATACGGAGTTCATCCCCAGTCTAAGCATACGAAGTTCATTCCCAATCTAAGATCAGACCAGACTGAGGGTTGCAGCAGCAGGATCGGTAGCATGCAGAGGGGACCGGGCTGATCCCCAGCTTGCATATTCTGCCTCTCCGATCGACTGAGCGCCTGCACGCTCGTTTCGTGGGTTAACTTAGGCATACGGAGTCATTCCATGTCTAAACCTACGGAGTTCATTCCCAGTCTAAGATTTTGAGCCACGATGCACATGCTAGGCTCGGGCATGTGTCGTTGCCGCATTTTTTTCGCTCGGGGCACCATCGCCGGAGCATTATCGGAGAGCCTAACCGACGGCATTGGGGGTTCCGGTGATTGGGGGGCCGGGGGGTGTGCGCACATGATGTCCGATGGGTGCTGGTACTTGGCCCTTATATTGGCCCCCTATCCCTCATCAAACCTTGAGAACTCACACCCCCTTAAAGAGCATTTGAGATTTTATAGGTTTGCTGCCAGTAGGCCTTAAAGTGTCTAAAATGGGGACACTTTTTTCAAACGGTCACAAAATCTTCTCCACTTCGAGTTTTAAGCTGAATTTTTTTGTGCATGCCAAAAAAAATACAAGGATCACCTCTACCAAATTTGGGGACAAAACTCTTTCTAAAAAAGTTTTACAAAATCCCGAACAGAAAAAAGTTTCAAAAATCATGAAAAATAGAAAACGGGCCGTCTTGCCATGAAACTTCACATGAAGGCATAGGGGACCATTTTATGAATTTACAAGCCATAAAAATGGCATTGACATGGCAGAAATATAAAGATGTGCTTGAACCCACCTACCACCCGTTCGATCCTTGGCTTACGCATCCGGCCTCTCTGGTCGGCTGAGCATCCGCACGCTCGTTTCGTGGGTTGACTTAGGCATACAGAGTTCATCCCCAATCTACGCATACGGAGTTCATTCCCAGTCTAAGATCAAATCGGACCGAGGGTTGTGGAAGTAGGATCGACAGCACGTAAGGGACACCGGGCCAATCCCCGGCTTACGCATTCTGCCTCTCTGGTCGGTTGAGCGCCCGTACGCCCGTTTCGTGGGTTGGCTTAGGCATAGGGAGTTCATTCCATGTCTAAGCCCCAGTCGGACCGAGGGTTGTAGCAGCGGGACCGACAGCATGCAGATGGGGATCGAGCCAATCCCTGGCTTGCGAATTATGCCTCTCCGGTCAGCTCAACGCCCACACGCTCGTTTCGTGGGTTGACTTTGGCATATGGAGTTCATTCCCAATCCAAGATCGAATCAGACTGAGTGTTGCGACAGCAGGATCGACAGCACACGGGGGGCGACCGGGCTGGTCCGGAGCATCGTCAAAGAGCCTAGCCGGCGGTATTGGGGGTTCCGGCGATTGGGGGGCCGGGGGGTGTGCGCGCATGATGTGCGATGGGTGTCGGTACTTGGCCCTTATATTGGCGCCCTATCCCTCATCAAACCTCAAAAACTCACACCCCCTTAAAGAGCATTTGAGATTTTATAGGTTTGCTGCCAGTACCCATTAAAGTGTATGAAATGGGGACACTTTTTTCAAATGGTTGCAAAATCTTCTCCATTTTGAGTTTTTAGCTGAATTTTTTTATGCATGCCAACAAAAATACAAGGATCACCTCTACCAAATTTGGGGACAAAACTCTTTCTAAAAAAATTTTAAAAAATCACGAACTGTAGAAAGTTTGAAAATCGTGAAAAATAGAAAACGGGTCGTCTTCCATGAAACTTCACATGAAGGCGTAGGGGCCATTGTATGAATTTACAAGCCATAAAAATGGCATTGGCATGGTAGAAATATAAAGATGCGCTTGAACCCACCTACCACCTATTCGATCCCTGGCTTGCGTATCTTGCCTCTCTGGTCGGCTGAGCGTCCGCACGCTCGTTTCATGGGTTGACTTAGGCATACAGAGTTCATCCCCAATCTAAGCATATGGAGTTCATTCCCAGTCTAAGATAGAACCAGATCGAGGGTTGTGGCAGTAGGATCGACAACACGTAGGGAAGACTGGGCCAATCCCTGGCTTGCGCATTCTGCCTCTCCGGTCGGCTGAACGCACGCACGCCCGTTTCATGGGTTGGCTTAGGCATAGGGCGTTCATTCCATGTCTAAGCCCCAGCTGGACCGAGGGTTGTGGCAGCGGGACCGACAGCACGCAGAGGGGCATCGAGCCGATCCCTGGCTTGCACATTATTCCTCTCCGGTCGGCTCAACGCCCACATGCTCATTTCGTGGGTTGACTAAGGCATACGGAGTTTAATTCCCAGTCTAAGATCGGATCAGACCGAGGGTTGCGACAGCAGGATCGATAGCACGCGGGGGGTGACCGGGCTGGTCTGGAGCATCGTGAAAGTGCTTAGCCGGCGGTACTGGGGGTTCCGACGATTGGGGGGGCCGGGGAGTGTGTGCACATGATGTGCGATGGGTGCTGGTACTTGGCCCTTATATTGGCCCCCTATCCCTCATCAAACCTTGAGAACTCACACCCCCTTAAAGAGCATTTGAGATTTTATAGGTTTGCTGCCAGTAGCCGTTAAAGTGTTCGAAATGGGGACACTTTTTTCAAACGGTCACAAAATCTTCTTCACTTCGAGTTTTAAGCTGAATTTTTTTGTGCATGCCAAAAAAAATACAAGGATCACCTCTACCAAATTTGGGGACAAAACTCTTTCTAAAAAAGTTTTACAAAATCTCGAACCGCAAAAAGTTTCAAAAATCGTGAAAAATAGAAAACGGGTCGTCTTGCCACGAAACTTCACATGAAGGCATAGGGGACCATTGTATGAAATTACAAGCCATAAAAATGGCATTGACATGGCAGAAATATAAAGATGTGCTTGAACCCACCTACCACCCGTTCGATCCCCGGCTTGCACATCCTGTCTCTCTGATCGATTGAGTGTTCGCACGCTCGTTTCGTGGGTTGACTTAGGCATACAGAGGTCATCCACAATCTAAGCATACGGAGTTCATTCTCAGTCCAAGATCAGACCGGACCGAGGGTTGTGGCAGTAGGATCGGCAACACGTAAGGGAGACCGGGCCAATCTTCGGCTTACGCATTCTGTCTCTCTGACCGGTTGAGCGCCTGCACGCCCGTTTTATGGGTTGGCTTAGGCATAGGGAGTTCATTCCATGTCTAAGCCCCAGTCGAACCGAGGGTTGTAGCAGTGGGACTGACAGCATGCAGAGGGGGATCGAGCCAATCCCTGGCTTACGCATTATGCCTCTCCGGTCGGCTCAACGCCCACACGCTCGTTTCGTGGGTTGAATTAGGCATACGGAGTTCATTCCCAGTCTAAGATCGGATCAGACTGAGGGTTGCAGCAGCAGGATCGACAGCACGCGGGGGGCGAACGGGCTGGTCCGGAGCATCGTCAGAAGCCTAGCTGGCGGTATTGAGGGTTCCGGCGATTGGGGGGCCGGGGGGGTGTGCGTACATGATGTGCGATGGGTGCCGGTACTTGGCCCTTATATTGGCCCCCTATCCCACATCAAACCTCGAGAACTCACACCCCCTTAAAGAGCATTCGAGATTTTATAGGTTTGCTGCCAGTAGCCATTAAAGTGTATGAAATGGGGACACTTTTCTCAAATGGTTGCAAAATCTTCTCCATTTTGAGTTTTTAGCTAAATTTTTTTGTGCAGGCCAACAAAAATACAAGGATCACCTCTACCAAATTTAGGGACAAAACTCTTTCTAAAAAAATTTAAAAAAATCTCAAACCGTAAAAAGTTTCAAAAATCATGAAAAATTGAAAGCGGGTCGTCTTGCCACGAAACTTCACATGAAGGCGTAGGGGACCATTGTATGAATTTACAAGCCATAAAAATGGCATTGGTAGGGCAGAAATATGAAGATGTGCTTGAACCCACCTACCACCAGTTCGATCCTCGGCTTGCGCATCCTACCTCTCTGGTCGACTGAGCATCTACATGCTCATTTCGTGGGTTGACTTAGGCATACGAAGTTCATCCCTACGGCCGGTTCATCACCCGAACACTCATTTTGTGGGTTGACTTAGGCATACGGAGTTCATTCCCAGTCTAAGATCAAACCGGACTGAGGGTTGCGACAGCAGGATCGATAGCACACAGGAGGGATCGGGCCGGTCCTCGACTTACGCTTTCTGCCTCTCTGGCCGAATGAGCGCCCGCACGCTCATTTCGTGGGTTGGCTTAGGAATACAGAGTTCATTCCATGTCTAAGCATACGAAGTTCATTCCTAGTCTAAGATCGGACCGGACTGAGGGTTGCGATAGTAGGACCAGTAGCAAGATCGGTAGCACACAGGGGGGCACCGGGTCGATCCTCGACTTGTACATTCTGCCTCTCCAATCGACTGAGCACCCGCACGCTCGTTTCATGGGTTGGCTTAGGCGTACAGAGTTCATTCCATGTCTAAGTCCTAGCCAGACTGAGGGTTGTGACAGCAGGACCGGCAGCGAGATCGTCAGCAAGCAGAGGGGGACTAGGCTGATCCACGATTGCGCATTATGCCTCTCCAGCCGGCTGAGTTCCCGCATGCTCATTTCATGGGTTGACTTAGGCATACGGAGTTCATCCCCAGTCTAAGCATATGGAGTTCATTGCCAGTCTAAGATCAGATCGGACCGAAGGTTGCGGTAGTAGAATAGGCAGCACGTAGGGGGGACCGGGCAGATCCTCGACTTGCGCATTCTACCTCTCTGGCCGACTAAGTGCCTGCACGCCTGTTTCGTGGGTTGGCTTAGGCATAGGGAGTACATTCCATGTCTAGGCCCCAACCGGACCGAGGGTTGTGGTAGCGGGACTGACAGCACGCAGAGGGGGATCGGGCCGATCCCCGGCTTGCGCATTATGCCTCTCCGACTGACGCAGCGCCCGTACGCTCATTTCCTGGGTTGACTTAGGCATACAGAGTTCATTCCCAGCCTAAGATCGGACCGGACTGAGGGTTGCGACAGCAGAATCAACAGCACGCAGGGGGGACCGGACCGATCCCTAACCTTCGCATTCTGCCTCTCCGGTCGACTGAGCGGCCGCATGCTCGTTTCATGGGTTGGCTTAGGCATACAGAGTTCATTCCATGTCTAAGCATACGGACTTCGTTCCCAGTCTAAGATCAGACCGGACTAAAGGTTGTGGCAGCGAGACCGACAGCACGCAGAGGGGGATCGGGCCGATCCCCGGCTTGCGCATTATGCCTCTCCGATCGACTCAGTGCCCGCACGCTCATTTTATGGGTTGACTTAGGCATACAGAGTTCATTCCAGTCTAAAATCAGACCGGACCGAGGGTTACGACAGCAGGATTGACAGTACGCAAGGAAGGATCGGGCCAATCCCCAGCTTGCGCATTCTGCCTCTCTGGCCGGCTGAGCGCCTGCACGTTCGTTTCATGGGTTGGCTTAGGCATATGGAGTTCATTCCATGTCTAAGCCCCAGCCGGACCGAGGGTTGTGGCAACAGGACCCGCAGTAGAATCGACAACATGCATAGGGGGACCAGGCTGATCCCCAGCTTGTGCATTATGCCTCTTCGACCGGCCTCTCCAGCCGACTGAGCACTCGCAAGCTCGTTTTGTGGGTTGACTTAGGCATACGGAGTTCATCCCCAGTCTAAGCTTATGGAGTTCATTCCCGGTCTAAGATCAGACCGGACCGAGGGTTACGGCAGCAGGATCGGCAGCGCGTAAGGGGATCGGGTTGATCCCCGACTTGCGCATTCTACCCTCTTCGGTCGACTGAGCGCCCGCACGCCCGTTTTGTGGGTTGGCTTAGGCATAGGGAGTTCATTCCATGTCTAAGACCTAGCTGGATGGAGGGTTGTGGCAGTCGGATCGGCAGCACGCAGAGGGGGACCGGGCCGATCCCCGACTTGCGCATTATGCCTCTTCGACTGGCTCAGCGCCCGAACGCTCATTTCGTGGGTTGACTTAGGCATACGAAGTTCATTCCCAGTCTAAGATCAGACCGGACCGAAGGTTGCGACAGCGGGATCGACAGCACGTAGGGGGGATCGGGCCAGTCCCCGGCTTGCGCATTCTGCCTCTTCGACCGGCTGAACGCCCGCACGCTCATTTCATGGGTTGGCTTAGGCATACGGAGTTCATTCCAAGTCTAAGCATATGGATTTCATTTCCAGTCTAAGATCAGACCAGATCGAGGGTTGTCGCAGCAAGACCAGCAGCAGGATCGACAGCACGCAGGGGGTGATTGAGCCTGCATGCTCGTTTCATGGGTTGACTTAGGCATACAGAGTTCATCCCCAATCTAAGCATACGGAGTTCATTCCCAGTCTAAAATCAAATCGGATCGAGGGTTACGATAGCAGGATCGACAGCAGTAGGGGGGATCGGGTCGATCCCCAACTTGCACATTCTCCCTCTCTGACTGACTGAGCGCTCGTACGCCCGTTTCATGGGTTGGCTTAGGCATAGGGAGTTCATTCCATGTCTAAGCCCCAGCCAGACTGAGGGTTGTGGCAATGAGACCGGCAGCACACAAAGGGGGACGAGCCGATCCCTGACTTGCACATTCTGCCTCTCCGACTTGCTGAGCAACCGCTCGCTCGTTTCGTGTGTTGGCTTAGGCATACGGAGTTCATTCCATGTCTAAGCATATGGAGTTCATTCCCAGTCTAAGACTTTGAGCCACGGTGCACATGTTGGGCTTGGGCAGGTGCTGGTGCCGCATTTTTTTCGCTCGGGGAACCATTGTCGGAGCATCGTCGGATAGCATAACCGGCGGCATTTAGGGTTTTGGCGATTGGGGGGTCGGGGGGTGTGCGCACATGATGTGCAATGGGTGCTGATACTTGGCCCTTATATTGGCCCCCTATCCCTCATCAAACCTCGAGAACTCACACCCCCTTAAAGAGCATTCGGGATTTTATAGGTTTGCTGCCAGTAGCCATTAAAGTGTATGAAATGGGGACACTTTTTTCAAATGGTTGCAAAATCTTCTCCACTTTGAGTTTTTAGCTGAATTTTTTTTTGGGCATGCCAACAAAAATACAAGGATCACCTCTACCAAATTTGGGGACAAAACTCTTTCTAAAAAAATTTAAAAAAATCTCGAATCGTAAAAAGTTTCAAAAATCATGAAAAATTGAAAGCGGGTCGTCTTGCCACGAAACTTCACATGAAGGCATAGGGGACCATTGTATGAATTTACAAGCCATAAAAATGGCATTGACATGGCAAAAATATAAAGATGTGCTTGAACCCACCTACCACCCGTTCGATCCCTGGCTTGCGCATCCTGTCTCTCTGATCGGTTGAGCGTTCGTACGCTCGTTTCGTGGGTTGACTTAGGCATACAGAGTTCATCCACAATCTAAGCATACAGAGTTCATTCCCAGTCTAAGATCAGACCGGACCGAGGGTTGTGGCAGTAGGATCGGCAACACGTAAGGGAGACCGGGCCAATCCTCGACTTGCGCATCTACCTCTCCGGCCGGTTGAGTGCCTGCACGCCCGTTTTATGGGTTGGCTTAGGCATAGGGAGTTCATTCCATGTCTAAGCCCCAGCCGAGCTGATGGTTGTAGTAGCGGAACTGACAGCATGCAGAGGGGGATCGAGCCAATCCCTGGCTTACGCATTATGCCTCTCCGGTCGGCTTAACGCCCACACGCTCGTTTCGTGGGTTGACTTAGGCATACGGAGTTCATTCCCAGTCTAAGATTGGATCAGACTAAGGGTTACAGCAGCAGGATTGACAGCATGCGGGGGGCGACCGGGCTAGTCCGGAGTATCGTCAGAGAGCCTAGCCGGAGGTATTGGAGGTTCCGACGATTGGGGGGCCGGGGGGTGTGCGCACATGATGTGCAATGGGTGCTGGTACTTGGCCCTTATATTGGCCTTCTATCCCTCATCAAACCTCGAGAACTCACACCCCCTTAAAGAGCATTCGGGATTTTATAGGTTTGCTGCCAGTAGCCATTAAAGTGTATGAAATGGGGACACTTTTTTCAAATGGTTGCAAAATCTTCTCCACTTTGAGTTTTTAGCTGAATTTTTTTTGTGCATGCCAACAAAAATACAAGGATCACCTCTACCAAATTTGGGGACAAAACTCTTTCTAAAAAAAGTTAAAAAAATCTCGAACCGTAAAAAGTTTCAAAAATCATGAAAAATTGAAAGCGGGCCGTCTTGCCACGAAACTTCACATGAAGGCGTAGGGGACCATTGTATGAATTTACAAGCCATAAAAATGGCATTGGTAGGGCAGAAATATGAAGATGTGCTTGAACCCACCTACCACCAGTTCGATCCCTGGCTTGCGCATCCTGCCTCTCTGGTCGACTGAGCATCTGCATGCTCGTTTAATGGGTTGACTTAGGCATACGGAGTTCATCCCTACGGCCGGTTCATCACTCGAATGCTCATTTTGTGGGTTGACTTAGGCATACGGAGTTCATTCCCAGTCTAAGATCGGACCGGACCGAGGGTTGCGACAGCAGGATCGATAGCACGCAGGAAGGATCGGGCTGGTCCCCGGCTTACACATTCTGCTTTGGCTGAATGAGCGCCCGCACGCTCATTTCATGGGTTGGCTTAGGAATACAGAGTTCATTCAAAGTCTAAGCATACGAAGTTCATTCCTAGTCTAAGATCAGACCGGACCGAGGGTTACGGTAGCAGGACCAGCAGCAAGATTGGTAGCACACAGAGGGGCGCCGGGCCGATCCTCGACTTATGCATTCTGCCTCTCCGGCCGGCTGAGCGCCCGCACGTTCGTTTCGTGGGTTGGCTTAGGCGTACAGAGTTCATTCCATGTCTAAGTCCCAGCCAGACCGAGGGTTGTGGCAGCAGGACCGGCAGCGAGATCCTCAGCACGTAGAAGGGGAGTGGGCTGATCCATGGATTGCGCATTATGCCTCTCCAGCCAGCTGAGTTCCCGCATGCTCATTTCATGGGTTGACTTAGGCATACGAAGTTCATCCCCAGTCTAAGCATATGGAGTTCATTGCCAGTCTAAGATCGGACCAGACCGAGGGTTACGGTAGTAGGATAGGCAGCACGTAAGGGGGACCGGGCGGATCCTCGGCTTGCGCATTCTACCTCTCTGGCCGACTAAGTGCCTGTACGCCTGTTTCGTGGGTTGGCTTAGGCATAGGGAGTTCATTCAATGTCTAAGCCCTAGCCGGACCGAGGGTTGTGGCAGCGGGACCGGCAACACGCAGAGGGGGATCGGGCCGATCCCCGGCTTCCGCATTATGCCTCTCTGATCGACTCAGTGCCCGTACGCTTATTTCCTGGGTTGACTTAGGCATATGGAGTTCATTCCCAGTCTAAGATCGGATCAGACCGAGGGTTGTGACAGCAGAATCAACAGCACGCAGGGGGGACCGGACCGATCCCCGACCTTTATATTCTGCCTCTCCGGTGGACTGAAAGCCCGCATGCTCGTTTCATGGGTTGGCTTAGGCATACGGAGCTCATTCCATGTCTAAGCATACGGAGTTCGTTCCCAGTCTAAGATCAGACCAGACCGAAGGTTGTGGCAGCGAGACCGACAGCACGTAGAGGAGGATCGGGTCGATCCCCGGCTTGCGCATTATGCCTCTCTGACCGACTCAGCGCCCGCACGCTCATTTTGTGGGTTGACTTAGGCATACGGAGTTCATTCCCAGTCTAAGATCAGACCGGACCGAGGGTTACGACAGCAGGATTGACAGTACGCAAGGAAGGATCGGGCCAATCCCCGGCTTGCGCATTCTGCCTCTCTGGCCGGCTGAGCGCCTGCATGCTCGTTTCATGGGTTGGCTTAGGCATACAGAGTTCATTCCATGTCTAAGCCCCAGCCGGACTGAGGGTTGTGGCAGCAGGACCCGTAGCGGAATCGACAACATGCATAGGGGGATTGGGTTGATCCCCAGTTTGCGCATTATGCCTCTTCGACCGGACTCTCCAACCGGCTGAGCACCCGCACGCTCGTTTTGTGGGTTAACTTAGGCATACGGAGTTCATCCCCAATCTAAGGTTATGGAGTTCATTCCAAGTCTAAGATCAGACCGAACTGAGGGTTGCGGCAGTAGGATCGACAGCGTGTAAGGGGATCGGGTTGATCCCCGACTTGCGCATTCTACCTCTTTGGTCGGCTGAGCACCCGTACGCCCGTTTTGTGGGTTGGCTTAGGCATAGGGAGTTCATTCCATGTCTAAGCCCTAGCTGGACGGAGGGTTGTGGCAGTTGGACTGGCAGCACACAGAGGGGGATCGAGCCGATCCCTGACTTGCGCATTATGCCTCTCCGGCTGGCTCAGCGTCCGAACGCTCATTTCGTGGGTTGACTTAGGCATACGGAGTTCATTCCCAGTCTAAGATCAGATCGGACCGAAGGTTGCGACAGCAGGATCGACAGCACGTAGGGGGGACCGGGCCAGTCCCCGGCTTGCGCATTCTGCCTCTTCGACCGGCTGAACGCCCGCACGCTCATTTCATGGGTTGGCTTAGGCATACGAAGTTCATTCCAAGTCTAAGCATACGGATTTCATTTCTAGTCTAAGATCAGAACAGATCGAGGGTTGCTGCAGCAGGACTAGCAGCAGGATCGACAGCACGCAGGGGGTGATTGAGCCTGCATGCTCGTTTCATGGGTTGACTTAGGCATACGGAGTTCATCCCCAGTCTAAGCATACGGAGTTCATTCCCAGTCTAAAATCAAATCAGATCGAGGGTTACGGCAGCAGGATCGATAGCAGCAGGGGGGATCGGGTCGATCCCCAACTTGCACATTCTCCCTCTCCGGCCGACTGAGCGCCCGTACGCCCGTTTCATGGGTTGGCTTAGGCATAGGGAGTTCATTCCATGTCTAAGCCCCAGCCAGACCGAGGGTTGTGGCAACAAGACCGGCAGCACACAGAGGGGGACCGAGTCGATCCCCAACTTGCACATTCTGCCTCTCCGACTGGCTGAGCAACCGCGCGCTCGTTTCGTGGGTTGGCTTAGGCATACGGAGTTCATTCCATGTCTAAGCATATGGAGTTCATTCCCAGTCTAAGACTTTGAGCCATGGTGCACATGTTGGGCTTGGGCAGGTGCTGGTGCCGCATTTTTTTCGCTCGGGGCACCATCGTCAGAGCATCATCGGATAGCATAACCGGCGACATTTAGGGTTTTGGCGATTGGGGGGCCGGGGGTGTGCGCACATGATGTGCAATGGGTGCTGGTACTTGGCCCTTATATTGGCCCCCTATCCCTCATCAAACCTCGAGAACTCACACCCCCTTAAAGAGCATTTGAGATTTTATAGGTTTGCTGCCAGTAGCCATTAAAGTGTCTGAAATGGGGACACTTTTTTCAAACGGTCACAAAATCTTCTCCACCTTGATTTTTTTGTTGAATTTTTTTGTGAATGCCAAAAAAAATATAAGGATCACCTCTACCAAATTTGGCTACAAAATTCTTTCTAAAAAAAATTCTAAAAAATCCTGAACCGTAAAAAGTTTCGAAACGGGTCGTCTTGCCACGAAACTTCACATGAAGGCGTAGGGGACCATTGTATGAATTTACAAGCCATAAAAATGGCATTGGCAGGGCAAAAATATGAAGATGTGCTTGAACCCACCTACCACTCATTCGATCCTCAACTTGCGCATCCTACCTCTCTGGTCGGCTGAGTGTCCGCACGCTTGTTTCGTAGGTTGACTTAGGCATGCGGAATTCATCCCTAGTCTAAGCATACGGAGTTCATTCCCCATCTAAGATCATATTAGACCGTGGATTACGGTAGCAGGATCGACAGCACGCAGGGGGGATCGAACCGATCCCTGTCTTACGCATTCTGCCTCTTCGGCCGGCTGAGTGCCCGCACGCCCGTTTCATGGGTTGGCATAGGCATAGGTAGTTTTGATGGTACCAATCCTTTTCTGCACCTTTAGTCTGAGCTTCCGGGCTCTATCACCTAAAAGAAAAAGATGTGAGGCACCTGTGTCCAGCAGTGCACTCACCTTCTGACCCACAACCATCAGATCCGTAAACATCAAGCCCTTTGGCTTACGACTCCCCTTACTCTGGACAGCATTGAGCACCAACGACCCAAGCTTTGCTGCCCTTGACTCTGGCTCCTCGTCAGACTTCTTGTCTATAGTAGCCAGCTTGCCCTTCTATGGGTAATTACGTGTTATGTGGCTCCCTCCACATAGGTAGCATGCTAGTGGCTCTCGATCCCCTTTTGCTTTCCACTTACCTGCTGGTGGCTTCCTCTCGCCATCCTTGGTTGAACGGTCTTGGTCTCCATCCATGGACTCTCGATCACAGTCCTTCCCCTTGGATTGCTTCTTTCGATCCCTATCATCCCTGCCCTTACCCTTGGGCTTGGTAGACTCAAACTTGTTCAGAGGCTTGAACTCTATCAAGGCCTCGACAGTAGTCATGGCTTTAGCCAAGTCATGAACTCCTCTCCTTTGTAGCTCATGCTTCACCCATGGCTTCAGCCCATCCATGAAAGCAAATAAGGTGTCATTTTCACCTAGATCCGAGATCTGTAGCATCAGTTCAGAGAATTTTTAGACATACTCCCTTATGTCCCCTTGCTGGCTCAACTTGAGCAACTTTGCCCGTGCCTTATCATCAGCATACTCCGGGTAAAATTATTCTCTGAACTCTTTTTGGAACTCTGCCCAGGTTCTAATCTTGGCGCTCCCACGCCTGACATCATCACACTTGTGCCTTTACCACAATAAGGCTACATCAGTGAGATACATAGCAGCGGTGCTTACCTTTATCGCCTCGTCTTGCATGCCCATGGCCTGAAAGTATTGCTCCATACCCCAAAGGTAGTTATCTACTTCCTTGGCTGCCCTAGTCCCCTTGAACTCCTTAGGCTTGGGGACATCCAATCTGGACTTGGACACTCCAGCAAACATGCCATTCCCAATGGCAGTCTTGCAAGCAACGAGCTCATTGGTAAGCTCCTCCATCTGCTGGCACATGGCCTCCATGCCATCGTCCAAGGTCAGCACTTCAACCTCCAAGTTCTGATTCTTTTGGGTGAACACGTCCAAGCCTTTGCTGAGAGCAGCTTGCAGCTCACTTTGGATCTGTACCCCCTCAAGCTTCTCCCCCATGTCGCCCATGGTCACCTCCAACTTGGCTAGCCTACCGTCCATGGTAGACCAGATATCTCTAGAATTGGCTTTCCTCCCTCTTCCATGCCCATGCTCTTGGGCCTCTGGTTGTTGGTTAGCAACGTCAATTTGGGATGCCATCTTCTCTAACCTGCACAACACAAACATGCAGAATCAAACTTGCTTTGATACCAACTGCCACGGGCTCCGACCTTAGACTCAGAAACTGTGCGGACTTAGGCTTGGAATCTCCTCCTTTATGCCTAAGTCAGCCTAAAACACAGCGTACAGGTACTAGAACAACAGGAAGGGCTGATTATGCAAGTTAAAGAGAAACAGGATAAGAAGGCAGAATTTTGGAAATGCTCTTGTATTCACTGAAACAGAAGTGTTTGATTATGTACAAATGAGAGAGGAGCAGCCCTCTATTTATAGTTGAGGCTCTAGCTTACACTTAATGGCAATATCCCTAGAATAAAGGCTAAAATCATGGGATTATACAGATTATTATCAATCAGGATGTAACTCCTAATTTTCAGGGTCAACCAAATCTA
The DNA here is from genome assembly GCF_002303985.1 of Durio zibethinus. Next base: position 12,846,920 of record NW_019167826.1, read on the forward strand.
CCAGGATGCTGTTGCTGATCCTGCTTGTTTCCAGAAGCTTCCCTTGCATGTCCAGCACCTTGGGCCCTTCTGGATGTAGTGCGGGCAGTATCTATGCCAGGCCTTGGTCTCACGGGCTGGCCTACAAGTTGGGCGGGCGTTCTGAACTCGTTTGCTAGGCTTTGCGCGCAGATACCCGCCAGCACGCCTGGTCTACGGGCCTCAACCTCTGGCTCGCCTGCTGGTGTGCCTGTTGTGCCTGGTGTGCCCGCCCAGTGTGTGACACTTGGCCCTTATATTGGCCCCCTATCCCTCATCAAACCTCGAGAACTCACACCCCCTTAAAGAGCATTTGAGATTTTATAGGTTTGCTGCAAGTAGCCATTAAAGTGTCTGAAATGGGCACACTTTTTTCAAACGGTCAAAAAATCTTCTCCACTTTGAGTTTTTAGTTGAATGTTTTTTTGCATGCTAACAAAAATACAAGGATCACCTCTACCAAATTTGGGGACAAAAATCTTCTAAAAAAATTTAAAAAAATCCTGAACCGTAAAATGTTTCAAAAATTGTGAAAAATAGAAAACGGGTCGTCTTGCCACGAAACTTCACATGAAGGCTTAGGGGACCATTGTATGAATTTACAAGCCATAAAAATGGCATTGGCATGGCAAAAATATGAAGATGTGCTTGAACCCACCTACCACCCCTTCGATCCCCGGCTTGCGCATCCTGCCTCTATGGTCGGCTGAGCGCCCGCACGCTCGTTTCGTGGGTTAACATAGGCATATGGAGTTCATCCCCAGTCAAAGCATACAGAGTTCATTCCCAGTCTAAGATCAGACCAGATTGAGGGTTACGCCAACAGGATCGGCAGCACGCAGGAGGGACTCGGCCAATCCCCTACTTGTGCATTCTACCTCTCCGCCTGACTAAGCGCCTGCACGACCGTTTCGTGGGTTGGCTTAGGCATAGGGAGTTCATTCCATGTCTAAGTCCTAGCCAGATCGATGATTCTGGCAGCGGGACCGACAGCACGCAGAGGGGGATCGGGTTGATCCCCGGCTTGTGCATTATTCCTCTCCGATCGGCTCAGTGCCCGCACACTCATTTCGTGGGTTGACCTTGGCATATGGAGTTCATTCCCAGTCTAAGATCGGATCGGATCAAGGGTTACAGCAGCAAGACCAGCAGCAGGATCGATAACACATAGGGGGGACCAGGTTGAACCCTGGTTTGCGCATTCTGCCTCTTCACTCGGCTTAGCACTTGCACGCTCGTTTCATGGGTTGGTTTAGGCATACGGAGTTCATTCCATGTCTAAGCCCTAGCTGGACCGAGGGTTGTGGCAGCAAGACCTGCAGCAGGATTGGCAGCATGTAGAGGGGGACCGGGCTGATCCCCGGCTTGCGCATTACCCCTCTCCGGCCGCCTGAGCGCCCGCACGCTCGTTTCGTCGGTTGACTTAGGCATACAGAGTTCATTCCATGTCTAAGCATATGGAGTTCATTCCCAGTCTAAGATTTTGAGCCACGGTGCACATGCTAGGCTCAGGCATGTGCTGGTGCTACATTTTTTTTGCCCAGTGCACCATCGCCGGAGCATCACTGGAGAGCCTAACCGGCGGCATTGGGGGTCCTGGCGATTGGGGGGGCCGAGGGGTGTGCGCACATGATGTGCGATGGGTGCTGGTACTTGGCCCTTATATTGGCCCCCTATCCCTCATCATACCTCGAGAACTCACACCCCCTTAAAGAGCATTTGAGATTTTATAGGTTTGCTACCAGTAGCCATTAAAGTGTCTGAAATGGGAACACGTTTTTCAAACGGTCACAAAATCTTCTCCACTTCGAGTTTTTAGCTGAATTTTTTTGTGCACGCCAACAAAAATAAAAGGATCACCTCTACCAAATTTGGGGACAAAAATCTTTCTAAAAAAATTTTAAAAAATCCTGAACCGTAAAATGTTTCAAAAATTGTGAAAAATAGAAAACGGGTCGTCTTGCCACGAAACTTCACATGAAGGCTTAGGGGACCATTGTATGAATTTACAAGCCATAAAAATGGCATTGGCATGGCAAAAATATGAAGATGTGCTTGAACCCACCTACCACCCCTTCGATCCCCGGCTTGCGCATCCTGCCTCTATGGTCGGCTGAGCGCCCGCACGCTCGTTTCGTGGGTTAACATAGGCATATGGAGTTCATCCCCAGTCAAAGCATACAGAGTTCATTCCCAGTCTAAGATCAGACCAGATTGAGGCTTACGCCAACAGGATCGGCAGCACGCAGGAAGGACTCGGCCAATCCCCTGCTTGTGCATTCTACCTCTCCGCCTGACTAAGCGCCTGCACGACCGTTTCGTGGGTTGGCTTAGGCATAGGGAGTTCATTCCATGTCTAAGTCCTAGCCAGATTGATGATTCTGGCAGCGGGACCGACAGCACGCAGAGGGGGATCGGGTTGATCCCCGGCTTGCGCATTATTCCTCTCCGATCGGCTCAGTGCCCGCACACTCATTTCGTGGGTTGACCTTGGCATACGGAGTTCATTCCCAGTCTAAGATCGGATCGGATCAAGGGTTACGGCAGCAAGACCAGCAACAGGATCGGTAACACATAGGGGGGACCAGGTCAAACCCCGGTTTGCGCATTCTGCCTCTTCACCCGGATGAGCGCCTGCACGCTCGTTTCGTGGGTTGGCTTAGGCATACGGAGTTCATTCCATGTCTAAGCCCTAGCTGGACCGAGGGTTGTGGCAGCAAGACCTGCAGCAGGATTGGCAGCATGTAGAGGGGGACCGGGCTGATCCCCGGCTTGCGCATTATGTCTCTCCGGCCGGCTGAGCGCCCGCACGCTCGTTTCGTCGGTTGACTTAGGCATACAGAGTTCATTCCATGTCTAAGCATATGGAGTTCATTCCCAGTCTAAGATTTTGAGCCACGGTGCACATGCTAGGCTCAGGCATGTGCTGGTGCTACATTTTTTTTGCCCAGTGCACCATCGCCGGAGCATCACTGGAGAGCCTAACCGGCGGCATTGGGGGTCCTGGCGATTGGGGGGGCCGAGGGGTGTGCGCACATGATGTGCGATGGGTGCTGGTACTTGGCCCTTATATTGGCCCCCTATCCCTCATCATACCTCGAGAACTCACACCCCCTTAAAGAGCATTTGAGATTTTATAGGTTTGCTACCAGTAGCCATTAAAGTGTCTGAAATGGGAACACGTTTTTCAAACGGTCACAAAATCTTCTCCACTTCGAGTTTTGAGCTGAATTTTTTTGTGCACGCCAAAAAAAATAAAAGGATCACCTCTACCAAATTTGGGGACAAAGCACTTTCTAAAAAAATTTTAAAAAATCCTGAACCGCAAAATGTTTCGAAAATCATGAAAAATAGAAAAGGGGTCGTCTTGCCACGAAACTTCACATGAAGGCGTAGGGGACCATTGTATGAATTTACAAGCCAGAAAAATGGCATTGGCATGGCAGAAATATGAAGATGTGCTTGAACCCACCTACCATCCATTCGATCCCCGGCTTGCGCATCCTGCCTCTCTAGTCGTCTGAGCGCCCGCACGCTCGTTTCGTGGATTGACTTAGGTACATGGAGTTCGTCCATAGTCGAAGCATACAGAGTTCATTCCCAGTCTAAGATCAGACTAGATTGAGGGTTGCAGCAGCAGGATCGGCAGCACGCAGGGGGGACCGGGCCAATCCCCTGCTTGTGTATTCTGCCTCTCCGATCGACTGAGCGCCTGCACGCCTGTTTTATGGGTTGGCTTAGGCATAGGGAATTCATTCCATGTCTAAGCCCCAGTCGAACCGATGGTTCTGGCAGCGGGACCGACAGCACGTAGAGGGGGACCGGGTCGATCCCCGACTTGCGCATTTCTCCTTTCAGACCGACTCAGCGCCCGCACACTCGTTTCGTGGGTTGACTTTGGCATACGGAGTTCATTCCCAGTCTAAGATCGGATCGGATCAAGGGTTACGGTAGCAAGACCAGCAGCAGGATCGGTAGCACGCAGGGGGGATTGGGCTGAGCGCCTGCACGCTCATTTCATGGGTTGGCTTAGGCATACGGAGTTCATTCCGTGTCTAAGCCCAAGCCGGACCGAGGGTTGTGGCAGCAAGACCGATAGTGGGATTGGTAGCATGCAGAGGGGGATCGGGTTGATCCCCGACTTGCGCATTATGCCTCTCTGGCCGGCTGAGCGCCCGCACGCTCGTTTCGTGGGTTGATTTAGGCATACGAAGTTCATTCCATGCCTAAGCATATAGATTTCATTCCCAGTCTAAGATTTTGAGCCACGATGCACATGCTGGGCTTGGGCATGTGCTGGTGCAGCATTTTTTTTGCCTGGGGCACCATCGTCGGAGCATCACTAGAGAGCCTAACCGACGGCATTGGGGGTTTCGGCGATTGGGGGGCCGAGGGGTGTGCGCACATGATGTGTGATAGGTGCTGGTGCTTGGCCCTTATATTGGCCCCCTATCCCTCATCATACCTCGAGAACTCACACCCCTTTAAAGAGCATTTAAGATTTTATAGGTTTGCTACCAGTAGCCATTAAAGTGTCTAAAATGGGAACACTTTTTTCAAACGGTCACAAAATCTTCTCCACTTCGATTTTTTAGCTCAATTTTTTTATGCATGCCAACAAAAATACAAGGATCACCTTTACCAAATTTGGGGACAAAACTCTTTCTAAAAAAATTTTTAAAAATCCCGAACCACAAAAAGTTTCAAAAATCATGAAAAATAGAAAACAGGTCGTCTTGCCAGAAAACTTCACATCAAGGCTTAGGGGACCATTGTATGAATTTGCAAGCCATAAAAATGGCATTGGCATGGCAGAAATATGAAGATGTGCTTGAACCCACCTACCACCCATTCGATCCTTGGCATGCGCATCCTACCTCTCTAGTCGGCTGAGCGCCCGCACGCTCGTTTCATGGGTTGACTTAGGCATATAGAGTTCATCCCCAGTCTAAGCATATGGAGTTCATTCCCAATCTAAGATCGGACCGGACCGAGCATTCCGACAGCAGGATCGATAGCTCGCAGGGGGGACCGGACCGATCCCTGTTTTGTGCATTCTGCCTCTCTGGCCAGCTGAGCGCCCACACGCCCGTTTCTTGGGTTGGCTTAGGCATAGGGAGTTCATTCCATGTCTAAACCCCAGCCGGACCGAGGGTTGTGGCAACGGGATCGGAAGCACGCAGAGGGGGATCGAACTGATCCCCGACTTGTGCATTATGCCTCTTTGGCTAGCTCAGTGCCCGCACGCTCGTTTCATGGGTTGACTTAGGCATACGGAGTTCATTACTAGTCTAAGATTGGACCAGACCGAGGGTTGCGGTAGCAGGATCGACAGCATGTAGGGGGAGACCGAGCCAATCCCCTGCTTGCGCTTTCTGCCTCTCCGGCTGGCTGAGCACCCGCGCGCTCGTTTTGTGGGTAGGCTTAGGCATACAGAGTTCATTCCATGTCTAAGCCCCAACCGGACTGAGGGTTATGGCAGCAAGACTGACAGCGGGATCGGCAGCACGCAGAGGGGGACTGGGCTGATCCCCGACTTGCGCATTATGCCTCTTCGACCGACCTCTCCGACTGGCTGAGCGCCTGCATGCTCGTTTTGTGGGTTGACTTAGGCATACGAAGTTCATCCCTACTCTCAGCATACAGAGTTCATTCACAGTCTGAGATTGGATTGGACCGAAGGTTGCGGTAGTAGGATCAGTAGCACGCAGGGGGGATCGGACCGATCCCCAGCATGGGCATTCTGCTTCTCCGTCTGATTGAGCGCCCGTACGTCCGTTTCATGGGTTGGCTTAGGCATAGGGAGTTCATTCCATGTCTAAGCCCCAGCCAGACTGAGGGTTGTGGCAGTGGGACCGGTAGCATGCAAAAAGGGACTGGGCTGATCCCCGGCCTGCGCATTATGCCTCTTCGATCGACTCAGCGCCCGTACGTTCGTTTCATGGGTTAACTTATGCATACGGAGTTCATTCCTAGTCTAAGATCGAAATGGACCATGGGTTGCAGTAGGGGGATCGACAGCACACAGGGGGGACCGACGATCCTCGGCTCACGCATTCTGCCTCTCCGATCGGCTGAGCGCTCGTACGCTCGTTTCTTGGGTTGGCTTAGGCATACAGAGTTCATTCCACGTCTAAGCATACGGAGTTCATTCCCAGTCTAAGATTTTGAGCCACAGTGCACATGCTGGGCTCGAGCATGTGCTGGTGCCGCATTTTTTTCGCCTAGGGCACCATCGTCAGAGCATCGCCGGAGAGCCTAACCGACGGCATTAGGGGTTCCGGTGATTGGGGGGGCCGGGGGGTGTGCGCACATGATGTGTGATGGGTGCTGGTACTTGGCCCTTATATTGGCCCCCTATCCCTCATCAAACCTCAAGAACTCACACCCCCTTAAAGAGCATTTGAGATTTTATAGATTTGCTGCCAGTAGCCATTAAAGTGTCTGAAATGAGGACACTTTTTTCAAACGGTCACAAAATCTTCTCCACTTCGAGTTTTTTTATGCCAACAAAAATACGAGGATCACCTCTACCAAATTTGGGGACAAAATTCTTTCTAAAAAAATTTTAAAAAATCTTGAACCATAAAAAGTTTCAAAAATCGTGAAAAATAGAAAATGGGTCGTCTTGCCACGAAACTTCACATCAAGGCTTAGGGGGCCATTGTATGAATTTACAAGCCATAAACATGGCATTGGCATGGCAGAAATATGAAGATGTGCTTGAACCCACCTACCACCCGTTCGATCCCCGGCTTGTGCGTCCTGCCTCTTTGGTCGACTGAACGCCCGTGTGCTTGTTTCGTGGGTTGACTTAGGCATACGGAGTTCATCCCCCAGCTAAGCATATAGAGTTCATCCCCAGTCTAAGCATACGGAGTTCATTCCCAGTCTAAGATCGGATCAGACTGAGGGTTATGGCAGCAGCATCGGTAGCACGCAGGGGGGATCGGGCCGATCTCCGGCTTGTGCATTTGCCTCTCCGATTGGCTAAGTGCCTGTATACCCGTTTCATGGGTTGGTTTAGGCATAGGGAGTTCATTCCATGTCTAAGCCCCAGTCGGACCGAGGGTTGTGGCAGTGGGACCGACAGCACGCAGAGGGGGATCGGGCCGATCCTCGGCTTGCGCATTATGCCTCTCTAGTTGGCTCAATGCCCGCATGCACATTTCGTGGGTTGACTTAGGCATATGAAGTTCATTCCCAGTCTAAGATCATATTGGACCGAGGGTTACGGCAGCAGGATCGATAGCACGCAGGGGGGACTGAGCCGATCCCCAAGTTACGCATTCTTTCTCTCCGGTTGGCTGAGGGCCTACACGCTCGTTTCGTGGGATGGCTTAGGCATACGGAGTTCATTCGATGTCTAAGCATACGGAGTTCATTCCTAGTCTAAGATCAGACCGGATCGAGGGTTGCGATAGCAGGATCGACAGCACACAGGGGTGGATCGGGCCGATCCTCGGCTTGTGTGTTCTGCCTCTTCGACCGGCTGAGCGCCCGTACACTCATTTCATGGGTTGGCTTAGGCATACAGAGTTCATTCCATGTCTAAACCCCAGCTGGACCGAGGGTTGTGGTAGCAGGATCGACAGCACGTAGAGGGGAACCGAGCTGATCCTTCACTTGCGTATTATGCCTCTCCGACCGACCTCTCCGGTTTTCTGATTGCTCGCATGCTTGTTTCATGGGTTGACTTAGGCATACGGAGTTCACCCCCAGTCTAAGCATACAGAGTTAATTCCCAGTCTAAGATCGGATCGGATCGAGGGTTGCGGTAGCAGGATTGGTAGCACGCAGGGTGGACCGGGCCAATCTTTGGCTTGTGCATTCTGCCTCTCTGGTCGATTGAGCACCCGCACGCCCATTTCATCGTTTGGCTTAGGCATAGGGAGTTCATTCCATGTCTAAGCCCCAGTCAGACCGAGCGTTGTGGCAGCATGCAGAGGGGGACCGGGTCGATCCCTGGCTTGCGCATTATGCCTCTTCGGCCGGCTCAGCGCCCACACGCTTGTTTCGTGGGTTGACTTATGTATACGGAGTTCATTCCCAGTCTAAGATTGGATCAAACTGAGGGTTGTAGCAGTAGGATCAACAGCACATAGGGGGGATCAGGCTGATCCCCGGCTTGCGCATTCTGCCTTTCCGACCAACTGAGCGCCCGCACGCTCGTTTCGTGGGTTGGGTTAGGCATACGGAGTTTATTCCATGTCTGAGCATACGGAGTTCATTCCCAGTCTAAGATTTTGAGCCACGGTGCACATAATAGGCTCGGGCATGTGCTGGTGCTGCATTTTTTTCACCCAGGGCACCATCGCCGAAGCATCGCCGGAGAGCCTAACCGGCAGCATTGGGGGTTCTGGCGATTGGGGGGCCGGTGGGTGTGCGCACATGATGTGAGATTGGTGCTGGTACTTGGCCCTTATATTGGCTCCCTATCCCTCATCAAACCTCGAGACTCATACCCCATTAAAGAGCATTTGAGACTTTAATAGATTTGCCTGGCCAATAGCCATTAAGGTGTCTTGAAAATGGGGACACTTTGTTTCAAACGGTCCACAAAAATCTTCTCCACTTCGAGTTTTAGCTGAATTTTTTTGTGCATGCCAAAATAAATACAAGGATCACCCTCTTACCAAAATTTGGGGACAAACTCTCTCTAAACAATTTTAAAAATCTCAAACCACAAAAAGTTTCGAAAATCGTGAAAAATAGAAAACGGGTCGCCTTGCCACGAACTTCACATGAAGGCTTAGGGGACCATTGTATGAATTTACAAGCCATAGAAAATGGCATTGGCATGGGATACAGAAATATGAACGATGTGCTTGAAAACCACCTACCACCGTTCGATCCGCCGCTTTTGCATCTTGCCTCTCTGTCGACTGAGCACCTGCACGCTCGTTCGTGGGCTGACTTAGGCAATACAGAGTTATCCCAGTCTAAGCATACAGAGTTCATTTCCAATCTAAGATCAGACCGGACCAGGTTTGCGGGCAAGCAGGATTCAGCCAGCAGCACAAGGGGACCAGGCCGATCCCAGCTTGTGCATTTCTACCTCTCCGACTGGTTGAGACCAGCACACCTGTTTTTGTATGGGTTGGCTTAGGCATAGGGAGTTCATTCCAATGTCTAAGCCCAGCCAGATGAGGGTTGTGGCAGCAGGATCGGTAAAGGCATGCAGAGGGGGACTGGGGTCGATCCCCCGACTTGCGCATTATGCCTATCCGGTCGGACTCGACCCGGTACGCTCAGCTTTCGTGGGTTGGACTTAGGCATACAGATCGGATTTCATTCTCCGTCTAAGATGTGGATCAGACCGAGAGTTGCAGTAGCAAGATCGACAGCGCAGGGGGGGATCGGGTCGGTCCCCGACTTGTGCATTCTACCTCTCAGGCCGGCTGAGGGCCTGCACGCTCGTTTCATGGGTTGCCTTAGGCGTACGGAGTTCCTTCCATGCCTAAGCATACGGAGTTCATTCCCAGTCTAAGATCGGATCGGACTGAGGGTTGCGACAGCAGGACTAGCAGCAGGATCGACAGCATGCAAGGGGGATCGGGCCGATCCCCGGCTTACGCATTCTGCCTCTTCGGCCGGCTGAGCGCCCGCACGCTTGTTTTATGGGTTGGTTTAGGCATATGGAGTTCATTCCATGTCTAAGCCCCAGTCAGACCGAGGGTTGTGGCAGTCGAACCGGTAGCGGGATCGGTGACTCACAGAGGGGGATCGGGTTGATCCCCGGCTTGCGCATTATGCCTCTTCGACCGGCCTTTCCGACCGACCCGCTGGCTTAGGCATACGGAGTTCATCCCCATTCTAAGCATACGGAGTTCATTCCCAGTCTAAGATTGGATCGGACCATGGGTTGCAGCAGTAGGATCGACAGCACGCAGGGGGGACCGGGTTGATCCCCGGCTTGCGCATTCTGCCTCTACGGCTGGCTCAGCGCCCGTACGCTAGTTTTGTGTGTTGGCTTAGGCATACGGAGTTCATTCCATGTCTAAGCCCCAGCCGGATTAAGGGTTGTGGCAACAGGATGACAGTGGGATCGGTAACACATAGAGGGGGATCGGGCTGATCCCTGACTTGCGCATTATGCCTCTCCGACCGGCTCAGCGCCCGCACGCTCGTTTCGTGGGTTGACTTAGGCAAACAGAGTTCATCCCCAGTTTAAGCATACGGAGTTCATTCCTAGTCTAAGATCAGACCGGACTGAGGGTTGCGGCAGCAGGATCGGTAGCATGTAGGGGGGACCGGACCGATGCCTGACTTACACATTTTGCCCCTCTGACTGGCTGAGCACCCGCACGTCCGTTTCGTGGGTTGGCTTAGGCATACGTAGTTCATTCCATGTCTGAGCCCCAGTCAGACCGATGGTTGTGGTAGCGGGACTGGCAGCACGCAGAGGGGGACCGGGCCGATCCTCGGCTTGCGTATTATGCCTCTTCAATCGGCTCTGTGCCAGCACGCTCATTTCATGGGTTGACTTATGCATATGGATTTCATTCCCAGTCTAAGATCAGACCGGACTGAGGGTTGTGGTAGCAGGACCGATAGCACGTCGGGGAGGACCGGGCAAATCCCCGACTTGCGCATTCTGCCTCTCCGGTCGGTTGAGCACCCGCATGCTCGTTTCGTGGGTTGGCTGAGGCATACAGGGTTCATTCCATGTCTAAGCATATGGAGTTCATTCCCAGTCTAAGATTTTGAGCCACGGTGCACATGCTGGGCTCGAGCATGAGCTGGTGCTGCATTTTTTCCCTCGGGGCACCATCGTCGAAGCATCGTCGGAGAGCCTAACCGACGTTATTGGGGTTCCGGTGATTGGGGGGCCGGGGGGGTGTGCGCACCTGATGTGCGATAGGTGCTGGTACTTGGCCCTTATATTGGCCCCCTATCCCTCATCAAACCTTGAGAACTCATACCCCCTTAAAGAGCATTTGAGATTTTATAGGTTTGCTGCCAGTAGCCATTAAATTGTCTAAAATCGGGACACTGCCAGAGCATTAGCTGAATTTTTTTGTGCATGCCAAAAAAAATAAAAGGATCACCTCTACCAACTTTGGGGACAAAACTCCGTCTAAAAAAATTTAAAAAAATCCCAAACCGTAAAAAGCTTTGAAAATTGTGATAAATAGAAAACGGGTCGTCTTGCCACGAAACTGCAGGGCTTAGGGGACCATTGTATGAATTTACAAGCCATAAAAATGGCATTGGCATGGCAGAAATATGAAATGTGCTTGAACCCACCTACCACCCGTTTGATCCCCGGCTTGCGCATTCTGCCTCTCCGGTCGGCTGAGCACCCGCACGCTCGTTTCGTGGGTTGGCTTAGGCATATGGAGTTCATTCCATGTCTAAGCCCCAGCCAGATCGAGGGTTGTGGCAGCAGGATCGGCAGCACATAAAGGGGGATCGGGCTGATCGTCGACTTGCGCATTATGCCTCTCCGGTCGGCTGAGCACCCGCACGCTCGTTTTGTGGGTTGACTTAGGCATATAGAGTTCATCCCCAGTCTAAGCATACGGAGTTCATTCCCAGTCTAAGATCAGATCGGATCGAGGGTTGCGGCAGTAGGATCGGCGGCACGCAAGGGGGAACGGGCTGATCCCCGGCTTGCGCTTTCTACCTCTCCGGTCGGCTGAACACCCGCACGCCCGTTTCGTGGGTTGGCTTAGGCATAGGGAGTTCATTCCATGTCTAAGCCCCAGTCGGACCAAGGGTTCTGGCAGCGGGACCGGCAGCACACAGAGGGGGACCGACAGCATGCAGAGGGGGACCGGGCCGATCCCTGGCTTGCGCATTATGCCTTTTCGATCAGCTCAACGCCCGTACGTTTGTTTCATGGGTTGACTTATGCATACGGAGTTCATTCCCAGTCTAAGATCGGACCAGACCGAGGGTTGCGGTAGCAAGATCGACAACACCCAGGAGGGGACCGGGCTAGATAGGGAATGAACTCCGTATGCCTAAGCCAACCCACAAAATGAGCGTGCGGGCGCTCAGTTGGCTGGAGAGGCAGAATGTGCAAGCGGGGGATCGGCCCAGTCGCCCCCGTGTACTGTCATTCTAGCTGCCGCAACCCTCAATTCGGTCTGATCTTAGACTAGGAATGAACTCCGTATGCATAAGTCAACCCACGGAACGAGCGTGCGGGCGGTGAGCCTACCGAAGAGGACTAATGCGCAAGCCGAGGATCGACCCGATCCCCCTCAGCATGCTGCCAGTCCCGCTACCACAACCCTCAGTCCAACTAGGGCTTAGACATGGAATGAACTACCTATACCTAAGCGAACCTACGAAACGGGCGTGCGGGCGCTTAGCAGGTCAGAGAGGCAGAATGCGTAAGCCGGGGATTAACCTGGTCCCCCCTACGTGCTGTCGATCCTGCTGCCGCAACCCTTGGTTTGGTCTGATCTTAGACTGGGAACGAACTCCGTATGCTTAGACTGGGGATGAACTCCGTATGCCTAAGTCAACCCATGAAACGAGCGTGCAGGCGCTCAGTCGATCGGAAAGGCATAATGCGTAAGCCGGGGATCAGTCTGGTCCTCTTCTACATGCTGTCGATCCCGCTACCGGTCCTGCTGACACAAACCTCGGTCCGGCTAGGGCTTAGACATGGAATGAACTCCGTATGCCTAAGCCAACTGACGAAACGAGCGTGTGGGTGCTCAGCCGGTCGGAGAGGCAGAATGCGCAAGCCGGGGATCGACCTAATCCCCTCCTTCGCGCTACCGATCCTGCTACTGGTCCTGCTATCGCAACCCTTGATCCAATCTGATCTTAGACTGGGAATGAACTCCGTATGCTTAGACATGGAATGGACTTCGTATGCCTAAGCCAACCCATGAAACGAGCGTGCGGGCACTCAGCCAGTTGGAGAGGCAGAATGCGCAAGCCAGGGATCGACCCACTCCCCCGTGAGTACTATCGGTCCTGCTGTCGCAACCTTCAGTCTGGTTTGATCTTAGATTGGGAATAAACTCCGTATGCCTAAGTTAACCCATGAAACAAGCGTGCAGGTGCTGAGCCAATCGGAGAGGCATAATGCGCAAGCCGAGGTTCGACCCGATCCCCCCTCTGCGTGTTGCCGGTCCCGCTGCCACAACCCTCAGTCTGACTGGGGCTTAGACAAGGAATGAACTCCCTATGCCTAAGCCAACCCATGAAACGGGCATACGGGCGCTCAGCCGATCGGAGATGTAGAATGCACAAGTCGGGGATCGGCCCGGTCCCCCCTGTGTGCTATCGATCCTGCTATCGTAACCCTCGATTCGGTCTGATCTTAGACTAGGAATGAACTCTGTATGCTTAGACTGGGGATGAACTCCATATGCCTAAGTCAACCCACGAAACGAGCGTGCGGGCACTCAGCCGACCAGAGAGGCAGGAAGCGCAATCGGGGATCGAATGGGTGGTAGGTGGGTTCAAGCTCATCTTCATATTTCTGACGTGCCAATGCCATTTTTATGGCTTGTAAATTCATATAATGGTCCCCTAAGCCTTCATGTGAAGTTTCATGGCAAGACAACCCGTTTTCTATTTTTCATGATTTTCGAAACTTTTTACGGTTCGGGATTGTTTAAAATTTTTTTAGAAAGAGTTTTGTCCCCAAATTTGTTAGAGATGATCCTTGTATTTTTTTTGGTATGCACAAAAAAATTCATGCAAAAACTCGAGGTGGAGAAGATTTTGTGATCGTTTGAAAAAAGTGTCCCCACTTCAGACACTTTAATGGCTACTGGCAACAAACCTATAAAATCTCAAATTCTCTTTAAGGAGGTGTGAGTTCTTGAGGTTTGATGAGGGATAGGGGGCCAATATAAGGGCCAAGTACCAGCACCCATCGCACATCATGTGCGCACATCACCCCCAATCGTCGAAACCCCCAATGCCGCCAGTTAGGTTCTCCGGTGATGCTCCGGCGATGCTCCGACGATGGTGCCTCAGGCGAAAAAAATGCGGCACCAGCACATGCTCGAGCCCAGCATGTGCACCGTGGCTCAAAATCTTAGACTGGGAATGAACTCCGTATGCTTAGACATGGAATGAACAACGTACGCCTAAGCAAACCCACGAAACGAGCGTACGGGTGCTCAGTCGATCGAAGAGGTAGAATGCACAAGCCGGGGATCGACCCGGTCCCCCCTACGTGTTGTTGATCCTACTACCACAACCCTCGGTTTGGTTTGATCTTAGACTGGGAATGAACTCCGTATGCATAAGTCAACCCATAAAACGAGCTTACGGGTGCTGAGCCGATCGAAGAAGTATAATGCGCAAGCAGGGGATCGACCCGATCCCCTTCTGTGTGCTGTCGGTCCCGCTGCCACAACCCTCGATCCGACTGGGGCTTGGACATGGAATGAACTCCCTATGCCTAAACCAACCCACGAAACGGGCGTACGGGAGCTCAACCAACTGGAGAGGCAAAATGCGCAAGCTTGGGATCGGCCTGATCCCCCCTGCGTGTTGCCGATCCTGCTATCGCAACCCCCGGTCCAGTCTGATCTTAGACTAAGAATGAACTTTGTATGCTTAGATTGGGGATGAACTCCGTATACCTAAGTCAACCCACGAAACGAGCGTGCGGGCACCCAGCCGATTGGAGAGGCAGAATGCACAAGTTGGGGATCGACTCGGTCCTCCCTGCGTGCTGCCAATCCTGTTGCTGGTCCTGCTACCGCAACCTTCGGTCCGATCGATCTTAGACTGGAATGAACTCCATACGCTTAGACATGGAATGAACTCTGTATGCCTAAGCCGACTCATAAAATGAGCGTGAGAGGTAGAATGCGCAAGCTAGGGACCGGCCTGGTCCCCCCTGCGTGCTATCGATCCTGCTGCCGCACCCCTCGGTCCGGTCCGATCTTCGACTGGGAATGAACTCCGCATGCCTAAGTCAACCCATGAAATGAGCATGCGGGCACTGAGCCGATCGGAGAGGCATAATGCATAAGTCGGGGATCGAATCAGTCCCCTTCTACGTGCTGTCGGTCCCGATACCACAACCTTCGGTCCGGTTGGGGCTTAGACATGGAATGAACTCCCTATGGCTAAGCCAACCCACGAAACGGATGTGCGGGCGCTCAGCCGACCGAAAAGGCAGAATGCACAAGCTAAGGATCGGCCCGATCCCCCCTGCGTGCTGTCGATCCTGCTGCCGCAACCCTCGGTTCGGTCTGATTTTAGACTGAGAATGAACTTCATATGCTTAGGCTGGGGATGAACTCCGTATGCCAAAGTCAACCCAGGAAATGAGCGTGCGGGTGCTCAGCCAGTTGGAGAGGTAGAATGCACAAGCCAGGGATCGGTCTGGTACCCCCTGCGTGCTGTCAATCCTGCTGTTGGTCCTGGTGCGATAACCCTCGGTCCATTTCGATCTTTGACTGGGAATGAACTCCATGTGCCTAAGCCAACCCACGAAATGAGCGTGCAAGCGCTCAGCCCACCGGAGAGGCAGAATGCACAAGTTAGGGACCGGCCTAGTCCCCCCTGCGTGCTGGAGATCCTGTAGCCATAACCTTCAGTCCGATCTGATCTTAGACTGGGAATAAACTCTGTATGCCTAAGTCAACCCACGAAACGAGCGTGCGGGCGTTGAGCCGGTCGGAGAAGCATAATGCACAAGCCAGGGATCGGCCCGATCCCCCTCTGCTGCTATCGATCCCGCTGCCACAACCCTCAGTCCGGCTAGGGCTTAGATATGGAATGAACTCCGTATGCCTCAACCAACCCGTGAAACAGGCGTACGGGCGCTCAGCCAGTCGGAGAGGCAGAATGCGTAAGCTGAGGATCGGCCCGATCCCCCCTGCGTCTGCCAATCCTACTGTCGCAATCCTCGGTCCGATCTGATCTTAGACTGGGAATGAACTCCGTATGCTTAGGCTAGGGATGAACTCCGTATGCCTAAGTCAACCCACGAAACGAGCGTGCGGGTGCTCAGCCGGTTGGAGAGGCAGAATGCGCAAGCCAGGGATCAGTTCGGTCCCCCCTGCGTGCTGTCAATCCTACTGCTGGTCCTGCTACCGTAACCCTTGGTCCAGTTCAATCTTTGACTGGGAATGAACTCTGTAGGCCTAAGTCAACCAACAAAACGAGCGTGCGGGCACTGAGCCAGTCGAAGAGGCGTAATGCACAAGACGGGGATCGGCCCGGTCCCCCTCTGCGTGCTATCGATCCCACTGCCACAACCCTCGGTCCTGCTGGGGCTTAGACATGGAATAAACTCCGTATGCCTCAGCCAACCCATGAAACAGACGTGTGGGCACTCAGCCGGTCGGAGAGGCAGAATGCGCAAGCCGGGGATCGGCTCGATCCCCCCAACATGTTGCCGATCCTGCTACCGTAACCCTCGATCCGGTCCGATCTTAGACTGGGAATGAACTTCGTATGCTTAGACTGGGAATGAACTTCGTATGCTTAGACTGGGGATGAACTCCGTATGCCTAAGTTAACCCACGAAACGAGCACGCGGGCGCTCAGCCGACCAGAGAGGCAGGATGCGTAAGCCAGAGATCGAACGGGTGGTAGGTGGGTTCAAGCACCTCTTCATATTTCTGCCATGCCAATGCCATTTTTATGGCTTGTAAATTCATACAGTGGTCCCCTAAGCCTTCATGTGAAGTTTCGTGGCAAGACGACCCATTTTCTAATTTTCATGATTTTTGAAACGTTTTACGGTTCGGGATTTTTTAAAATTTTTTTAGAAAGAGTTTTGTCCCTAAATTTGGTACAGGTGATCCTTGTATTTTTTTTTGCATGCACAAAAACATCAAGCTAACAACTCAAAGTGGAGAAGATTTTGTGACCGTTTGAAAAATGTGTCCCCATTTCAGACACTTTAATGGCTACTGGCAGCAAACCTATAAAATCTCAAATGCTCTTTAAGGGGTGTGAGTTCTCGAGGTTTGATGGGGGATAAGGGGCCAATCTAAGGGCCAAGTACCAGCACCCATTGCACATCATGTATGCACAGCCCCCGGCCCCCTCAATGGCTGGAACCTATTGCCGCTGATTAGGCTCTCCGATGATGCTCCGGTGATGCTCTGGCGATGGTGCCCAGGGCGAAAAAAATGCGGCACCAGCACATGCCCGAGCCCATCATGTGCACTGTGGCTCAAAATCTTAGACTGGGAATGAACTCTGTATGCCTAAGCCAACCCATGAAACGAGCGTACGGGCGCTCAGTAGGTTAGAGAGGCAGAATGTGCAAGCCAGGGATCAGCCTGGTCCCCCATGTATGCTGTCGATCCTACTGTCGCAACCCTCGGTTCGGTCCAATCTTAGACTGGGAATGAACTCCGTATGCATAAGTTAACCCACAAAATGAGCGTACGAGCGCTGAGCCGGTCGAAGAGGCATAATGCGCAAGCCAGGGATCGGCCCAGTCCCCCTCTGCGTGCTACCGGTCCCGCTGCCACAACCCTCGGTCTGGCTGGGGCTTAGACATGGAATGAACTCCCTATGCCTAAGCCAACCCGTGAAACGGGCATGCGGGCGCTCAGTCGACTAGAGAGGCAGAATGCACAAGTCGGGGATCGACTCGGTTCACCCTTTGTGCTATCGATCCTGCTGTCGCAACCCTCGATCCGGTCTGATCTTAGACTGGGAATGAACTCCGTATGCTTAGACTGGGGATGAACTCCGTATGCCTAAGTCAACCCACGAAGCAAGCGTGCGGGAGCTGAGCCGGCTGAAGAGGCATAATGCACACGCCGCGGATCGGCCCGGTCCCCCTCTGCATGCTGTCGGTCCCGCTACCACAACCCTCGGTCTGGCTGGGGCTTAGACATGGAATGAACTCCCTATGCCTAAGCTAACCCAGGAAACTGGCGTGCGGGCGCTCAATCGGCCGGAGAGGCAGAATGTGCTAGTCGAAGATCGGTCCGATCCCCTCCGCGTGCTGTCGATCCTGCTGTCGTAACCATCGGTCCGATTCGATCTTAGACTGAGAATGAACTTCGTATGCTTAGACCAGGGATGAACTCCGTATGCCTAAGTCAACCCACGAAACGAGCGTGCGGGTGCTCAGTCGGTCGGAGAGGCCAACCGGAGAGGCATAATGCGCAAGTCGGGGATCAGCCCGATCCCCCTCTACATGCTGCCAATCCCGCTGCCAGTCTTGCTGCCATAACCCTCGGTCCGACTGGGTCTTAGACATGGAATGAACTCCCTATGCCTAAGCCAACCCATGAAGCACGCATGCAGGCGCTCAACTGGTCAGAGTGGCAGAATGCGCAAGCCGGGGATCGGCCCGATCCCCCCTTACGTGCTATCGATCCTGCTGTTGGTCCTGCTGCTGTAACCCTCGATCCGATTTGATCTTAGATTGGGAATGAACTTTGTATGCTTAAACATGGAATGAACTCCGTGTGCCTAAGCCAACCCACGAAACGAGCGTGCGGGCACTCAGCTGGCTGGAGAGGTAGAATGTGCAAGCCGGGGATCAACCCGGTCCCCCCTGCGTGCTGTCGATCCTGTTGCCGCAACCCTCAGTCCGGTCCAATTTTAGACTGGGAATGAACTCCGTATGCCTAAGTCAACCCATGAAACGAGCGTGCGGGCGCTGATCCGACAGGAGAGGCGTAATGCACAAGCCGAGGATCGGCCCGGTCCCTCTTTGCATGCTGCAGATCCCGCTGCCACAACCCTCGGTCCGACTGGGGTTTGGACATGAAATGAACTCCGTATGCCTAAGCCAACCCACGAAACAGGCGTGTGGGCGCTCAGCCGGCCAGAGAGGCAGAATGCGTAAGTCGGGGATCAGACGGGTGGTAGGTTGGTTCAAGCACATCTTCATATGTCTGCCATGCCAATGCCATTTTTATGGCTTGTAAATTCATACAATGGTCCCCTAAGCCTTCATGTGAAGTTTTGTGGCAAGACGACTCGTTTTCTATTTTTCATGATTTTGGAAACTTTTTGCTGTTCGAGATTTTTTAAAATTTTTTTAGAAAGCGTTTGGTCCCCAATTTTGGTAGAGATGATCCTTGTATTTTTTTTGGCATGTGAAAAAAATTTCAGCTAAAAACTCAAAGTGGAGAAGATTTTGTGACCTTTTGAAAAAAGTGTCTCCATTTCAAACACTTTAATGGCTACTGGCAGCAAACCTATAAAAATCTCAAATGCTCTTTAAGGGGGTGTGAGTTCTCGAGGTTTGATGAGGGATAAGGGGTCAATATAAGGGCCAAGTACCAGCACCCACAGCACATCATGTGCACACACCCCCCGGCCCCCATGCTTACTGCCGATCTTGTTGCTGGTCTTGCTATCGCAACCCTCGATCCGATCTGATCTTAGACTGGGAATGAACTCTGTATGCTTAGACATGGAATGAACTCTGTATGGCTAAGCCAACCCACGAAACGAGCGTGCGGGCGCTCAGTCGATCGGAGAGGCAGAATGCACATGCTGGGGATCGACCCGGTCCCCCCTGCGTGCTGTCGATCCTGCTACCGCAACCTTCGGTCTAGTCTGATCTTAGACTGGGAATGAACTTTGTATGCCTAAGTCAACGTATGAAACAAGCGTGCGAGCGCTAAGCCAGTCGGAGAGGCATAATACGTAAGCTGGGGATCGACCCGATCCCCCCTACATACTGCCGGTCCCACTGCTATAACCCTTGATCCGGTCCGATCTTAGACTGGCAATGAACTCCATATGCTTAGATTGGGGATGAACTCCGTATGCCTAAGTCAACCCATAAAACGAGCGTGCGGGTGCTCAACCGATCGGAGGCCGGTCGGAGAGGCATAATGAGCAAGCTAGGGATCAGTTCGATCTCCATCTGCATGCTACTAATTCTGCTACTGATCCTACTGCCAACCCTCGGTCTGACTGGGGCTTAGACATGGAGTGAACTCCCTATGCCTAAGCCAACCCATGAAACGAGCATGCGGGCGTTCAGCCGATCAGAGAGGTAAAATGTGTAAGCCGAGGACCGACCCGATCCCCCTTACGTGCTATCAATCTTACTGCTGCAACCCTCGGTCCGGTCTGATCTTAGACTGGGAATGAACTCCGTATGCCTAAGTCAACCCACGAAATGAGCGTACGACCACTGAGCCAGCCGGAGAGGCATAATGCACAAGCCGGGGATCAGCCCGAACGCCATCTGCGTGCTGCCGGTCCCGCTGCCACAACCTCAGTCCGACTAGGGCTTAGACATGGAATGAACTCCCTATGCCTAAGCCAACCTATGAAACGGGCGTGCGGGCGCTCAACCGACCGGAGAGGTAGAATGCGTAAGCCAGGGATTGGCCCAGTCCCCCTGCGTGCTGTTGATCCTATTGCCACAACCCTCGGTCCGGTCCGATCTTAGACTGGGAATGAACTCCGTATGCTTAGACTGGGGATGAACTCCGTATGCCTAAGTCAACCACGAAATGAGCGTGTAAATGCTCAGCCGACCAGAGAGGCAGGATGTGCAAGCCGGGGATCGAACGGGTGGTAGGTGGGTTCAAGCACATCTTCATATTTCTGTCGTGCCAATGCCATTTTTATGGCTTGTAAATTCATACAATGGTCCCCTATGCCTTCATGTGAAGTTTCGTGGCAGGACATGGAATGAACACAGTATGCCTAAGTTAACCCACGGAACGAGCGTGCGAGCGCTGAGCCAGCCGAAAAGGCATAATGCGCAAGCCGGGGATCGACTCGATCACCATCTGCGTCCTGCCAGTCCCGCTGCCACAACCCTCGATCTGGCTGGGGCTTAGACATGGAATGAACTCCCTATGCATAAGCCAACCCACGAAACCGGAGTGCGGGCGCTCAGCTGGTCGAAGAGGCAGAATGCACAAGTCGAGGATCGGTCCGGTCCCTCCTGTGTGTTGCCGATCCTGCTACCGTAACCTCGATCTGATTCAATCTTAGACTGGAAATGACCTCTGTATGCTTAGACTAGGGATGAACTCCGTATGCCTAAGTCAACCATGAAACGAGCTGTGGATGCTCAGCCGACCAAAGATGCAGGATGCGCAAGTTGGGGATCGAATCGGTGGTAGGTGGGTTCAAGCACATCTTCATATTTCTGCCTTGCTAATGCCATTTTTATGGCTTTTAAATTCATACAATGGTCCCCTATGCCTTCATGTGAAGTTTCGTGGCAAGACGACTCGTTTTCTATTTTTCATGATTTTGGAAACTTTTTTGCTGTTCGAGATTTTTTAAAATTTTTTAGAAAGCGTTTGGTCCCCAATTTTGGTAGAGATGATCCTTGTATTTTTTTGGCATGTGAAAAAAATTTCAGCTAAAAACTCAAAGTGGAGAAGATTTTGTGACCTTTTGAAAAAAGTGTCTCCATTTCAAACACTTTAATGGCTACTGGCAGCAAACCTATAAAAATCTCAAATGCTCTTTAAGGGGGTGTGAGTTCTCGAGGTTTGATGAGGGATAAGGGGTCAATATAACGGCCAAGTACCAGCACCCACAGCACATCATGTGCGCACACCCCCCGGCCCCCCAATCGTCGAAACCCTTAATGTCGTTTGTTAGGCTCTCCGGCGAAGCTCCGATGATGGTGCCCCGAGCAAAAAAAATGCAGCACCACCACATGCCCGAGCCCAACATGTGCACCGTGGCTCAAACTCTTAGACTGGGAATGAACTCCGTATGCTTAGACATGGAATGAACTTCGTATGCCTAAGCCAACCCACGAAACGAGCGTACGGGCGCTCAACCGACTAGAGAGCCAGAATACGCAAGCCGAGGATTGGCCCGGTCTCCCCCGTATGCTGTCAATCTGTTGCTGCAACCCTTGGTCTGATCTGATCAGATCATAGACTGGGAATGAACTCTGTATGCTTAGACTGGGGATGAACTCCGTATGCCTAAGTCAACCCATGAAATGAGCGTGCGTGCGCTCAACCGACCGGAGAGGCATAATACGTAAGCCAGGGATCAACCTAGTCCCCCTCTACGTGCTGTTGATCTTGCTACCGATCCTGCTACCACAACCCTCGATCTGGTTGGGGCTTAGACATGGAATGAACTCCGTATGCCTAAACCAACCCACGAAACGAGCGTGCGGGCGCTCAACTGGTCGGAGAGGCAAAATACGCAACTCGGGGATCAGCCTGGTCCCCCCTGCATGCTACCGTTCCTGCTACTGGTCCTACTGTTGCAACCCTCAGTCCGGTCCAATCTTAGACTGGGAATGAACTCTGTATGCTTAGACATGGAATGAACTCCGTATGCCTAAGCCAACCCATGAAACGAGCGTGCGGGCACTCAGTCGGTCGGAGAGGCAGAATGTGCAAGTCGGGGACCGACCCGATCCCCTTTGTGTGCTATCGATCCTTCTACCACAACCCTTAGTTCAGTCTGATCTTAGACTGGGAATGAACTCTGTATGCCTAAGTCAACCCCACAAAATGAGCGTGCGGGTGCTGAGCCTGCCAGAGAGGCACAATGTGCAAGTCAGGGATTGGCCCGATCCCCCTCTGCGTGCTATCGGTCCTGCTACCACAACCCTCGGTCTGACTGGGGCTTAGACATGGAATGAACTCCCTATGCCTAACCCAAGCCACGAAACGGGCGTGCGGGCGCTCAGCCGGCCGGAGAGGTAGAATGCGTAAGCCAGGGATCAGCCTCGTCCCCCTTGCGTGCTATCGATCCTGCTGTCGTAACCTACGGTCTAGTCCAATCTTAGACTGGGAATGAACTCCGTATGCTTAGACTGGGATGAACTCCGTATGCCTAAGTCAACCTATGAAACGAGCATGCGGACGCTTAACTGACCAGAGAGGCAGGATGCGCAGGCCGGGGATCAAACGGGTGGTTGGTGGGTTCAAGCACATCTTCATATTTCTGCCATGCCAATGCCATTTTTATGGCCTGTAAATTCATACAATGGTCCCTATGCCTTCATGTGAAGTTTTGTGGCAAGACGACCCGTTTTCTATTTTTCATGATTTTCGAAATTTTTGAGGTTCGAGATTTTTTAAAATTTTTATAGAAAGGGTTTTGTCCCCAAATTTGGTAGGGTGATCCTTGTATTTTTGTTGGCATGCACAAAACAATTCAGCTAAAAACTCGAAGTGGAGAAGATTTTGTGACCGTTTGAAAAAAGTGTCCCCATTTCGGACACTTTAATGGCTACTGGCAGCAAACCTATAAAATCTCAAATGCTCTTTAAGGTGGTGTGAGTTCTCAAGGTTTGATGAGAGATAGGGGCCAATATAAGGGCCAAGTACCAACACCCATTGCACATCATGTGCGCACACCCCCCGGCCCCCCCGATCGTCAGAACCCCCAATACCATTGGTTAGGCTCTCCGGTGATGCTCCGACGATGGTGCCTCAGGCAAAAAAAAAATGGTACCAGCACATGCCCGAGCCCAGCATGTGCACCGTGGCTCAAACTCTTAGACTGGGAATGAACTCCGTATGCTTAGGCTGGGGATGAACTCCGTATGCCTAAGTCAACCCACGAAACGAGCGTGCGGGCGCTCAGCCGGCTAAAGTGGCCGGTCGGAGAGGCAGAATGTGCAAGCTGGGGATCGGCTTGGTCCCCTCTATGTGCTGCCAATCCTACTACTGGTTCTGCTACCGTAACCCTCGGTCTGGTCTGATCTTAGACTGGGAATGAACTCCGTATGCCTAAGCCAACCCATAAAACGAGCGTGCGGGCGCTCAACTGGCTGGAGAGGCAGAATGCGCAAGTCGGGGATCGGCCCGATCCCTCTCTACGTTTTGTCGGTCTCGCTACCACAACCCTCGGTCTGGCTGGGGCTTAGACATGGAATGAACTCACTATGCCTAAGCCAACCCACAAAACGGGCATACTGGTGCTCAACCGGCCGGAGAGGTAGAATGATCAAGCTGGGGATCGGCTCGGTCCCCCCTGCGTGCTACCGACCCTGCTGCCATAACCCTCGGTCTAGTTCGATCTTACACTGGGAATGAACTCCGTATGCTTAGACTGGGGATGAACTCCGTATGCCTAAGTCAACCCACGAAATGAGCATACAGGTGCTCTTCCAGCCGGACAGGCCGGTCGGAGAGGCAGAATGCAAAAGTTAAGGATCAGCCTGGTCCCCCCAGCATGCTACTGATCCTGCTGCTGGTCCTACTGTCGCGACCCTCGGTCCGTTCTGGTCTTAGATTGGGAATCAACTCCGTATGCTTAGACATGGAATGAACTCTGTATGCCTAAGCCAACCCACGAAACGAGCGTGCGGGCGCTCAGCCAGCCGAAGAGGCAGAATGCACAAGCTAAGGATCGACCCGATCCCTCTTCACATTCTGTCGGTCCCGCTGCCACAACCCTCTTTTCGACTGGGGCTTAGATATGGAATGAACTCCCTATGCCTAAGCCAACCCACGAAACAGGCATACGGGTGCTCAGTCAGCCGAAGAGGCAGAATGCGCAAGCAGGGGATCGGCCCGGTCCCCCATGCGTGCTGTCGATCCTACTACCGCAACCCTCAGTCTGGTTCGATCTTAGACTGGGAATGAACTTCGTATGCTTAGACTGGGGATGAACTCGTATGCCCAAGTCAACCCATAAAACAAGCGTGTGGATGCTCAGCCGACTGGAGAGGCCAGCTGGAGAGACAGAATGCAAAAGTTGGGGATCGACCCGATCCCCCCTGCGTGTTGTCGATCTTGCTGCTGGTCCTGTTGTTGCAACCCTCGGTTCGATCTGATCTTAGATTGGGAATGAACTCTGTATGCTTAGACATGGAATGAACTCCGTATGCCTAAGCCAACCCAAGAGCATTTGAGATTTTATAGGTTTGTTGCCAGTAGCAATTAAAGTGTCTAAAATGGGGACACTTTTTTCAAACGGTCACAAAATCTTCTCCACTTCAAGTTTTTGGCTGATTTCTTTTGTGCATGCCAACAAAAATACAAGCATCACCCCTACCAAATTTGGGGACAAAAATCTTTCTAAAAAAATTTTAAAAAATCTCGAACCTAAAAAGTTTCAAAAATCGTGAAAAAGAAAAAACGGGTCATCTTGCCACGAAACTTCTCGTGAAGGTGAACGGGACCATTGTATGTCTTTAAAAGCCATAAAAATGGCATTGGCATGGCAGAAATATGAATATATGCATGAACTCACCTACCATCCGTTCGATCCCTGGCTTATGCATCCTGCCTCTCTGGTCGGCAGAGCGTCTGCAAGCTCGTTTCGTGGGTTGGCTTAGGCATACGGAGTTCATTCCATGTCTAAGCATACGGAGTTCATTCCTAGTCTAAGATCAAATCGGATCGAGGCTTGCAGCAGTAGGACCAGTAGTAGGATTGACAGCATGCAAGGGGGACCGGGTCGGTCCCCGGCTTACGCATTCTGCCTCTTTGGTCGGTTGAGTGCCCGTACGCTCGTTTCGTGGGTTGACTTAGGCATACGGAGTTCATCCCTAGTCTAAGCATACGGAGTTCATTCCCAGTCTAAGATCGAACCGGACTGAGGGTTGGGGCAGCAGGATCGACAGCACGCAGAGGGAGACCGGGCCGATCCTCGGCTTGGGCATTCTACCTCTCCGGCCGGTTGAGCGCCCGCACGCCCGTTTCGTGGGTTGGCTTAGGCATAGGGAGTTCATTCCATGTCTAAGCCCAAGCCGGACCGAGGGATGTGGCAACGGGATCGGTAGCACGAAAAGGGGGACTGGGCCAATCCCCGGCTTGCGCATTCTACCTTTCCAGCCGGCTGAGCACCCGCACGCTCGTTTCGTGGGTTGGCTTAGGCATACGAAGTTCATTCCATGTCTAAGCATACGGAGTTCATTCCTAATCTAAGAGTTTGTGCCATGGTGCACATGCTGGGCTCGGGCATGTGCTGGTGCCGCATTTTTTTCACCTAGGGCACCATCGTTGGACTATCGCCGGAGAGCCTAACCGGCAGTATTGGGGGTTCCGACGATAGGGGGGCCGAGGGGGTGTGCGTAAATGATGTGCGATGGGTGCTGGTACTTGGCCCTTATATTGGGCCCCTATCCCTCATCAAACCTCAAGAACTCACACCCCCTTAAAAAGCATTTAAGATTTTACAGGTTTGCTGCCAGTAGCCATTAAAGTATCTGAAATGGGGGCACTTTTTTCAAACGGTCACAAAATCTTCTCCACTTTGAGTTTTTAGCTGAATTTTTTGTGCATGCCAACAAAAATACAAGGATCACCTCTACCAAATTTGGGGACAAAACTCTTTCTAAAAAAATTTTAAAAAATCCCGAACCACAAAAAGTTTCAAAAATCTTGAAAAATAGAAAACGGGTCGTCTTGCCACGAAACTTCACATGAAGGCGTAGGGGACCAGTGAATGAATTTACAAGCCATAAAAATGGCATTGGCATGGCAGAAATATGAAGATGTGCTTGAACCCACCTACCACCCGTTCGATCCCCGGCTTGTGCATCCTGCCTCTCTGGCCGGCTGAGCGCCCGCACGGCCGTTTCATGGGTTGGCTTAAGCATGGCGAGTTAATTCCTTGTCTAAGCCCCAGCTGGACCGAGGGTTGTGGCAGTGAGACTGACAGCATGCTGAGGGTGATCGGGCCGATCCCCGACTTGCGCATTATGCCTCTCCGGTCGACTCAGCACCCGCACGCTCGTTTCGTGGGTTGACTTAGGCCACGGAGTTCATTCCTAGTCTAAGATCGGACCGGACCAAGGGTTGCGGCAGCAGGATTGACAGCATGCAGGGGGGTCAGGCCGGTCCCTGGCTTACTCATTCTGCCTCTCCGGCCGACTGAGCACCCGTACCCTCGTTTCGTGGGTTGGCCTAGGCATACGGAGTTCATTCCATGTCGAAGCATACGGAGTTCATTCCCAGGCTAAGATCGGATCGGACCGAGGGTTGCGGCAGCAAGACCAGCAGCATGATCGACAGCACGCAGGGGGGGATCGAGTCGATCCCTGGCTTGCACATTCTACCTCTCCGGTCGACTGAGCGCCCGCACGCTCGTTTCGTGGGTTGGCTTAGGCATACGGAGTTCATTCCTTGTCTATGCCCCAGTCGGATAGAGGGTTGTGGCAGTAGGACCGATACCAGGATTGATAGCACGCAGAGGGGGACCAGACTGATCCCCGGCTTGTGCATTATGCCTCTTCGATTGACCTTTCTAGCCAGCTGAGCACTCGCACGCTTGTTTCGTGGGTTGACTTAGGCATACGGAGTTCTTTCCCAGTCCACGATCGGACCGGACTAAGGGTTATGATAGCAGGATCGACAGCACGCAGGGGGGACCAGGTCGATCCCCGACTTGCACATTCTACCTATCCGATTGGCTGAGCGCCTGCACGCCCGTTTCATGGGTCGGCTTAGGCATAGGGAGTTCATTCCAATGTCTAAACCCCAGTCAGACCGAGGGTTGTGGCAGTGGGACCGACAGCACGCAGAGGGGGACCGAGCGGATCCTCGGCTTGCGCATTATGCCTCTCCGATCGGCTCAATGCCTGAACGCTCGTTTCGTGGGTTGACTTAGGCATACGGAGTTCATTCCCAGTCTAAGATCAGATCGGACCGAGGGTTGTGCCAGCAAGATCAACAGTACGCAGGGCGAATCGAGTCAGTCCTCGATTTATGCAATATTCCTCTCCGATCGGTTGAGCGTCCGTACTCTCGTTTCGTGGGTTGGCTTAGGCATACGGAGTTCATTCCATGTGTAAGCATACGGAGTTCATTCCCAGTCTAAGATCGGACCGAACTGAGGGTTACGGTAGCAGGACCAGCAGTAGGATCGGTAGCACGCAGGGAGGGACCGAGCCGATCCCTGACTTACGCATTCTGCCTCTTCGGTCGGCCTTTTCAACCGGTTGAACGCCCGCACGATCGTTTCATGGGTTGACTAAGGCATACGGAGTTCATCCCCAGTCTAAGCATATGGAGTTCATTCCTAGTCTAAGATCAAACCGGACCGAGGGTTGCGACAGTAGGATCGACAGCACGCAGGGGGAACCAGGCCGATCCCTGGCTTGTGCATTCTGCCTCTCCGGTCGGCTGAGTGACCACATGTTCATTTCGTGGGTTGGCTTAAGCATAGGGAGTTCATTCAATGTCTAAGCCCCAGTCGGATCGAGGGTTGTGGCAGCGGGACCAATAGCATGCAAAGGGGGATTGGGCCGATCCCTGGCGTACGCATTATGCCTCAATGGCCGGCTCAGCGCCCGCACGCTCGTTTTGTGGGTTGACTTAGGCATACGGAGTTCATTCCCAGTCTAAGATCGGAATGGACCGAGGGTTGCGGTAGCAGGATCGACAACACACAAGGGGGAATGGGTCGGTCCTCGGCTTACGCATTCTACCTCTCCGACCGGCTGAACGCTCGTACGCTCGTTTCATGGGTTACCTTAGGCATACGGAGTTCATTCCATGTTTAAGCATACAGAGTTCATTTCCAGTCTAAGATTGGACCAGACCGAGGGTTGCGATAGCAGGACTAGGAGAAGGATCGACAGCACGCAGGGGGGACCAGGCCGATCCCCGACTTGCGCATTCTGCCTCTCCGGTCGGCTGAGCGCCTGCATGTTCATTTCATGGGTTGGCTTAGGCATAGGGTGTTCATTCCATGTCTAAGCCCCGGCTGGACCGAAGGCTGTGGCAACGGGATGGGCAGCATGGAAAGGGGGACCGGGCTGATCCCCGACTTGCGCATTCTGCCTCTCTGGTCGGCTGAGCGCCCGTATGCTCATTTGGTGGGTTAGATTAGGCGTACGGAGTTGATTCCATGTCTAAGCATACGAAGTTCATTCCCAGTCTAAGAGTTTGAGCCACGGTGCACATGCTGGGCTTGGAGAGCCTAACCGACGGCGTTGGGGGTTCCGACGATTGAGGGGGCCGAGGGTGTACGCACATGATGTGCGATGGGTGCTAGTACATGGCCCTTATATTGGCCCCCTATCCCTCATCAAACCTTGAGAACTCACACCCCCTTAAAGAGCATTTGAGATTTTATAGGTTTGCTGCCAGTAGCCATTAAAGTATCTGAAGTGGGGACACTTTTTTCAAACGGTCACAAAATCTTCTCCACTTCGAGTTTTTAGCTGAATTGTTTTGTGCATGCCAACAAAAATACAAGGATCACCTCTACCAAATTTAGGGATAAAACTCTTTCTAAAAAAATTTTAAAAAATCCTAAACCGTAAAAAGTTTTGAAAATCATGAAAAATAGAAAACGGGTCGTCTTGCAATGAAACTTCACATGAAGGTGTAGGGGACCATTGTATGAATTTACAAGCCATAAAAATGGCATTGGCATGGCAGAAATATGAAGATGTGCTTGAACCCACCCACCACTCGTTCGATCCCCGGCTTGCGCATCCTGCCTCTCTGGTCGGCTGAGCGTTCGCATGCTCATTTTGTGGGTTGACTTAGGCATACAGAGTTCATCCCTAGTCTAAGCATACGAAGTTCATTCCCAGTCTAAGATCGGACCGGACCGAGGGTTGCGTAGTAGCATCCGCAGCACGCAGGGGGGACCGGGTCGATCCCCGGCTTGCGCATTCTGCCTCTCTAATCGGTTGAGCACCCGCACGTCCGTTTCATGGGTTGGCTTAGGCATAGGGAGTTCATTCCGTGTCTAAGCCCTAGCCAGATCGAGGGTTGTGGCAGTGGGACTGATAGCATGCAGAGGGGGATCGAGCCGATCCCTGGCTTGCGCATATGCCTCTTCGACCGACTCAGTGCCTGCACGCTCGTTTCGTGGGTTGACCTAGGCATACGAAGTTCATTCCTAGTCTAAGATTGAATCAGACCGAGGGTTAAGGCAACAGGATCGATAGCACATAGGGGAGATCGGGTTGGTTCCCGGCTTACGCATTCTGCCTCACTGACCGGTTGAGCTCCCACACGTTTGTTTCATGGGTTGGCTTAGGCATACGGAGTTCATTCCATGTCTAAGCATATGGAGTTCATTCCCAGTCTAAGATTGGACCAAATCGAGGGTTATGGTAGTAGGACTAGCAGCAGGATTGACAGCGAGCAGGGGGGGACCAGGCCGATCCCCAGCTTGTGCATTCTGCCTCTTCGATCGGTTGAGTGCTCGCACGCTCGTTTCATGGGTTGGCTCAAGCATACGGAGTTAATTCCATGTTTAAGCCCCAGTCGGACCAAGGGTTGTGGCAGCAGGACCGGTAGTGGGATCGACAGCACGTAGAGGGGGACCGGGCTGATCCCCGGCTTGGGCATTATGCCTCTCCGATCGACTCAGCGCCCGAACGCTCATTTCATGGGTTGCTTGCGACAGTTCTTCTCAGTCTAAGATTAGAGAATCGGGGTTGTGGCAGCAGGATCGACAGTGCAGGGGGCCGAGTCGGTCCCTTACGCATTCTGCCTCTCCGGTAGCTGAATGACGCACGCTCGTTTCGTGGGTTGGCTTAGGCATATGGAGTTCATTCCATGTCTAAGTATACGGAGTTCATTCCCAATCAAAGATCGGACCAGACCGACGGTTGCGGTAGCAGGACCAATGACAGGATCGACAGCACGTAAGGGGGGACCAGGTCGATCCTCGACTTACACATTCTCTCTCTCCGGTCGACCTCTCAGATCAATTGAGCGCCCGCACGCTCATTTTATGGGTTGACTTAGGCATACGGAGTTCATTTCCAGTCTAAGATCAAATCGGATCGAGGGTTGTGGCAGTAGGATGGACAGCACATAGGGGGGACCAGGTCGATCCTCAGCTTACGCATTCTGCCTCTTCGGCCTGCTGAGCGCTCGCACGCTCGTTTTATGGGTTGGCTTAGGCATACTAAGTTCATTCCATGTCTAAGCCCCAGTCAGACCGAGGGTTGTGGCAGTAGGACTGGCAGCAGGATTGATAGCACGCAAAGGGGGATCGAGCTGATCCCCAGCTTAGGCATTATGTCTCTCCAGCCGGCCTCTCCGGTCGGTTGAGTGCCCGTACGCTCATTTCATCGGTTGACTTAGGCATACGAAGTTCATCCTCAATCTAAGCATACGAAGTTCTTTCCCAGTCTAAGATTGGACTAGATCGAAGGTTATGGCAGCAGGATCGACAGCATGTAGGGGGGATCAGACCGATCCCGGCTTGCACATTCTGCTTCTCCAGCTGGCTGAATGCCCGTACGCCCAGTTCGTGGGTTGGCTTAGGCATAGGGAGTTCATTCCATGTCTAAGCCCCAGCGGAACTAATGGTTGAGGTAGCAGGACCGACAGCACGCAGAGGGGGATCGGGCTGATCCCCGACTTGCGTATTATGCCTCTCCGGTCGGCTCAGCGCCCGAACGCTCGTTTCATGGGTTAACTTAGGTATACGGAGTTCATTCCAGTCTAAGATCGGATCGGACCGACGGTTGCGATAGTATGATCTATAGCACGCAGGGGGGATCGGGCTGGTCCCCAGCTTGCGCATTCTGCCTCTTCGACCGATTGAGCACCCGCACGCTCGTTTCGTGGGTTGGCTTAGGCATACGGAGTTCATTCCATGTCTAAGCATACAGAGTTCATTCCCAGTCTAAGATCAGATCGGACCGAGGCTTGCGGCAGCAGGACCAGCAGCAGGATCGTCTACACGTAAGGGGACCGGGCCGATCCCTGGCTTACACATTTTGCCTCTCCGGCCGGTTAAGCACTCGCACGCTCATTTTATGGGTTGATTTAGGCATACGAAGTTCATACCCAGT
This sequence comes from Durio zibethinus, assembly GCF_002303985.1. The sequence continues at coordinate 12,878,535 of NW_019167826.1, forward strand.
CTAAGCATACAAAGTTCATTCCCAGTCTAAGATCAAACTGGACCGAGGGTTGCGACAGCAGGATCAGCAGCACACAAGGGGGACCAGGCTGATCCTCAGCTTGCTCATTCTACCTCTCCGTCCGACTGAGCGCCTGTATGCCTGTTTCATGGGTTCGCATATGCATAGGTAGTTCATTGCATGTCTAAGCCCCAGCCAGGCCGAGGGTTGTGGTAGCGGGACAGGCAGCATGCAGAGGGGGATCGGGCCGATCCCCAACTTGCGCATTCTGCCTCTCCGGCCGGCTGAGCGCCCGCATGCTCGTTTCATGGGTTGGCTTAGGCATACGGAGTTCATTCCATGTCTAAGCATACGGAGTTTATTCCCAGTCTTAGAGTTTGAGCCACGGTGCACATGCTGGGCTCGGGAATGTGCTAGTGCCGTATTTTTTTCGCCCGAGGTGCCATCGTCGGAGCATCATCGAAGAGCCTAACCGACGGCATTGGGGGTTTCGGCGATTGGGGGGCCGGGGGGTGTGCGCACATGATGTGTGATGGGTGCTGGTACTTGGCCCTTATATTGGCCCCCTATCCCTCATCAAACCTCTAGAACTCACACCCCCTTAAAGAGCATTTGAGATTTTATAGGTTTGCTGCCAGTAGCCATTAAAGTGTTTGAAATGGGGACACTTTTTTCAAATGGTCACAAAATCTTCTCCGCTTTGAGTTTTTAGCTGAATGTTTTTGTGCATGCCAAAAAAAATACAAGGATCACCTCTACCAAATTTGGGGACAAAACTCTTTCTAAAAAAATTTTAAAAAATTCGGAACCGCAAAAAGTTTTGAAAATCGTGAAAAATAGAAAACAGGTCGTCTTGCCACGAAACTTCACATGAAGCTGTAGGGGACCATTGTATGAATTTACAAGCCATAAAAATGACATTGGAATGGTACAAATATGAAGATGTGCTTGAACCCACCTACCACCCGCTCGATCTCCGACTTCTGCATCCTGCCTCTCTGGTCGGCTGAGCGTCCGCACGCTCGTTTCATGGGTTGACTTAGGCATACGAAGTTCATCCCCAGCCTAAGCATACGGAGTTCATTCCCAGTCTAAGATGGGACCAAACTGAGGGTTGCGACAGCAGGATCGGTAGCACGTAGGGGGGACCGGGCTGATCCCCGGCTTGCGCATTCTGCCTCTCCGGCCGGTTGAGCGTCCGCATGCCTGTTTCATGGGTTGGCTTAGGCATAGGTAGTTCATTCCATGTCTCAACCCTAGCCAGATCGAGGGTTGTGGCAGCGGGACCGGCAGCATGCAGAGGGGGATCGGGCAGATCCTTGGCTTGCAGATTCTCCCTCACAGGCCGACTGAGCGCCCACACGCTCGTTTCGTAGGTTAGTTTAGGCATACGGAGTTCATTGCATGTCTAAGCATACAGAGTTCAATCCCAGTCTAAGAGTTTGAACCACAGTGCACATGTTGAGCTCGGGCATGTGCTGGTGCCACATTTTTTTTGCCCGGGACACCATCACCGGAGCATCGTCAGAGCATCACCAGAGAGCCTAATCGACGGCATTGGGGGGGCCGGGTGGGTGTACGCACATGATGTGCAATGGGTGCTGGTACTTGGCCCTTATATTGGTCCGCTATCCCTCATCAAACCTCTAGAACTCACACCCCCTTAAAGAGCATTTGAGATTTTATAGGTTTGCTACCAGTAGCCATTAAAGTGTCTGAAATGGGGACACTTTTTTCAAACGGCCACAAAATCTTCTCCACTTCGGGTTTTTAGCTGAATTTTTTTGAGCATGCCAAAAAAAAAATACAAAGATCACCTCTACTAAATTTGGGGTCAAAAACCTTTCTAAAACAATTTTAAAAAATCTCGAACCGTAAAAAGTTTTGAAAATCATGAAAAATAGAAAACGGGTCGTCTTGCCACGAAACATCACATGAAGGCTTAGGGGACCGTTGTATGAATTTACAAGCCATAAAAATGGCATTGGCATGGCAGAAATATGAAGATGTGCTTGAACCCACCTACCACCAGTTCGATCCCCGACTTACGCATCCTGCCTCTCTGGTTGGCTAAGCGTCGCACGCACATTTCGTGGGTTGACTTAGGCATACAGAGTCCATTCCCAGTCTAAGAATACAGAGTTCATTCCCAGTCTAAGATCGAATTGGACTGAGGGTTACGGCAGTAGGATCGACAGCACGTCTAAAAAAAATTTAAAAAATCCCGAACCATAAAAAGTTTTGAAAATCGTGAAAAATAGAAAACGGGTCATCTTGCCAAGAAACTTCACATGAAGGTGTGGGGGACCATTGTATGAAAAATAAAAATGGCATTGGCACGGCAGAAATATAAAGATGTGCTTGAACCCACCTGCCACCCGTTCGATTCTCAACTTGCACATCCTACCTCTCTGGCCGGCTGAGCGTTCACACGCTCGTATCATGGGTTAACTTAGGCATACAGAGTTCATCCCCAGTCTAAGCATATGAAGTTCATTCTGAATCTAAGATCAGACCAGACCGAGGGTTGCGGCAGTAGGATCGACAGCACGCAGGGAGGACTGGGCCGATCCCCAACTTGCGCATTCTACCTCTCCGGCCGGTTGAGCGCCCGTACGCCCGTTGCATGGATTGGCTTAGGCATAGGGAGTTCATTCCATATCTAAGCCCAGCTGGACCGAGGGTTGTGGCAGTGGGACTAGCAGCACGTAGAGGGGGGTCAGGCTGATCCCCAGCTTGTGCATTATGCCTTTCCGACTGGCTCAGCGCCTGCACGCTCGATTCATGGGTTGACTAGGCATACGAAGTTCATTCCCAGTCTAAGCTCGGACTGGACCAAGGGTTGTGGCAGCAGGACCAGCAGCAGGATCGACAGCGCATTATGCCCATTTTGCCTCTCCAACCGGCCTTTCCGGTCGACTAAGCACCCGCACGCTCGTTTCATGGTTTGACTTAGGCATACGGAGTTCATCCCCAGTCTAGGCATACGGAGTTCATTCCCAATCTAAGATTGAATCTGACCGAGGGTTGTGGCAGCAGGATCGGCAGCACGCAGGGGGGACTGTGTCGATCCCCGACTTGCGCATTCTGCCTCTCCGATCGATTGAGTGCCCGCACGTCCGTTTCATCGGTTGGCTTAGGCATAGGGAGTTCATTCCATGTCTAAGCCCCAACCGAATCGAGGGTTGTGGCAGCGGGACCGGTAGCATGCTGAGGGGGATCAGGCCAATCCCTGGCTTGCGCATTATACCTCTCCAGCCGGCTCAGCACCCGCACGCTCGTTTCGTGGGTTGACTTAGGCATATGGAGTTCATTCCCAGTCTAAGATCAAACCGGACTGAGGGTTGTGGTAGCAGGATCAACAGTACGCAAGGGGGGACTGGGCCAGTCCCCGACTTACGCATTCTGCCTCTTCGGTCGACTGAGTGCCCGCACGCCCATTTCGTGGGTTGGCTTAGGCATAGGCAGTTCATTCCATGTCTAAACCCCAGCAGGATCGAGGGTTGTGGCAACGGGATCGGCAGCGCGTAGAGAGGGGGCTGGGGTAATCCCCGGCTTGCGTATTCTGCCTCTCCGGCCGGTTGACTGCCCATACGCTCGTTTCGTAGGTTGGCTTAGGCATACGGAGTTCATTCCATGTCTAAGCCCCAGTCGGAACGAAGGTTGCGGCAGCAAGACCAGCAGCAGGAATGGCAGCACGCAGGGGGGACCAGGCCGATCCCCGGCTTGCGTATTCTTCCTCTCCAGCCGACTGAGCACCCACACACTCGTTTCATGGGTTGGCTTAGGCATACAGAGTTCATTCCACGTCTAAGCCCCAGCCAGACCGAGGGTTGTGGCAGCGGCATGACATCACGCAGAGGGGGATCGGGTTGATCCCCAGCTTGCGTATTATGCCTCTCCGGCCAGCTCAGTGCCCGAACGCTCGTTTCGTGGGTTGACTTAGGCATACGAAGTTCATTTCCAGTATAAGATCAGATCGGACCGAGGGTTGCGACAGCAGGATCCATAGCACCCAAGGGGGGGACCGGACCGGTCCTCGACTTACGCATTCTACCTCTCCGGTCGGCTGAGCACCCGCACGCTCGTTTCATGGGTTGACTTAGGCATACGAAGTTCATTCCCAGTCTAAGATCGGACCGAACCGAGGGTTGCAGTAGCAGGATTGACAGCACGTAGGGGGGACTGGGTCGGTCCCCAGCTTTCGCATTCTGCCTCTCCAACCGGCTGAGCGCCCGCATGCCCGTTTCATGGGTTGGCTTAGGAATCGGGAGTTCATTCCATGTCTAAGCCCTAGCCGGACCGAGGGTTGTGGTAGTGGGACCGATAGCACGCAGAGGGGGATCGGGTCGATCCCCAGCTTGCGCATTATGCCTCTCCGGTCGGCTTAGCGCCCGAACGCTCGTTTCATGGGTTGACTTAGGCATACGGAGTTCATTCCCAGTCTAAGATCAGACCAGACTAAGGGCTATGATAGCAGGATCGATAGCATGTAGGGGGACCGAACTGATCCCTGGCTAGCGCATTCTGCCTCACCGATCAGCCTCTCCGACCGACTGAGCACCCGCACGCTCGTTTCGTGGGTTGAATTAGGCATACGGAGTTCATCCCCAGTCTAAGCATACGAAGTTCATTCCCATTCTAAGATTGGACCGGATCAAGGGTTGCGGCAGCAGGATCTGTAGCACGCAAGTGGGATTGGGCCAATCCTCGGCTTACACATTCTGCCTCTCCGACCGACTGAATGCTCACACACCCGTTTCGTGGGTTGGTTTAGGCATAGGGAGTTCATTCCATGTCTAAGCCCCAGTTGGACTGAGGGTTATGGCAGTGGGACCAGTAGCACACAGAGGGGGACCGGGCCGATCCCTGGCTTACGGATTCTGTCTCTCCGGCCGGCTGAGTGCCCTCACGCTCATTTCATGGGTTGGCTAAGGCATTCGGAGTTCATTCCATGTCTAAGCATACGGAGTTCATTCCCAGTCTAAGAGTTTGAGCCATGATGCAAATGCTGGACTCGGGCATGTGCTGGTGTCGCATTTTTTTCACCTGGGGTACCATCGTCGGAGCATCACTGGAGAGTTTAACCGGTGGCATTAGGGGTTCCAACGATTGGGGGGGTCGGGGGTGTGCGCAGATAATGTGCGATGGGTGCTGGTATTTGGCCCTTATATTGGCCCCCTATCCCTCATCAAACCTCGAGAACTCACACCCCTTTAAAGAGCATTTGAGATTTTATAGGTTTACTGCCAGTAGCCATTAAAGTGTCTAAAATGGGGACACTTTTTTCAAACGATCACAAAATCTTCTCCACTTCGAGTTTCTTGCTGAATTGTTTTGTGCATGACAACAAAAATACAAGGATCACCTCTTTCTAAAATAATTTTAAAAAATCCCAAACCGTAAAAAGTTTCAAAAATCGTGAAAAATAGAAAACGGGTCATCTTGCCACGAAACTTCAAATGAAGGCTTAGGGGACCATTGTATGAATTTACAAGCCATAAAAATGGCATTGGCAAGGCAGAAATATGAAGATGTGCTTGAACCCACCTACCGCCCATTCGATCCTCGGCTTACGCATCCTGCCTCTCTGGTTGGCTGAGTGTCAGCATGCACATTTCGTGGGTTGACTTAGGCATACGGAGTTCATCCCCAATCTAAGATCAGATCAGATCGAGGGTTACGGCACCGGCATCTACAGCTCGTAGGGGGACCAGGCCAATCCCCGGCTTGCGCATTTTGCCTCTCCGGTTGGTTGAGTACCCGCATGCCCGTTTCGTGGGTTGGCTTAGGCAGAGGGAGTTCATTCCATGTCTAAGCCCCAGTCGGACCGAGGGTTATGGCAGTGGGATCGATAACACGCAGAGGGGGACTGGACCGATCCCCGGCTTCCGTATTATGCCTCTACGGTCGGTACAGTGCCCGAACGCTCGATTCATGGGTTGACTTAGGCATACGGAGTTCATTCCCAGTCTAAGATCGGACCGAACTGAGGGTTATGGCAGCAGGATCGGCAGCACGCAGGGGGGATCGACAGCACGCAGGGGGGATCGAGCCGATCCCCGGCTTGCGCATTCTGCCTCTTCGACTGACTGAGCGCCCGCACGGTCGTTTCGTGGATTGGCTTAGGCATAGGGAGTTCATTCCATGTCTAAGCCCCAACCGGATCGAGGGTTGTGGCAGCGGGACTGGCAGCACACAGAGGGGGATCGGGCCGATCCCTGGCTTGCTCATTATGCCTCTTCGACCGGCTCTGCGCCCGCACGCTCGTTTCTTGGGTTGACTTATGCATACGGAGTTCATTCCCAGTCTAAGATCGGACCGAATCGAGGGTTGCGGTAGTAGGATTGACAACACGCAGGGGGATCGGCCAATCCCCGGCTTGCGCATTTTGCCTCTCCGACCGACTGAGCGCCCGCACGCTCGTTTCGTGGTTTGGCTTAGGCATACGAAGTTCATTCCATGTCTAAGCACACGGAGTTCATTCCAGTCTAAGATTTTGAGCCACGGTACACATGCTGCGCTTGGGCATGTGCTGGTGATAGGGTTTAGTGGTTGTTGCCCTGTCATAACCTCAAATGGGCTCTGGTTCATTGCCTCACTCCTTTGCAAGTTGTAGGAAAACTGCGCAACATCTAACAGCTTTGGCCAGTCCCTTTGTGTGGCACTCACATAGTGCCTGAGGTAGACCTTCAATAGTCCATTCACTCATTCTGTCTGCCCATCGGTTTGCAGATGCATGCTGGTGGAAAAGTTTAAGTCTGACCCCAACAGCTTGAACAACTTAATCCAGAACCTGCCCATGAAACGCCCGTCCTGATCACTAACAATGGTCCTCAGCACTCTCCAGTACTTAACCATGTTTTTCAGGAACAATCGAGCTGGCTCCTCGGCTGGGCACTCCTTGGTTGCTAGAATGAAGATTCCATACTTGGAAAACCTGTCCACCACTACCATGATGCTTCCAAACCCTTCTGCTTTGGGTAGACCGACTATAAAGTCCAGAGAAACACTCTCCCATGGTCACTCTGGCACTGGCAATTGCTCCAAGAGACCACTTGGTTTCTTGAACTCCACCTTGTCCTATTGGCACACAAGACAAGTCTTCACATAGGCCTCCACATCGTCCCTCATGTGCGGCCAGTAGTACCGATCCTCGATCAGCACCAAGGTACGGCTCACTCTAGGGTGTCCAGCCCACCTTGAATCATGGAATTCTTGCAAAACTTCCTTGCGAAGCTTCCCGTGCTACGGCACAAACAGTCTACTGCCCCTGGTGTACAGCAAGCCATACTGCAACCAAAACTGCCTAGTCTTACCTTGCTGGGCGTACTCCATCAAAGCCTTGGCTGTAGGATCATACGCAAGTCCCTTCTTGATGCACGACACCAGTGACCACTCTGGTTGGCTAATGGCAGCAAGGTTAGCCTTTCTGCTCAGGGCGTCTGCCACTAGGTTCGCCCGTCTTGGCTTGTACTCCATCTGAAAATCAAATTCTGCAAGAAAATCTTACCATCTCACCTGCTTGAGGGATAGTTTCTTCTGCATCTGAAAGTAGCTGGTCACCACATTGTCCATCCTCACCATGAACCTCGACCCTAATAGGTAATGGTGCCAAGTGTGCAAGCAGTGCACCACTGCAGTCATCTCTTTCTCTTAGACCGTGTACTTATGCTCAGTCTCGTTCAGCTTCCTGCTCTTGAACGCGACTAGATGTCCCTCCTGCATCAACATGCCCCCTATGGCAAAGTCTAATGCAACCATATGCACCTCATACAGCTTGGCATGGTCTGGCAAGGCCAAGACTGGCTCCTCAGTCATAGCCCACTTGAACCTATCAAAGGCTTCCTGGCACCCTGCGCTCCACTCCCATGCTTTCCTTTTTTGAGCAAGTCAGTCAATAGCGTGGCTATTGCTGAGTGACCTTTGATGAAACGCCTGTAGTAGTTGACCAGCCTAAGGAACGATCTCAACTTAGTGACCTTGGCTTGCGGTTGCTACTCCAGGATGGCGTGTATCTTGCCTTCATCCATGCGTATCCTGCCACCTCCCACTATGTGGCCAAGGAACAGGATCTCTTGTTGGGCGAATGAGCACTTCTCCCTCTTGACAAACAGCTTGTGCGCTCGCAACACCTCGAACACCTATCTCAAGTGGTCTATATGCTCTCCCAAAGTCTGGCTATAGATCACAATGTCATCCAAATAAACCACAACAAACCGATCAAGGAATGACTGAAGTACCTTGCTCATAAGGGTGCAGAATGTTGCGTGGGCGTCCGTGAGTCCGAAAGGCATCACCACGAACTCATACGAACCATACCAAGTGACACATGCTGTCTTTAGCTCATCTCCCTCCGCGATCCTGACTTGATAGTAGCCTGACCTCAAATCCAGCTTGGTGAACCACCTTGCGCTCCCAAGTTGATCGAACAAGTCCGCAATGAGTAGGATGGAGTACTTGTTCTTGATGGTCAGCTTGTTCAAAGCCCAATAGTCTATGCACAGTCGCAACTACCCATCATGCTTGCGCTAAAATAGAACCGGTGCACCATAGGGTGCCTTCGATGGCCTGATGAAACCAGCATCAACTAACTCTTTGAGCTACTTCCTCAACTTCTCCAACTCTGGTGGAGACATTCGGTAAGGGGCTCTAGCTGGTGGCTTGGCCTTGGACACCAGCTCGATCTTGTGGTCCACCTCCCTCTTAAGTGGTAGCTTGCTAGGTAACTTTGCGGGCATCACATCACTAAAGGTCTTCAGCACCTTTAGCACCTCCAAGGGTGACTCGGTCTCCTTCTCCCTTGGCTCATCATATTTCAGGGCTACCAAGAAAGTGTCTTCTTGTCTGCTTACCGCCTTGGCAAATTGGATGGCTGACACCACCCACGACCCAACTCCAGACCCTCTCCTCAATGGCACTAGGCATTGGCACCGTGCATCCAAGATGCAAACACAATCGGCAAAAGGCACAAGGAGGGCGTTAATCTGAACAAGGAAATCCAACCCAATCACAAACTCATAGTCGTCAAGGGGTATTACCTCAATGGTCTCCTTGCCTTTCCAGTCTCCAACCTGTAACTCCACTCTGCGCGCTACTCCAATGGCTGGAACTTCCTTGGAGTTCATCGTTTTGATGGTACCGGTCCCTTTTTACTCTTTTAGTCCGAGCTTCCGGGCTCTATCACCTGAAATAAAAAGATGTGGGCACCTGTGTCCACCAGTGCACTCACCTTCTGATCCACAACCATAAGATCCGTAAACATCAAGCCCTTTGGCTTGTGGCTCCCCTTACTCTGGACAGCATTGAACACCAACGACCCAAGCTTTGTTACCCCTGACTCTGGCTCCTCATCAGACTCCTTGTCTACAGCAGCCAGCTTGCCTTTCTATGGGTAATTGCCCGCTATGTGGCTCCTTCCACATAGGTAGCATGCTAGTGGCTCTCAGTCCCCTATTGTTTTCCACTTGCCTGCTAGTGGCTTCCTCTCGCCATCCTTGGTTGAACGGTCTCGGTCTCCATCCTTGCACTCCCAGTCACGGTCCTTCCCCTTGGACTGCTTCTTTCGATCCTTATCATCCCTACCCTTACCCTTGGGCTTGGTAGACTCAAACTTGTTCAGAGGCTTGAACTCTATCAAGGCCTTGGTAGTAGTCATAGCTTTAGCCAAGTCATGAACTCCTCTCCTTTGTAGCTCATGCTTCACCCACGGCTTCAGCTCATCCAAGAAAACAAATAAGGCATCCTTCTCGCCTAGATCCGAGATCTGTAGCATCAGTTCAGAGAATTTTTAGACATACTCCTTTATGTCCCCTTGCTGGCTCAACCTGCGTAACTTTGCCTGTGCCTCATCATCGACATACTCCGGGTAAAATTGCTCTCTGAACTCCTTTTGGAACTCTGCCTAGGTTCCAATCTTGGTGCTCCCATGCCTGACATCATCACACCTGTGCCTTTACCACAATAAGGCTACATCAGTGTGATACATAGCAGTGGTGCTTACCTTTATCACCTCGTCTTGCATGCCCATGGCCTGGAAGTACGGCTCCATACCCCAAAGGTAGTTATCTACTTCCTTGGCCGCCCTAGTCCCCTTGAACTCCTTAGGCTCGGGGACATCCAATCTGGACTTGGACACTCCAGCAAACATGCCATTCCCAATGGCAGTCTTGCAAGCAATGAGCTCACTGGTAAGCTCCTCCATCCGCTGGCGCATGGCCTCCATGCCATCACGCAAGGTCAGCACTTCAGCCTCCAAAGTTTGATTCTTTTAGGTGAACACGTCCAAGCCTTTGTTGAGAGTAGCTTGTAGCTCACTTTGGATCTCCTCTCCCATGGAGTCTAGCGATGCAATGTGAGTCTCTACCCCCTCAAGCTTCTCCCTCATGTCGCCCATGGTCACCTCCACCTTGGCCAGCCTACCGTCCATGGTGGACCAGATATCTCTAGAACTAGCTTTCCTCCCTCTTCCACGCCCATGCTCCTGGGCCTCTGGTTGTTGGTTAGCAGCGTCACTTTGGGATGCCATCTCCTCTAACCTGCACAACACAAACACGCAGAATCGAACTCGCTCTAATACCAACTGTCAAGGGCTCTAACCTTAGACTCAGAAACCGTGCGGCCTTAGGCTTGGAATCTCCTCCTTTATGCCTAAGTCAGCCTAAAACACAAGCGTACGGGCACTAGAACAATAGGAAGGGCTGATTAGGCAAGTTAAAGAGAAACAGGATAAGAAGGCAGAATTCTGGAAATGCTCTTGTATTCACTAAAATAAAAGTGTTTGATGGTGTACAAATGAGGGAGGAGCAGCCCTCTATTTATAGTTGAGGCTCCAGCTAACACTTAATGGCAATATCCCTAGAATAAAGGCTAAAATCATGGGATTATACAGATTACAATCAATCAGGATGCTAACTCCTGATTTTCAGGGTCAACCAAATCTGCCAGGATGCTGCTGCTGATCCTGCCTGCTTCCAGAAGCTTCCCTTGCGTGTCCAGCACCTTGGGCCCTTTTGGATGTGGTGTAGGCAGCTTGTATGCTAGGCATTGGTCTCACGGGCTAGCCTGCAAGTTGGGCGGGCATTCTGAACTCGTTTGCTAGGCTTTGCGTGTAGATACCCGCCAGCACGCCTGGTCTGCGGGCCTCAACCTCTGGCTCGCCTGCTGGTGCGTCTGATGTGCCTAGCGTGCCTACCCAGGGTGTGACACTTGGCCCTTATATTGGCCCCCTATCCCTCACCAAACCTCGATAACTCACACCCCCTTAAAGAGCATTTGAGATTTTATAGGTTTGCAGCCAGTAGCCATTAAAGTGTCTGAAATGGGGACACTCTTTTCAAACGGTCATAAAATCTTCTCCACTTAGAGTTTTTAGCTGAATTTTTTTGTGCATGCCAACAAAAATACAAGGATCACCTCTACCAAATTTGGGGACAAAACACTTTCTAAAAAAATTTTAAACAATCCCAAACCGCAGAATGTTTCGAAACTCAAGAAAAATAAAAAACTGGTCGTCTTGCCATGAAACTTCACATGAAGGCTTTGAGGACCATTGTATGAATTTACAAGCCATAAAAATGGCATTGGCATGGCAGAAATATGAAGATGTGCTTGAGCCCACCCACCACCCGTTCGATCTCCGGCTTGTGCATCCTGCCTCTCTGGTCGGCTGAGCGCCTGCACGCTCGTTTCGTGGGTTGGCTTAGGCATATGGAGTTCATCCCTAGTCTAAGCATACGGAGTTCATTCCCAATCTAAGATTAGACCGGATCGAGGGTTACGGCAACAGGATAGGCAGCACGCAGGGGGGACCAGGCCAATCCCCGGCTTGCTCATTCTACCTCTCCGGTCGGCTGAGTGCCCGCACGCCCGTTTCGCGGCTTGGCTTAGGCATAGGGAGTTCATTCCATGTCTAAGCCCTAGCTGGATCGAGGGTTGTGGCAGCGGGACCTGCAGCACGTAGAGGGGGACCAGGCCGATCCTCGGCTTGCACATTATGCCTCTCCGACCGGCTTAGCGCCCACACGCTCGTTTCGTGGGTTGACTTAAGCATACGAAGTTCATTCCCAGTCTAAGATCGGACCAGACTGAAGGTTGCAGTAGCAGGATCGACAGCACGTAAAGGGGACCAGGCCGATCTCTGGCTTACGCATTCTGCCTTTATGGTCGACTGAGTGCCCGCACGCTCGTTTCGTGGGTTGGCTTAGGCATACGGAGTTCATTCCCTGTCTAAGCATATGGAGTTCATTCCCAGTCTAAGACCAGACCAGACCAAGGGTTACGACAGTAGGATCAACAGCACGTAGGGGGGATCGGGATGATCCCCGGCTTGTGCATTTGTCTCTCCAGCCAGCTGAGTGCCATCACGCTCGTTTCGTGGGTTGGCTTAGGCATATGGAGTTCATTCCATGTCTAGGCCCCAGTTGGATCGAGGGTTGTGGTAGCAAGATCGGCAGCGGGATCAACAGCACGCAAAGGGGGACTGGGCTGATCCCCGACTTACGTATTATGCCTTTCCAGTCGACCTTTCCAGCACCTGCACGCTCGTTTCATGGGTTGACTTAGGCATACGAAGTTCATCCCCAATCTAAGCATACGAAGTTCATTCCCAGTCTAAGATCGAAACGGACTGAGGGTAACGGCAGCAGGATCGCAGCACGCAGGGTGGACCGGGCCGATCCCCGACTTGCGCATTCTGCCTCTCCGGTCGGCTAAGTGCCCACACGCCCGTTTCGTGGGTTGGCCTAGGCACAGGGAGTTCATTCCATGTCTAAGCCACAGCCAGACCGAGGGTTGTGGTAGCGGGACCGGCAGCACGTAGAGGGGGACCGAGCCGATCCCCGACTTACGCATTATGCCTCTTTGGCCGGCTCAATGCCCACATGCTCGTTTCGTGGGTTGACTTATGCATACGGAGTTCATTCCCCGTCTAAGATCGGACCGGACCGAGGGTTGCGGCAGCAGGATCTACAACACGTAGGGGGGACAGGGCCGATCCCCGGCTTATGCATTTTGCCTCTTCGGTCAGCTGAGCACCCGCATGCTCATTTCTAGGTTGGCTTAGGCATATGGAGTTCATTCTATGTCTAAGCATACAGAGTTCATTCCCAGTCTAAGATTTTGAGCCACGGTGCACATGCTGGACTCGGGCATGTACTGGTGCCATAGTTTTTTCACCCAGGGCACCATCGCCAGAGCATCGTCGGAGAGCCTAACCGACGGCATAGGGGTTCCGACGATTGGGGGGCCGGGGGGGTGTGCGCACATGATGTGCGATGGGTGCTGGTACTTGGCCCTTATATTGGCCCCCTATCCCCCATCAAATCTCGAGAACTCACACCCCCTTAAAGAGCATTTGAGATTTTATAGGTTTGCTGCCAGTAGCCATTAAAGTGTCTGAAATGGGAACACTTTTTTCAAATGGCCACAAAATCTTCTCCATTTCGAGTTTTTAGCTGAATTTTTTTATGCATGCCAAAAAAAAATACAAGGATCACCTCTACCAAATTTGGGGACCAAACTCTTTCTAAAAAAATTTTAAAAAATCCCGAACCGTAAAAAGTTTTAAAAATCGTGAAAAATAGAAAATGGGTAGTCTTGCCACGAAACTTCGCATCAAGGCTTAGGGGGCCATTGTATAAATTTACAAGCCATAAAAATGGCATTGGCACGACAGAAATATGAAGATGTGCTTAAACCCACCTACCACCCATTCGATCCTCGGCTTGCGCATTCTGCCTCTCTGGTCGGCTGAGCATCCACACGCTCATTTCGTGGGTTGACTTAGGCATATGGAGTTCATCCCTAGTTTAAGCATACGAAGTTCATTCCCAGTCTAAGATCGGACCGGACCGAGGGTTGTGGCAGCAGGATCAGCAGCACGCAGGAGGGACCAGGTCGATCCCCGGCTTACGCATTTTGCCTCTCCTGTCGACTGAGCGCCCGCACGCCCATTTCATGGGTTGGCTTAGGCATAAGGAGTTCATTCCATGACTATGCCCCAGCCAGATCGAGGGTTGTGGCAAAGGGACCGGCAGCACGCAGAGGGGGACCGGGTCGATCCCCGGCTTGCGCATTATGCCTCTCCGGCTGGCTGAGTGCCCGCATGCTCGTTTCGTGGGTTGACTTAGGCATACGGAGTTCATTCCCAATCTAAGATTGAATCGGACCGAGGGTTGTGGCAGTGGGACTGGTAGCACGTAGAGGGGGACCGGGCTGATCCCCGGCTTGCCTATTCTGCCTCTTCGACCGACTCAATGCCCGCACATCGGTTTCGTGGGTTGGCTTAGGCATAGGGAGTTCATTCCATGTCTAAGCATAGGAGTTCATTCCCTGTCTAAGAGTTTGAGCCACGGTACACATGCTGGGCTTGAGCATGTGCTGGTGCCACATTTTTTTTGCCCCGGGGCATGATCACCGGAGCATTGTCAGAGCATCGCCGAAGAGCCTAACCGACGGCATTGGGGGTTCCGTCAATTGGGGGGGCCGGGGGGGTGTGCGCCCATGATGTGCGATGGGTGATGGTACTTAGCCCTTATATTGGCCCCCTATCCCTCATCAAACCTCGAGAACTCACACCCCCTTAAAGAGCATTTTAGATTTTATAGGTTTGCTGCCAGTAGCCATTAAAGTGTCTGAAATGGAGACACTTTTTTCAAATGGTCACAAAATCTTCTCCACTTCGAGTTTTTAGCTGAATTTTTTTGTGCATGCCAAAAAAATACAAGGATCACCTCTACCAAATTTACAGACAAAACTCTTTCTAAAAAAATTTTAAAAAATCCCAAACCGTAAAAAGTTTTGAAAATCGTGAAAATTAGAAAACGGGTCGTCTTGCCATGAAACTTCACATGAAGGCTTAGGGGACCATTGTATGAATTTACAAGCCCTAAATATGGCATTGGCATGGCAAAAATATGAAGATGTGCTTGAACCCACCTACCACCCTTTCGATCCTCAGCTTGCGCATCCCGCCTCTCCGATCGATAGCACGCAGGGGGGACCGGGTCGAGCCCCGACTTGTGCATTCTGCCTCTCCGATCGATTGAGCACCTGTATGCTCATTTTATGGGTTGACTTAGGCATACGGAGTTCATCCCCAGTCTAAGCATACAGAGTTCATTCCTAATCTAAGATCGGATCAGACCGAGGGTTGCGGCAGCAAGATCGATAGCACGTAGGGGGGACCAGGCCGATTCCCAACTTACGCATTCTGCCTCTCCGGCCTGCCCGCACACTCACTTCATGGGTTGGCTTAGCCATAGGGAGTTCATTCCATGTCTAAGCCCCAGTCGGATCGAGGGTTGTGGCAGTGGGACCGACAGCACGGAGAGGGGGATCGGGCCAACCCTTGGCTTGCGCATTATGCCTTTCCGGCCGGCTCAGCGTCCGGACACTCATTTCATGGTTTGACTTAGGCATACGGAGTTCATTCCCAAGATCAACAGCATGCAGAAGGGGATCGGGCCGATCCCTGGCTTACGTATTCTGCCTCTTCGGCCGGTTGAGCACCCGCACGATCGTTTCGTGGGTTAGCTTAGGCATACGGAGTTCATTTCATGTCTAAGCATACGGAGTTGATTCTCAGTCTAAGATCGAACCGGACCGAGGGTTGCGATAGCAGGACCAGCAGCAAGATCGACAGCATGTAATGGGGACCAAGTCGATCCCCGGCTTGCGCATTTTGCCTCTCCGATCGACTTAGCACCCGCACGCCCATTTCGAGGGTTGCCTTAGGCATAGGGAGTTTATTCCATGTCTAAGCCCCAGCCAAATTGAGGGTTGTGGTAGCGAGACTGGCAGCATGCGGAGGGGGATCGGGCCGATCCCCGGCTTGCACATTATGCCTCTCTGACTGGCTCAGTGCCCGCACGCTCATTTCATGGGTTGACTTAGGCATACGGAGTTCATTCCCAATCTAAGATCAGATCAGACCGAGGGTTGCGGCAGCAGGATCGACAGCACACAGGGGGGACCGGGCTGGTCCCCGACTTGGGCATTCTGCCTCTCCGGTCGGTTGAGCGCCCGTACGCTCATTTCATGGGTTGGCTTGGGCATACGGAGTTCATTCCCAGTTTAAGATTAGGTCGGACCGAAGGTTGCTGTAGCAGGACCAGCAGCAGGATCGATAGCACGTAGGGGGGGCTAAGCCGATCCCCGGCTTGCGCATTCTGCCTCTCCGGTCGACTGAGCACCCGCAGGCTCATTTCATGGGATGGCTCAGGATACGAAGTTCATTCCATGTCTAAGCCCCAGCCAGATCGAGGGTTGTGGCAACAGGACCGGCAGCGGGATCGACAGCATGCAAAAGGGATCGGGCTGATCCTCGGCTTACGCATTATGCCTTTTCGATCTGCCTTTCCTGGTCGGTTGAGTGCCTGCACGCTCGTTCCGTGTGTTGACTTAGGCATACGAAGTTCATCCCCAGTCTAAGCATACGGAGTTCATTCCCAGTCTAAGATTAGACCGGACAGAGGGTTGCAGCAGCAGGATCGGTAGCACGCAGGGGGGATCGAGTAGATCCCCGGCTTGCGCATTCTGCCTCTCCAGTCGGCTGAGCGCCCGCACGCCCGTTTCGTGGGTTGGCTTAGGCATAGGGAGTTCATTCCATGTCTAAGCCCTAGTCGGACCGAGGGTTGTGGTAGTGGGTCCAACAGCACGTAAAGGGGGACTGGGCCGATCCCCAACTTGCGCATTATGCCTCTTCGGCCGGCTCAGTGCCCGCACGCTCGTTTTGTTGGTTGACTTATGCATACGGAGTTCATTCCCAGTCTAAGATCAGACTGGACCGAGGGTTGCGACAGCAGGATCGATAGCACACAGGGGGGATCGGGCCGGTCCCTGACTTGCGTCTTCTGCCTCTCTGACAGACTGAGCGCACGCACGCTCATTTCATGGGTTGGCTTGGGCATACGGAGTTTATTCCCAATTGAAGATCGGACCAGACGGATGGTTGCGGCAGCAGGATCGGCAGCACGTAGGGGGTGATCAGGCCGATCCCCGGCTTGCGCATTCTGCCTCTCCAGCCGGCTGAGCGCCCGTAGGCTCGTTTCGTGGGATGGCTTAGGCATACGGAGTTCATTCCATGTCTAAGCCCCAGCCGGACCGAGGGTTGTGGCAGCAAGACCGGCAGCGGGATCGGCAGCATACAAAGGGGGATCGGGCTAATTCCCAGCTTGCGCATTATGCCTTTTCGACCGACCTCTCCTGGCCGGTTGAGTGCCCGTACGCTCGTTCTGTGGGTTGACTTAGGCATACGGAGTTCATCCCCAGTCTAAGCATACGGGGTTCATTCCCAGTTTAAGATCGGACCGGACAGAGGGTTGCAGTAGCAGGATCGGTAGCACGCAGGGGGGATCGGGCCGATCCCCGGCTTACGCATTCTGCCTCTCTGGTCGGCTGAGCGCCCGCATGCCCATTTCATGGGTTGGCTTAGGCATAGGGAGTTCATTCCATGTCTAAGCCACAGCCGGACCGAGGGTTGTGGTAGTGGGATAACAGCACACAGAGGGGGACCGGGCTAATCCCCGGCTTACGCATTATGCCTCTTCGGTCGGCTCAGCGCCCACACGCTCGTTTTGTTGGTTGACTTATGCATACAGAGTTCATTCCCAGTCTAAGATTAGATCGGACCGAGGGTTGCACCTGCAGGATCGATAGCACACAGGGGGGGATCAGGCCAATCCCCGACTTGCGCATTATGCCTCTCCAACCGACGAGCGCCCGCACGCTCGTTTCGTGCGTACGAAGTTCATTCCATGTCTAAGCATGCAGAGTTCATTCTCAGTCTAAGATTTTGAGCCATGGTGCACATGCTGGGATCGGCCCTGTGCTGGTGCCACATTTTTTTCACCCGGGGCACCATCGCCAGAGCATCGTCGGAGAGCCTAACCGGTGGCATTGGTTGTTTCGGCGATTGGGGGGGCCGGGGGGTGTGCGCACATGATGTGCGATGGGTGCTGGTACTTGGCCCTTATATTGGCCCCCTATCCCTCATCAAACCTCAAGAACTCACAACCCCTTAAAGAGCATTTGAGATTTTATAGGTTTGCTGCCAGTAGCCATTAAAGTGTCTGAAATGTGGACACTTTTTTCAAACGGTCACAAAATCTTCTCCACTTGGAGTTTTTAGCTGAATTTTTTTGTGCGTGCCAAAAAAAATACAAGGATCACCTATATCAAATTGGGGACAAAACTCTTTCTAAAAAAATTTTAAAAAATCTCGAACCGTAAAAAGTTTCAAAAATCATGAAAAATAAAAAACGGGTCGTCATGCCACGAAACTTCACATGAAGGCTTAGGGGACCATTGTATGAATTTACAAGCCATAAAAATGGCATTGGCATGGCAGAAATATGAAGATGTGCTTGAACCCACCTACCACCCGTTCGATGCCCGACTTGCGCATCCTGCCTCTCTGGTCGACTGACCGCCCGCACGCTCGTTTCGTGGGTTGACTTAGGCATACGGAGTTCATCCCCAATCTAAGCATACAGAGTTCATTCGCAGCCTACGATCGGATTGGATCGAGGGTTGTGATAGTAGGATCGGTAGCACGCAGGGGGGATCGGGCCGATCCTCGGCTTATGCATTCTGCCTTTCCGGCTGGCTGAGCGCTCGCACGCCCGTTTCGTGGGTTGGCTTAGGCATAGGGAGTTATTCCATGTCTAAACCCCAACCAGACTGAGGGTTATGGCAGCGGGACCAGCAGCACGCCGAGGGGGACCGGGCCGATCCCCGACCGCGCATTATGCCTCTCAGGCTGGCTCAACGCCCGTATGCTCGTTTCATGGGTTGACTTAGGCATACGGAGTTCATTCCCAGTCTAAGCCCCAGCCGGACCGAGGGTTGTGGCAGTGGTTCCGACAGCACGTATAAGAGGATCAGGCCGATCCTAGGCTTGCGCATTATGCCTCTCCTCCCGGCTCAGCGCCCGCACGCTCATTTCGTGGGTTGACTTAGGCATACGGAGTTCATCCCCAGTCTAAGCATACGGAGTTCATTCCTAGTCTAAGATTAGATCGGATCGAGGGTTGCGGCAGTAGGATCGACAGCACGCAGGAGGGACCAAGGCGATCGCTGGCTTGCTCATTCTGCCTCTCCGGTCGGCTAAGCACCCGCACGCCCATTTCGTGGGTTGGCTTAGGCATAGGTAGTTCATTCCATGTCTAAGCCCCAGTCGGACAAAGGGTTGTGGCAGCAGGACCGGCAGCACACAGAGGGGGACCGGGTCGATCCCCGGCTTGCACATTATGCCTCTCCGACCGACTGAGCGCCTGCACGCTAGTTTCGTGGTTTGGCTTAGGCATACAGAGTTCATTCCATGTCTAAGCATACAGATTTCATTCCCAGTCTAAGATTTTGAGCCACGGTGCACATGCTAGGCTCGGCCATGTGCTGGTGCCGCATTTTTTTCGCCCGGGGCACCATTGTCGGAGCATCATCGGAGAGCCTAACCGACGACATTGGGGGTTTCGGCGATTGGGGGGGCCAGGGGGTGTGCGCACATGATGTGCGATGGGTGCTGGTACTTGGCCCTTATATTGGCCCCTATCCCTCATCAAACCTCGAGAACTCACACCCCTTTATAGAGCATTTGAGATTTTATAGGTTTGCTGCCAGTAGCCATTAAAGTGTCTGAAATGGGGACAAGTTTTTCAAACGGTCACAAAATCTTCTCCACTTCGATTTTTTAGCTGAATTTTTTTATGCATGCCAACAAAAATACAAGGATCACCTCTACCAAATTTGGGGACAAAGCTCTTTCTAAAAAAATTTTAAAATATCTCAAACTGCAAAAAGTTTCAAAGAAAAAATGGGTCGTCTTGCAACGAAACTTCACATGAAGGCTTAGGGGACCATTGTATGAATTTAAAAGCCATAAAAATGGTGTTGGCAGTGTAGAAATATGAAGATGTGCTCCAGCTTGCGCATCCTGCCTCTTTGGTCGATGGAGCACCATCACGCTCGTTTCGTGGGTTGACTTAGGCATATGGAGTTCATCCCCAATCTAAGCATACAGAGTTCATTCTCAGTCTAAGATCGGACCGGACCGAGGGTTACGGCAGCAGGATCGGTAGCATGCAGGGGGATTGGGTCGATCCCTGACTTGCGCATTCTGCATCTCTGGCCGACTGAGCGCCCGCACGCTCATTTCGTGGGTTGGCTTAGGCATAGGGAGTTAATTCCATGTCTAAGCCCCAACCGAACCGAGGGTTATGGCAGCGGGATCAACAGCACACAGAGGGAGACCAAGTCGATCCCCGGCTTGCGCATTATACCTCTCCGGCTGGCTCAGCACCCGCACGCTCATTTCATGGGTTGACTTAGGCATACGGAGTTCATTCCCAGTCTAAGATCAGACTGAACCGAAGGTTACGACAGAAGGATCGATAGCACGCAGGAGGGACTGGGCCTATCCCCAACTTGTGCATTCTGCCTCTCCGGTCGACTGAACGCCCGCACGCTCGTTTCGTGGGTTGGCTTAGGCATACAGAGTTCATTCCATGTCAAGCATACGAAGTTCATTCCCAGTCTAAGATCAGACCAGATCAAGGGTTACGATAGTAGGACCAGCAATAGGATCGACAGCACGCAGGGGGGACTAGGTCGATCCCCGTCTTACGCATTCTGCCTCTCCAACCGGTTGAGCGCCCACACGCTCGTTTCATGGGTTGGCTTAGGCATACTGAGTTCATTCCATGTCTAAGCCCTAGTCAGACCGAGGGTTGTTGTAGCAGGACCGGCAGTGGGATAGGTAGCACGCAGAGAGGGCCCAGGTTGATCCCCGGCTTGCACATTATGCCTCTCCGATCGGCCTCTCCGATCGGTTGAGCGCTCGCACGCTCATTTCGTGAGTTGACTTAGGCATATGGAGTTCATCCCCAATCTAAGCATACGGAGTTCTTTCCCAGTCTAAGCACACAGGGGGGACCGGGCCGATCCCTGGCTTACGCATTTTGCCTCTCCGGCCGGCTAAGCGCCTGCACGCCCGTTTCGTGGGTTGGCTTAGGCATAGGGAGTTCATTCCATGTCTAAACCCCAGCCGAACAGAGGGTTGTGGTAGTGGGACTGGCAGCACGCAGAGGGGGACCGGGCTGATCCCCAGCTTGCGCATTATGCCTCTCTAGTCGACTGAGCGCCCGTATGCTCGTTTCGTGGGTTGGCTTAGGCATACGGAGTTCATTGCATGTCTAAGCATACGGAGTTCATTCCCCATCTAAGATTTTGAGCCACGATACACATGCTGGGCTCAGGCATGTGCAGGTGCCGCATTGTTTTTGCCCTAGGCACCATCGTCGGAGCATCACCGGAGAGTCTAACCGGCGGCATTGGGGGTTCCTGCGATTGGGGGGTCGGGGGGTGTGCGCACATGATGTACGATGGTTGCTGGAACTTGGCCCTTATATTTGGCCCCCTATCCCTCATCAAACCTCGAAAACTCACACCCCCTTAAAGAGCATTTGAGATTTTATAGGTTTGCTGCCAGTAGCCATTTAAATGTCTAAAATGGGGACACTTTTTTCAAACGATCACAAAATATCCTCCACTTCGAGTTTTTAGCTGAATTTTTTTTGCATGCCAAAAAAAATAAAAGGATCACCTCTACCAAATTTGGGGACAAAACTCTTTCTAAAAATATTTTAAAAAATCTCGAATCGTAAAAAGTTTTAAAAATCGTGAAAAATAGAAAACGGGTCGTCTTGCCACGAAACTTCACATGAAGGCTTAGGGGACAATTGTATGAATTTACACACCATAAAAATGGCATTGACATGGCAGAAATATGAAGATGTGCTTGAACCCACCTACCACCCTTCGATCCTCGGCTTACGCATCCTGCCTCTTTGGTCGGCTGAGCGCCCGCACGGTCGTTTCATGGGTTGACTTAGGCATACGGAGTTCATCCCCAGTCTAAACATACGAAGTTCATTCCCAGTCTAAGATCAGACTGGACCGAGGGTTGCGGCAGTAGGATCGGCAGCACGCAGGGGGGAGCGGGCCGATCCCCGGCTTACGGATTCTACCTCTCCGGCCGGCTGAGCACCCCACACCCATTTCGTGGGTTGGCTTAGGCATAGGGAGTTAATTCCATGTCTAAGCCCCAACTAGACCGAGGGTTGTGGCAGCGGGACCGGCAGCACGTAGAGGGGGACCAGGCCGATCCCCGGCTTGCGCGTTATGCCTCTCTGGCCGGCTCAGCGCCCGCATGCTCGTTTCATGGGTTGACTTAGGCATACGAAGTTCATTCCCTGTCTAAGATCAGACCGGATCGAGGGTTGTGGCAGTAGGATCGACAGCACGTAGGAGGGACCGGGCCAATCCCCGACTTGTGCATTATGCCTCTCCGGCAGATTGAGCACCCGCACGCTCGTTTCGTGGGTTGGCTTACGCATACAGAGTTTCATTCCATGTCTAAGCATGCGGAGTTCATTCCCAGCCTAAGATTTTGAGCCACGGTGCACATGCTGGGCTCAGGCATGTGCTGGTGCCGCATTTTTTTTGCTCGGGGCACCATCGCCGGACCATCGTCGGACCATCGCTGGAGAGCCTATTCGACAACATTGGGGGTTCCGGCAATTGGAGGGGCCGGGGGGTGTGCGCACATGATGTGCGATGGGTGCTGGTACTTGGCCCTTATATTGGCCCCCTATCCCTCATCAAACCTCAAGAACTCACACCCCCTTAAAAAGCATTTGAGATTTTATAGGTTTGCTGCCAGTAGCCATTAAAGTGTCTGAAATAGGGACACTTTCTTCAAACGGTCACAAAATATTCTCCACATCGAGTTTTTAGCTGAATTTTTTTATGCATGCCAACAAAAATACAAGGATCACCTCTATGAAATTTGGGACAAAACACTTTCTAAAAAAATTTTAAAAAGTCCCGAACCGAAAAAAGTTTTGAAAATCATGATAAATAGAAAACGGGTTGTCTTGCCACGAAACTTCACATGAAGGCTTAGGGGACCATTGTATGAAATTACAAGCCATAAAAATGGCATTGGCAGGGCAAAAATATGAAGATGTGGTTGAACCCACCTACCACCCGTTCGATCCCCGGCTTGTGCATCCTGCCTCTCTGGTCGACTGAGCGCCCCCACGCTCGTTTCGTGGGTTGACTTAGGCATACGGAGTTCATCCCTAGTCTAAGCTTACGAAGTTCATTCCCAGTCTAAGATCAAACTAGACCAAGGTTTACGGCAGCAAGATTGGCAGCACGCAGGGGGGACCGGGTCGATCCCTGACTTAGGCATTCTGCCTCTCTAGGCGACTGAGTGCCTGCAGGCTCATTTTGTGGGTTGGCTTAGGCAGAGGGAGCTTATTCCATGTCTAAGCCCCAGCCGGACTGAGGGTTGTGGCAGTGGGACCAACAACACGTAAAAAAAGATCGAGCCGATCCCCGGCTTGCACATTATGCCCTTCTGACCAGGTCAGCGCCCACACGCTCGTTTCATGGGTTGACTTAGGCATACGGAGATCATTCCCAATCTAAGATCAGACCAGACCGAGGGTTGTGGCAGCAAGATTGACAGCATGCAGGGGGGACCAGGCTGATACTCGGCTTACGCATTATACCTCTCCGACTGGCTGAGTGCCCGCACGCTCGTTTCGTGGGTTGGCTTAGGCATACGGAGTTTATTCCATGTCTAAGCATACAGAGTTCATTCCCTGTTTAAGATTGAACTGGGTCAAAGGTTACGGTAGTAGGACAGGCAACAGGATCGACAGCACACAGGGGGGGATCGAGCCGATCCTCGGCTTACCCATTCTGCCTTTCCGACCGGCTGAGCGCCCGTATGCTCGTTTCGTGGGTTGGCTTAGGCATACAAAGTTCATTGTGTGTCTAAGCCCCAGCCGGACCGAGGGTTGTGGTAGCAGGACCGGTAACGGGATCGGTAGCACACAGAAGGGGACCGGGCTAATCCCTGGCTTGCACATTATGCCTCTTCGGCCAGCTGAGGGCCCGCATGCTTGTTTCATGGGTTGACTTAGGCATACGAAGTTCATCCCCAATCTAAGCATACGGAGTTCATTCCCAGTCTAAGATCAGACCAGACTGAGGGTTACGACAGTAGGATCGACAGCACGCAGGGGGGACCGAGTCGATCCTCGGCTTACGCATTCTGCCTCTTCGGTCGACTGAGCGCTCGCACGCTCGTTTCGTGGGTTGGCCTAGGCATACGAAGTTGATTCCCAGTCTAAGATCAGACCGGACCAAGGTTTGTAGTAGCAGGATCGACAACACGCAGGAGGGACTGGGCCGATCCCCGGCTTGTGCATTCTACCTCTCCAGTCGGCTGAGCACCCGCACGCTTGTTTCTTGGGTTAGCTTAGGCATGCAAAGTTCAATCCATGTCTAAACATACGGAGTTCATTCTCAGTCTAAGATTTTGAGCCACGGTGCCACATTTTTTTCACCCGGGGCATTTCATGGGTTGACTTAGGCATATGGAGTTCATCCCCAGTCTAAGCATACGGAGTTCATTCTCAGTCTAAGATCAGACCAGACCAAGGGTTGCGGTAGTAGGATCGGTAGCATGCAGAGGGGACCAGGTCGATCCTCGGCTTACGCATTCTACCTCTCTAGCCGGTTGAGCACCCGCACGCTCGTTTCATGGGTTGCCTTAGGCATAGGGAGTTCATTCCATGTCTAAGCCCCAGTCAGATCGAAGGTTATGGCAGGGGGATCGATAGCACGCAGAGGGGGATCGGGTCGATCTTCGGCTTGCGTATTATGCCTCTCCAGCTAGCTCAGCAACCGCACGCTCATTTCATGGGTTGACTTAGGCATACGAAGTTCATTCGTAGTCTAAGATCGGACCGGATCGAGGGTTACGATAGCAGGATCGGCAGCACACTAAGGGGACCAGGCTGATCCCCGGCTTGCGCATTCTACCTCTCCGGTCGACTGAGCGCCCGCATGCCCGTTTCGTGGGTTGGCTTAGGCATAGGGAGTTTATTCCGTGTCTAAGACCTAGTCAGACCGAGGGTTGTGGTAACGAGATCGACAGCACGTAGAGGGGGATCGAGCCAAACCCCGAGTTGCGTATTATGCCTTTTCGATCGGGTTAGCACCCGCACACTCGTTTCATGGGATGACTTAGGCATACAGAGTTCATTCCCAGTCTGAGATCAGATCGGACTGAGGGTTGTGATAGCAGGATCGACATCACACGGGAGGGACCAGGCCGTTCTCTAGCTTACGTATTCTACCTCTCCGGTCGGCTGAGCGCTCGCACGCTCATTTCGTGGGTTGGCTTAGGCATACGGAGTTCATTCCATGTCTAAGATTGAACCGAACTGAGGGTTGCCACAGCAAGACCGGTAGCAGGATTGATAGCACGTAGGGGGGAACTAGGCCGATCCCTGGCTTGCGTATTTTGCCTCTTCGGCCGGCTGAGAGCCCGCACGCTCGTTTCGTGGGTTGGCTTAGGCATATGGAGTTCATTCCATGTCTAAGCCCCAGTCGGATTGAGGGTTGTGGCAGTGAGATCGACAGCACGCAGAGGGGGACCGGGCTGATCCCCGGCTTGTGCATTATGCCTCTCCAGCCGACTCACCTCTCGCACACTCGTTTCATAGGTTGACTTAGGCATGCAGAGTTCATTCTCATTCTAAGATCGGATCGAACGAAGGGTTGCGGTAATAGGATCGCTAGCATACAAGGGGGGACCGGGCCGATCCTCGGCTTGTGCATTCTGTCTCTCCGATCGACTGAGCTCCCGTACGCTCGTTTCGTGGGTTGGCTTAGGCATACAAAGTTCATTCCATGTTTAAGCATACGGAGTTCATTCCCAGTCTAAGATCAGACCAGACCTAGGGTTGCGGTAGCAAGATCGGTAGTAGGATCGATAGCACATAAGGGGGGACCGGATCGATCCTCAGCTTACGCATTCTGTCTTTCCGGTTGGCTAAGTGCCTGCACGCTCGTTTCGTGGGTTGGCTTACGCATATGGAGGTCATTCCATGTCTAAGCCCCAGCCGGACCGAGGGTTGTGGTAGTAGGACTGACAGCGAGATTGGTAGCACGCAGAGGGGGACCAGGCTGATCCCTGGCTTGTGCATTATGCCTCTCCAGCCGGCCTCTCCGGTCGGCTTAGCGCCCGTACGCTCGTTTCATGGGTTGACTTAGGCATACGAAGTTCATCCCCAGTCTAAGCATACAGAGTTCATTCCCAGTTTAAGATCAGACTAGACCGAGGGTTACAGTAGTAGGATTGGTAGCACGTAGGGGGGATCAGGCCGATCCTCGGCTTACACATTCTGCCTCTCCGGTCGGCTGAGCACCTGCACGCCCGTTTCATGGGTTGGCTTAGGCATAGGGAGTTCATTCCATGTCTAAGCCCCAGCCGGACCGAGGGTTGTGGTAGCGACACCGGCAACACACAGAAGGGGCTGGGCATATCCCTGGCTTGCCTCTTCGACCGACTTAGCGATCGCACGCTCCTTTTCGTGGGTTGACTTATGCATTACAAGTTCATTCCCTAGTCATGATCGGATCAGCCCGAGGGTTGCCATAAAAGGTTTGATAGCACGGAGGGGGGGACCGAGCTGATCCTTGACTTGCACATTCTGCCTCTCCGGCTGGCTGAGCGCCTGCACGCTCGTTTTGTGGGTTGGCTTAGGCATACGGAGTTCATTCCATGGTCTAAGCTTACGGAGTTCCATTCCCATCTAAGATTTCGAGCCCACCGGTGCACATGCTGGGCCTCGAGCACGTGCTGGTGGCACCTTTTTTTTTGCGGCACAGGGCACCATCCCTGAAGCATCGTCGGAGCAGCGCTGAAGAGCCTAACCAATGGAATTGGGGGTTTCAATGATTGGGGGGGCCGAGGGGTGTGCGCACATGATGTGCGATGGGTGCTCGTACTTGGCCCTTATATTGGCCCCCTATCCCTCATCAAACCTCGAAAACTCACACCCCCTTAAAGAACATTTGAGATTTTATAGGTTTGCTGCCAGTAGCCATTAAAGTGTCTGAAATGGGGACATTTTTTTCAAACGGTCATAAAATCGTCTCCACTTCGAGTTTTTAGCTGAATTGTTTTGTGCATGCCAACAAAAATACAAGGATCACCTCTACCAAATTTCGGGACAAAAGGCTTTCTAAAAAAATTTTAAAAAATCCCGAACCTCGAAAAGTTTCAAAAATCGTGAAAAATAGAAAACGAGTCGTCTTGCCACGAAACTTCACATGAAGGCTTAGGGGACCATTGTATGAATTTACAAGCTATAAAAATGGCATTGGCATGGCAGAAATATGAAGATGTGCTTGAACCCACCTACCACCCGTTTCATCCTCAGCTTACGCATCCTGCCTCTCTGGTCAGCTGAGCGACTGCACGCTCGTTTCGTGGGTTGACTTAGGCATACGAAGTTCATCCCCAGTCTAAGCATACGGAGTTCATTCCCAGTCTAAGATTAGATCGGACCGAGGGTTACGGTAGTAGGATCGGCAGCACGCAGGGGGGACTGAGCCGATCCCCGGCTCGTGCATTCTGCCTCTCTGACCGGCTAAGCGCCAGCACGCCCATTTCGTGGGTTAGCTTAGGCATAAGGAGTTCATTCTATGTCTAAGCCCCAGCCGGACCGAGGGTTGTGCTAGTGGGACCGGCAGCACACAGAGGGGGACTGGGCTGGTCCCCGGCTTGCCCATTATGCCTCTCCGGTCGGCTCAGCGCCCACACGCTCATTTCATGGGTTGACTTAGGCATACGGAGTTCATTCCCAGTCTAAGATCGGACAGACTGAGGGTTGCAGCAGTAGGATCGACAGCACGTGGGGGGAACGAGTCGATCCCTGGCTTGCGCATTCTACCTCTCCGATCGGCTGAGCGCTCGTACGCCCATTTCATGGGTTGGCTTAGGCATAGGGAGTTCATTCCATCTCTAAGCCCCAGTAGGACCAAGGGTTGTGGCAGCGGGACTGGCAGCACGCAGAGGGGGACCGGGCTGATTCCCAGCTTGCGCATTATGCCTCCCCGACTGGCTCAGCGCTGGCATGCTCGTTTCGTGGGTTGACTTAGGCATGTAGAGTTCATTCCCAATCTAAGATCGAACCAGATCGAGGGTTGCGGTAGCAGGATCGACAGTACGCACGGGGGGAGCGGGTCGATCCCCAACTTGCGCATTCTGCCTATCCGGCAGACTGCGCACCCGCACACTCGTTTCATGGGTTGGCTTAGGCATACGGAGTTCATTCCATGTCTAAGCCCCAGCCGGATCGAGGGTTGTGGCAGTAGAACCGATAACAGGATCGGTAGCAAGCAGAGGGGTACCAGGCTGATCTCCAGCTTGCGCATTATGCCTCTCCAGCCAGCCTCTTCGGTCGATTGAGCATCCGCACGCTCATTTCATGAGTTGACTTAGGCATACGGAGCTCATCCCCAGTCTAAGCATACAGAGTTCATTCCTAATCTAAGATCGGACTGGACTGAGGGTTGTGGCAGTAGGATCGGCAGCACGCAGGGGGGACTGAGCTCATCCCCGACTTGCGCATTTTGCCTCTCCGGCCAGTTGAGTGCCCATACGCCCATTTCATGGGTTGGCTTAGGCATAGGGAGTTCATTCCATCTCTAAGCCCCAACCGGACCGAGAGTTGTGGCAGCGAGCACTGACAGTAAGCAGAGGTGGACCAGGCCGATCCCTAGCTTGCACATTATACCTCTTCGGTCGGTTCAACGCCCGTAGGCTCATTTTATGGGTTGACTTATTCATACAGAGTTCATTCCCATTCTAAGATCAGACCAGACCGAGGGTTGTGGCAACAAGATCGACAGCACGCAGGGGGGACCAGACTGATCCCCGGCTTGCGCATTCTGCCTCTTCGGTCGGCTGTTTCGTGGGTTGGCTTAGATATAGGGAGTTCATTGCATGTCTAAGCCCTAGCCGGACTGAGGGTTTTGGCAGCGGGACCCGTAGCACGCAGAGGGGGACCAGGCCGATCCTCGACTTGCGCATTATGCCTCTCCCGTCAGCTCAGCGCCCGTACGCTCGTTCGTGGGTTGACTTAAGCATACGGAGTTCATTCCTAGTCTAAGATCAGACCAGACCGAGGGTTACGGTAGTAGGATCGACAGCACGTAGGGGGGACTGGGTCGATCCCCGGCTTGCGCATTCTGCCACTCCGACTGGCTGAACGCCCGCACGCTCGTTTCTTGGGTTGGCTCAGGCATATGGAGTCCATTTCATGTCTACGCATACGGAGTTCATTCCCAGTATAAGATCAGACCAGACCGAGGGCTGTGGCAGCAGGATCGACAGCATGCAGGGGGGATCAGGCTGATCCTCGACTTGCACATTCTACCTCTCCGGTCGGCTGAGTGCCCGCACCCTCGTTTCGTGGGTTGGCTTAGGCATACAGAGTTCATTCCATGTCTAAGCCCCAACCGGACAGAGGGTTGTGGTAGCAGGACCGATAGTAGGATCGGCAGCACGCAGAGGGGGAGCAAGCTGATCTCCAACTTGCGCATTATGCCTTTCCAGCCAGCCTCTCCGGTCGGTTGAGCGTTCGCACGCTCATTTCATGAGTTGACTTAGGCATACGGAGCTCATCCCCAGTCTAAGCATATAAGTTCATTCCCAATCTAAGATCGGACCGGACCGAGGGTTGTGGCAGCAGGATCTGCAGCATGCAGGGGGGACTGAGCCGATCCCCGGCTTGCGTATTCTGCCTTTCCAGCCGGTTGAGTGCCCGTACGCCCATTTTGTGGGTTGGCTTATGCATAGGGAGTTCATTCCATCTCTAAGCCCCAGTCAAACCGAATGTTATGGCTGCGGGACTGGCAGCAAGCAGAGGTGGACCGAGCCGATCCCTGGCTTCCGTATTATGCCTCTTCAGTCAACTCAGTGCCCGTACGCTCATTTTGTGGGTTGACTTATGCATACAAAGTTCATTCCCAGTCTAAGATCGGACCGGACCGGAGGGTTGCAACAGCAGGATCGACAGCACGCAGGGGGCCAGATCGATCCTTGACTTACGCATTCTACCTCTTCGGCTGGCTGAGCACCTGCACACCTGTTTCATGGGTTGGCTTAGGCATAGGGAGTTCATTGCATGTCTAAGCCCTAGCCAGACCGAGGGTTTTGGCAGCGAGACCGACAGCACATAGAAGGGGGACTAGGCTGATCCCCAACTTGTGCATTATGCCTCTCCCGTCAGCTCAGCTCCCGTACGCTCGTTTCATGGGTTGACTTAGGCATACAGAGTTCATTCCTAGTCTAAGATCGGACCAGACTGAGGGTTACGATAGCAGGATCGACAGCACACAGGGGGGACTGGGTCGATCCCTGGCTTGCGCATTCTGTCTTTCCGACCGACTGAACGCCCGCACGCTCGTTTCCTGGGTTGGCTTAGGCATACGGAGTTCATTCCATGTCTACACATACGGAGTTCATTCCCAGTCTAAGATCAGACCAGACTAAGGGCTGCCGCAGCAGGATCAGCAGCATGCAGAGGGGACTGAGCCGATCTTCAGCTTGCGCATTCTGCCTCTCTGGCCGGCTGAGTGCCCGTACGCTCCTTTCGTGGGTTGGCTTAGGCATACGGAGTTAATTCCATGTCTAATCCCCATCCGGACTGAGGGTTGTGGCAGCAGGACCGACAGCGAGATCGACCGCACGCAGAGAGGGATCGGGTTGATCCTCAGCTTACGTATTATGCCTTTCCGATCGACTGAGCGCCCGCACGCTCGTTTCATGGGTTGACTTAGGCACATGAAGTTTGTCCCCAGTCTAAGCATATAGAGTTCATTCCCAGTCTAAGATCGGACCGGACCGAGGGTTACGATAGTAGGATCGACAGCACGTAGGCAGATCGGGCTGATCCCCAGCTTGCGCATTCTGCCTCTTTGGCCGGCTGAGCACCCGCACGCCTGTTTCATGGGTTGGCTTAGGCATAGGGAGTTCATTCCTTGTTTAAGCCCCAGTCGAACCGAAGGTTATGGCAACGGGATCGACAGCACTTAGAGGGGGATCGGGCCGATCCCTGGCTTACGCATTATGCCTCTTCGGTCGGCTCACCGCCCGCACGCTCATTTCGTGGGTTGACTTATGCATACGGAGTTCATTCCCAATCTAAGATCAGACCAGACCGAGGGTTGCAGTAGTAGGATCGACAGCACGTAGAGGGAACCGGGCCAATCCCCGGCTTGTGCATTCTGCCACTCTGGCCGGTTGAGTGCCTGCACGCCCGTTTCATGGGTTGGCTTAGGCATAGGGAGTTCATTGCATGTCTAAGCCCTAGCCAGACCGAGAGTTGTGGCAGCGGGACTGGCAACACATAGAGGGGGACCAGGCCGATCCCCGACTTGCGCATTATGCCTCTCCGATCGGCTCAGCGCCCGTACGCTCATTTCGTGGGTTGACTTAGGCATACGGAGTTCATTCCCAGCTAAGATCAGACCAGATCGAGGGTTGCAGCAGCAGGATCGATAGCACGTGGGGGGGGACTTGGCTGATCCCCGACTTGCGCATTCTGCCTCTCCGACCAATTGAACGCCTGTACGCTCGTTTCCTGGGTTGGCTTAGGCAAATGAAGCTCATTCCATGTCTAAACATACGAAGTTCATTCTCAGTCTAAGATCGGATCAGATCGAGGGTTGCGATAGCAGGACCAGCAACAGGATCGACAGCACACAGGGGGACCGGGTCGATCCTCGCTTGCACATTCTGCTCTCCGGCCGACTGAGTGCCCTTACGCTCATTTCGTGGGTTGGCTTAATCATATGGAGTTCATTCCATGTCTAAGCCCCAACCGGACCGAGGGTTGTGGCAGCAGGACCGACAGTGGGATCGACAGTACACAGAGGAGGACTGGGCTGATCCTCGACTTACACATTATGCCTCTCTGGCCGGCTGAGCGCCCGCACGTTCATTTCGTGGGTTGACTTAGGCATACAAAGTTCATCCCCAGTCTAAGCATACAGAGTTCATTCCCAGTCTAAGATCTGATCAGATCGAGGGTTGTGGCAGTAGGATCGATAGCACGCAGGGGGGATCGGGTTGATCCCCGGCTTGCGCATTCTGCCTCTCTGGCCGGCTGAGCGCCCGCACGCCCGTTTCGTTGGTTGGCTTAGGGATAGGGAGTTCATTCCATGTCTAACCCCCAACCGGATCGAGGGTTGTGGCAGCGGGACAGGCAGCATACAGAGGGGGACAGGGCCGATTCTTGGCTTGCGTATTATGCCTCTTCGATCAGCTCAACGCCCGCACGCTTGTTTCATGGGTTGACTTATGCATACGGAGTTCATTTCCAGTCTAAGATCGGATCAGACTGAGGGTTGCGGTAGCAGGATCGACAGCACATAGGAGGGACCAGGCTGATCCCCTGACATGCGCATTCTGCCTCTCCGGTCAGCTGAGCGTCCGCACGCTCGCTTCTTGGGTTGGCTTAGGCATACGGAGTTCATTTCATGTCTAAGCATACGGAGTTCATTCCTAGTCTATGATTTTGAGCCACGGTGCATGTGCTGGTGCTGTATTTTTTTCACTCGGGGCACCATCGTCGAAGCATCACCGGAGAGCCTAACTAGCGGCATTGGGGTTCCGACGATTAGGGGGGCCGAGGGGGTGTGCGCACATGATGTGCAATAGGTGCTGGTACTTGTGTCACGGGCTCCGACCTTAAACTCAGAAATCATGTGGCCTTAGGCTTGGAATCTCCTCTTTTATGCCTAAGTCAGCCTAAAACACAAGCGTACGGGCACTAGAACAACGGGAAGGGCTGATTACGCAAGTTAAAGGAAACAGGATAAGAAGGTAAAATTCTAAAATTGCTCTTGCATTCACTGAAACGAAAGTGTTTGATGGTGTACAAATGAGGGAGGAGTAGCCCTGTATTTATAGTTGAGGCTCTAGCTTACACTTAATGGCAATATCCCTAGACTAAAGGCTAAAATCATGGGATTATACAGATTACAATCAATCAGGATGCTAACTCCTGATTTTCAGGGTCAACCAAATCTACCAGGATGCTACTGCTGATCCTGCCTGCTTCTAGAAGCTTCCCTTACGTGTCCAGCACCTTGGGCCCTTTTGGATGTGGTGCGGGCAGCTTGTATGCCAGGCCTTGGTCTCACGGGCTGGCCTGCAAGTTGGGCGGGCGTTCTGAACTCGTTTGCTAGGCTTTGCATGCAGATACCTGCCAACACACCTGGTCTGCGGGCCCCAACCTCTGGCTCACCTGTTGGTGCGCCTGATGTGCCTAGCGTGCCCGCCCAGGGTATGACATTCTCCCCCACCTAATTACGCAATGCCCTCGTTGCATCTTCTCCATGGTACTGCCTATTCTGGTCCCCGGACTGCCATAAGTCATCTGCTGGTTCCCAGCTCACCTTATTGTCTGGAAGTCCCTTCCAGCACACCAATTACTTTTGTCTTGGCTGATAGTTCTTCCGTCTCAGCTCCCGATCAGCTATGATGCTATAGACCTCCTTTTCATATGAGGCCCTTGCTCCCAATGGTGCACGCTTCGACTCTGCCCGTCCTGGATCTCCCTCATCCTCATGGAACGGCTTGAGTATGCTCACATGGAACACCGGGTGTACCCTCGACTTGGGTGGCATATCCAACTTGTAGGCAACCTTGCCTACCCTCTTGACTACTCGAAAAGGTCCCTCATACCTCCGGACTAGGACTTTGTGCAGCCCCCTATGGCACACAATGGGATGTAGCTTCACCAACACCAAGTCTCCAACCTGGAACTGCACGTCCCACCGATTTTGGTCTGCCCACCTATCTTGGCCGCCTTGTGTAGACAAACTCTAGCCAAGTCAGTTTGCTCTTGCCATGCCTTGGCAAACTTGTATGCTGTTGGATTTGGCCCTGTATAACCTGCAGCAATCGAACCGGGTGTTAGTGGTTGTTGCCCTGTCACAACCTTAAATGGGCTCTAGTTCATTGCCTCGCTCCTTTGCAAGTTGTAGGAAAACTACGCAATATCTAGCAGCTTTGGCCAGTCCCTTTGTGTGGCACTTACATAGTGCCTGAGGTAGACCTCCAATAGTCCATTCACTCGTTATGTCTGCCCATCGGTCTGCGGATGCATGCTGGTGGAAAAGTTTAAGTCTGACCCCAACAGCTTGAACAACTCAGTGCAGAACTTGCCCGTGAAACACCTGTCTCGATCACTAACAATGGTCCTCGGCATTCCCCAATACTTAACCATGTTCTTCAGGAACAATCAAGCTGCCTTCTCGGCTGGGCACTCCTTGGTTGCTGAAATGAAGATTGCATACTTGGAAAACCTGTCCACCACTACCATGATGCTTCCAAACCCTTTTGCTTTGGGTAGACCAACTATAAAGTCTAGAGAAACACTCTCCCATGGTCGCTCTGGCACTGGCAGTGGCTCCAAGAGACCGCCTGGTTTCTTGAGCTCCACCTTGTCCTATTGGCACACAAGACAAGTCTTTACATAGGCCTCCACATCGTCCCTCATGTGCGGCCAGTAGTATTAGTCCTCGATCAGTGCCAAGGTACAGCTCACTCCAGGGTGTCCAGCCCACCTTGAATCATGGCATTCTTGCAAAACTTCCTTACGGAGCTTCCC
This sequence comes from Durio zibethinus, assembly GCF_002303985.1. The sequence continues at coordinate 12,913,085 of NW_019167826.1, forward strand.
GTACTGTGACACAAATAGTCTACTGTCCTTGGTGTACAGCAAGCCATCCTGTAACCAAAACCGCCTAGTCTTACCTTACTGGGCGTACTCCATCAAAGCCTTGGTTGTAGGATCATGCGCAAGTCCCTCCTTGATGCACGGCACCAGTGGCCCCTCTAGTTGGCTAATGGCAGCAAGGTTAGTCTTCCTGCTTAGGGCATCTGCCACTAGGTTCGCCCACCCCGGCTTGTACTCCATCTGGAAATCAAATTCTGTAAGAAAATCTTGCCATCTCGCCTACATGAGGGATAACATCTTCTACGTCTGGAAGTAGCTGGTTGCCACATTGTCCGTCCTAACCACGAACCTCGACCCCAACAGGTAATGGCTGGTGGTTGCCACTCCAGGATGGCGTGTATCTTGCCTTCATCCATGCGTATCCTGCCACCTCCCACTATGTGGCCAAGGAACGAGATCTGTTGCTGGGTGAATGAACGTTTCTCCCTCTTGACAAACAGCTTGTGCACCCGCAACACCTCGAACACCTATCTCAAGTGGTTTACATGCTCTCCCAAAGTCTGGCTATAGATCACAATGTCATCCAAATAAACCATAACAAACTGATCAAGGAATGACTAAAGTACCTTGTTCATAAGGGTGCAGAATGTTACTGGGGCATTCGTGAGTTTGAAAGGCATCACCAAGAACTCATACGAACCATACCGAGTGACACATGCTTTCTTTGGCTCATCTCCCTTCGCGATCCTGACTTGATAGTAGCCTGACCTCAAATCCAGCTTGGTGAACCACCTTACGCTCCCAAGTTGATCGAATAAGTCTGTAATGAGTGGGATGGGGTACTTGTTCTTGATGGTTAGCTTGTTCAAAGCCCGATAGTCTATGTACAGTTGCAACTTGCACTGAAATAGAACCAGTGCACCATAGGGTGCCTTCGATGGCCTGATGAAGCCAACATCAACTAACTCTTTGAGCTGCTTCCTCAACTCCTCCAACTTTGGTGGAGACATTCGGTAAGGGGCTCTAGCTGGTGGGTTGGCCTCGGACACCAGCTCGATCTTGTGGTCCACCTCCCCCTTAGGTGGTAGCTTGCTAGGTAGCTTTACGGGCATCACATCACTAAAGGTCTTCAGCACCTTTAGCACCTCCAAGGGTGACTCGGTCTCTTTCTCCCTTGGCTCATCATATTTCAAGGTTGCCAAGAAGGTGTCTTCTTGTCTGCTTACCGCCTTGGCAAATTGGATGGCTGACACCACCCGTGACCCAACTCTAGACCCTTTCCTCAATGGCACTAGGCATTGGCATCGTGCATCCAAGATGCAAACACAATCGGCAGAAGGCACAAGGAGTGCGTTAATCTGAACAAGGAAATCCAACCCAATCACAAACTCATAGTTGTCAAGGGGTATTACCTCAATGGTCTCCTTGCCTTTCCAGTCTCCAAGCTGCAACTCCACTCCCCGCGCTACTCCAATGGCTGGAACTTCATTGGAGTTCACCATTTTGATGGTACCAAACCCTTTCTGCACCTTTAGTCTGAGCTTCCAGGCTCTATCACCTGAAATAAAAAGATGTGAGGCACCTGTGTCCACCAGTGCGCTCACCTTTTGACCCGCAACCATCAGATCCATAAACATCAAGCCCTTTAGCTTGCGGCTCCCCTTACTCTGGACAGCATTGAGCATCAACGACCCAAGCTTTACTGCCCCTGACTCTGGCTCCTCATCAGACTCCTTGTCTATAGCAGCCAGCTTTCCCTTCTGTGGGTAATTACGTGCTATGTGGCTCCCTCCACATAGGTAGCATGGTAGTGGCTCTCGGTCCCCCTTTGCTTTCCACTTGCTTGCTGGTGGCTTCCCCTCACCATCCTTGGTTGAACGGTCTTGGTCTCCATCCTTGGACTCCCGGTCACGATCCTTCCCCTTGGACTGCTTCTTCCGGTCCCTATCGTCCTTGCCCTTACCCTTGGGCTTGGTAGACTCGAACTTGTTCAGAGGCTTGAACTCTATCAAGGCCTCGATAGTAGTCATGGCTTTAGCCAAGTCATGAACTCCTCTCCTTTGTAACTCATGCTTCACCTACGGCTTCAGCCCATCCATGAAAGCAAATAAGGCATCCTTCTCGCCTAGATCCGAGATCTGTAGCATCAGTTCAGAGAATTTTTGGACATACTCCCTTATGTCCCCTTGCTGGCTCAGCTAGCACAACTTTGCCTGTGCCTCATCATCGGCATACTCTGGGTAAAATTGTTCTTTGAACTCCTTTTGGAACTCTGCCCAGGTTCCAATCTTGGCGCTCCCACGCCTGACATCATCACATCTGTGCCTCTACCATAATAAGGCTACATCAGTGAGATACATAGTAGCGGTGTGACACTTGGCCCTTATATTGGCCCCCTATCCCTCATCAAACCTCAAGAACTCACACCCCCTTAAAGAGCATTTGAGATTTTATAGGTTTACTGCCAGTAGCAATTAAAGTGTCTAAAATGGGGACACTTTTTTCAAACGATCACAAAATCTTCTCCACTTTGAGTTTTTAGTTGAATTTTTTTGTGCATGCCAAAAAAAAATACAAGGATCACCTCTGCTAAATTTGGGGTCAATACTCTTTCTAAAAAAATTTAAAAAAATCCCGAACCGTAAAATTTTTTAAAAATCATGAAAAATAGAAAACGGGTTGTCTTGCCACAAAACTTCACATGAAGGCTTAGGGGACCATTGTATGAATTTACAAGCCATCAAAATGGCATTGGCATGGCAGAAATATGAAGATGTGCTTGAACCGACCTACCACCCATTCGATCCCCGGCTTGCGCATCCTGCCTCTCTGGTCGACTGAGTGCCCGCACGCTCATTTTGTGGGTTGACTTAGGCATACGGAGTTCATCCCCAGTCTAAGCATATGGAGTTCATTCCCAGTCAAAGATCAAATCGGACCGAGGGTTGTGGTAGCAGGATCGACAGCACACAGGAGGGACCGGGCCAATCCCCGACTTGCGCATTCTGCCTCTCTGGCCGGTTGAGCACCCGCACGCCCATTTCGTGGGTTGGCTTAGGCATAGGGAGTTCATTGCACGTCTAAGCCCCAACCAGACTGAGGGTTGTGGCAGCGGGACTGGCAGCACGTAGAGGGGGATCGGGCTAATCCCTGGCTTGCGCATTATGCCTCTCCGGCCGGCTCAGCGCCCACACGCTCGTTTCATGGGTTGACTTAGGCATACAGAGTTTATTCCCAGTCTAAGATTGGACTGGTCTGAGGGTTACAGTAGCAGGATCGACAGTACACAGGGGAGGACCGGGCTGATCCCAGGCTTGCGCATTCTGCCTCTCCGGCCGGCTGAGTGCCCTCATGCTCATTTCGTGGGTTGGCTTAGGCATAGGAGTTCATTCCCAGTCTAAGATCAGATCGGACCGAGGGTTGCGGTAGCAAGACCAACAGCAGGATTGGCAGCACGTCGGGGGGGATCAGGCTAATCCTCGGCTTACCCATTTTGCCTCTTCGGTCGGCCAAGCGCTCACACACTCGTTTCGTGGGTTGGCTTAGGCATACGGAGTTCATTCCATCTCTAAGCCCTAGCCGGACTGAGGGTTGTGGCAGTAGAACTGGCAGCGGGATCAGCAGCACGTAGAGGGGGATCGGGTTGATCCTCGACTTGCGCATTATGCCTCTCAGGCCGACCTCTCCAGCCGGCTGAGTGCACGCACGCTCGTTTCATGGGTTGACTTAGGCATACGAAGTTCATCCCCACTCTAAGCATACGGAGTTCATTCCCAGTCTAAGATCAGATCAGACCGAGGGTTACGGCAGTAGGATCGGTAGCATGCAGGGGGGATCAGGTCAATCCTCAGCTTGCGCATTCTGCCTCTCCAACCGGCTGAGCGCCCGCACGCCCATTTCGTGGGTTGGCTTTGGCATAGGGAGTTTATTCCATGTCTAAGCCCTAGCCGGACCGAGGGTTGTGGCAGCAGGACCGGCAGCACGCAGAGGGGGACATGGCCGATCCCCGTCTTGTGCATTATGCCTCTCCGACCGGCTGAGCGCCCGCACGCTCGTTTCGTAGGTTGGCTTAGGCATACGGAGTTCATTCCATGTCTAAGCATACGGAGTTCATTCCCAGTCTAAGATTTTGAGCCACAGTGCACATGCTGGGCTCGGGCATGTGCTGGTGCTGCATTTTTTTTGCCCGGGCACCATCGCCAGAGCATCGCCGGGCATCGTCGGAGAGCCTAACTGGCGGTATTGGGGGTTCCAGTGATTGGAGGGCCGGGGGGTGTACGCACATGATGTGTGATGGGTGCTGGTACTTGGCCCTTATATTGGCCCTTTATCCCTCCTCAAACCTCGAGAACTCACACCCCCTTAAAGAGTATTTGAGATTTTATAGGTTTGCTGCCATTAGCCATTAAAGTGTCTGAAATGGGGACACTTTTTTCAAACGGTCACAAAATCTTCTCCACTTCGAGTTTTTAGCTGAATGTTTTTATGCATGCCAAAAAAAATACAAGGATCACCTCTACCAAATTTGGGGACAAAACGCTTTCTAAAAAAATTTTAAAAAATCCCAAACCGTAAAAAGTTTCAAAAATTGTGAAAAATAGAAAACGGGTCATCTTGCCACGAAACTTCACAAGGAGGCTTAGGGGACCATTGTATGAATTTACATGCCATAAAAATGGCATTGGCATGGTAGAAATATGAAGATGTGCTTGAACCCACCTACCAACCGTTCGATCTGCGGCTTGTGCATCCTGCCCCTCTGGTAGGCTGAGCGCCCACACGCTTGTTTCGTGGGTTGACTTAGGCATACAGAGTTCATTCCCAATATAAGATTGAGCTGGATCGAGGGTCGCGGCAGCAGGATCGGCAGCACGTAGGGGGGACCGGGCCGATCCCCGGCTTGTGCATTCTGCCTCTTCGGCCGACTGAGCGCTCGCACGCCCGTTTTGTGGGTTGGCTTAGGCATAGGGAGTTCATTCCATGTCTAAGCCCCAGCCAAATCGAGGGTTGTGGCAGCAGGACCGACAGCACGGAGAGGGGGATCGGGCCGATCCCCAGCTTGCGCATTATGCCTCTTCGGTTGGCTCAGCGTCCGCATGCTCATTTCATGGGTTGACTTAGGCATACGGAGTTCATTCCCAGTCTAATATTTTGAGCCACGGGGCACATGCTGGGCTTGGGCATGTGCTGGTGCCGCATTTTTTTTGCCCGGTGCACCATCGTCGGAGCATCACCGGAGAGCCTAACTAGTGGCATTGGGGGTTTCGGCGATTGGGGGGGCCGAGGGGTGTGGGCACATGATGTGCGATGGGTGTTGGTACTTGGCCCTTATATTGGCCCCCTATCCCTCATCAAACTTTGAGAACTCACACCCCCTTAAAAAGCATCTGAGATTTTATAGGTTTGTTGCCAGTAGCCATTAAAGTGTCTGAAATGGGGACACTTTTTTCAAACGGTCACAAAATCTTCTCCACCTCGAGTTTTTAGCTGAAAGTTTTTGTGCTTGCCCACAAAAATACAAGGATCACCTCTAAAAAATTTGGGGACAAAACTCTTTCTAACAAAAGTTTAAAAAATCGTAAAAAATAGAAAACGGGTCGTCTTGCCATGAAACTTCACATGAAGGCTTAGGGGACCATTGTATCAATTTACAAACCATAAAAATGGCATTGGCATGGCAGAAATATGAAGATGTGCTTGAACCGACCTACCACCCGTTCGATCACCGACTTGCGCATCCTGCCTCTCTGGTCGGCTGAGCGCCCGCACGCTTGTTTTGTGGGTTGACTTAGGCATACGGAGTTCATCCCCAGTCTAAGCATATAGAGTTCATTCCCAGTCTAAGATCAGATCGGATCGAGGGCCACGGTAGCAGGATTGGTAAAACGCAGGGGGGATCAGCTCGATGCTCAGCTTGCGTATTTTGCCTCTCCGGCCGGTTGAACGCCCATATGCCCGTTTTGTGGGTTGGCTTAGGCATAAGGAGTTCATTCCATGTCTAAGCCCCAGCCAGACTGAGGGTTGTGGCAGCGGGATCGGCAGCACGTAGAGGGGGATCGGGTCGATCCCCGGCTGGCGCATTATACCTCTTCGGTCGGCTCAGTGCCCGCACGCTTGTTTCATGGGTTGACTTAGGCATACGGAGTTCATTCCCAGTCTGAGATCGGATGGGACCGTGGGTTCCGACAGTAGGATCGACAGCACATAGGGGGGACTGGGTCGGTCCCCGACTTGCGCATTCTGCCTCTCTGACCGGCAGAGCACCCGCACGCTCGTTTCATGGGTTGGCTTAGGCATACGGAGTTCATTCCTAGTCTAAGATCAGACCGGACCGAGGGTTGTGGCAGCAGGACCAGCAGCCGGATCAGTAGCATGCAGAGGAGGATCGAGTTGATCCCCGACTTGCGCATTTTGCCTCTTCGGCCGGCTGAGCGTCCATACGCTCGTTTTGTGGGTTGACTTAGGCATACGTAGTTCATCCCTAGTCTAAGCATACGGAGTTCATTCCCAGTCTAAGATCGAACTGAAATGAGGGTTGCGATAGCAGGATCGGCAGCACGCAAAGGGGATTGGGCTGATCCCCGGCTTGCGCATTCTGCCTTTCCAGCTGGCTAAGCGCCTACACGCCCGTTTTGTGGGTTGGTTTAGGCATAGGGAGTTCATTCGATGTCTAAGCCCCAACCGGACTGGGGGTTGTGGCAGTAGGACCGACAGCACGCAGAAGAGGATTGTGCCGATCCCCAGCTTGCGCATTCTGCCTCTCTGGCCGACTGAGCGCCCGCACGCGTGTTTCGTGGGTTGGCTTAGGCATACGGAGTTTATTCCATGTCTAAGCGTACGGAGTTCATTACCAGTCTAAGAGTTTGAGCCGCGGTGCACATGCTGGGCTCAGGCATGTGCTGGTGCTGCATTTTTTTCGCCCGGGTCACCATCACCGGAGCATCGCTGGAGAGCCTAATCGATGGCATTGGGGGTTCTGACGATTGGGGGGGCCAGGGGGTGTGCGCACATGATGTGCGAAGGGTGCTGGTACTTGGCCCTTGTATTGGCCCCCTATCCCTCATCAAAGCTCGAGAACTGACACCCCCTTAAAGAGCATTTGAGATTTTATAGATTTGCTGCTAGTAGCCATTAAAGTGTCTGAAAATGGGGACACTTTTTTCAAATATGCACAAAATCTTCTCCACTTCGAGTTTTTAGCTGAATTTTTTTATGCATGCCAACAAAAATACAAGGATCATCTCTACCAAATTTGGGGACAAAACTCTTTCTAAAAAATTTTTAAAAAATCCCGAACCACAAAAAGTTTTGAAAATCGTGAAAAATAGAAAACGGGTCATCTTGCCAAGAAACTTCACATGAAGGGGTAGGGGACCATTGTATGAAAAATAAAAATGGCATTGGCATGGCAGAAATATGAAGATGTGCTTGAACCCAACTACCACCCGTTTGATCCCCGGCTTACGCATCCTACCTCTCTGGCCGGCTGAGCGTCCGTACGTTCGTATCGTGGGTTAACTTAGGCATACAGAGTTCATCCCCAATCTATGCATACGAAGTTCATTCTGAATCTAAGATCAGATCGGACTGAGGGCTGTGGCAGCAAAATCGACAGCACGCAGGGAGGATTGGGCCGATCCCCAGCTTGCGCATTCTGCCTCTCCGGTCGGATGAGCGCCCGTACGCCCGTTTCATGGGTTGGCTTAGGCATAGGGAGTTCATTCCATGTCTAAGCCCAGCCGGACTGCGGGTTGTGGCAGTGGGATCGGCAGCACGTAGACGAGGATTGGGCTGATCCCCGGCTTGTGCATTATGCCTCTCCGGCCGGCTCAGCGCCTGCACGCTCATTTCATGGGTTGTCTTAGGCATACGAAGTTTATTCCCAGTCTAAGATTAGATTGGATAGAGGGTTGTGGCAGCAGGACCAGCAGTAGGATCGACAGTGTATTTTGTACATTTTGCCTTTCCGATTGGCCTCTCCGGCTGACTAAGCACCCGCACGCTCATTTCATGGTTTGACATAGGCATACGGAGTTCATCCCCAGTCTAAGCATATAGAGTTCATTCCCAGTCTAAGATCGAATCGGACCGAGGTTTGTAGTAGTAGGATCGACAGCACGCAGGGGGGATCGTGCCGATCCCTGGCTTGCGCATTCTGCCTCTCCGGGTGGCTGAGTGCCCGCATGCCCATTTTGTCGATTTGCTTAGGCATAGGGAGTTCATTCCACGTCTAAGCCCTAACCGAACCGAGGGTTGTGGCAGCGGGACCGGTAGCATGTTGAAGGGGATCGGGCCAATCCCCGGCTTGCGCATTATGCCTCTCCGGCTGGCTCAGCGTCTGCACACTCATTTCGTGCGTTGACTTAGGCATACGGAGTTCATTCCCAGTCTAAGATCAGATTGGATCGAGGGTTGTGGCAGCAGGATCGACAGTACGCAAGCTGGGACCGGGCCGGTCCCCGACTTACGCATTCTGCCTCTCCGGTCGGCTGAGCGCCCGCACGCCCATTTCGTGAGTTGGCTTAGGCATAGGGAGTTCATTCCATGTCTAAGCACCAGCAGGATCGACGATTGTGGCAGCGGGACCTGCAGCACGCAGAGGGGGGCTGAGGTAATCCCCGGCTTACGCATTCTGCCTCTCCGACGGGTTGAGCGCCCACACGCTCGTTTCATGGGTTGGCTTAGGCATATGGAGTTCATTCCATGTCTAAGCCCCAGTCGGACCGAGGGTTGCGGCAGCAGGACCAGCAGCACGAATGGTAGCATGCAGGGGGGGACCAGGTCGATCCCCGGCTTGCGTATTCTACCTCTCTAGCCGGCTGAGCACCCGTACACTCATTTCATGGGTTGGCTTAGCCATACAGAGTTCATTCCATGTCTAAGCCCCAGCCAGACCGAGGGTTGTGGCAGCGGCACCGATAGCACGTAGAGAGGGATCGGGTTGATCCCCGGCTTGTGCATTATGCTTCTCCGACTGGCTCAGTGCCCGAATGCTCGTTTCGTGGGTTGACTTAGGCATACAAAGTTCATTCCCAGTCTAAGATCAGATCGGACTGAGGGTTGCGGCAACAAGATTAACAGCACCTAAGGGGGGACCAGGTCGATCCTCGGCTTGCGCATTCTGCCTCTCCGGTCGGCTGAGCGTCTGCACGCTTGTTTCATGGGTTGACTTAAGCATACAAAGTTCATTCCTAGTCTAAGATTGGACCGGACCGAGGGTTACGGTAGCAGGATCGATAGCACGTAAGGGGGACTGGGTGGGTCCCCAGCTGACGCATTCTGCCTCTCTGGCCAGCTGAGCGCCCGCATGTCCATTTCATGGGTTGGCTTAGGAATAGGGAGTTCATTCCATGTCTAAGCCCCAGTCGAACCGAGGGTTCTGGCAGTGGGACCGATAGCATGCAGAGGGGGACCGGGTCGATCCCCAGCTTGCACATTATGCCCTCTCCGACCGGCTTAGCGCCCGAACGCTCGTTTCATGGGTTGACTTAGGCATATGAAGTTCATTCCCAATCTAAGATCAGACCAGACTAAGGGTTGCGATAGCAGGATCGACAGCACATAGGGGGGACCGGACCGATCCCTGGCTAGCACATTCTACCTCTCCGATCGGCCTCTCCGACCAGCTGAGCGCCCGCACGCTCGTTTCATGGGTTGACTTAGGCATACGAAGTTCATCCCCAGTCTAAGCATATAGAGTTCATTCCCAATCTAAGATCGGACTGGATCGAGGCTTGCGGTAGCAGGATCGGTAGCACGCAAGGGGGACCAGGCCGATCCTCGGCTTGCGCATTCTGCCTCTCCGACCGACTGAACGCCCGTACACCCGTTTCGTGGGTTGGCTTAGGCATAGGGAGTTCATTCCATGTCTAAGCCCCAGCTGGACTGAGGGTTGTGGCAGCAGGACTGGTAGCACACAGAGGGGGATCGAGCCGATCCCTGGCTTGCGCATTCTACCTCTCCGGCTGGCTGAGCGCCCGCACGCTCGTTTCATGAGTTGGCTTAGGCATTTAGAGTTCATTCCATGTCTAAGCATACGGAGTTCATTCCCAGTCTAAGAGTTTGAGCCACGGTGCAAATGCTGGGCTCGGGCATGTGCTGGTGTCGCATTTTTTTCGCCTGGGGTACCATCACCAGAGCATCGTCGGAGCATCACTGGAGAGTTTAACCGGTGGCATTAGGGGTTCCGACGATTGGGGGGGTCGGGGGTGTGCGCACATGATGTGCGATGGGTAATGGTACTTGGCCCTTATATTGGCCCCCTATCCCTCATGGGGACACTTTTTTCAAACGGTCACAAAATCTTCTCCACTTCGAGTTTTTAGCTTAATTTTTTTATGCATGCAAAAAAATACAAGGATCACCTCTACCAAATTTGGGGACAAAAATCTTCCTAAAAAATTTTTAAAAAATCCCGAACCGAAAAAGTTTTAAAAATCGTGAAAAATAGAAAACGGGTCATCTTGCCACGAAACTTCACATGAAGGCTTGGGGGACTATTGTATGAATTTACAAGCCATAAAAATGGCATTGGAATGGCAGAAATATGAAGATGTGCTTGAAACCACCTACATCCCGTTCGATGCCCGGCTTGTGCATCCTGCCTCTCTGGTGGCTGAGCGCCCGCACGGTCGTTTAGTGGGTTAACTTAGGCATACAGAGTTCATCCCCAGTCTAAGCATATGGAGTTCATTCCCAGTCTAAGATCGAACCGGACCAAGGGTTGTAGCAGCAGGATCGACAGCACCCAGGGGGGATCGGGCCGATCCCCGGCTTGCGCATTCTGCCTCTCCGGCTGACTGACCGCCCGCACGCCCGTTTCATGGGTTGGCTTAGGCATAGGGAGTTAATTCCATGTCTAAGCCCCAGCCGGACCGAGGGTTGTGGCAGCGGGACCAGCAGCACGCAGAGGAGGACCGGGTCGATCCTCGGCTTGCGCATTATGCCTCTTCGGCCTGCTCAATGCCCACACGCTTGTTTTGTGGGTTGACTTTGGCATACGGAGTTCATTCCGAGTCTAAGATCGGACTGGATCGAGGGTTGCGGTAGTAGGATCGACAGTATGCAGGGGGGATCGAGCCAGTCCTCGGCTTGCTCATTCTGCCTCTCCGCCCGACTGAGCACCTGCACGCTCGTTTCGTGGGTTGGCTTAGGCATACGAAGTTGATTCCATGTCTAAGCATACGGAGTTCATTCCCAGTCTAGGATCAGACCGGACCGAGGGTTGCGGTAGCCGAATTAGACTGAAGGTTGCGGCAGCAGGACCAGCATAAGATTGACAGCACGTAGAGGGGACCGAGCCAATCCGCGGCTTGCGCATTCTACCTCTCCAGCTGGTTGAGTGCCCGCACGCTCGTTTCGTGGGTTGGCTTAGGCATATGGAGTTCATTCTATGTCTAAGCCCCAGCCGGATCGAGGGTTGTGGCAGCAGGATCGGTAGTGGGATCGACAGCACGTAGAGGGGTATCGAGCTGATCCCTGGCTTGTGCATTATGCCTCTTTGGGCCTATGCAGGTGCCACATTTTTTTCACCCGGGGCACCATCGCCGGAGCATCGTCGGAGAGCCTAACCGATGACATTGGGGGTTCCGGTGATTGGGGGGTTGGGGGGTGTGCGCACATGATGTGCGATGGGTGCTGGTACTTGGCCCTTATATTGGCCCCCTATCCCTCATCAAACCTCTAGAACTCACACCGCCTTAAAGAGCATTTGAGATTTTATAGGTTTGCTCCCAGTAGCCATTAAAGTGTCTGAAATGGGGACACTTTTTTCAAACGCTCACAAAATCTTCTCCACTTCGAATTTTTAGCTGAATTTTTTTATGCATGCCAATAAAAATAAAAGGATAACCTCTACCAAATTTGGGGACAAACTCTTTCTAAAAAAATTTTAAAAAATCCCAAACTGCAAAAAGTTTCAAAAATTGTGAAAAATAGAAAACAAGTCATCTTGCCGCGAAACTTCACATGAAGGCTTAGGGGATCATTGTATGAATTTACAAGCCATAAAAATGGCATTGGCATGGCAGAAATATGAAGATGTGCTTGAACCCACCTACCACCCGTTCGATCCTCGACTTGCGCATCCTGCATCTCTAGTCGATTGAGCATCCGCACGCTCGTTTCGTGGGTTGACTTAGGCATATGGAGTTCATCCCCAGTATAAGCATACGAAGTTCATTCCTAGTCTAAGATCAGATAGGATCGATGGTTGTGATAGCAGGATCGACAGCTCGCAGGGGGGACCAGGCCGATCCCCGACTTATGCATTTTGCATCTCCGGCCGGCTGAGCGCCCGCACACTTGTTTCATGGGTTGGCTTAGGCATAGGGAGTTCATTCCATGTCTATGCCCCAGTCGAACCGAGGGTTGTGGTAGCGGGACCGACAGCACGTAGAGGGGGACCGGGCCAATCCTCGACTTGCGTATTATACCTCTCTAGCTGGATCAGCACACGCACGCTCATTTCATGGGTTGAGTTAGGCATACGGAGTTCATTCCCAGTCTAAAATCAACCCGAATTGAGGGTTATGATAGCAGGATCGACAGCACGTAGGGGGGACTGCGTCGGTCCTCGACTTTCGCATTTTGCCTCTCTGGCCGGTTGAGCACCCGCACGCACGTTTTATGGGTTGGCTTGGGCATGCAGAGTTCATTCCATGTCTAAACATACGTAGTTCATTCCCAGTCTAAGATCAGATCGGACCGAGGGTTGCGGTAGCAGGACCAGTAACAGGATATGCAGCACGCAGGGGGGATTGAGCCGATCCTCGGCTTGTCCATTCTACCTCTCCAACCGGTTGAGCGCCCGCACGCTCATTTCATGGGTTGGCTTAGGCATACGAAGTTCATTCCATGTCTAAGGCCCAGTCAGACCGAGGGTTGTGGCAGTAGGACTGGTAGCGGGATCAGCAGCGCGCAGAAGGGAATCAAGCTGATCCTCAGCTTGCGCATTATGCCTCTCCGACCGGCCTCTCCGACCGGTTGAGCGCCCGCATGCTCGTTTCATGGGTTGACTTAGGCATACGGAGTTCATTCCCAGTCTAAGCATACGAAGTACATTTCCAGTCTAAGATCGGACCGGATCGAAGGTTGCGATAGCAGGACCAGCAGCACGTAGGGGGGACCGAGTTGATCCTCGGCTTGTGCATTCTACCTCTCCAGTCGACCTCTCCGGCAGGCTGAGCGTTCACACGCTCGTTTCATGGGTTGACTTAGGCATACGAAGTTCATCCCTAGTCTAAGCATACAGAGTTCATTCTCAGTCTAATATCAGACCAGACTGAGGGTTGCGGTAGCAAGATCGGTAGAACGTAGGGGGACTGGGTCGATCTTCGGCTTGTGCATTCTGCCTCTCTGATCGGTTGAGCGCCCGCATGTCCGTTTCGTGGGTTGGCTTAGGCATAGGGAGTTCATTCCATGTCTAAGCCCCAACCGGACATAGGGTTATGGCAGTGACATCGACAGCATGCAGAGAGGGACCGAGCCGATCCTTGGCTTGCGCATTATGCCTTTTCGATCTGTTCAATGCCCGCGCGCTCATTTCGTGGGTTGACTTAGGCATACAGAGTTAATTCCTAGTGTAAGATCAGACCAGTCCGAGGGTTGTGGCAGCAGGATCGATAGCACGTAGGGAGGTATCAGGCCGGTCACCGGCTTACGCATTCTACCTCTTCGGCCGGCTGAGCACCCGTACGCTCGTTTCGTGGGTTGGCTTAAGCATACGGAGTTTATTCTATGTCTAAGCATACAGAGTTCATTCCTAGTTTAAGACCAGACCAGATCGAGGGTTGCGGCTGTAAGACCAGCAGCAGGATCGACAGCACACAGGGGGGGACTGAGCCAATCCCCAGCTTTCACATTCTGTCTCTCCGGTCAGTTGAGCGCCCACACGCTCATTTCATGGGTTGGCTTAGGCATACAGAGTTCATTCCATGTCTAAGCCCCAGCCGGACTGAGGGTTGTGGTAGCAGGACTGGTAGTGGGATCGGTAGCACGCAGAGGAGGATCGAGTTGATCCCCAACTTGCACATTATGCCTCTCCGACTGGCCTCTTCGATCGGCTGAACGCCCAAACGCTCGTTTCATGGGTTGACTTAGGCATATGGAGTTCATCCCCAGTCTAAGCATACGAAGTTCATTCCCAGTTTAAGATCAGACTGGACCGAGGGTTGTAGTAGTATGATCGACAACATGCAAGGGGTACCGGATCGATCCCCGACTTGCGCATTCTGCCTCTCCGGCAAGCTGAGTGCCCGCACGCTCGTTCCGTGGGTTGGCTTAGGCATATGGAGTTCATTCCATGTCTAAGCATACGAAGTTCATTCCCAGTCTAAGATTTTGAGCCACAGTGCACATGCTGGGCTCGAGCATATGCTCGTGCCGCATTTTGTTCACCCGAGGCACCATCGTCGGAGGATCGCCAGAGAGCCTAATCGGCGGCATTGGGGGTTCCGGCGATTGGGGGGGCTGGGGGGTGTGCGCACATGATTTACGATGGGTGCTGGTACTTGGCCTTTATATTGACCCCCTATCCCTCATCAAACCTCAAGAACTCACACCCAGCTTAAGAGCATTTGAGATTTTATAGGTTTGCTGCCAGTAGCCATTAAAGTGTCTGAAATGTGGACACTTTTTTCAAACGGTCACAAAATCTTCTCCACTTTGAGTTTTTAGCTGAATATTTTTGTGGATGGCAACAAAAATACAAGGATCACCTCTACTAAATTTGGGGACAAAACTCTATCTAAAAAAATTTTAAAAAATCCAGAACCGTAAAAAGTTTCAAAAATCGTGAAAAATAAAAAATGGGTCATCTTGCCACGAAACTTCACATGAAGGCTTAGGGGACCATTGTATGAATTTATAAGCCATAAAAATGGCATTGGCATGGCAGAAATATGAAGATGTGCTTGAACTCACCTACCACCAGTTCGATCCCCGACTTAAGCATCCTGCCTCTCTGGTCAGGCTGAGAGTCCGCACGCTCGTTTCATGGGTTAACTTAGGCATACGAAGTTCATCCCCAATCTAAGCATACGAAGTTCATTCCCAGTCTGAGATTGGACCGGATCGAGGGTTGCGACACCAGGATCGGTAGCACGCAAGGGGGACTTAACTGATCCTTGGCTTGTGCATTCTGCCTCTCCGACCGGTTGAGCACCCGCACGCTCGTTTCGTGGGTTGGCTTAGGCATACAGAGTTCATTCCATGTCTAAGCCCCAGCCGGACCGAAGGTTGTGGCAGCAGGACTGGCAACAGGATCGGTAGCATGTAGAGGGGGACCGAGCCGATCCCCGACTTGCACATTATGCCTCTTTGGCCAGCTCAACACCCATACGCTCGTTTTGTGGGTTGACTTATGCATACGGAGTTCATTCCCAGTCTAAGATCAGACCAGACTGAGGGTTGCGGTAGCAAGATTGACAGCACGCAAGGGGGACCGGGTCGAGCCCCGGCTTGCGCATTCTGCCTCTCCGGTCGACTGAGCGCCTGCACGCTCGTTTCGTCAGTTGGCTTAGGCATACGGAGTTCATTCCATGTCTATGCCCCAGTCGGACTGAGGGTTGTGGCTGCAGGACTGGCAGTGAGATCAGCAGCACGTAGAGAGGGACCGGGTTGATCCCTGGCTTGCACATTATGCCTCTTCGATCAGCCTTTATGGTCGACTGAGCGCCCGCACGCTCGTTTTGTGGGTTGACTTAGGCATACGGAGTTCATCCCCAGTCTAGGCATACGAAGTTCATTCCCAGTCTAAGATCGGACGGGACTGAGGGTTACGACAGCAGGATCTGTAGCACACAGGGGCGACCGGGCCGATCCCTGGCTTGTGCATTCTGCCTCTCCAGCCGGGTAAGCGCCCGCACGCCCGTTTCGTGGGTTGGCTTAGGCATACAGAGTTCATTCCATGTGTAAGCCCCAGCCGAATCGAAGGTTGTGGCAGCGGGACCGGCAGCACGCAAAAGGGGATCGAGCCGATCTCTAGCTTGTGCATTATGCCTCTTCGGTCGGCTCTGCGCTCGCACTCTCATTTCATGGGTTAACTTATGCATACGGAGTTCATTCCCAGTCTAAGATCAAACCGGACCGAGGGTTGCAGCAGTAGGATCGACAGCACGCAGGGGGAAATCAGGTCCATCCCTAACTTGCGCATTCTATCCCTTCGGCCGACTGAGCACCCGCACGCTCGTTTCGTGGGTTGGCTTAGGCATACGGAGTTCATTCCATGTCTAAGCATACGAAGTTCATTCATAGCCTAAGATTTTGAGCCACGGTGCACATGCTGGGCTTGGGCATGTTCTGGTGCCGTATTTTTTTTACTTAGGGCACCATCGTCGGAGAGCCTAACCGACGGCATTGGGGGTTCCGGTGATTGGGGGGTCGGGGGGTTTGCGCACATGATGTGCGATGGGTACTTGTACGTGTGTCACGGGCTCTGACCTTAGACTTAGAAACCGTGTGGCCTTAGGCTTGGAATCTCCTCTTTTATGCCTAAGTCAGCCTAAAACACAAGCGTATGGGCACTAGAACAACGGGAAGGGCTGATTATGCAAGTTAAAGAGAAACAGGATAAGAAGGCAAAATTCTGGAAATGCTCTTGTATTCACTAAAACGGAAGTGTTTGATGGTGTACAAATGAGGAACGAGCAACTCTCTATTTATAGTTGAGGCTCCAACTTACACTTAATGGCAATATCTTTAGAATAAAGGCTAAAATCATAGGATTATACAGATTACAATCAATCAGGATGCTAACTCCTAATTTTTAGGGTCAACCAAATCTGCCAGGATGCTGCTGCTGATCCTGCCTGCTTCTAGAAGCTTCCCTTGTGTGTTCAGCACCTTGGGCCCTTCTGGATGTGGTGTGAGCAGCTTGTATGCCAGGCCTTGGTCTCACGGGCTGGCCTGCAAGTTGGGTGGGTGTTCTGAACTCATTTGCTAGGCTTTGCGCGTAGATACTCGCCAGCACGCCTGGTCTGCGGGCCTGAACCTCTAGCTCACCTGCTGGTGTGCCTAATGTGCCTGGCACGCCCGCCCAGGGTGTGACATTCTCCCCCACCTGATTGCGTAACACTCTATTGCATCTTCTGCATGGTACTACCTGATCTGGTCCCTGAACTGCCATAAGTCATCTGCTGGTTCCCAACTTGCCTCACTATCTGGAAGTCCCTTCCAGCGCACCAAGTACTCTTGTTTTGGATGATAGTTCTTCTGTCTCACCTCTCGATCAGCTATGATGCTATGGACCTCCTTCTCATATGAGGCCCTTGCTCCCAATGGCACACGCTTTGACTCTGCCCATCCTGGATCTCCCTCATCCTCATGGAACGGCTTGAGCATGCTCACATGGAACACCGGGTGTACTCTCAGCTTGGGTGGCATATCCAGCTTGTAGGCAACCTTGCCTACCCTCTTGACTACTCGGAAAGGTCCTTCATACCTCTGGACTAGGCCTTTGTGCAGCCCCCTATGGCACACAATGGGATGTAGCTTCACCAATACCAAGTCTCCAACCTGGAACTGAACGTCCCGCCTATTCTGGTCTACCCACTTCTTCGACCTCTTGGCCGCCTTGTGTAGACAAACTCTGGCCAAGTCAGTTTGCTCCTGCCATGCCTTGGCAAACTTGTAAGCTGCTGGATTCGACCTTGTATAACCTGCAGCAATCTAACCGGGTGTTAGTGGTTGTTGCCCTGTCACAACCTCAAATGGGCTCTAGTTCATTACCTCGTTCCTTTGCAAGTTGTAGGAAAACTGCGCAATATCTAGTAGCTTTGGCCAATCCCTTTGTGTGGCACTTACATAGTGCCTGAGGTAGACCTTCAATAGTCCATTCACTTGTTCTGTCTGCCCATCGGTCTATAGATGCATGCTGGTGGAAAAGTTCAAGTCTGACCCTAACAGCTTGAACAACTCAGTCCAAAACCTACCCGTGAAATGCCCATCCCGATCATTAACAATGGTCTTCGGCACTTAACCATGTTCTTCAGGAACAATCGAGCTACCTCCTCGACTGGGCACTCCTTGGTTGCTGGAATGAAGATTCCATACTTGGAAAACCTATCCACCACTACCATGATGCTTCCAAACCCTTTTGCTTTGGGTAGACCGACTATAAAGTCCAGAGAAACACTCTCCCATGGTCGCTTTGGCACTGGCAATGGCTCCAAGAGACCGCCTGGTTTCTTGAGCTCCATCTTGTCCTATTGGCACACAAGACATGTCTTCACATAGGCCTCCACATCATCCTTCATGTGCGGCCAGTAGTATCGATCCTCGATCAACGCCAAGGTACAACTCACTTCGGGGTGTCCAGCCCACCTTGAATCATGGCATTCTTGCAAAACTTCCTTGCAGAGCTTCCCGTGCTGCGGCACAAACAGTCTACTTCCCCTGGTGTACAGCAAGCCATCCTGCAACCAAAACTGCTAGTCTTACCTTGCTGGGCGTACTCCATCAAAGCCTTGGCTATAGGATCATGCACAAGTCCCTCCTTGATGAGCGGCACCAGTGACCCCTCTGGTTGGCTAATGGCAGCAAGGTTAGCCTTCCTACTCAGGGCATCTGCCACTAGGTTCACCCACCCTGACTTCTACTCCATCTGGAAATCAAATTCCGTAAGAAAATCTTGCCATCTCACCTGCTTGGGGGACAGCTTCTTCTACGTCTGGAAGTAGTTGGTTGCCACATTGTCCATCCTAACCACAAACCTCGACCCCAACTGGTAATGGCGCCAAGTGCGTAAGCAGTGCATCACTACAGTCATCTCTTTCTCTTGGATCGTGTACTTGCGCTCAATCTCATTCAGCTTCCTACTCTCAAACGCGACTGGACGTCCCTCCCGCATCAACACGCCCCCTATGGCAAAGTCTGATGCATCTGTATGCACCTCATACGGCTTGGCATGGTCTGGCAAGGCTAAGACTAGCTCTTCGATCATAGCCTGCTTCAACCTGTCAAAGGCTTCCTGGCACCCTGCACTCCACCCCATGCTTTCACTTTCTTGAGTAAGTCAGTCAATGGCGTGGCCATTGCTGAGTGACCTTTGTGAAGTGCCTGTAGTAGTTGACCAACCTAAGAAACGATCTCAACTCAGTGACCTTGGCTGGTGGTTGCCACTCAGGATGGTGTGTATCTTGCCTTCATCCATGCGTATCTTGCCACCTCCCACTATGTGGCCAAGGAACGGGATCTCCTGCTGGGTGAATTAACACTTCTCCCTCTTGACAAATAGCTTGTGCGCCCGTAACACCTCGAACACCTGTCTCAAGTGGTCTACATGCTCTCCCAAAGTCTGGCTATAGATCACAATGTCATCCAAATAAACCATAACAAACTGATCAAGGAATGATTGAAGTACCTTGTTCATAAAGGTGCAGAATGTTGCTGGGGTGTTCGTGAGTCTGAAAGGCATCACCAATAACTCATACGAACCATACCGAGTGACACATGCTATCTTTGGCTCATCTCCCTCTGTGATCCTGACCTCAAATCCAGCTTGGTGAACCACCTTGCGCCCCCAAGTTGATCGAACAAGTCTGCAATAAGTGGGATGGGGTACTTGTTCTTGATGGTCAGCTTGTTCAAAGCCCGGTAGTCTATTCATAGCTGCAACAACCCATCATGCTTGTGCTGAAATAGAACCGGTGCACCATAGGGTGCCTTCGATAGCCTGATGAAGCCAACATCAACTAACTCTTTGAGCTACTTCCTCAACTCCTCCAACTCTGGTGGAGACATTTGGTAAGGGGCTCTAGCAGGTGGCTTGGCCTTGGACACCAACTCGATCTTGTGGTCCACCTCCCTCTTAGGTGGTAGCTTGCTAGGTAGCTTTACGGGCATCACATCACTAAAAGTCTTCAGCACGTTTAGCACCTCTAAGGGTGACTTGATCTCCTTCTCCCTTGGCTCATCATATTTCAGGGCTGCCAAGAAGGTGTCTTCTTGTCTGCTTACCGCCTTGGCAAATTGAATGGCTAACACGACCCAACTCCAGACCCTCTCCTTAATGGCACTAGGCATTGGCACCGTGCATCCAAGATGCAAACACAATCGGTAAAAGGCACAAGGAAGGTGGTAATCCGAACAAGGAAATCCAACCCAATCACAAACTCATAGTCATCAAGGGGTATTACCTCAATGGTCTCCTTGCCTTTCTAGTCTTCAAACTGCAACTCCACTCCCCACGCTACTCCAATGGCTGGAACTTCCTTGGAGTTCACCATTTTGATGGTACCAATCCCTTTCTACACCTTTAGTCTGAGCTTCCGGGCTCTATCACCTGAAATAAAAAGATGTGAGGCATCTGTGTCCTCCAGTGCACTCACCTTCTGACCCGCAACCATCAGATCCGTAAACATCAAGCCCTTTGGCTTGCGGCTCCCCTTACTCTGGACAGTATTGAGCACCAACGACCCAAGCTTTGCTGCCCCTGACTCTGGTTCCTTGTCAGACTCCTTGTCTACAGTAGCCAGCTTGCCCTTTTGTGGGTAATTGCGCGCTATGTGGCTCCCTCCATATAGGTAGCATGCTAGTGGCTCTCGGTCCCCTTTTGCTTTCCACTTGCTTGCTGGTGGCTTCCTTTCACCATCCTTGGTTGAATGGTCTCGGTCTCCATCCTTGGACTCTCGATCACGGTCCTTCCCCTTGGACTGCTTCTTTCGATCTCTATCATCCCTGCCCTTACCCTTGGGCTTGGTAGACTCAAACTTGTTCAGAGACTTGAACTCTATCAAGGCCTCGGCAGTAGTCATGGCTTTAGCCAAGTCATGAACTCCTCTTCTTTGTAGCTTATTCTTCACCCATGGCTTCAGCCCATCCATGAAAGCAAATAAGGCATCCTTCTCGCCTAGATTCGAGATCTGTAGCATCAGTTCAGAGAATTTCTGGACATATTCCCTTATGTCCCCTTGCTGGCTCAGCCTGTGCAACTTTGCCCGCGCCTCATCATCGGCATACTCCGGGTAAAATTGTTCTCTGAACTCTTTTTGGAACTCTGCCCAGGTTCCAATCTTGGCGCTCCCACACCTGACATCATCACACCTACGCCTCTAGCACAATAAGGCTACATCAGTGAGATACATAGCAGCGGTGCTTACCTTTATCGCCTCATCTTGCATGCCCATGGCCTAGAAGTACTGCTCATACCTAAAGGCAGTTATCTACTTCCTTGGCCTCCCTAGTCCCTTGAACTCCTTAGCTTGGGGACATCCAATCTTGACTTGGACACTCAGCAAACATGCCAATTCCCAATGGTAGTCTTGCAAGCAACGAGCTCACTGGTAAGCTCCTCCATCCGTTGGTGCATGGCCTCCATGCCATCGTGCAAGGTCAGCACTTCAGCCTCCAAGGTCTGATTCTTTTGGGTGAACACGTCCAAGCCTTTGTTGAGAGCAGCTTGCAGCTCACTTTGGATCTCCTCCCCCATGGAGTCTAGCGATGCAATGTGAGTCTCTACCCCCTCAAGCTTCTCCCCCAAGTCGCCCATGGTCACCTCCACCTTGGCCAGCCTACCGTCCATGGTAGACCAGATATCTTTAGAACTGACTTTCCTCCCTCTTCCATGCCCATGCTTCTGGGCCTCTGGTTGTTGGTTAGCAGTGTCACTTTGGGATGCCATCTCCTCTAACCTGCACAACACAAACACGCAGAATCGAACTCGCTCTGATACCAACTGTCATGGGCTTCGACCTTAGACTCAGAAACCGTGTGGCCTTAGGCTTGGAATCTCCTCCTTTATGCCTAAGTCAGCCTAAAACACAAGCGTACAGGCACTAGAACAACAAGAAGGGCTGATTACGCAAGTTAAAGAGAAACAGGATAAGAAGGCAGAATTCTAGAAATGCTCTTCTATTCACTAAAACAGAAGTGTTTGATGGTGTACAAATGAGGGAGGAGCAGCCCTCTATTTATAGTTGAGGCTCCAGCTTACACTTAATGGCAATATCCCTAGAATAAAGGGTAAAATCATGGGATTATATAGATTACAATGAATCAGGATGCTAACTCCTGATTTTTAGGGTCAACCAAATCTACCAGGATGCTGCTGCCGATCCTGCCTACTTCCAGAAGCTTCCCTTGCATGTCCAGCACCTTGGGCCCTTCTGGATGTGGTGCAGGCAGCTTGTATGCCAGGCCTTGGTATCATGGGCTGCCTGCAAGTTGGGCGGGCATTCTGAACTCGTTTGCTAGGCTTTGCGCACAGATACCCGCCAGCACACCTGGTCTGCGGGCCTCAACCTCTGGCTCACCTGCTGGTGCACCTGATGTGCCTGGCGTGCCCGCCCAGGGTGTGACACTTGGCCCTTATATTGGCCCCCTATCCCTCATCAAACCTTGAGAACTCACACCCCCTTAAAGAGCATTTGAGATTTTATAAGTTTGCTGCCAGTAGCCATTAAAGTGTCTCAAATGGGGACACTTTTTTCAAATGGTCACAAAATCTTCTCCACTTCGAGTTTTTAGCTGAATTTTTTTTGTGCATGCCAACAAAAATACAAGGATCACCTCTACCAAATTTGGGGACAAAACTCTTTCTAAAAATGTTTTAAAAAATCCCGAACCATAAAAAGTTTTGAAAATCGTGAAAAATAGAAAATGGGTCGTCTTGCCACAAAACTTCACATGAAGGCTTAGGGGAAAATTTATGAATTTACAAGACATAAAAATGGCATTGGTACGGCATAAATATGAAGATGTGCTTGAACCCACCTACCACCCATTCGATCCTTGGTTGCGCATCTTGCCTCTCTGGTCGGCTTAGCGCCCGCACACTTGTTTCGTGGGTTGACTTAGGCATATGGAGTTCATCCCCAGTCTAAGCATACGGAGTTCATTCCCAGTCTAAGATCGGATCGAACCGAGGATTGCAACAGTAGGATCGGCAGCACGCAGGAGGGATCGGGCCAATCCCCGGCTTGCGCATTCTGCCTCTCCGATCGGCCAAGTGCCCGCACGCCTATTTCGTGGGTTGGCTTAGGCATAGGGAGTTCATTCCATGTCTAGGCCCCAGCTAGACTGAGGGTTGTGGCAGCGTGACCGACAGCACACAGAGGGGGACCAGGCCGATCCTCGGCTTGTGCATATGCCTCTCCGGTTGGCTCAGCGCCCGCATGCTCGTTTCGTGGGTTGACTTAGGCATACGGAGTTCATTCCCAGTCTAAGATCAGATCGGACCGAGGGTTACGGCAGCAGGATCGACAGCACGTAAGGGGGATCGGGCCGATCCCTGGCTTGCACATTCTGCCTCTCCGACCAGTTGAGCACCCGCACGCTCGTTTCGTGGGTTGGCGTAGGCATACGGAGTTCACTCCATGTCTAAGCATACAGAGTTCATTCCTAGTCTAAGATCAGACCGGACCAAGGGTTGCGATAGCAGGACCAGCAGCAGGATCGGCAGCACGTAGGGGGGACCAGGCCGATCCCCGACTTGCACATTCTACCTCTCCGGTCGGTTGAGCGCCTGCACGCTCGTTTCATGGGTTGGCTTAGGCATACGGAGTTCATTCCATGTCTAAGCATACAGAGTTCATTCCCAGTCTAAGATTGGACCAGACCGAGGGTTGTGGCAGCAGGACCAGCAGCAGGATCGACAGCACGCAGGGGGGACCGGGCTGATCCCCGACTTACGCATTCTACCTCTCCGGCCGACTAAGCGCCCACACGATCATTTCATCTGTTGGCTCATTCCATGTCTAAGCCCCAGCCGGATCGAGGGTTATGGCAGCAAGACCGAAGCAGACGCAGGGATCGACAGCACGTAGAGGGGTACCGGGCTGATCCTTGATTTGTGCATTATGCCTCTACGACCGACCTCTCCGGCCGACTGAGCGCCCGCATGCTCATTTCATAGGTTGACTTAGGCATACGAAGTTCTTCCCCAATCTAAGCATACGGAGTTCATTCCCAGTCTAAGATCGGATTGGACCGAGGGTTACGACAATAGGATTGTAGCACGCAGGGGGGACTGGGCCAATCCCGAGCTTGTGCATTCTGCCTCTCTGACCGACTGAGCACCCTGCATGCCCATTTCATGGGTTGGCTTAGTCATAGGGAGTTCATTCCATGTCTAAGCCACAGCCGGACCGAGGGTTGTGGCAGTGGGATCGGCAGCACGTCGGGGGGACCGGGTTGATGCCCGGCTTGCGCATTCTGCCTCTCCGACCGGTTGAGTGCCCGCATGCCCGTTTCATGGGTTGGCTTAGGCATAGGGAGTTCATTCCATGCCTAAGCCCCAGCCAGACCGAGGGTTGTGGTAACGGGATCAACAGCACGTAGAGGGGGACCAGGCCGATCCCCGACTTGCGCATTATGCCTCTTCGGTCAGCTCAGCGCCCGCACACTCATTTCGTGGGTTAACTTATGCATACAGAGTTCATTCCCAGTCTAAGATTGGACCGGACCGAGGGTTGCGGTAGCAAGATCAACAGCACGCAGGGGGATCGGGCTGATCCCCAGCTTGCGCATTCTGCCTCTCTAGCCAGCTGATCACCCGCACGCTCGTTTCGTAGTTTAGCTTAGGCATACGATGTTCATTCCACGTCTAAGCATATGGACTTCATTCCCAGTCTAAGATTTTGAGCTTCGACGCACATGCTAGGCTCAGGCATGTGCTGGTACCGCATTTTTTTCTCCTGTGGCACCATCGTCGGAGCATCGTCGGAGAGCCTAACCGGCGGCATTGGGGGTTTCAGTGATTTGAGATTTTATAGGTTTGCTGCCAGTAGCCATTAAAGTGTCTGAAATGGGGACACTTTTTTCAAACGGTCACAAAATCTTCTCCACTTCGAGTTTTTAGCTGAATTTTTTTTGTGCATGCCAACAAAAATACAAGGATCACCTCTACCAAATTTGGGGACAAAACTCTTTCGAAAAAAATTTTAAAAAATCTGAAATCGCTTAAAGTTTCAAAAATCATGAAAAATAGAAAATGGGTCTTCTTGCCACGAAACTTCACATGAAGGCTTAGGGGACCATTGTATGAATTTACAAGCCATAAAAATGGCATTGGCATGGCAGAAATATGAAGATGTGCTTGAACTCACCTACCACCCGTTCGATCCCCGGCTTGCGCATCCTGCCTCTCTGGTCGGCTGAGCGCCCGTACACTCGTTTCATGGGTTGACTTAGGCATACGGAGTTCATCACCAGTCTAAGCATACGAAGTTCATTCCCAGTCTAAGGTCGAACTGGACCGAGGGTTGCGGCTGTAGGATCGACAGCACGCAAAGGGGACCGGGTCGATCCCCGACTTGCGCATTCTGCCTCTCCGACCGGCTGAGCGCCCGCACGCCCGTTTCATGGGTTGGCTTAGGCATAGGAGTTCATTCCATGTGTAAGCCCCAGTCGGACCGAGGGTTGTGGCAGTGGGGCCGGCAGCATGCAGAGGGGGATCGGGCTAGTCCCCGACTTGCGCATTATGCCTCTTCGGTCGGCTCAGCACCCGTACGCTAGTTTCGTGGGTTGACTTATGCATACAGAGTTCATTCCCAGTCTAACATCGGACCGGACCGAGGGTTGCGACAGTAGGATCGACAGCACGCAGGGGGGATCGAGTCAATCCCCAGCTCGCACATTCTGCTTCTCCAGCTGACTGAGTGCCCGCATGTTCGTTTCATGGGTTGGCTTAGGCATACAGAGTTCATTCCACGGCTAAGCATACAGAGTTGCTTCCCAGTCTAGGCATACGGAGTTCATCCCCAGTATAAGCATACGGAGTTCATTCCCAGTCTAAGATCGGATCGGACCGAGGGTTGCGGTAGCAAGATCAATAGCACGCAGGGGGGACGGGGCCGATCCCCGACTTGCGCATTCTGCCTCTCCGACCGGCTGAGCGACCGCACGCCCATTTCGTGGGTTGGCTTAGGCATAAGGAGTTCATTCCGGGAATACGCCCCAATCAGACCGAGGGTTGTGGTAGCTTGACCGGCAGCACGCAAAGGGGGACCCGACTGGTCCCCGACTTGCGCATTATGCCTCTTCGACCGGCTCAGCACCCGCGCGCTCGTTTCGCGGCCGATCCCTGGCTTGCGCATTCTACCTCTCCAGCCAGCTGAGCACCCGCACGCCCGTTTCGTGGGTTGGCTTAGGCATAGGGAGTTCATTCCATGTCTAAGCCCCAGCCAAACCGAGGGTTGTGGCAGCGGGACCGATAGCACACAGAGGGGGATTGGGCCGATCCTCGGCTTGCTCATTATCCCTCTTCGGTCGGCTCAACGCCTGCACGCTCGTTTCATGGGTTAACTTATGCATACGGAGTTCATTCCTAGTCTAAATCAGACCGAACTGAGGGTTGCGGTAGCAGGATCGACAGCACACAGGGGGGACCGAGCCGATCCCCGGCTTGCGCATTCTGCCTCTTCGACCGGTTGAGCGCCCGCACGCTCATTTCGTGGGTTGGATTAGGCATACGGAGTTCATTCCATGTCTAAGCATGCGGAGTTCATTCCCAGTCTAAGATTTTGAGCCACGGTGCACATGCTGGGCTCGGGCATGTGCTGGTGCCGCATTTTTTTTGCCCGGTGCACCATCATCGGAGCATCGTCGGAGAGCCTAACCGGCGGCATTGGGGGTTTCGGTGATTGGGGGGCCGGGGGGTGTGTGCACATGATGTGCGATGGGTGCTGGTCCTTGGCCCTTTTATTGGCTCCCTATCCCTCATCAAACCTCGAGAACTCACACCCCCTTAAAGAGCATTTGAGATTTTAAAGGTTTGCTGCCAGAAGCCATTAAAGTGTTTGAAATGGGGACACTTTTTTCAAACGGTCACAAAATCTTCTCCACTTCCAGTTTTTAGCTGAAGTTTTTTGTGCAAGCCAACAAAAATATAAGGATCACCTCTACCAAATTTGGGGACAAAACTCTTTCTAAAAAAAATTTAAAAAAATCCCGAACCGCAAAATGTTTCAAAAATCATGAAAAATACAAAACGGGTTGTGCTTGAACCCACCTACCACCCGTTCGATCCCAGGCTTGTGCATCCTGCCTCTCTGGTCAGCTGAGCGCCAGCACTTTCATTTCCTGGGAGGCATACGAAGTTCATCCCCCGTCTAAGCATACGGAGTTCATTCCCAACCTAAGATCGGATCGGACCGAGGGTTGCGACAACAAGACCGACAGCACGCAAGGGGGATCGGGTCCATCCTGGCTTGCGCATTCTGCCTCTCCAACCGGTTGAGCGCCTGTATGCCCGTTTCGTGGGTTGCCTTAGGCATAGGGAGTTCATTCCATGTCTCAACCCCAGCCGGACCGAGGGTTATCGTAGTGGGACCGGCAGCACACAGAGGGGGACCGGGTCGATCCCGACTTGTGCATTATGCCTCTCTGGTTGGCTTAGCACCCGCACTCTCATTTCATGGGTTGGCTTAGTCATAGGGAGTTCATTCCATGTCTAAGCCACAGCCGGATTGAGGGTTGTGGCAGTGGGATCGACAGCATGTCAAGGGGATCGGGCTGATCCCCGACTTGCGCATTCTGCCTCTCTGGCCGGCTGAGTGCCCGCACGTCCGTTTCGTGGGTTGGCTTAGGCATAGGGAGTTCATTCCATGCCTAAGCCCCAGCCAGACCGAGGGTTGTGGCAGCGGGACCGACAGCATGCATAGGGGGACCAGGTCGATCCTCGCCTCGCGCATTATGGCTCTTCGGCCGGCTCAGCGCTCGTACACTCGTTTCGTGGGTTGACTTATGCATACGGAGTTCATTCCCAGTCTAAGATTGGATCGGACCGAGGGTCGCGGCAGCAGGATCGATAGCACATAGGGGGGACCGGGCCGATCCCCATCTTGCACAGTTTGCCTCTCTGGCCGGCTGAGCACCCGGACGCTCGTTTCATAGGTTAGCTTAGGCATACAGAGTTTATTCCACGTCTAAGCATATGGAGTTCATTCCCAGTCTAAGATTTTGGGCCACGATGCACATGCTAGGCTCGGGCATGTGCTGGTGCCGCATTTTTTTTGCCCGGGGCACCATCGCCGGAGAGCCTAACCGATGGCATTGGGGGTTCCGACGATTTGGGGGCTGGGGGGTGTGCGCACATGATATGTGATGGGTGCTGGTACTTGGCCATTATTGGCCCCCTATCCCTCTTCAAACCTCGAGAACTCACACCCCCTTAAAGAGCATTTGAGATTTTATAGGTTTGCTGCCAGTAGCAATTAAAGTGTCTGAAATGGGGACACTTTTTTCAAACGGTCACAAAATCTTCTCCACTTCGAGTTTTTAGCTGAATGTTTTTGTGCAAGCCAACAAAAATACAAGGATCATCTCTACCAAATTTGGGGACAAAACTCTTTCTAAAAAATTTTAAAAAATCTCGAACCGCTAAAAGTTTCAAAAATCATGAAAAATAAAAAACGGGTCTTCTTGCCATGAAACTTGACATGAAGGCTTAGGGGACCATTGTATGAATTTACAAGCCATAAAAATGGCATTGGCACAGCAAAAATATGAAGATGTGCTTGTACCCACCTACCACCCGTTTGATCCCTAGCTTACGCATCCTGCCTCTCTGGTCAGCTAAGTGCCCGCACGCTCGTTTCGTGGGTTGACTTAGGCATACGGAGTTCATACCCAGTCTAAGCATACGAAGTTCATTCCCAGTCTAAGATTGGACTGGATCGAGGGTTACGGCTGCAGGATCGGCAGCACGTAGGGGGGACCGGGCCGATCCCCAGCTTGCACATTCTGCCTCTCCGACCGGCTAAGCACCCGCACGCCCATTTCGTGGGTTGGCTTAGGCATAGGGAGTTCATTCCATGTGTAAGCTCCAGCTGGACTGAGGGTTGTGGTAGCGGGACCGGCAGCATGCAGAGGGGGACCCGGCTGGTCCCCGACTTGCGTATTATGCCTCTTCGACCGGCTCAGCACCCGTACGCTCGTTTCGCGGGTTGACTTATGCATACAGAGTTCATTCCTAGTCTAACATCGGACCAGACCGAGGGTTGCGGCAGCAGGATCGACAGCACGCAGGGGGACCGGGCCAATCCCTGGCTCGCGCATTCTGCTTCTCCAACCAACTGAGTGCCCGCATGCTCGTTTCGTGGGTTGGCTTAGGCATACAGAGTTCATTCCATGGCTAAGCATACAGAGTTCCTTCCCAGTCTAGGCATACGGAGTTCATCCTCAGTCTAAGCATACGGAGTTCATTCGAAGTCTTAGATTGGATTGGACCGAGGGTTGTGGCAGTAAGATCGACAACATATAGGGGGGACCGGGCCGATCCCTGGCTTGCGCATTCGGCCTCTCTGGCCGGCTGAGCACCCGTACGCCCGTTTCGTGGGTTGGCTTAGGCATAGGGAGTTCATTCCATGTGTAAGCCCCAGCCGGACCGAGGGTTGTGGCAGCGGGGCCAGCAGCACGCAGAGGGGGACCGGGCTGGTCCTCGACTTGCGCATTATGCCTCTTCGACCGGCTCAACACCCGCACGCTAGTTTCATGGGTTAACTTATGCATATAGAGTTCATTTTCGTCTAACATCGGACCAGACCGAGGGTTGCGACAGCAGGATCGACAGCACGCAGAGGGGACCGGGCCAATCCCCGGCTCGTGCATTCTGCTTCTCCAGCTCGCATGCTCGTTTCGTGGGTTGGCTTAGGCATACAGAGTTCATTCCATGGCTAAGCATACAGAGTTCCTTCCCAGTCTAGGCATACGGAGTTCATCCCCAGTCTAAGCATACTGGAGTTCATCCCCAGTGTAAGCATACGGAGTTCATTCCCAGTCTAAGATCGGATCGGACCGAGGGTTGCGGCAGTAAGATCGACAGCACACAGGGGGGACCAGGCCGATCCCTGGCTTACGCATTCTGCCTCTCCGACTGGCTGAGCACCCGCACACCCGTTTCATGGGTTGGCTTAGGCATAGGGAGTTCATTCCATGTCTAAGCCCCAGCCAGACAGAGGGTTGTGGCAGCGGGACCGGCAGCGCACAGAGGGGGACTATACCGATCCTCGCTTGCGCATTATGCCTCTTCGGTCGGCTCAGCGCCCGCACGTTCATTTTGTGGGTTGACTTATGCATATGGAGTTCATTCCCAGTCTATGATCAGACCAGATTGAGGGTTGCGGTAGCAGGATTGACAGCACGCAGGGGGGACCGGGCCTCTTCGACCGGCTGAGCGCCCGTACGCTCATTTCGTGGGTTGGATTAGGCATACGGAGTTCATTCCATGTCTAAGCATACGGAGTTCATTCCCAGTCTAAGATTTTGAGCCACGGTGCACATGCTGGGCTCGGGCATGTGCTGGTGCCGCATTTTTTTTGCCCGGTGCACCATCGTCGGAGCATCATCGGAGAGCCTAATCGGCGGCATTGGGGGTTTCGGCGATTGGGGGCCGGGGGGTGTGCGCACATGAGTGCGATGGGTGCTGGTCTTGGCCCTTTTATTGGCCCCCCTATCCCTCATCAAACCTCGAGAACTCACACCCCCTTAAAGAGCATTTGAGATTTTAAAGTTTGCTGCCAGAAGCCATTAAAGTGTCTGAAATGGGGACACTTTTTCAAACGGTCACAAAATCTTCTCCACTTCGAGTTTTTAGCTGAATTTTTTTGTGCAAGCCAACAAAAATACAAGGATCACCTCTACCAAATTTGGGGACAAAACTCTTTCTAAAAAAATTTTAAAAAAAATCCCGAACCGCAAAAAGTTTCAAAAATCGTGAAAAATACAAAACGGGTTGCCTTCCCAAGAAACTTCTCATGAAGGCTTAGGAGACCATTCTATGAATTTACAAGCCATAAAAATGGTATTGGCATGGCAGAAATATGAAAATGTGCTTGAACCCACCTACCACTTGTTCGATCCCCGGCTTGTGCATCCTGCCTCTCTGGTCGGCTAAGCGCCAGCACTTTTGTTTCGTGGGAGGCATACGGAGTTCATCCCCAGTCTAAGCATACGGAGTTTATTCCCAGCCTAAGATCGGATCGGACCGAGGGTTGCGACAGTAGGACCGACAGCACGCAAGGGGGATCGGGTCCATCCCGGCTTGCGCATTCTGCCTCTCCAGCCGGCTGAGCGCCCGCATGCCCGTTTCATGGGTTGCCTTAGGCATAGGGAGTTCATTCCATGTCTCAGCCCCAGTCGGACCGAGGGTTATGGCAGCGGGAACGGCAGCACACAGAGGGGGACCGAGCTGATCCCTGACTTGCGCATTATGCCTCTCCGACTGGCTCAACGCCCGCACTCTCGTTTCATGGGTTGGCTTAGTCATAGGGAGTTCATTCCATGTCTAAGCCACAGCCGGACCGAGGGTTGTCGCAGTGGGATCGGTAGCACACCGAGGGGACCGAGCTGATCCCCGGCTTGCGCATTCTGCCTCTCCGATCGGTTGAGTGCCTGCACGCCCATTTCGTGGGTTGGCTTAGGCATAGGGAGTTCATTCCATGCCTAAGCCCCAGCCAGACCGAGGGTTGTGGTAGTGGGACCGACAGCATGCGCAGGGGGACCAAGCCGATCCCCGGCTCACCCATTATGCCTCTTCGGTCGGCTCAGCGCTCGCACGCTCGTTTCGTGGGTTGACTTATGTATACGGAGTTCAATCCTAGTCTAAGATCGGACCGGACTGAGGGTTGCGGCAGCAGGATCGACAGCATGCAGGGGGGACTGGGCCGATCCCCGACTTGTGCATTTTGCCTCTCTGGCCGGCTGAGCACCCGGATGCTCGTTTCATAGGTTAGCTTAGGCATACGGAGTTCATTCCACGTCTAAGCATACGGAGTTCATTCCTAGTCTAAGATTTTGGGCCACGATGCACATGCTAGGCTCGGGCATGTGCTGGTGCCGCATTTTTTTTGCCCGAGGCACCATCGCCGGAGAGCCTAACCGACGGCATTGGGGGTTTCGACGATTTGGGGGGCCGGGGGGGTGTGCGCACATGATGTGCGATGGGTGCTGGTACTTGGCCATTATTGGCCCCCTATCCCTCTTCAAACCTCGAGAACTCACACCCCCTTAAAGAGCATTTGAGATTTTATAGGTTTGCTACCAGTAGCCATTAAAGTGTCTGAAATGGGGACACTTTTTTCAAACGGTCACAAAATCTTCTCCACTTCGAGTTTTTAGCTGAATTTTTTTGTGCATGCCAAAAAAATTACAAGGATCACCTCTACCAAATTTGGGGACAAAACTCTTTCTAAAAAAATTTTAAAAAATCTCGAACCGCTAAAAGTTTAAAAATCGTGAAAAATAGAAAACGGGTCTTCTTGCCACGAAACTTGACATGAAGGCTTAGGGGACCATTGTATGAATTTACAAGCCATAAAAATGGCATTGGCATGGCAGAAATATGAAGATGTGCTTGTACCCACCTACCACCCGTTCGATCCCCGACTTACGCATCCTACCTCTTTGGTCGGCTGAGCGCCCACACACTCGTTTCGTGGGTTGACTTAGGCATACGGAGTTCATACCCAGTCTAAGCATACGAAGTTCATTCCCAGTCTAAGATTGGACTGGATCGAGGGTTGCGACTGCAGGATCGGCAGCACGCAGGGGGGACCGGGCTGATCCCTAGCTTGCGCATTCTGCCTCTCCGACCGGCTGAGCGCTCGTACGCCCATTTCGTGGGTTGGCTTAGGCATAGGGAGTTCATTCCATGTGTAAGCCCCAGCCAGATCGAGGGTTGTGGCAACGGGACCGACAGCACGTAGAGGGGGACCCGGTTGGTCCCTGACTTGCGTATTATGCCTCTTCGGCTGACTCAGCACCCGCACGCTCGTTTTGCGCTTTGACTTATGCATACAGAGTTCATTCCCAGTCTAACATCGGATTGAACCGAGGGTTACAGTAGCAGGATCAACAGCACGCAAGGGGGCCTGGGCTAATCCCCGGCTTGCACATTGTGCCTTTCCGACCGATTGAGCGCCCGCATGCTCATTTCATAGGTTGGCTTAGGCATACGGAGTTCATTTCGTGGCTAAGCATACAGAGTTCATTCCCAGTGTAGGAATACAGAGTTCATCCCTAGTCTAAGCATACGGAGTTCATTCGAAGTCTTAGATTGGATCGGACCGAGGGTTGTGGCAGCAAGATTGACAGCATGTAGGGGGGACCGGGCCGATCCCTGGCTTGCGCATTCTACCTCTCCGACCGGCTGAGTGCCCGCACGCCTGTTTCGTGGGTTGGCTTAGGCATAGGGAGTTCATTCCATTTCTATGCCCTAGTCGGACTGAGGGTTGTGGCAGCGGCACCTGGTAGCACGCAGAGGGGGACTGGGCCGATCCCCAGGCTTGCGCATTACGCCTTTTCGGCGGCTCAGCGCCTGCACGCTCATTTCGTGGGTTGACTTATGCATACGAAGTTCACTCCCAGTCTAAGATCAAACTAGACTGAGGGTTGCGGTAGTAGGATCGATAGCACGCAAGGGGGACCGAGCCTCTTCAACCAGCTGAGCGCCTGCACGCTCGTTTCGTGGGTTGGATTAGGCATACGGAGTTCATTCCATGTCTAAGCATATGGAGTTCATTCCCAGTCTAAGATTTTGAGCCATGGTGCACATGCTGGGCTCAGGCATGTGCTGGTGCTGCATTTTTTTCGCTCGGGGCACCATCGTCGGAGCATCGTCGGAGAACCTAATCGATGGCATTGGGGTTTCGGCGATTGGGGTCCGGGGGTGTGCGCACATGATGTGCGATGGGTGCTGGTACTTGGCCCTTTTATTGCCCCCTATCCCTCATCAAACCTCGAGAACTCACACCCCCTTAAACAACATTTGAGATTTTAAAGGTTTGCTGCCAGAAGCCATTAAAGTGTCTGAAATGGGGATACTTTTTTCAAACGGTCAGAAAATCTTCTCTACTTTGAGTTTTTTGCTGAATTTTTTTGTGCAAGCCAACAAAAATATAAGGATCAACTCTACCAAATTTGGGGACAAAACTCCTTCTAAAAAAATTTTAAAAAATCCCGAACCATAAAAAGTTTCAAAAAATGTGAAAAATAGAAAACGGGTTGTCTTCCCAAGAAACTTCTCATGAAGGCTTAGGGGACCACTGTATGAATTTACAAGCCATAAAAATGGCATTGGCATGGCAGAAATATGAAGATGTGCTTGAACCCACCTACCACCCGTTCGATCCCCGACTTGTGCATCCTGCCTCTTTGGTCGGTTGAGCGCCAGCACTTTCGTTTTGTGGGTTAACTTAGGCATACGGAGTTCATCCCCAGTCTAGGCATATAGAGTTCATTCCTAGCCTAAGGTCGGATCGGACCGAGGGTTGCGACAGCAGGACCGACAGCATGCAGGGGGGATCAGGTCGATCCCGATTTACACATTCTGCCTCTCCAGCCGGCTGAGCACCCACATGCCCGTTTCGTGGGTTGGCTTAGGCATAGGGAGTTCATTCCATGTCTAAGCCCCAGTCAGACTGACGATTGTGGCAGTGAGACCGGCAGCACACAGAGGGGGACCAGGCCGATCCCCGACTTGCGCATTATGTCTCTCCGGCCGGCTCAGTGCCCGCACGCTCATTTCGTGGGTTGACTTAGGCATACGGAGTTCATTCCCAGTCTAAGATCAGACCGGATCGAGGGTTAAAGCAGCAGGATCGATAGCACGCAGGGGGGACCGGACCGATCCCAGGCGTACGCATTATGCCACTCCGACCGGCTGAGCACCCGTACGCTCGTTTCGTGGGTTGGCTTAGGCATAGGGAGTTCATTCCATGTCTAAGCATACGGAGTTCATTCCTAGTCTAAGATCAGACCGAATTGAGGGTTGGTACAGCATGACCAGCAGCAGGATCGACAGCACGCAGAAAGGGCCGGGCTGATCCCCGGCTTCTACATTCTACCTCTCCGATCGGCTGAGCATCCGCACGCTCATTTCGTGGGTTGGCTTAGGCATACGGAGTTCATTCCATGTCTAAGCCCCAGCCGGACCGAGGGTTGTGGTAGCAGGACCTACAGCGAGATCGACTGCACGTAGAAAGGGACTGGGCTGATCCTCGACTTACGCATTATGCCTCTCCAGCTGGCAGAGTGCCCGCACGCTCGTTTTGTGGGTTGACTTAGGCATACGGAGTTCATCCCCAGTCTGAGCATATGAGTTCATTCCCAGTCTAAGATCGGACCGGATCGAGGGTTACGATAGCAGGATCGGCAGCACGCAAGGGGGATCGGGTTGATCCTTGACTTGCGCATTCTGCCTCTCCGGTCGGCTGAGTGCCCGCACGCCCGTTTCGTAGGTTGGATTAGGCATAGGGAGTTCATTCCATGTCTAAGCCCTAGCCAGATCGAGGGTTGTGGCAGCGGGACCGACAACAAGCAGAGGGGCATCGGGCCGATCCCCGGCTTGTGCATTATGCCTTTTCGGTGGCTCAACGCCCGCACACTCGTTTCATGGGTTGACTTATGCATATGGAGTTCATTCCCAGTCTAAGATCAGATCGGACAGAGGGTTGTGGCAGCAGGATTGACAGCATACAGGAGGGGACCGGGTTGATCCCCGGCTTGTGCATTCTGCCTCTCCGACTGACTGAATGCCCGCACGCTCATTTTGTGGGTTGGCCTAGGCATACGAAGTTCATTCTAGTCTAAGCATACGGAGTTCATTCCCAGTCTAAGATTTTGAGCCACGGTGCACATGCTGGGCTCGGGCATGTGCTGGTGCCACATTTTTTTCACCTGGGGCACCATCGCTGGAGCATCGCCAAAGCATCATCAGAGAGCCTAACCGGTGGCATTGGGGGTTTCGACGATTGGGGGTCTGGGCGGGTGTGCGCACATGATGTGCGATGGGTGCTGGTACCTGGCCCTTATGTTGGCCCCCTATCCATCATCAAACCTCGAGAACTCACACCCCCTTAAAGAGCATTTGAGATTTTATAGGTTTGCTGCCAGTAGCCATTAAAGTGTCTAAAATGGGGACACTTTTTTCAAACGATCACAAAATCTTCTCCACTTCGAGTTTTTAGCTGAATTTTTTTGTGCAAGCCAAAAAAAATACAAGGATCACTTCTACCAAATTTGGGGACAAAAATCTTTCTAAAAAAAGTTTAAAAAATCCTGAACCGCAAAAAGTTTTGAAAATCGTGAAAAATAGAGAACGGGTCGTCTTGCCACGAAACTTGACATGAAGGCTTAGGGGACCATTGTATGAATTTACAAGCCATAAAAATGGCATTGGCATGGCAGAAATATGAAGATGTGCTTGAACCCACCTACCACCCATTCGATCCTCGGCTTGCGCATCCTGCCTCTTTGGTCGGTTGAGCGCCCGCATGCTCATTTGGTGGGTTGACTTAGGAATACGGAGTTCATCCATAGTCTAAGCATACGGAGTTCATTCCTAGTCTAAGATCAGACCGGACCGAGGGTTGCGGCAGTAGGATCGATAGCATGCAGGGGGGACCGGGTCGATCCCCGGCTTGCGCATTCTGCCTCTCTAGCCTGCTGAGCGCCCGCATGCCCGTTTGATGGGTTGGCTTAGGCATAGGGAGTTTATTCCATGTCTAATCCCCAGTCGGACTGAGGGTTGTGATAGCGGGACCGGCAGCATACAAAGGGGGATCGGGTCGATCCCCGGTTTCTGTATTATGTGTCTCCGGTCGGCTCAGCACCCGTACGCTTGTTTCATTGGTTGACTTAGGCATACAGAGTTCATTCCCAGTCTAAGATTAGACTAGACCAAGGGTTGCGACAGTAGGATCGACAGCACGCAGGGGGGATCGTGTCGGTCCCTAGCTTGCGATTCTGCCTCTCTGACCGATTGAGCGCCCGTTCGCTCATTTCGTGGGTTGGCTTAGGCATACAGAGTTCAATCCATGTCTAAGCATACAGAGTTCATTCCCAGTCTAAGATCGGACTGGCCCGAGGGTTGTGACAGCAGGACCAGCAGCAGGATCGACATCACGCAGGGGGGACCAGACCGATGCTCGACTTGCACATTCTGCCTCTCCAGCTAGCTGAGCACCCACACGCTCGTTTCGTGGGTTGGCTTAGGCATATAGAGTTCATTCCATGTCTAAGCCCCAACCAGATCGAGGGTTGTGGTAGCAGGATCGACAGCGGGATCGACAGCACGCAGAGGGGGATCGGGCTGATCGTCGGCTTACGCATTATGCCTCTCCGACCGATTGAGCGCCCGTACGCTCGTTTCGTGGGTTGACTTAGGCATGTGGAGTTCATCCTCATTCTAAGCATACGGAGTTCATTCCCAGTCTAAGATCGAACTGGACCGAGGGTTGCGACAGCGGGATCGACAGCACGCAGGGGGGATCGGGCCGATCCCTGGCTTACAGAATTTTGCCTCTCCTGTCGGCTGAGCGCCCGCATGCCCGTTTCGTGGGTCGGCTTAGGCATAGGGAGGTCATTACATGTCTAAGCCCCAGTTGGACCGAGGGTTGTGGCAGCGGGACCGACAGCACGCTGGAGGGGACCGAGCTGATCCCCAGCTTGCGCATTATTCCTCTTCGGTTGACTCAGTGCCCGCACGCTCATTTTGTGGGTTGAGTTATGCATAGCAGTTCATTCCCAGTCTAAGATCGAATCAGACTGATGGCTGTGGCAGTAGGATCGACAGCACGTAGGGGGGGATCGGGTTGATCCCCAGCTTGCGCATTCTGCCTCTCCGACCAGCTGAGCGCCCGCACGCTTGCTTCGTGGGTTGGCTTAGGCATACGGAGTTCATTCCATGTCTAAGCATACGGAGTTCATTCCTAGTCTAAGATTTTGAGCCATGGTGCACATGTTGGGCTCAGGCATGTGCTGGTGCCACATTTTTTTCGCCCTGGGCACCATCGCCGGAGCATCACCGGAGAGCCTAACCGGCAGCATTGGGGGTTCCGACGATTTGGGGGGCGGAGGATGTGCGCACATGATGTGCGATGGGTACTGGTACTTGGCCCTTATATTGGCCCCCTATCCCCCATCAAACCACGAGAACTCACACCCCCTTAAAGAGCATTTGAGATTTTATAGGTTTGCTGCCAGTAGCCATTAAAGTGTCTGAAATGGGGACACTTTTTTCAAATGGGCACAAAATCTTCTCCACTTTGAGTTCTTAGCTGAATTTTTTTGTGCACGCCAAGAAAAATACAAGGATCACCTCTAACAATTTTGGGGGCAAAACTCTTTCTAAAAAAATTTTAAAAAATCCTGAATCGCAAAAAGTTTCAAAAATCGTGAAAAATAGAAAACGCGTCGTCTTGCCATGAAACTTCACATAAAGGCTTAGGGGACCATTGTATGAATTTAAAAGCCATAAAAATGGCATTAGCATGGCAGAAATATGAAGATGTGCTTGAACCACCTAGCACCCGTTCGATCCCCGGCTTCCGCATCCTGCCTTTCTGGTCGGCTGAGCGCCCGTACTGGGTTGACTTAGGCATACAAAATTCATTCCCAGTCTAAGATTAGACCGGACTGAGGGTTGCAGCAACAAGATTGGCAGCATGCAAGGGGACTGGGCCTATCCCTGGCTTGCGCATTCTGCCTTTTCGGCCGGCTGAGAGCCCGCACGCCCGTTTCGTGGGTTGGCTTAGCCATAAGGAGTTCATGCCATGTCTAAGCCCCAGCCGGACCGAGGGTTGTGGCAGCTGGACCGACAGCACGCAGAGGGGGACCGGGTCGATACTCGGCTTGTGCATTATGCCTCTCCGGCCGGCTCAGTGCCTGTACGCTTGCTTCGTGGGTTGACTTAGACATACGGAGTTCATCCCCAGTCTACGATCGGGCTGGACCGAAGGTTACGGTAGTAGGGCCAGTAGCAAGACCGACATCACACAGGGGGGATCGGGTCGATCCCCGGCTTGTGCATTCTACCTCTCCAACTGGTTGAGCGCCCGTGCCACGCCCTGGGCAGGCGCGCCAGGCACATTAGGTGCAGCAGCAGGCGAGCCAGAGGTTAAGGCCCGCAGACCTGGTGTGCTGGTGGGTATCTATGCGCAAAGCCTAGCGAACGAGTTCAAAACACGCACCCAACTTGCAAGCCAGCCCGTGAGACCAAGGCCTAGCATACAAGCTGCCCGCACCACATCCAGAAGGGCCCAAGGTGCTGGACACGAAAGGGAAGTTTCTGGAAGCAGGCAAGATCAGCTGGAGCATCCTGGCAGATTTGGTTGACCCTGAAAATCAAGAGTTAGCATTCTGATTGATTGTAATCTGTATAATCCCATGATTTTAGCCTTTATTCTAGGGATATGCCATTAAATTGTAGCTGGAGCCTCAACTATAAATAGAGGGCTGCTCTACCCTCATTTGTACACCATCAAACACTTCTGTTTTAGTGAATACAACAACATTTCCAGAATTCTGTCTTCTTATCATGTTTCTCTTTAACTTGCATAATCAGCCCTTCCCATTGTTCTAGTGCCCGCACGCTTGTGTTTTAGGCTGACATAGGCATAAATGAGGAGATTGCAAGCCTAAGGCCGTACGGTTTCTGAGTCTAAGGTCAGAGCCCGTGATAGTTGGTATCAGAGCGAGTTTGATTCTGCATGTTTATGTTGTGCAAGTTCGATCGTGATTGAGGAGATGGCATCCCAAAGTGACGTTGCTAGCCAACAACCAGAGGCCCAGGAGCATGGGCGTGGAAGAGGCAAGAAAGCCAGTTCTAGAGATATCTGGTCTATCTTGGACGGTAGGCTGGCCAAGGTGGAGGTGACCGTAGGCAACATGGGGGAGAAGCTTGAGGAGGTAGAGACTCACATTGCATCGCTAGACTCCATGGGAAAGGAGATCCAAAGTGAGCTAAAAGTTGCTCTCAACAAAGGCATGGACGTGTTCACCCAAAAGAATCAGACCTTGGAGGCTGAAGTGCTGACCTTGCGTGATGGCATGAAAGCCATGCGCCAGCGGATGGAAGAGCTTGCCAATGAGCTCGTTGCTTGCAAGACTACCATTGGGAATGGCATGTTTGTTGGAGTGTCCAAGTCCAGATTGGATGTCCCCAAGCCTAAGGAGTTCAAAGGGACTAGGGCAACTAAGGAAGTAGACAACTACCTATAGGGTATGGAGCAGTACTTCTAGGCCATGGGCATGCAAGACGAGGTGATAAAGGTAAGCACTGCTACTATGTATCTCACTGATGTAGCCTTATTGTGGTGGAGGTCCAGGTGTGATGATGTCAGGCATGGGAGTGCTAAGATTAGAACCTGGGCAGAGTTCTAAAAGAAGTTCAAAGAACAATTTTACCTGAAGTATACCGATAATGAGGCACGGGCAAAGTTACGCAGGCTGAGCCAGCAAGGGGACATAAAGGAGTATGTCTAAAAATTCTCTGAACTGATGATATAGATCTCGGATCTAGGTGAGAAGGATGCCTTACTTGCTTTCATGGATGGGCTAAAGCTGTGGGTGAAGCATGAGCTACAAAGGAGAGGAGTTCATGACTTGGCTAAAGCCATGACTACTACCGAGGCCTTGATAGAATTCAAGCCTTTGAACAAGTTCGAGTCTACCAAGCCTAAGGGTAAGGGCAGGGATGATAGGGATCAGAAGAAGCAGTCCAAAGGGAAGGACCGTGACCAGGAGTCCAAGGATGGAGACCGAGACCGTTCAACCAAGGATGGCAAGAGGAAACCACTAGCAGGCAAGTGGAAAGTAAAAAGAGACTGAGAGCCACTAGCATGCTACCTATGTGAAAGGAGCCAAATAGCACAGAATTGCCCGCAGAAGGGTAAACTGGCTGCTGTAGACAATGAGTCTGACGAGGAGCTAGAGTCAGGGGCAGCAAAGCTTAGGTCGTTGGTGCTCAATGCTATCCAGAATAAGGAGAGCCATAAGCTAAAGGGCTTAATGTTTGCGGATCTAATGGTTGTGGGTCAGAAGGTGAACGCACTGGTGGACACAGGTGCCTCACATCTTTTTATTTCAGGTGATGGAGCCCGGAAGCTCAAACTAAAGGTGCAGAAAAAGACTAGTACCATCAAAACGGTGCACTCCAAGGAGGTTCCAGCCATTGGAGTAGCACGAGGAGTGGAGTTGTAGCTTGGAGACTGGTAAGGCAAAGAGACCATAAAGGTAATACCCCTTGACAACTATGAGTTTGTGATTGGGTTGGATTTCCTTGTTCAGATTAATGCCCTCTTTGTGCCTTTTATCGATTGTGTTTGCATCTTGGATGCACGATGCCAATGCCTAGTGCCATTGAGGAGAGGGTCTGGAGTTGGGTCACAGGTGGTGTCAACCATCCAATTTGCCAAGGCGGTAAGCAGATAAGAAGACACCTTTTTGGCAGCCCTGAAATATGATGAGCCCAGGGAGAAGGAGATCGAGTCACCCTTGGAGGTGCTAAAGGTGCTGAAGACCTTTAGTGATGTGATGCCCACAAAGCTACCTAGCAAGCTACCACCTAAGAGGGAGGTGGACCACAAGATCGAGATGGTGTCTGAGGCCAAGCCACCAGCTAGAGCCCCTTACCAAATGTCTCCACCAGAGTTGGAGGAGTTGAGGAAGCAGCTCAAAGAGTTAGTTGATGCTGGCTTCATCAGGCCATCGAAGGTGCCCTATGGTGCACCGGTTCTATTCCAGTGCAAGCATGATGGGTCGTTGTGGTTGTGCATAGACTACCGAGCTTTGAACAAGCTAACCATTAAGAACAAGTACCCCATCCCACTCATTGCGGACTTGTTCGATCAACTTGGGAGCGTAAGGTGGTTCACCAAGCTAGATTTGAGGTCGGGCTACTATCAAGTCAAGATCACGGAGGGAGATGAGCCAAAGACAACATGTGTCACTCGGTATGGTTCGTATGAGTTCTTGGTGATGCCTTTCGGACTCACAAACGCCCCAGCAACATTCTGTACCCTTATGAACAAGGTACTTCAGTCGTTCCTTGATCGATTTATTATGGTTTATTTGGATGACATTGTGATCTACAGCCAGACTTTGGGAGAGCATGTAGACCACTTGAGACAGGTGTTCGAGGTGTTACGGGTGCACAAGCTATTTGTCAAGAGAGAGAAGTGCTCATTCCCCAACAGGATATCTTGTTCCTAGGTTACATAGTGGGAGGTGGCAGGATACGTATGGATGAAGGCAAGATACACACCATCCTGAAGTGGTAACCGCTAGCCAAGGTCACTGAGTTGAGATCATTCCTTAGGCTGGTTAACTACTACAGGTGCTTAATCAAAGGTCACTTAGCAATAGCCACGCCATTGACTGACTTGCTCAAGAAAGGGAGAGCATGGGAGTGGAGCGTAGGGTGCCAAGAAGCCTTTGATAGGTTGAAGCAGCCTGTGATCGAAAAGCCTATCTAGGCTTTCCCAGACCATGCCAAGCCGTATGAGGTACATACGGATGCATCAGACTTTGCCATAGGGGGCGTGTTGATGCAGGAGGGACGTCTAGTCACGTTCAAGAGCAAAAAGTTGAATGAGACTGAACGCAAGTACACGATCCAAGAAAAGGAGATGACTGTAGTGGTACACTGCTTGCGCAATTGGTGCCATTACCTATTGGGGTCGAGGTGCCTGGTGAGGATGAACAATGTGGCGACCAGCTATTTCCAGATGCAGAATAAGCTATCCCCCCAAACAGGTGAGATGGTAAGATTTTCTTGCAGAATTTGATTTTTAGATAGAGTACAAGCCAGGACGGGCGAACCTAGTGGCAGTCGCCCTGAGCAGAAAGGCTAACCTTATTGCCATTGGCCAACTAGAGAGGTCACTGGTGCCGTGCATCAAGGAGGGACTTGCGTATGATCCTACAGCCAAGGTTTTGATGGAGTACGTCTAGTAAGGTAAGACTAGGCGGTTTTGGTTGCAGGATGGGTTGCTGTACACCAGGGGCAGTAGACTGTTTTTACCGTAGCATGGAAAGCTCCACAAGGAAGTTTTGCAATAATGCCATGATTCAAGGTGGGTTGGACACCTCGGAGTGAGCCACACCCTGGTGCTGATCGAGGACCGGTACTACTGGTCGTACATGAGGGACAATGTGGAGGCCTATGTGAAGACTTATCTTGTGTGCCAGCAGGACAAGGTGGAGCTCAAGAAACCAGGGGGTCTCTTAGAGCCATTACTAGTGCTAGAGTGACCATGGGAGAGTGTTTCTCTGGACTTTATAGTCGGTCTACCCAAAGCAGAAGGGTTTGGAAGCATCGTGGTAGTGGTGGACAGGTTTTCCAAGTATGGAATCTTCATTCCAGCAACCAAGGAGTGCCTAGCTGAAGAGGTAGCTCGATTGTTCCTGAAGAACATGGTTAAGTACTGGGGAGTGCCGACGACCATTGTTAGTGATCGGGACGGGCGTTTCACGGGCAGGTTCTGGACTGAGTTGTTCAAGCTGTTGGGGTCAGACTTGAACTTTTCCACCAGCATGCATCCGTAGACCGATGGGCAGACAGAGTGAGTAAATGGACTATTGGAGATCTACCTCAGGCACTATGTGAATGCCATACAAAGGGACTGACCAAAGCTGCTAGATATTGCATAGTTTTCCTACAACTTGCAAAGGAGCGAGGCAACGAACCAAAGCCCATTTGAGGTTGTGACAGGGTAACAACCACTAACACCCAGTTCGATTACTGCAGGTTATACAGGGCCGAATCCAGCAG
The DNA here is from genome assembly GCF_002303985.1 of Durio zibethinus. Next base: position 12,956,571 of record NW_019167826.1, read on the forward strand.
CATACAAGTTTGCCAAGGCATGGCAGGAGCAAACTGACTTGGCCAGAGTTTGTCTACACAAGGCGACCAAGAGGTCGAAGAAGTGGGTAGACCAGAATTGGCGGGACGTGTAGTTCCAGGTTGGAGACTTGGTGTTGGTGAAGCTACATCCCATTGTGCGTCATAGGGGATTGCACAAAGGCCTAGTCCAAAGGTATGAGGGACCTTTCTGAGTAGTCAAGAGGGTAGGCAAGGTTGCCTACAAGCTGGATATGCCACCCAAACCGAGGGTAAACCCAGTGTTCCATGTGAGCATGCTCAAGTCATTCCATAAGGATGAAGGAGATCCAGGACAGGCAGAGTCAAAGCGTGCACCATTGGGAGCAAAGGCTTCATATGATAAGGAGGTCCACAGCATCATAGCTGACCGAGAGGTGAGACGAAAGAATTATCAGCCAAGATAAGAGTACTTAGTGCGCTGGAAGGGACTTCCAGACAGTGAGGCGAGCTGGGAACCAACAGATGACTTAGGGCAGTTCGGGGACCAGATCAGGCAGTACCATGTAGAAGATGCAACAAGGGCATTGTACAATCAGGTGGGGGAGAATGTGATGCCCTGGACGGGCGCGCCAGGCACATCAGGCACACCAGCAGGCGAGCCAGAGGTTAAGGCCCACAGACCAGGCGTGCTGGTGGGTATCTGTGCGTAAAGCCTAGCAAACGAGTTCAGAATGCTCACCCAACTTGCAGGCCAGCCCGTGAGACCAAGGCCTGGCATACAAGCTACCCGCACCACATCCAGAAGGGCCCAAGGTGCTAGACACGCAAGGGAAGCTTTTGGAAGCAGGCAGGATCAGTTGGAGCATCCTAGCAGATTTGGTTGACCCTAAAAATCAAGAGTAAGCATCCTGATTGATTGTAATCTGTATAATCCCATGATTTTAGCCTTTATTCTAGGGATATGCCATTAAGTTGTAGCTGGAGCCTCAACTATAAATAGAGGGCTGCTCCACCCTCATTTGTACACCATTAAACACTTCTGTTTCAGTGAATACAAGAGCATTTCTGAAATTCTGTCTTCTTATCCTGTTTTTCTTTAACTTGTTTAATCAGTCCTTCCCATTGTTCCAGTGCCCGCACGCTTGTGTTTTAGGCTAACTTAGGCATAAAGGAGGAGATTCCAAGCCTAAGGCCGCACGGTTTCTGAGTCTAAGGTCAGAGCCCGTGATAGTTGGTATTATGCCACTCCGACTGACTCAGAGGCCCAAGAGCATGGGCGTGAAAGAGGCAAGAAAGCCAGTTCTAGAGAACATTATGCCACTCCGACTGACTCAACGCCCGAATGCTCGTTTCATGGGTTGACTTAGGCATACGGAGTTCATTCCCAGTCTAAGATTGGATTGGACCGAGGGTTGCGGCAGCAAGATCGACAGCACGTAGGAGGGGACCAGGCCAGTCCCCGACTTATGTATTCTGCCTCTCCGGCTGATTGAGCGCCTGCACGCTCATTTCGTAGGTTGGCTTAGGCATACGAAGTTCATTCCATGTCTAAGCATACGGAGTTCATTCCCAGTCTAAGATCGGACTGGACCGAGGGTTGCGATAGCAGGGCTAGCAGTAGGATCGGTAGCACGCAGGGGGGGATCAGGTTGATCCATGGCTTGTGCATTCTGCCTCTCCAGTCGGCCTCTCCGATCGGTTGAGCGCCCGTACGCTTGTTTCATGGGTTGACTTAGGCATACGGAGTTCATCCCCAGTCTAAGCATACAGAGATCATTCCCAGTCTAAGATCGGATCAGATCGAGGGTTGCGGTAGCAGGATCGGTAGCATGCAGGGGGGACCAGGCCGATCCCCGGCCTACGCATTCTGCCTCTCCGATCGGGTGAGCGCCCGCATGCCATTTTCATGTTTTGGCTTAGGCATAGGGAGTTCATTCCATGTCTAAGCCCCAACCAGACTGAGGGTTGTGGCAGCAGGATCGGCAGCACGTAAAGGGGGACCGGGCTGATCCCCAGGTTGCGCTTTCTGCCTCTCCGACCGGCTAAGCGCCCGCATGCTCATTTCATGGGTTAGCTTAGGCATACGGAGTTCATTCCATGTCTAAGCATACGGAGTTCATTCCCAGTCTAAGAGTTTGAGCCTCGGTGCACATGCTGGGCTCAAGCATTTGCTGGTGCTGCATTTTTTTTGCCTAGGGCACCATCGCCAGAGCATCGTCGGAGAGATGTGCTATGGGTGCTGGTACTTCGCCCTTATATTGGCCCCCTATCCCTTATCAAACCTTGAGAACTCACACCATTTTAAAGTGCATTTGAGATTTTATAGGTTTGCTACCAGTAGCCATTAAAGTGTTTGAAATGGGGACACTTTTTCAAATGGTCACAAAATATTCTCCACTTCGAGTTTTTAGCTGATTTTTTTTGTGCATGCCAAAAAAAATACAAGGATCACTTCTACCAAATTTGGGGATAAAACTCTTTCTAAAAAAATTTTAAAAAATCCCAAACTGTAAAAAGTTTTAAAAATTGTGACAAATAGAAAACGGGTTGTCTTGCCATGAAACTTCACATGAAGGTTTAGAGGACCATTGTATGAATTTACAAGCCATAAAAATGGCATTGGCATGGCAGAAATATGAAGATGTGCTTGAACCCACCTACCACCCGTTCGATCCCCAGCTTGCGCATCCTGCCTCTCTAGTCGGCTGAGGTCTGCACGCTCATTTCGTGGGTTGACTTAGGCATATGGAGTTCATCCTAGTCTAAGCATACAGAGTTCATTCCCAGTCTAAGATCAGACTGGATCGAGGGTTGCGGCAGCATGATCGGTAGCATGCAGGGGGGACCAGGTCGATCCCCGGCTTGCGCATTCTGCCTCTCAGGCCGGTTGAGCACCCGCACACCCGTTTTGTTGGTTGGCTTAGGCATAGGGAGTTGATTCCATGTCAAAGCCCCAGTCAGACTGAGGGTTGTGGCAACGGGACCTGCAGCATGCAAAGGGGGACCGGGCCGATCCCCAGCTTGCGCATTCTACCTCTCCGGCTGGCTGAGCACCCGCACGCTTGTTCATGGGTTGGCTTAGGCATACGGAGTTCATTCCATGTCTAAGCATATGAAGTTCATTCCATGTCTGAGCGCCCACACGTCCGCACGCTCGTTTCGTTTCGTGGCCAGTCTGAAATGGGGACACTTTTTTCAAACGGTCACAAAATCTTCTTTACTTCGAGTTTTTAGCTGAATTTTTTTATGCATGCCAAAAAAAATAAAACGATCACCTCTACCAAATTTGGGGGCAAAACGCTTTCTAAAAAAAATTTAAAAAAATCCCAAACCGTAAAAAGTTTTGAAAATCGTGAAAAATAGAAAACGGGTAGTCTTGCCACGGAACTTCACATGAAGGCTTAGGGGAAAATTGTATGAATTTACAAGCCATAAAAATGGCATTGACATGGCAGAAATATGAAGATGTGCTTGAACCCACCTACCACCCGTTCGATCCTCAGCTTGCGCATCCTGCTTCTCTGGTCGGTTGAGCATTCGTATGCTCGTTTCGTGGGTTGAATTAGGCATACGAAGTTCATCCCAAGTCTAAGCATACGAAGTTCATTCCCAGTCTAAGATCAGATAGGACCGAGGGTTATGGCAGTAGGATCGATAGCATGCAGGGGGAACGGGTCAATCCTCAGCTTATGCATTCTGCCTCTCCGATTGATTGAGCGCTCGTACGCTCGTTTCGTGGGTTGGCTTAGGCATAGGGAGTTCATTCCATGTCTAAGCCCTAGCCAGACCGAGGGTTGTGGTAGCGGGACTGGCAGCACATAAAGGGGGATCAGGCTGATCCCCGGCTTGCGCATTATGCCTCTCCGACCTGTTCAGCGCCCACACGCTCGTTTCAGGGGTTGACTTAGGCATATAGAGTTCATTCCCAGTCTAAGATCAGATCGGATCGAGGGTTACGGTAGCAGGATTGACAGCACGCAGGGCCGGACCGCGTCGATCCCCGGCTTGCACATTCTGCCTCTCCTGTCGGCTGAGCACCCGCACGCTTGCTTCGTGGGTTGGCTTAGGCATACGGAGTTCATTCCATGTCTAAGCATACGAAGTTCATTCCCAGTCTAAGATCAGACTGGACCAATGGTTGCGGCAGTAAGATCGACAGTAGGACCAGCAGTAGCATCGACAGCACGTAGAGAGGACCGGGTCGATCCTCAACTTACGCATTCTGCCTCTCCGACCGGTTGAGCGCCCGGACGTTCGTTTCGTGGGTTGGCTTAGGCATACGAAGTTCATTCCATGTCTAAGCTCCAGCCAGACCGAGGGTTGTGGCAATAGGACCGACAGTGAGATTAGCAGCAAGCAGAGGGGGATCGGGCTGATCCTCGGCTTACGCATTATGCCCCTCCAGCCGGCCTCTCCGACTGGCTGAGCGTCCGCACGCTCGTTTTGTGGGTTGACTTAGGCATACGAAGCTCTTCCCCAGTCTCAGCATACGGAGTTCATTCCCAGTCTAAGATCAGACTGGATCGAGGGTTGCGACAGCAGGATTGACAGCACACAGGGGGATCGAGCCAATCCCCAGCTTGCGCATTCTGCCTCTCCGGCCTACTGAGTGCCCGCATGCCTGTTTCGTAGGTTGGCTTAGCCATAGGGAGTTCATTCCATGTCTACACCCCAGCCAGACCGAGGGTTGTGGCAGTGGGATCGACAACACGCAGAGGGGGACCAGGCCGATCCCAGGCTTACGCATTATGCCTCTCTGACCGGCTTGACGCCCAAACGCTCGTTTTATGGGTTAACTTAGGCATACAGAGTTCATTCTCAGTCTAAGATCAGACCGGGCCGAGGGTTACGACAGCAGGATCGATAGCACGTAGGGGGATCTGGTCGGTACCCGGCTTGCGCATTCTACCTCTTCGACCGACTGAGCGCCTGCACGCTCGTTTCGTGGGTTTGCTTAGGCATATGGAGTTCATTCCATGTCTAAGCATATAGAGTTCATTCCCAGTCTATGATCAGACCAAATTGAGGGTTGCGGTAGCAGGACCAGCAGTAGGATCGGTAGCACACAGGGGGGACCGGGTCGATCCTCGGCTTGCGCATTCAGCCTCACCGACCGACTGAGCGCCCGCACGCTCGTTTCGTGGGTTGACTAAGGCATACGGACTTCATCCCTAGTCTAAGCATATGGAGTTCATTCCTAGTCTAAGATTGGACCGGATCGAGGGTTGCGATAGCAAGATCGGCAGCATGCAAGGGGGACCGAACCGGCTGAGCGCCCGTACGCCCGTTTCGTGGGTTGGCTTAGGCATAAGGAGTTCATTTCATGTCTAAGCCCCAGCCGGACCGAGGATTGTGGCAGCGGGATCGGCAGCATGCTGAGGGGGACCGGGCCGATCCTCGGCTTGCGCACTATGCCTCTCCAATCGGTTGAGCGCCCGTACGCTCGTTTCATGGGTTGGCTTAGGCATACAGAGTTCATTCCATGTCTAAGCATACGGAGTTCATTCCCAATCTAATAGTTTGAGCCACGGTGCAGATACTGGGCTTGCTCATGTGCTGGTGGCACATTTTTTTCGCCCGGGGCACATCACCGGAGCATCGCCGGAGAGCCTAACTGGAGGCATTGGGGGTTCTGACGATTGGGGGGGCCGGGGGGTGTGCGCATATGATGTGCGATGGGTGCTAGTACTTGGCCCTTATATTGGCCCCCTACCCCTCATCAGACCTTGAGAACTCACACCCCCTTAAAGAGCATTTGAGATTTTATAGGTTTGCTGCCAGTAGCCATTAAAGTGTCTCAAATGGGGACACTTTGTTCAAATGGTCACAAAATCTTCTCCACTTTGAGTTTTTAGCTGAATTTTTTTGTGCATGCCAACAAAAATACAAGGATCACCTCTACCAAATTTGGGGACAAAAATCCTTCTAAAAAAATTTTAAAAAAATCTCGAACCGCAAAAAGTTTTGAAAATCGTGAAAAAATAGAAAATGGGTCGTCTTGCCACAAAACTTCACATGAAGGCTTAGGGGACCATTGTATGAATTTACACGCCATAAAAATGGCATTGGCACAGCAAAAATATGAAGATTTGCTTGAACCCACCTACCACTCGTTCGATCCCCTTTGGTCGGTTGAGTGCCCGCACGCTCGTTTCGTGGGTTGACTTAGGCATACGGAGTTCATCCCCAGTCTAAGCATACGGAGTTCATTCCTAGCCTAAGATCAAATTGGACCAAGAGTTACGACAGCAGAATAAGCAGCACGCAAGGGGGATCGGGCCGATCCTTGGCTTACGCATTCTGCCTCTCCGACCGGCTGAGCGCCCGCATGCTCGTTTAATGGGTTGGCTTAGGCATAGGGAGTTCATTCCATGTCTAAGCCCCAGTCGGACCGAGGGTTGTGGCAGTGGGACCGACAGCACGCAGAGGGGGATCGGGTCGATCCCCAGCTTGCGCATTATGCCTCTCCGGTCGGCTCAGCACCCGCACGCTCCTTTCGTGGGTTGACTTAGGCATACAGAGTTCATTCCCAGTCTAAGATTGGACCGAACTGAGGGTTACGGCAGCAGGATCGATAGCACACAGGGGGGGACCAGCCCGATCCTCGGCTTGCGCATTCTGCCTCTCCGACCTGCTGAGCGCCCATACGCTCGTTTTATGGGTTGGCTTAGGCATACGGAGTTCATTCCATGTCTAAGCATAAGAGCTCATTCCCAGTCTAAGATCGAACCGGATTGAGGGTTGCGACAGCAGGACCAGCAGCAGTATCGACAGCACGCAGGGGGGATCGGGCTGATCCCCGGCTTGCGCATTCTGCCTCTCCGATCAGCTGAGTGCCCGCACGCTCATTTTGTGGGTTGGCTTGGGCATACAGAGTTCATACCATGTCTAAGCCCCAGCCAGACCAAGGGTTGTGGTAGCAGGACCGGCAACGGGATCAGAAGCATGCAGAGGGGTACCAGGCCAATCGTCAGCTTGCGCATTATGCCTCTTCGGCCGACTCAACGCTCGCACGCTCGTTTCGTGGGTTGACTTATGCATACGGTGTTAATTCCTAGTCTAAGATCGGACCAGAATGAGGATTGCAGTAGTAGGATTGATAGCACGTAGGGGGACCGGGTCGATCCTCGACTTACGCATTCTGCCTCTCCGGTTGACTGAACACCCGCACGCTCATTTCGTGGGTTGGCTTTGGCATATGGAGTTCAATCCATGTCTAAGCATACGGAGTTCATTCCCAGTCTAAGATTTTGAGCCACGGTACATATGCTAGGCTCAGGCATGTGCTGGTGCCACATTTTTTTTGCCCAGGGCACCATCGTCGGAGCATCGCCGGAAAGCCTAACCGACGGTATTGGGGGTTCCGGTGATTGGAGGGACCGGGGGGTGTGCGCACATGATGTGCGATGGGTGCTGGTACTTGGCCCTTATATTGGCCCCCTATCCCTCATCAAACCTCGAGAACTCACACCCCCTTAGAGAGCATTTGAGATTTTATAGGTTTACGGCCAATAGCTATTAAAGTGTCAGAAATGGGGACACTTTTTTGAAATGGTCACAAAATCTTCCCCACTTCAAGTTTATAGCTGAATTTTTTTGTGCATGCCAACAAAAATACAAGCATCACCTCTACCAAATTTGGGGATAAAACTCTTTCTAAAAAATTTTAAAAAATCCCGAACTGCAAAAAGTTTCGAAAATCTTAAAAAATAGAAAACGGGTCGTCTTGCCACGAAACTTCACATGAAGGCTTAGGGGACCATTGTATGAATTTACAAGCCATAAAAATGGCATTGGCATGGCAGAAATATGAAGATGTGCTTGAACCCACCTACCACCCGTTTGATCCCCGGCTTGCGCATCTTACCTCTCTGGTCGGCTGAGCGCCCGTACGCTCGTTTCGTGGGTTGACTTAGGCATATTGAGTTCATCCCCAGTCTAAGCATATGAAGTTCATTCCCAGTCTAAGATCGGACCGAACAGAGGGTTACGATGTAGGATCGGTAGCACGCAGGTGGGATCGGGTCGATTCCCGACTTGCGCATTCTGCCTCTTCGACTGGCTGAGCGCCCGCACGCCCGTTTCGTGAATTGGCTTAGGCATAGGGAGTTCATTCCATGTCTAAGCCCCAGTCGGACCGAGGGTCATGGCAGCGAGACTGACAGCACGCAGAGGGGGACCGAGCCGATCCCCGGCTTACGCATTATGCCTCTCCGGAAGGCTCAGCGCCCGCACGCTCGTTTCGTGGGTTGACTTAGGCATATGGAGTTCATTCCCAGTATAAGATCAAACCAGACCGAGGGTTGCAGCCACAGGATTGACAGCACGTAGGGGGACCGGGCCGATCCCCAGCATATGCATTCTGCCTCTCCGACCGACTGAGCGCCCGTTCGCTCGTTTCGTGGGTTGGCTTAGGCATACGGAGTTCATTCCATGTCTAAGCATACGGAGTTCATTCCCAGTCTAAGATCAGACCGGATCGAGGGTTGCGGCAGCAGGACTAGTAGTAGGATCAGCAACAGTAGGGGGGTCTGGTCGATCCCCGGCTTGCGCATTTTGCCTCTCTGGCCGACTGAGCGCCCGCACGCTCGTTTCGTAGGTTGGCTTAGGCATACGGAGTTCATTCCATGTCTAAGCCCCAGTCGGACCGAGGGTTGTGGTAGCAGGACCAGCAGCGGGATCGACAGCATGCAGAAGGGGATCGGGCTGATCTCCGACTTGCGCATTATGCCTCTCTGGCCGGCCTCTCTGACCGACTGAGCACCCGCACGCTCATTTTGTGGGTTGAATTAGGCATACGGAGTTCATCCCCAGTCTAAGCACACGAAGTTCATTCACAGTCTAAGATCAAACTGGACCGAGAGTTGCGGTAGCAGGATTGGCAACACGCAAGGGGCACTGAGGTGATCCCCGGCTTGCGCATTCTGCCTCTCCGGTCGGCTGAGCGCCCGCACATCTGTTTCGTGGGTTAGCTTAGGCATAGGGAGTTCATTCCATGTCTAAGCCCCAGTCGGATCAAGGGTTGTGGCAGCGGGACCAGCAGTACGCAGAGGGGGATCGGGCCGATCATCGGCTTGCGCATTATGCCTTTTCGGTCGGCTCAGTGCCCGCACGCTCGTTTCATGGGTTGACTTATGCATACGGAGTTCATTCCCAGTCTAAGACCAGACTAGACTGAGGGTTGCGGCAGCAGGATCGACAGCACGCAGGGGGGATCGGGCCGATCCCAAGCTTGCGCATTCTACCTATCCGGTCGGCTGAGCACCCGCACGTTTGTTTCGTGGGTTGGCTTAGGCATACGGAGTTTATTCCATGTCTAAGCATACGGAGTTCATTCCTAGTCTAATATTTTGAGCCACGGTGCACATGCTGGGCTCGAGCATGTGCTGGTGCCGCATTCTTTTTCACCCGGGGCACCATCACCGGAGCATCACCGGAGAGCCTAACCGGCGGCATTGGGGGTTTCGGTGATTGAGGGGGCCGGGGGGTGTGCGCACATGATGTGCGATGGGTGCTAGTACTTGGCCCTTATATTGGCCCCCTATCCCTCATCAAACCTTGAGAACTCACACCCCCTTAAAGAGCATTTGAGATTTTATAGGTTTGCTGCCAGTAGCCATTAAAGTGTCCATAATGGGGACACTTTTTTCAAACGGTCACAAAATCTTCTCGACTTCGAGTTTTTAGCTGAATTTTTTTGTGCATACCAACAAAAATACAAGGATCACCTCTACCAAATTCATGGGTTGACTTAGGCATACGGAGTTCTTCCCCAGTCTAAGCATACGGAGTTCATTCCCAGTCTAGGATCAGACTGGATCGAGGGTTACGGCAGCAGGATCGGTAGCACGCAGGGGGGACCGGGCCGATCCTCGGCCTGTACATTCTGCCTCTCCGGCCGGCTGAGCACCCGCACACCCGATTCGTGGGTTGGCTTAGGAATAGGGAGTTCATTCCATGTCTAAGTCCCAACTGGATCGAGGGTTGTGGCAGTGGGACCGACAGCACGCGGAGGGGGACCGGGCCGATCCCCGGCTTGCGCATTATGCCTCTCCGGTTAGCTCAGCGCCCGCACGCTCGTTTCGTGGATTAACTTAGGCATACAGAGTTCATTCCCAGTCTAAGATCAGACTAGACCGAGGGTTGCGACAGCAGGATTGACAACACGTAGGGGGGATCGGGTTGATCCCCAGCTTGCACATTCTACCTCTCCGGTCGGCTGAGCGCCCGCACGCTCGTTTCGTGGGTTGGCTTAGGCATACGGAGTTCATTCCTTGTCTAAGCATATGGAGTTCATTCCCAGTCTAAGATTTTGAGCCACGGTGCACATGCTGGGCTCGAGCATGTACTGGTGCCGCATTTTTTTTCGCCCAGGGCACCAACATCGAAGCATCGCCGGAGAGCCTAACCGGCGGCATTAGGGATTCCGACGATTGGGGGGGCCGGGGGGTGTGCACAAATGATGTGCGATGGGTGCTGGTACTTGGCCCTTATATTGGCCCCCTATCCTTCATCAAACCTCGAGAACTCACACCCCCTTAAAAAGCATTTGAGATTTTATAGGTTTGCCGCCAGCAACCATTAAAGTGTCTGAAATGGGGACACTTTTTTCAAACGGTCGCAAAATCTTCTCCACTTTGAGTTTTTAGCTGAATGTTTTTGTGCATGCCAAAAAAAATACAGGGATCACCTCTACCAAATTTGGGGACAAAACTCTTTCCAAAAAAATTTTAAAAAATCCTGAATCGTAAAAGGTTTCGAAAATCATGAAAAATAGAAAACGAGTCGTCTTGCCACGAAACTTCACGTGATGGCTTAGGGGACCATTGTATGAATTTACAAGCCATAAAAATGGCATTAGCATGGCAGAAATATGAAGATGTGCTTGAACCCACCTACCACCCATTCGATCCCCGACTTGCGCATCTTGCCTCTCTGGTCGACTGAGCATTCGCACGTTCGTTTCGTGGGTTGAATTAGGCATACGGAGTTCATCCCCAGTCTAAGCATACGAAGTTCATTCCCAGTCTAAGATCAGACTTGACCGAGGGTTGTGACAGCAGGATCGACAGCACGCAGAGGGGATCGGGCTGATCCTCAGCTTGCTTATTCTGCCTCTCTGGTTGGCTAAGCACCCGCACGCCTATTTTGTGGCTTAGCTTAGGCATAGGGAGTTCATTCCATGTCTAAGCCCTAGCCGGACTGAGGGTTGTGGCAGCGGGATCGACAGCACGCAGAGGGGGACCGGGCCGATCCCCGCTTGCACATTATGCCTCTCCAGTCGGCTCAGTGCCCGCACGCTCATTTCGTGAGTTGACTTAGGCATACGAAGTTCATTCCCAGTCTAAGGTCAGACCAGACTGAGGGTTGCGACAGCATGATCGACAGCACGCAGGGGGGGATCGGGCTGATCCTTGACTTACGTATTCTGTCTCTCCGGCTAGCTGAGCGCCCGCACGCACATTTTGTGGGTTGGCTTAGGCATACAGAGTTCATTCAGTGTCTAAGGATACGAAGTTCATTCCCAGTCTAAGATTAGATCGGATCAAGGGTTGCGACAGCAGGACAGCAGCAGGATCGACAGCACGCGCGGGGGGACCGGGCCAATCCTCGATTTGTGAATTCTACCTCTTCGACTGGCTGAGCGTCTGTACACTCGTTTCATGGGTTGGCTTAAGCATATGGAGTTCATTCCATGTCTAAGCCCTAGCCGGACCAAGGGTTGTGGCAGTAGGACTGGTAGCTGGATCGACAGCACCAGAAGGGGATCGGGTTGATCCCCGGCTTGCGCATTATGCCTCTCCGGCCAGTTGAGAGCCCACACGCATGTTTCGTGGGTGGACTTAGGCATACGGAGTTCATCCCCAGTCTAAGCATATGGAGTTCATTCCCAGTCTAAGATCGGACCGGATCGAGGGTTGTGACAGCAGGATTGGTAGCACGCTGGGGGGACCGGGCCGATCCCTGGCTTATGCTTTCTGCCTCTTCGATTAGCTGAGTGCCCGCACGCCCGTTTCATGGGTTGGCTTAGGCATAGGGAGTTCATTCCATGTCTAAGCCCCAGTCAGATCGAGGGTTGTGGCAGCGAGACCGATAGCACATAGAGGGTGATCGAGCTGATCCTCGGTTTACGCATTATGCCTCTTCGGTTGGCTCAGCACCCGTACCCTCATTTCATGGGTTGACTTATGCATACGAAGTTCATCCCCAGTCTAAGCATACGGAGTTCATTCCCAGTCTAAGATTGGATCGGACCAAGGGTTGAGATAGCAAGATTGATAGCACGTATGAGGGATCGGGTCGATCCTCAGCTTGCACATTCTGCCTCTTTGGTCGACTGAGCGCCCGCACGTCCGTTTCATGGGTTGGCTTAGGGATAGGGAGTTCATTCCATGTCTATGCCCCAGCCGAACTGAGGTTGTGGTAGCGGGACCGGTAGCACGCAGAGGGGACCAGGTCGATCCCCTGCTTACGTATTATACCTCTTCGGTTGGCTCAGCACCCGCACGCTCATTTCGTGGGTTGACTTATGCATACGGAGTTCATTCCCAGTCTAAGATCGGATCGGACCAAGGGTTGCGACAATAGGATCGACCGCACGCATGGGGGACCGGGCCAATCCCTGGCTTGCGCATTCTGCCTCTCCAGCCGGTTGAGCACCCACACGCTCGTTTCATGGGTTGGCTTAGGCATACGGAGTTCATTCCATGTCTAAGCATACGGAGTTCATTCCCAGTCTAAGATTTTGAGCCACGGTGCACATGCTGGGCTAGGGCATGTTTTGGTGCTGCATTTTTTTTGCCCGGGGTACCATCGCCGGAGCATCACTGGAGAGCCTAACCGACGACATTGGGGGTTCCGGTGATTGGGGGGGCCGAGGGGTGTGCGCACATGATGTACGATGGGTGCTGGTACTTGTGTCACGAGCTTCGACCTTAGACTTAGAAACTGTGCGACCTTAGGCTTGGAATCTCCTCCTTTATGCCTAAGTCAGCCCAAAACACAAGCGTACGGGCACTAGAACAACGGGAAGGGTTGATTGCGCAACTTAAAGAGAAACAGGATAAGAAGGCAAAATTTTGGAAATGCTCTTGTATTCACTGAAACGAAAGTGTTTGATGGTGTACAAATGAGGGAGGAGTAGCCCTCATTTATAGTTAGGGCTCCAGCTTACACTTAATGGCAATATCTCCCTAGAATAAAGGCTAAAATCATGGGATTATACAGATTACAATCAATCAAGATGCTAACTCCTAATTTTTAGGGTCAACCAAATCTACCAGGATGCTGCTGCTGATCCTACCTGCTTTCAGAAGCTTCCCTTGCTTGTCCAGCACCTTGGGCCCTTCTGGATGTGGTGCGGGCAGCTTGTATGCCAGGCCTTGGTCTCATGGGTTGGCCTGCAAGTTGGGCGGGCATTCTAAACTCGTTTGCTAGGCTTTGCGTGCAGATACCCGCCAGTACGCCTGGTCTGTGATCCTCAACCTCTAGCTCGCCTGCTGGTGCGCCTGATGTGCCTGGTGCGCCCGCCCAGGGCGTGACATTCTCCCCCACCTGATTGTGCAATGCCCTCGTTGCATCTTCTGCATGGTACTGCCTATTCTGGTCCTCAAACTGCCATAAGTCATTTGCTGGTTCCCAGTTCACCTCACTGTCTAGAAGTCCCTTCCAGTACACCAAGTACTCTTGTCTTGGCTGATAGTTCTTTCGTCTCACCTCCCAATCAGCTATGATGCTTTGGACCTCCTTCTCATATAAGGCCCTTGCTCCCAATGGCATACGCTTTGACTCTGCCTGTCCTGGATCTCCCTCATCCTCATGGAACGGCTTGAGCATGCTCACATGGAACACCAGGTGTACCCTCGGCTTAGGTGGCATATCCAGCTTGTAGGCAACCTTGCCTACCCTCTTGACTACTCGAAAAGGTCCCTCATACCTCCGGACTAGGCCTTTGTGTAGCCCCCTATGGTGCATAATGGGATGCCGCTTCACCAACACCATGTCTCCGACCTGGAACTACACGTCCCACCTATTTTGGTCTGCCTACTTCTTCGACCTCTTGGCCGCCTTGTGCAGACAAACTCTGGCCAAGTCAGTTTGCTCCTGCCATGCCTTGGCAAACTTGTATGTTGTTGGATTCAGCCTTGTATAACCTGCAGCAATCAAACCGGGTGTTAGTGGTTGTTACCCTATCACAACCTTAAATGGGCTTTGCTTCGTTGCCTCGCTCCTTTGCAAGTTATAGGAAAACTGTGCAATATCTAGCAGCTTCGGCCAGTCCCTTTGTGTGGCACTCACATAGTGCCTGAGGTAGACCTCCAATAGTCCATTCACTCATTCTGTCTACCCATTGGTCTACGGATGCATGCTGGTGGAAAAGTTCAAGTCTGACCCCAACAGCTTGAACAACTCAGTCCAGAACCTGCCCGTAAAATGCCCATCCTGATCACTAACAATGGTCTTCGACACTCCCCAGTACTTAACATGTTCTTCAGGAACAATCGAGCTGCCTCCTCGACTGGGCGCTCCTTGGTTGCTGGAATGAAGATTCCATACTTGGAAAACCTGTCCACCACTACCATGATGCTTCCAAACCCTTCTGCTTTGGGTAGACTGACTATAAAGTCCAGAGAAACACTCTCCCATGGTCACTCTGGCACTGGCAATGGCTCTAAGAGACCGCCTGGTTTCTTGAGCTCCACTTTGTCCTGTTGGCACACAAGACAAGTCTTCACATAGGCCTCTACATCATCCCTCATGTGCAGCTAGTAGTACCGATCCTCGATCAGTGCCAAGGTACGGCTCACTCTGAGGTGTCCAACCCACCTTGAATCATGGCATTCTTGCAAAACTTCCTTGCGGAGCTTCTCGTGCTACGGCACAAATAGTCTATTGCCCCTGGTGTACAGCAAGCCATCCTGCAACAAAAACCACCTAGTCTTACCTTGCTGGGCATACTCTATCAAAGCCTTGGCTGTAGGATCATGCGCAAGTCCCTTCTTGATGCGTGGCACCAGTGACCCCTCTGGTGGGCTAATGGTAGCAAGGTTAGGCTTCCTACTCAGGGCATCTGTCACTAGGTTTGCCCACCCTAGCTTGTACTCCATCTGGAAATCAAATTCCGTAAGAAAATCTTGCCATCTTGCCTGCTTGAGGGACAGCTTCTTCTACGTCTGAAAGTAACCGGTCACCACATTGTCCATCCTAACCACAAACCTCGACCCTAACCGGTAATGGCACCAAGTGCGCAAGTAGTGCACCACTGCAGTCATCTCCTTCTCTTGGACCGTGTACTTGCGCTCAGTCTCATTCAGCTTCCTGCTCTCGAATGTGACTGGACATCCCTCCTACATCAACATGCCCCCTATGGCAAAGTCTGATGCATCCGTATGCACCTCATACGACTTGGCATGGTTTGGCAAGGCCAAGACTGGCTCCTCGATCACAGCCCGCTTCAACCTATCAAAGGCTTCCTGGCACCCTGCGCTCCACTCCTATGCTTTCCCTTTCTTGAGCAAGTTAGTCAATGGCATGGCTATTGCTGAGTGACCTTTGATGAAGCACCTGTAGTAGTTGACCAGCCCAAGGAACGATCTCAACTTAGTGACCTTGGCTGGTGGTTGCCACTCCAGGATGGTGTGTATCTTGCCTTCATCCATGCGTATCCTGCCACTTCCCACTATGTGGCCAAGGAACGGGATCTCCTGTTGGGCGAATGAGCACTTCTCCCTCTTGACAAATAGCTTGTGCACCCGCAACACCTTGAACACCTGTCTGAAGTGGTCTACATGCTCTCCCAAAGTTTGGCTCTAGATCACAATGTCATCCAAATAAACCATAACAAACTGATCAAGGAATGACTGAAGTACCTTGTTCATAAAGGTGCAGAATGTTGCTGGGGCATTCGTGAGTTTGAAAGGCATCACCAAGAACTCATACGAACCATACCGAGTGACACATGCTATCTTTGGCTCATCTCCCTTCGTGATCCTGACTTGATAGTAGCCTGACCTCAAATCCAGCTTGGTGAACCACCTTGCGCTCCCAAGTTGATCGAACAAGTTCGCAATGAGTGGGATGGGGTACTTGTTCTTGATGGTCAGCTTGTTCAAAGCCTGGTAGTCTATGCACAGTCGCAACAACCCATCATGCTTGCACTGAAATAGAATCGGTGCACCATAGGGTGCCTTCGATGGCCTGATGAAGCCAGCATCAACTAACTCTTTGAGCTGCTTCCTTAACTCTTCCAACTCTGGTGGAGACATTCAGTAAAGGGCTCTAGCTGGTGGCTTGGCCTTGGACACCAGCTCGATCTTGTGGTCCACCTCCCTCTTAGGTGGTAGCTTGCTAGGTAGCCTTGCGGGCATCACATCACTAAAGGTCTTCAGCACCTTTAGCACCTCCAAGGGTGACTCGGTCTCCTTCTCCCTTGGCTCATCATATTTCAAGGCTGGCAAGAAGGTGTCTTCTTGTCTGCTTATCACCTTGGCAAATTGGATGGCTGACACCACCCGCGACCTAGCTCCAGACCCTCTTCTCAATGGCACTAGGCATTGGCACCATGCATCCAAGATGCAAACACATTTGACAAAAGGCACAAAGAGGGCGTTAATCCGAACAAGGAAATCCAACCCAATCACAAACTCATAGTCGTTAAGGGGTATTACCTCAATGGTCTCCTTGCCTTTCCAGTCTCCAAGCTGTAACTCCACTCCCCGCGCTACTCCAATGGTTGAAACTTCATTAGAGTTCACCGTTTTGATGGTACCGTCCTTTTCTACACTTTTAGTCTGAGCTTCCAGGCTCTATCACCTAAAATAAAAAGATGTGAGGCACTTGTTTCCACTAGTGTGCTCACCTTCTAACCCGCAACCATTAGATCCGCACACATCAAGCCCTTTGGCTTACGGCTCCCTTTACTCTGGACAGCATTGAGCACCAACGACCCAAGCTTTGCTACCCCTTGACTCTGGCTCCTCGTCAGACTCCTTGTCTACAGCAGCTAGCTTACCCTTCTGCGGGTAATTGCGCGCTATGTGGCTCTCTCCACATAGGTAGCATGCTAGTGGCTCTCGGTCCCCCTTTGCTTTCCACTTGCCTGCTGGTGGCTTCCTCTCGCCATCCTTGGTTGAACGGTCTCGATCTCTATCCTTGGACTCCCGATCACAGTCTTTCCCCTTAGACTACTTCTTTCGGTCCCTATCGTCCCTGCCCTTACCCTTGGGCTTGGTAGACTCGAACTTGTTCAGAGGCTTGAACTCTATCAAGGCCTCGGTAGTAGTCATGGCTTTAGCCAAGTCATGAACTCCTCTTCTTTGTAGCTCATGCTTCACCCACGACTTCAGCCCATCCATGAAAGCAAATAAGGCATCCTTCTCACCTAAATCTGAGATCTGTAGCATCAGTTTAGAGAATTTTTGGACATACTCCCTTATGTCTCCTTACTGGCTCAGCCTGCGTAACTTTGCCCGTGCCTCATCATCGGTATACTCCGGGTAAAATTATTCTCTGAACTCC
The DNA here is from genome assembly GCF_002303985.1 of Durio zibethinus. The sequence continues at coordinate 12,974,067 of NW_019167826.1, forward strand.
TTTTGGAACTCTGCCCAGGTTCCAATCTTGACGCACCCACGCCTGACATCATCACACCTGTGCCTCTACCATAATAAGGCTTCATCAGTGAGATACATAGCAGCGGTGCTTACCTTTATCGCCTCGTCTTGCATGCCCATGGCCTGGAGGTACTGCTCCATACCCCAAAGGTAGTTATCTACTTCCTTGGCCACCCTAGTCCCCTTGAACTCCTCAGGCTTGGGGACATCGAATCTGGACTTGGACACTCTAGCAAACATGCCATTCCCAATGGCAGTCTTGCAAGCAACAAGCTCACTGGTAAGCTCCTCCATCCGCTGGTGCATGGCCTCCATGCCATCGCCCAAGGTCAGCACTTTAGCCTCCAAGGTCTGATTCTTTTGGGTGAACACGTCCAAGCTTTTTTTGAGAGCAACTTGCAACTCACTTTGGATCTCCTCCCCCATGGAGTCTAGCAATGCAATGTGAGTCTCTACCCCCTCAAGCTTCTCTCCCATGTCACCCATGGTCACCTCCACCTTGGCCAGCCTACCGTCCATGGTAGACCAGATATCTCTAGAACTGGCTTTCCTCCCTCTTCCACACCCATGCTCCTGGGCCTCTAGTTGTTGGTTAGCAGCGTCACTTTGGGATGCCATCTCCTCTAACCTGCACAACACAAACACGTAGAATCAAACTTGCTCTGATACCAACTGTCAAAGGCTCAGACCTTAGACTCAGAAACCATGCAGCCTTAGGCTTGGAATCTCCTCCTTTATGCCTAAGTCAACCTAAAACACAAGCGTACGGGCACTAGAACAACAGGAAGGGCTGATTGTGCAAGTTAAAGAGAAACAGGATAAGAAGGCAGAATTCTAGAAATGCTCTTGTATTCACTGAAATAGAAGTGTTTGATGGTGTACAAATAAGGGAGGAGCAGCCCTCTATTTATAGTTGAGGCTCCAGCTTACACTTAATGGCAATATCCCTAGAATAAAGGCTAAAATCATGGGATTATACAGATTACAATCAATCAGGATGCTAACTCCTGATTTTCAGGGTCAACTAAATCTGCTAGGATGCTCTACTGATCCTGCCTGCTTCCAGAAGCTTCCCTTGCGTGTCCAACACCTTTGGCCCTTCTGGATGTGGTGCGGGTAACTTGTATGCCAGGCCTTGGTCTCACGGGCTGGCCTGGAAGTTGGGCGGGCGTTCTAAACTCGTTTTCTAGGCTTTGCGGGTAGATACCCACCAGCACACCTGGTCTACGGGCCTCAACCTCTGGCTCGCCTGCTAGTGCGCCTGATGTGCCTGGTGTGCCCGCCTAGGGTGTGGCACTTGGCCCTTATATTGGCCCCTATCCCTCATCAAACCTCGAGAACTCACACCCCCTTAAAGAGCATTTGAGATTTTATAGGTTTGCTGCCAATGGCCATTAAAGTGTCTGAAATGGGGACACTTTTTTCAAATGGTCACAAAATCTTCTCCACTTCGATTTTTTAGTTGAATGTTTTTGTGCATGCCAAAAAAAATACAAGGATCACCTCTACCAAATCTGGGGACAAAACTCTTTATAAAAAATTTTTAAAAAATCTCAAACCATAAAATGTTTCGAAAATCATGAAAAATACAAAACGGGTCGTCTTGCCATGAAACTTCACATGAAGGCTTAGGGGACCATTGTATGAATTTACAAGCCATAAAAATGGCATTGGCATGGTAGAAATATGAAGACGTGCTTGAACCCACCTACCATCCATTCGATCCCCGACTTGCTCATCCTGCTCTCTGGTTGGTTGAGTGCCTGCACGCTCGTTTTGTGGGTTGAGTTAGGCATACGGAGTTCATCCCCAGTCAAAGCATACGGAGTTCATTCCCAGTGTAAGATCAGATTGGACCAAGGGTTGTGGCAGCAGGATCGGCAGCACGTAGGGGGGATCGAGCCAATCCCCAACTTGCACATTCTACCTTTCCAGCCGGTTGAGCGCCCACATGCTCGTTTCGTGGGTTGGCTTAGGCATAAGGAGTTCATTCCATGTCTAAGCCCTAGTTGGAGTGAGGGTTGTGGCTGCGGGACCGACAGCACACAAAATGGGACTGGGCCAATCCCCAACTTGCGCATTATGCCTCCTTGGCCGGCTCAGTGCCCGCACGCTCGTTTCATGGGTTGACTTAGGCATACAGAGTTCATTCCCAGTCTAAGATTGGATCGAACCGAAGGTTGCAGTAGCAGGATCGACAGCATGTAAGGGGGACGGGCTGATCCCCGGCTTACGCATTCTACCTCTCCGGCCGGCTGAACGTCCGCATGCTCGTTTCATCAGTTGGCTAAGGCATACGGAGTTCATTCCATGTCTAAGCATACGGAGTTCATTCCCAGTCTAAGATCAGACTAGACCGAGGGTTACAACAGTAGGATCGATAGCACGCAGGGGGGATCGGACCGATCCCTGGCTTGCGCTTTCTGCCTCTCTAGCCGACCGGGTGCCCGCACGCTCATTTCGTGGGTTGGCTTAGGTGTACGAAGTTCATTCCATATCTAAGCCCTAGCCGGACAGAGGGTTGTGGCAGTAGGACCAACAGCGGGATTGGCAACACACAGAGGGGGACCGGGCTGATCTCGACTTACACATTATGCCTCTCAGGTCAGCCTCTCTGATCGGTTGAGCGTCCGCACGCTCGTTTCGTGGGTTGACTTAGGCATACGAAGTTCATCCTCAATCTAAGCATACATAGTTCATTCCAGTCTAAGATTGGACTGGACCGAGGGTTGCGACAGTAGGATAGGTAGCATGCAGGGGGGACCAGGCTGATCCCCGGCTTGCACATTCTACCTCTCAGGCAGGCTGAGCACCCGCACCCTCGTTTCATTGGTTGGCTTAGGCATAAGGAGTTCATTCCATGTCTAAGCCCCAGCCAGACCGAGGGTTGTGACAGCGGGATTGACAGCACGCATAGGGGGACTGGGCTGATCCCCTTCCTGTGCATTATGCCTCTCCGAGCGGCTGAGTGCCCGCATGCTCATTTCGTAGGTTGGCTTAGGCATACGGAGTTCATTCCCAGTCTAAGATTTTGAGCCACGGTGCACATGTTGGGCTCGAGCATGTGCTGGTGCCCATTTTTTTTGCCCGGGGCACCATCACCGGAGTATCGTCGGAGAATCGTCGGAGAGCCTAATCGACAACATTAGGGGTTTCGACGATTGGGGGTGCCAGGGCGGTGTGCACATGATGTGCAATAGGTGCTGGTACTTGGCCCTTATATTGGCCCCCTATCCCTCATCAAACCTTGAGAACTCAAACCCCCTTAAAGAGCATTTAAGATTTTATAGGTTTGTTGCAAGTAGCCATTAAAGTGTCTGAAATGGGGACACTTTTTTCAAACGGTCACAAAATCTTCTCCATTTTGATTTTTTAGCTAAATTTTTTTGTGCATGCCAACAAAATACAAGGATTACGTCTACCAAATTTGGGGACAAAACTCTTTCTAAAAAAATTTTAAAAAATCCCAAACTGTAACAAGTTTTGAAAATCATGAAAAATAGAAAATGGGTCGTCTTGCCACGAAACTTCACATGAAGGCTTAGGGGACCATTGTATGAATTTACACGCCATAAAAATGACATTGGCATGGTAGAAATATGAAGATGTGCTTGAACCCACCTATCACCCGTTCGATCCCCGGCTTGCGCATCCCGCCCCTCTTGTCCGCTGAGCGCCCGCACGCTCGTTTCGTGGGTTGACCTAGGCATATGGAGTTCATCCCCAGTCTAAGCATACATAGTTCATTCCCAGTCTAAAATCAGATCGGACCGAGGGTTGCGATAGCAGGATCGACAGTACGCAGGGGGTATCAGGCCGATCCCCGGCTTGTGCATTTTGCCTTTCCGATCGGCTGAGCGCCCGCACGCCTGCTTCGTGGGTTGGCTTAGGCATAGGGAGTTCATTCCAAGTCAAGCCCCTGTAGGACCAAGGGTTGTGGTAGTGGGATCAGTAGCACGTAGAGGGCAACCGGGCAGATCCCTGTCTTGCGCATTATGCCTCTTCGACCTACTGAGCGCCCGCATGCTCGTTTCATGGGTTGACTTATGCATACGCAGTTCATTCCCAGTCTAAGATCTGACCGGACCGAGGGTTGTAGCAGTAGGATCGACAACACGTAGGGGGGACCGGGCTGATCCCCGGCTTACGCATTCTGCCTCTCCGATCGGTTGAGCACCCGCACGCTCGTTTCGTGGGTTGGCTTAGGCATACGGAGTTCATTCCATGTCTAAGCCGTAGTCAGGTCGAGTGTTTGTGGCAGCAGGACTGGTACAATATCGACAGCACGCAGAGGGGACCGGGCTGATCCTTCGACTTGCGTATTATACCTCTCTGATCGGCTAAGTGCCCATATGTTCGTTTCGTGGGTTGACTTAGGCATTACGGAGTTCATCCCCAGTCTAAGGCATATAGGAGTTCCATTCCCAATCTAAGATCAGACCATACCGAGGGTTGCGGGCAACCAGGATCGGTTAGCACCAGGGGGGCTGGGCCGTTCCCCGGACTTACCTATTCTGCCTCTCCGGCCAGCTGAGCACCCGCACGCCCATTTGGGTGTGGGTTGGCTTAGGCATAGGGAGTTCATTCCATGTCCAAGCCCTAGTCAGACCGGAGGGTTGTGCGCAGTGGGACCGGCAAATGCAGTAGGAGGGACCGAGCCGATCCCTGGCTTGCGCATGTATGCCTCTTCGCGCCAGCTCAATGCCCGCACGCTTGTTTCGTGGGTTGACTTATGCATTCGGAGTTCATTCCCAGTCTAAGATTGAACCGTACCAAAGGTTACGGTAGCAGGATCGACAGCACGCAAGAGGGGACCGGGCCGATCCCCGGCTTGCGCATGCTGCCTCTCCGGCCGGCTGAGCGACCGCACGCTCGTTTCGTGGGTTGGCTTAGGCATACGGAGTTCATTCCATGTCTAAGCATACGAAGTTCATTCCCAGTCTAAGATTTTGAGCGACGGTGCACATACTGGGCTCGGGCATGTGCTGATGCCATATTTTTTTTGCCCGAGGCACCATTGTCGAACATCGCTGGAGAGCCTAACCGGTGGCATTGGGGGTTCCAGTGATTGGGGGGGCCGGGGGGGTGTGCGCACATGATGTGTGATGGGTGCTGGTACTTGGACCTTATATTGGTCCCCTATCCCTCATCAAACCTCGAGAACTCACACCCCCTTAAAGAGCATTGAGATTTTATAGGTTTCCTGCCAGTAGCCATTAAAGTGTCTAAAATGGGGACACTTTTTGCAAATGGTCACAAAATCTTCTCCACTTTGAGTTTTTAGCTAAATGTTTTTGTGCATGCCAACAAAAATAAAAGGATCACCTCTACCAAATTTGGGGACAAAACTCTTTCTAAAAAAATTTTAAAAAATCTTGAACCGTAAAAAGTTTTGAAAATCGTGAAAAATAGAAAACGCGTCGTCTTGCCACGAAACTTCACATGAAGGCTTAGGGGACCATTGTATGAATTTACAAGCCATAAAAATGGCATTGGCATGGCAGAAATATGAAGATGCGCATGAACCCACCTACCACCCGTTCAATCCCCGGCTTGCGCATCTTGCCTTTCTGGTCGACCGAGCGCCCGCACGCTCGTTTCGTGGGTTGACTTAGGCATATAGGGTTCATCCCCAGTCTAAGCATATGGAGTTCATTCCCAGTCTAAGATCAGACCAGATCGAGGGTTGCGACAGCAGGATCGGCAGCACGTAGGGGTGACTGGACCGATCCTCGACTTACGCATTCTGCGTCTCCGGTCGGCTGAGCACCCGCACGCTCGTTTCGTGGGTCCGTTTAAGCATACGGAGTTCATTCCCAGTCTAAGATCAAACCAGACGAGGGTTGCGACAGTAGGATCGACAGCACACAAGGGGGACCGGGCCGATCCCCGGCTTGCACATTATGCCTATCCGACTGGCTGAGCGCCCGCATGCCCATTTCGTGGGTTGGCTTAGGCATAGGGAGTTCATTCCATGTCTAAGCCCCAGTCGGATCGAGGGTTGTGGCAGCGGGATCGACAGCATGCAGAGAAGGATCGGGCCAATCCCCGGCTTCTGCGTTATGCCTCTCTGGCCGGCTCAGTGCCCGAACGCTCGTTTCGTGGGTTGACTTAGGTATACGGAGTTCATTCCCAGTCTCAGATTAGACTGGATCGAGGGTTGCGGCAGTAGGATCAATAGCACGCAGGGGGGACCGGGACGATCCTCGGCTTACGCATTCTGCCTTTTCGATCGGCTGAGTGTTCGTGCGCTCGTTTCGTGGGTTGGCTTCAGAATATGGAGTTCATTCCATGTCTAAGCATAAGAGTTCATTCCCATCTAAGATTGGATCAGACCGAGGGTTACGGTACCAGGACCAACAGTAGGATCTGCAGCACACAGGGGGGATCGGGTTGATCCCCGGCTTGCGCATTCTGCCTCTCCGGTAGGCCTCTCTGTCCGGCAGAGCGCTCGCACGCTCGTTTCGTGGCTTTACTTAGGCATACGGAGTTCATCTCCGGTCTAAGCATATGGAGTTCATTTCCAGTCTAAGATTGGATTGGACTGAGGGTTGCGACAGTAGGATCGACAGCACAAAGGGGGGATCGAGCCGATCCCCGCTTACGCATTCTACCTCTCCGATCGGTTGAGCGTCCGCATGCCCGTTTCATGGGTTGGCTTAGGCATAGGGAGTTTATTCCATGTCTAATCCCTAGCCAAACCGAGGGTTGTGGTAGCGAGACCGGCAGCATGCAGAGGGGGATCGAGCCGATCCCCGACTTGCGCATTTTGCCTCAGTGGCCGGCTGAGCGCCCGCCGCTCGGTTCGTGGGTTGGCTTAGGCATACGGAGTTCATTCCATGTCTAAGCATACAGAGTTCATTCCCAGTCTAAGAGTTTGAGCCACGGTGCAGATGCTGGGCTCAGGCATGTGCTGGTTCCGCATTTTTTCACCCAAGGCACCATTGCCGGAGCATACTCGGAGAGCCTAACCGACGGCATTGGTGGTTCTGGCGATTGGGTGGGCCAGGAGGTGTGCGCACATGATGTGCGATGAGTGATGGTACTTGGCCCTTATATTGGCCCCCTATCCCTCATCAAACCTCAAGAACTCACACCCCCTTAAAGAGCATTTGAGATTTTATACGTTTGCTGCCAGTAGCCATTAAAGTGTCTGAAATGGGGACACTTTTTTCAAACGGTCACAAAATCTTTTCCACTTCGAGTTTTTAGCTGAATTTTTTTGTGCATGCCAAAAAAATACAAGGATCACCTCTACCAAATTTGGGGACAAAACTCTTTCTAAAAAAATTTTAAAAAATCTTGAACCGTAAAAAGTTTCAAAAATCGTGAAAAATAGAAAACGGGTTGTCCTGCCATGAAACTTCACAATGAAGGCTTAGGGGACCATTGTTTGAATTTACAAGCCATAAAAATGGCATTGGCATGGTCTAAATATGAAGATGTGCTTGAACCCACCAACCACCCGTTCGATCCCCAGCTTGCGTATCCTGCTCTCTGGTCGACTGAGCGTTCGCATGCTCGTTTCATGGGTTGACTTAGGAGTATGGAGTTCATTCCCAGTATAAGCATACGGAGTTCATTCCCAGTCTAAGATCGGATCAGATCAAGGGTTGCGACAGCAGGATCGACAGCACGTACGGGGCACCGGGCCGATCCCCAGCTTGCGCATTCTACCTCTCCGACCTGCTGAACGCCCGCACGCCCGTTTCATGGGTTGGCTTAGGCATAGGGAGTACATTCCATGTCTAAGCCCCAGCTGGACCGAGGGTTGTGGCAGTCGGACAGCAGCACGCAGAGGGGGACCGGGCTGATCCCTGGCTTGCGCGTTACGCCTCTCGGCCGCTCAGCGCCCGCACACTCATTCGTTGGTTGACTTAGGCATACGAAGTTCATTCCCAGTCTAAGATCGGTCCAGACCAGGGTTGTGGCAGAAGGATCGACAGCATGCAGGGGGGACCAGGCCGTTGCCCGACCTTGCGCATTCTACCTCTCCGCCGGCTGAACGCCCGTTTCGTGGGTTGGCTTAGGCATACGGAGTTCATTCCATGTCTAAGCATACGGATTTCATTCTAGTCTAAGAGTTTGAGCCACGGTGCACATGCTGGGCTCGGGTATGTGCTGGTGCCAAATTTTTTCGCTCGGGGCACCATCGTCGGAGCATCGTCGGAGAGCCTAGCCGACGACATTGGGGGTTCCAGTGATTGGGGAGGCCGGGGGTGTACGCACATGATGTGTGATGGGTGCTGGTACTTGGCCCTTATTTGGCCCCCTATCCCTCTTCAAACCTCGAGAACTCACACCCCTTAAAGAGCATTTGAGGTTTTATAGGTTTGCTGCCAGTAGCCATTAAAGTGTTTAAAATAGGGACACTTTTTCAAACGGTCACAAAATCTTCTCCACTTCGAGTTTTTAGATGAATGTTTTTATGCATGCCAAAAAAAATATAAGAATTACCTCTACCAAATTTGGGGACAAAACTCTATCTAAAAATTTTTTTAAAAATCCCAAACCGCAAAAGTTTTGAAAATCATGAGAAATAGAAAACGGGTCGTCTGGCCACGAAACTTCACATGAAGGCTTAGGGGACCATTGCATGAATTTACAAGCCATAAAAATGGCATTGGCAAGTCAGAAATATGAAGATGTGCTTGAACCCACCTACCACCCATTCGATCCTCGGCTTGCGCATCCTGCCTCTCTGGTCGGCTGAGCATTCGTACGCTTATTTCAGGGTTGACTTAGGCATATGGAGTTCATCCCCAGTCTAAGTATACAGAGTTCATTCCCAGTCTAAGATCGAACCTGGATCGAGGGTTGCGACAGTAGGATCGACAGCACGCAGGGGGATCGGGCCGATCCCCAGCTGCACATTCTGCCTCTGACTGGCTGAGCACCCGCCAACGCCCGTTTCATGGTGGCTTAGGCATAGGGAAGTTTCATTCCATATCTAAGCCCTAGCTGGAATCGACGGTTATGGTAGCGGCGGACAGCACGCAGAGGGGGAATCGGGTCGATCCTGGCTTGCCACCATTATTGCCTCTCCGATCGGCTCAGTGGGCCGAACGCTCATTTCATGGTTGACTTACGGCTGACGGAGTTCATTCCCAGTCCCTATAGATCGGACCAGACGAAGGGGTTGAGGTAGCAGGATCAACGGCACGTATGGGGGACCCGATCGATCTCCGACTTGCGCATTCTAACCTCTTCGGTAGCTTGAACGCCCACATGCTCGTTTCAAGGGTTGCTTAGGCGATTACGGAGTTCATTCCATGTCTAAGCCATATGGTGTTCATTCCCAGTCTAGATCTGACTGGACCTAGGTTACGACAGCCAGGACCAACAGCACATCAGCACACGCAGGGGGAGATCGCAGGCCGAGTCCGTGACTTATGCATTTCTACCTCTCTTGGCCAGCTTAACGCCCGCATGCTCGTTTGTGGGTTGGCTTAGGCATACGGAGTTCATTCCTTGTCTAAGCCCTAGCCGAACTGAGGGTTGTGGTAGCCAAGGACCTGGCAGCAGGGATTCGAACAGCACATGGAGGGGATCGGCCTGGTCCCCTGCTTTGGCGTTATGTATGCCCTCCTCCGTTGGCCCTCGTTCGATCGGTTGAGCACTCGCAAGCCGTTTGTGGGTTTGACTTAGCATATGGAGTTCATCCCTAGTCTAAGCAAATGGCGTTCATTCCCTAGTCTAAGATCGGACGCGGGATGGAGGTCGTTACGACCGCCGGATCGGCACCACGCAAGGGGGGACTGGGCCGATCCCCGGCTTGCGCATTCTTCACCTCCTCCGACCCGACTGAGCACCCCGCACGCCCGTTTCGTGGGTTGGCTTAGGCAAGGGAGTTTCATTCCATGTCTAAGCCCCAGCCAGAACGAGGGTTGTGGCAGTGAGACTGATAGCACGCAGAGGGGGATCGGGCTGATCCCTGACTTATGCATTATGCCTATCCGATCGGCTCAGTGCCCGCACGCTCATTTTTGGGTTGACTTAGTCATACGGAGTTCATTCCCAGTCTAAGATTAGACCAGTCTGAGTGTTGCGACAGTAGCATCGACAGCACGCAGGGGGGACTGGGTCGACCCCAGCTTGTGCATTCTGCCTCTCTGACGGGCTGAGCGCCCACACGCTCGTTTCGTGGGTTGGCTTAGGCATATGGAGTTCATTCCATGTCTAAGCATATGGAGTTCATTCCCAGTCTAAGATTAGACCAGACCGATGGTTGCAACAGCAGGACCAGTAGTAGGATCGACAGCACGCAGGAGGGATTGGCCAATCCGACCAGCTGAGCGCCCGCACGCTTATTTCATGGGTTGGCTTAGGCATACGGAGTTCATTCCATGTCTAAGCTCCAGCCGAACCGAGGGTTGTGGCAGCAGGACTGGCAGCGGGATTAGTAGGACGCAGAGAAGGATCGGGCTGATCCTCGGCTTGCGCATTATGCCTCTCCGATCGACCTCTTCGACTGGCTGAGCACCCGCACGGTCATTTCATGGGTTGACTTAAGCATACAGAGTTCATCCCCAGTCTAAGCATACGAAGTTCATTCCCAGTCTAAGATCAAACCGGACCGAGGGTTGCAGCAGCAGGATCAGCAGCACGCAGGAGAGATCAGACCGATCCCCAACTTGCGCATTCTGCCTCTCCGACCGGCTGAGCACCCATACACTCGTTTCATGGGTTGGCTTAGGCATAGGAAGTTCATTCCATGTCTAAGTCACAGCCAGACTGAGGGTTGTGGCAGCGGGACCGGCAGCACGCAAAAGGGGACCGGGCCTATCCCTGGCTTGTGCATTATGCCTCTTCGGTCGGCTCAGCCCGCCACGCTCGTTTGTGGGTTGACTTATGCATACGGATTTCATTCCCAATCTAAGATTGGATCAGACTGAGGGTTGCAGCAGTAGGATCGACAGCACACACGAGGATCGGGCCGATCCCCGGTTTGCGCATTCTGCCTCTCCGACCGACTGAGCGCCCGCATGCTCATTTCGTGGGTTAGCTTTGGCATACGGAGTTCATTCCATGTCTAAGCATACGGTGTTCATTCCCAGTCTATGATTTTGAGCCACGGTGCACATGCTGGGCTCGGGCATGTGCTGGTGTCACATTTTTTTCATCCGAGGCGCCATCACCGGAGCATCATCGGAGAGCCTAACCGACGGCATTGGGGGTTCCAGCGATTGGGGGGCCAGGGGGGTGTGCGCACATGATGTGCGATAGGTGCTGGTACTTGGCCCTTATATTGGCCCCATATCACTCATCAAACTCGAGAACTCACACCCCCTTAAAGAGCATTTGAGATTTTATAGGTTTGCTGCAGTAGCCATTAAAGTATCTGAAATGGGGACACTTTTTTCAAACGGTCACAAAATCTTCTCCACTTTGAGTTTTTAGCTGAATTTTTTTGTGCATACCAACAAAAATACAAGGATCACCTCTACTAAATTCGGGGACAAAACTCTATCTAAAAAAAGTTTAAAAAATCCCGAACCATAAAAAGTTTCAAAAATTATGAAAAATAGAAAGTGGGTCGTCTTGCCACGAAACTTCACATGAAGGCTTAGGGGACCATTGTATGAATTTACAAGCCATAAAAATGCATC
>NW_019167826.1:12986695-13059624 GCF_002303985.1 Durio zibethinus
ATCAAGCCCTTTGGCTTACGGCTCCCTTTACTCTGGACAGGCATGAGCACCAACGACCCAAGCTTTGCTACCCTTGGACTCATTTTGGGCTCCTCGTCAGACTCCTTGTCTACAGCAGCTAGCTTACCCTTCTGCGGGTAATTGCGCGCTATGTGGCTCTCTCCACATAGGTAGCATGCTAGTGGCTCTCGGTCCCCCCTTTGCTTTCCACTATGCCTGCTGGTGCTTCCTCTCGCCATCCTTGAGTTGAACGGTCTCGATCTCTATCCTTGGACTCCCGATCACAGTCTTTCCCCTTAGACTACTTCTTTCTGGTCCCTATCGTCCCTGCCCTTACCCTTGGGCTTGGTAGACTCGAACTTGTTCAGAGGCTTGAACTCTATCAAGGCCTCGGTAGTTAGTCATGGCTTTAGCCAAGTCATGAACTCCTCTTCTTTGTAGCTCATGCTTCACCCACGACTTCAGCCCATCCATGAAAGCAAATAAGGCGTCCTTCTCACCTAAATCTGAGATCTGTAGCATCAGTTTAGAGAATTTTTGGACATACTCCCTTATGTCTCCCTTACTGGCTCAGCCTGCGTAACTTTGCCCGTGCTCATCATCGGTATACTCCGGGTAAAATTATTCTCTGAACTCCTTTTGGAACTCTGCCAGGTTCCAATCTTGACGCACCCACGCCTGACATCATCACACCTGTGCCTCTACCATAATAAGGCTTCATCAGTGAGATACATAGCAGCGGTGCTTACCTTTATCGCCTCGTCTTGCATGCCCATGGCCTGGAGGTACTGCTCCATACCCCAAAGGTAGTTATCTACTTCCTTGGCACCCCTAGTCCCCTTGAACTCCTCAGGCTTGGGGACATCGAATCTGGACTTGGACACTCTAGCAAACATGCCATTCCCAATTGGCAGTCTTGCAAGCAACAAGCTCACTGTAAGCTCCTCCATCCGCTGGTGCATGGCCTCCATGCCATCGCCCAAGGTCAGCACTTTAGCCTCCAAGGTCTGATTCTTTTGGGTGAACACGTCCAAGCTTTTTTTGAGAGCAACTTGCAACTCACTTTGGATCTCCTCCCCCATGGAGTCTAGCAATGCAATGTGAGTCTCTTACCCCCTCAAGCTTCTTCCCATGTCACCCATGGTCACCTCCACCTTGGCCAGCCTACCATCCATGTAGACCAGATTCTCTAGAACTGGCTTTCCTCCCTCTTCCACACCCATGCTCCTGGGCCTCTAGTTGTTGGTTAGCAGCGTCACTTTGGGTGCCATCTCCTCTAACCTGCACAACACAAACACGGTAGAATCAAACTTGCTCTGATACCAACTGTCAAAGGCTCAGACCTTAGACTCAGAAACCATGCAGCCTTAGGCTTGGAATCTCCTCCTTTATGCCTAAGTCAACCTAAAACACAAGCGTACGGGCACTAGAACAACAGGAAGGGCTGATTGTGCAAGTTAAAGAGAAACAGGATAAGAAGGCAGAATTCTAGAAATGCTCTTGTATTCACTGAAATAGAAGTGTTTGATGGTGTACAAATAAGGGAGGAGCAGCCCTCTATTTATAGTTGAGGCTCCAGTTTACACTTAATGGCAATATCCCTAGAATAAAGGCTAAAATCATGGGATTATACAGATTACAATCAATCAGGATGCTAACTCCTGATTTTCAGGGTCAACTAAATCTGCTAGGATGCTCTACTGATCCTGCCTGCTTCCAGAAGCTTCCCTTGCGTGTCCAACACCTTTGGCCCTTCTGGATGTGGTGCGGGTAACTTGTATGCCAGGCCTTGGTCTCACGGGCTGGCCTGGAAGTTGGGCGGGCGTTCTAAACTCGTTTTCTAGGCTTTGCGGGTAGATACCCACCAGCACACCTGATCTACGGGCCTCAACCTCTGGCTCGCCTGCTAGTGCGCCTGATGTGCCTGGTGTGCCCGCCTAGGGTGTGGCACTTGGCCCTTATATTGGCCCCTATCCCTCATCAAACCTCGAGAACTCACACCCCCTTAAAGAGCATTTGAGATTTTATAGGTTTGCTGCCAATGGCCATTAAAGTGTCTGAAATGGGGACACTTTTTTCAAATGGTCACAAAATCTTCTCCACTTCGATTTTTTAGTTGAATGTTTTTGTGCATGCCAAAAAAAATACAAGGATCACCTCTACCAAATCTGGGGACAAAACTCTTTATAAAAAATTTTTAAAAAATCTCAAACCGTAAAATGTTTCAAAAATCATGAAAAATACAAAACGGGTCGTCTTGCCATGAAACTTCACATGAAGGCTTAGGAGACCATTGTATGAATTTACAAGCCATAAAAATGGCATTGGCATGGTAGAAATATGAAGACGTGCTTGAACCCACCTACCATCCATTCGATCCCCGACTTGCTCATCCTGCTCTCTGGTTGGTTGAGTGCCTGCACGCTCGTTTTGTGGGTTGAGTTAGGCATACGGAGTTCATCCCCAGTCAAAGCATACGGAGTTCATTCCCAGTGTAAGATCAGATTGGACCAAGGGTTGTGGCAGCAGGATCGGCAGCACGTAGGGGGGATCGAGCCAATCCCCAACTTGCACATTCTACCTTTCCAGCCGGTTGAGTGCCCACATGCTCGTTTCGTGGGTTGGCTTAGGCATAAGGAGTTCATTCCATCTCTAAGCCCTAGTTGGAGTGAGGGTTGTGGCTGCGGGACCGACAGCACACAAAATGGGACTGGGTCGATCCCCAACTTGCGCATTATGCCTCCTTGGCCGGTTCAGTGCCCGCACGCTCGTTTCGTGGGTTGACTTAGGCATACAGAGTTCATTCCCAGTCTAAGATTGGATCGAACCGAAGGTTGCAGTAGCAGGATCGACAGCATGTAAGGGGGACGGGCTGATCCTCGGCTTACGCATTCTACCTCTCCGGCCGGCTGAACGTCCGCATGCTCGTTTCATCAGTTGGCTAAGGCATACGGAGTTCATTCCATGTCTAAGCATACGGAGTTCATTCCCAGTCTAAGATCAGACTAGACCGAGGGTTACAACAGTAGGATCGATAGCACGCAGGGGGGATCGGACCGATCCCTGGCTTGCGCTTTCTGCCTCTCTAGCCGACCGGGTGCCCGCACGCTCATTTCGTGGGTTGGCTTAGGTGTACGAAGTTCATTCCATATCTAAGCCCTAGCCGGACAGAGGGTTGTGGCAGTAGGACCAACAGCGGGATTGGCAACACACAGAGGGGGACCGGGCTGATCTCGACTTACACATTATGCCTCTCAGGTCAGCCTCTCTGACCGGTTGAGCGTCCGCACGCTCGTTTCGTGGGTTGACTTAGGCATACGAAGTTCATCCTCAATCTAAGCATACATAGTTCATTCCAGTCTAAGATTGGACTGGACCGAGGGTTGCGACAGTAGGATAGGTAGCATGCAGGGGGGACCAGGCTGATCCCCGACTTGCACATTCTACCTCTCAGGCAGGCTGAGCACCCGCACCCTCGTTTCATTGGTTGGCTTAGGCATAAGGAGTTCATTCCATGTCTAAGCCCCAGCCAGACCGAGGGTTGTGACAGCGGGATTGACAGCACGCATAGGGGGACTGGGCTGATCCCCTTCCTGTGCATTATGCCTCTCCGAGCGGCTGAGTGCCCGCATGCTCATTTCGTAGGTTGGCTTAGGCATACGGAGTTCATTCCCAGTCTAAGATTTTGAGCCACGGTGCACATGTTGGGCTCGAGCATGTGCTGGTGCCCATTTTTTTTGCCCGGGGCACCATCACCGGAGTATCGTCGGAGAATCGTCGGAGAGCCTAATCGACAACATTAGGGGTTTCGACGATTGGGGGTGCCAGGGCGGTGTGCACATGATGTGCAATGGGTGCTGGTACTTGGCCCTTATATTGGCCCCCTATCCCTCATCAAACCTTGAGAACTCAAACCCCCTTAAAGAGCATTTAAGATTTTATAGGTTTGTTGCAAGTAGCCATTAAAGTGTCTGAAATGGGGACACTTTTTTCAAACGGTCACAAAATCTTCTCCATTTTGATTTTTTAGCTAAATTTTTTTGTGCATGCCAACAAAATACAAGGATTACGTCTACCAAATTTGGGGACAAAACTCTTTCTAAAAAAATTTTAAAAAATCCCAAACTGTAACAAGTTTTGAAAATCATGAAAAATAGAAAATGGGTCGTCTTGCCACGAAACTTCACATGAAGGCTTAGGGGACCATTGTATGAATTTACACGCCATAAAAATGACATTGGCATGGTAGAAATATGAAGATGTGCTTGAACCCACCTACCACCCGTTCGATCCCCGGCTTGCGCATCCTGCCCCTCTTGTCCGCTGAGTGCCCGCACGCTCGTTTCGTGGGTTGACCTAGGCATATGGAGTTCATCCCCAGTCTAAGCATACATAGTTCATTCCCAGTCTAAAATCAGATCGGACCGAGGGTTGCGGTAGCAGGATCGACAGCACGCAGGGGTATCAGGTCGATCCCCGGCTTGTGCATTTTGCCTTTCCGATCGGCTGAGCGCCCGCACGCCTGCTTCGTGGGTTGGCTTAGGCATAGGGAGTTCATTCCAAGTCAAGCCCCTGTAGGACCAAGGGTTGTGGTAGTGGGATCAGTAGCACGTAGAGGGCAACCGGGCAGATCCCTGTCTTGCGCATTATGCCTCTTCGACCTACTGAGCGCTCGCATGCTCGTTTCATGGGTTGACTTATGCATACGCAGTTCATTCCCAGTCTAAGATCTGACCGGACCGAGGGTTGTAGCAGTAGGATCGACAACACGCAGGGGGGACCGGGCTGATCCCCGGCTTACGCATTCTGCCTCTCCGATCGGTTGAGCGCCCGCACGCTTGTTTCGTGGGTTGGCTTAGGCATACGGAGTTCATTCCATGTCTAAGCCGTAGTCAGGTCGAGTGTTGTGGCAGCAGGACTGGTAGCAATATCGACAGCACGCAGAGGGGACCGGGCTGATCCTCGACTTGCGTATTATACCTCTCTGATCGGCTAAGTGCCCATATGTTCGTTTCGTGGGTTGACTTAGGCATACGGAGTTCATCCCCAGTCTAAGCATATAGAGTTCATTCCCAATCTAAGATCAGACCATACCGAGGGTTGCGACAGTAGGATCGGTAGCACGCAGGGGGGCTGGGCCGTTCCCCGACTTACCTATTCTGCCTCTCCGGCCGGCTGAGCACCCGCACGCCCATTTTGTGGGTTGGCTTAGGCATAGGGAGTTCATTCCATGTCTAAGCCCTAGTTAGACCGAGGGTTGTGGCAGTGGGACCGGCAGCATGCAGAGGGGGACCGAGCCGATCCCTGGCTTGCGCATTATGCCTCTTCGGCCAGCTCAATGCCCGCACGCTTGTCTCGTGGGTTGACTTATGCATTCGGAGTTCATTCCCAGTCTAAGATTGAACCGTACCAAAGGTTATGGTAGCAGGATCGACAGCACGCAAGAGGGGACCGGGCCGATCCCCGGCTTGCGCATGCTGCCTCTCCGGCCGGCTGAGCGACCGCACGCTCGTTTCGTGGGTTGGCTTAGGCATACGGAGTTCATTCCATGTCTAAGCATACGAAGTTCATTCCCAGTCTAAGATTTTGAGCGACGGTGCACATACTGGGCTCGGGCATGTGCTGGTGCCATATTTTTTTTGCCCGAGGCACCATTGTCGAACATCGCCGGAGAGCCTAACCAGGGGCATTGGGGGTTCCGGTGATTAGGGGGGCCGGGGGGTGTGCGCACATGATGTGCGATGGGTGCTGGTACTTGGCCCTTATATTGGTCCCCTATCCCTCATCAAACCTTGAGAACTCACACCCCCTTAAAGAGCATTGAGATTTTATAGGTTTCCTGCCAGTAGCCATTAAAGTGTCTAAAATGGGGACACTTTTTGCAAATGGTCACAAAATCTTCTCCACTTTGAGTTTTTAGCTAAATGTTTTTGTGCATGCCAACAAAAATAAAAGGATCACCTCTACCAAATTTGGGGACAAAACTCTTTCTAAAAAAATTTTAAAAAATCTTGAACCGTAAAAAGTTTTGAAAATCGTGAAAAATAGAAAACGCGTCGTCTTGCCACGAAACTTCACATGAAGGCTTAGGGGACCATTGTATGAATTTACAAGCCATAAAAATGGCATTGGCATGGCAGAAATATGAAGATGCGCATGAACCCACCTACCACCCGTTCAATCCCCGGCTTGCGCATCTTGCCTTTCTGGTCGACCGAGCGCCCGCACGCTCGTTTCGTGGGTTGACTTAGGCATATAGGGTTCATCCCCAGTCTAAGCATATGGAGTTCATTCCCAGTCTAAGATCAGACCAGATCGAGGGTTGCGACAGCAGGATCGGCAGCACGTAGGGGTGACTGGACCGATCCTCGACTTACGCATTCTGCGTCTCCGGTCGGCTGAGCACCCGCACGCTCGTTTCGTGGGTCCGTTTAAGCATACGGAGTTCATTCCCAGTCTAAGATCAAACCAGACCGAGGGTTGCGACAGTAGGATCGACAGCACACAAGGGGGACCGGGCCGATCCCCGGCTTGCACATTATGCCTATCCGACTGGCTGAGCGCCCGCATGCCCATTTCGTGGGTTGGCTTAGGCATAGGGAGTTCATTCCATGTCTAAGCCCCAGTCGGATCGAGGGTTGTGGCAGCGGGATCGACAGCATGCAGAGAAGGATCGGGCCAATCCCCGGCTTCTGTGTTATGCCTCTCTGGCCGGCTTAGTGCCCGAACGCTCGTTTCGTGGGTTGACTTAGGTATACGGAGTTCATTCCCAGTCTCAGATTAGACTGGATCGAGGGTTGCGGCAGTAGGATCAATAGCACGCAGGGGGACCGGGACGATCCTCGGCTTACGCATTCTGCCTTTTCGATCGGCTGAGTGTTCGTGCGCTCGTTTCGTGGGTTGGCTTCAGAATATGGAGTTCATTCCATGTCTAAGCATACAGAGTTCATTCCCAATCTAAGATTGGATCAGACCGAGGGTTACGGTACCAGGACCAACAGTAGGATCTGCAGCACACAGGGGGGGATCGGGTTGATCCCCGGCTTGCGCATTCTGCCTCTCCGGTAGGCCTCTCTGTCCGGCAGAGCGCTCGCACGCTCGTTTCGTGGCTTTACTTAGGCATACGGAGTTCATCTCCGGTCTAAGCATATGGAGTTCATTTCCAGTCTAAGATTGGATTGGACTGAGGGTTGCGACAGTAGGATCGACAGCACAAAGGGGGGATCGAGCCGATCCCCGGCTTACGCATTCTACCTCTCCGATCGGTTGAGCGTCCGCATGCCCGTTTCATGGGTTGGCTTAGGCATAGGGAGTTTATTCCATGTCTAATCCCTAGCCAAACCGAGGGTTGTGGTAGCGAGACCGGCAGCATCCAGAGGGGGATCGAGCCGATCCCCGACTTGCGCATTTTGCCTCAGTGGCCGGCTGAGCGCCCGCCGCTCGGTTCGTGGGTTGGCTTAGGCATACGGAGTTCATTCCATGTCTAAGCATACAGAGTTCATTCCCAGTCTAAGAGTTTGAGCCACGGTGCAGATGCTGGGCTCAGGCATGTGCTGGTTCCGCATTTTTTCACCCAAGGCACCATTGCCGGAGCATACTCGGAGAGCCTAACCGACGGCATTGGTGGTTCTGGCGATTGGGTGGGCCAGGAGGTGTGCGCACATGATGTGCGATGAGTGATGGTACTTGGCCCTTATATTGGCCCCCTATCCCTCATCAAACCTCAAGAACTCACACCCCCTTAAGGAGCATTTGAGATTTTATACGTTTGCTGCCAGTGGCCATTAAAGTGTCTGAAATGGGGACACTTTTTTTCAAACGGTCACAAAATCTTTTCCACTTCGAGTTTTTAGCTGAATTTTTTTGTGCATGCCAAAAAAAATACAAGGATCACCTCTACCAAATTTGGGGACAAAACTCTTTCTAAAAAAATTTTAAAAAATCTTGAACCGTAAAAAGTTTCAAAAATCGTGAAAAATAGAAAACGGGTTGTCCTGCCATGAAACTTCACATGAAGGCTTAGGGGACCATTATTTGAATTTACAAGCCATAAAAATGGCATTGGCATGGTATAAATATGAAGATGTGCTTGAACCCACCAACCACCCGTTCGATCCCCAGCTTGCGTATCCTGCCTCTCTGGTCGACTAAGCGTTCGCATGCTCGTTTCGTGGGTTGACTTAGGAGTATGGAGTTCATCCCCAGTATAAGCATACGGAGTTCATTCCCAGTCTAAGATCGGATCAAATCAAGGGTTGCGACAGCAGGATCGATAGCACGTAGGGGGCACCGGACCGATCCCCAGCCTGCACATTCTACCTCTCCGGCCTGCTGAGCGCCCGCACGCCCGTTTCATGGGTTGGCTTAGGCATAGGGAGTACATTCCATGTCTAAGCCCCAGCTGGACCGAGGGTTGTGGCAGTCGGACAGGCAGCACGCAGAGGGGGACCGGGCTGATCCCTGGCTTGCGCGTTACGCCTCTCCGGCCGGCTCAGCGCCCGCACACTCATTTCGTTGGTTGACTTAGGCATACGAAGTTCATTCCCAGTCTAAGATCGGTCCAGACCAAGGGTTGTGGCAGAAGGATCGACAGCATGCAGGGGGGGACCAGGCCGTTGCCCGACTTGCGCATTCTACCTCTCCGGCCGGCTGAACGCCCGTTTCGTGGGTTGGCTTAGGCATACGGAGTTCATTCCATGTCTAAGCATACGGATTTCATTCCTAGTCTAAGAGTTTGAGCCACGGTGCACATGCTGGGCTCGGGTATGTGCTGGTGCCAAATTTTTTTCGCTCGGGGCACCATCGTCGGAGCATCGTCGGAGAGCCTAGCCGACGACATTGGGGGTTCCAGTGATTGGGAGGCCGGGGGTGTACGCACATGATGTGTGATGGGTGCTGGTACTTGGCCCTTATTTTGGCCCCCTATCCCTCTTCAAACCTCGAGAACTCACACCCCCTTAAAGAGCATTTGAGGTTTTATAGGTTTGCTGCCAGTAGCCATTAAAGTGTTTAAAATAGGGAAACTTTTTTCAAACGGTCACAAAATCTTCTCCACTTCGAGTTTTTAGTTGAATGTTTTTATGCATGCCAAAAAAAATACAAGAATTACCTCTACCAAATTTGGGGACAAAACTCTATCTAAAAAATTTTTTAAAAATCCCAAACCGCAAAAAGTTTTGAAAATCATGAAAAATAGAAAACGGGTTGTCTGGCCACGAAACTTCACATGAAGGCTTAGGGGACCATTGCATGAATTTACAAGCCATAAAAATGGCATTGGCAAGTCAAAAATATGAAGATGTGCTTGAACCCACCTACCACCCATTCGATCCTCAGCTTGCGCATCCTGCCTCTCTGGTCGGCTGAGCGTTCGTACGCTCGTTTCATGGGTTGACTTAGGCATATGGAGTTCATCCCCAGTCTAAGTATCCGGAGTTCATTCCCAGTCTAAGATCGAACCTGATCGAGGGTTACGACAGCAGGATCGACAGCACGCAGGGGGGATCGAGTCGATCCCCAGCTTGCACATTCTGCCTCTCTGACTGGCTGAGCACCCGTACGCCCGTTTCATGGGTTGGCTTAGGCATAGGGAGTTCATTCCATATCTGTGCCCTAGCTGGATCGAGGATTATGGTAGCGGGACGGACAGCACGCAGAGGGGGATCGGGTCGATCCTTGGGTTGCACATTATGCCTCTCCGATCGGCTCAGTGGCCGAACGCTCATTTCATGGGTTGACTTAGGCATACGGAGTTCATTCCCAGTGTAAGATCAGACCAGACCAAGGGTTGAGGCAGCAGGATCAACAGCACGTATGGGGGGACCCGATCGATCTTCGACTTGCGCATTCTACCTCTTCGATAGGCTGAACGCCCACATGCTCGTTTCAAGGGTTGGCTTAGGCATACGGAGTTCATTCCATGTCTAACCATATGGTGTTCATTCCCAGTCTAAGATCTAACTGGACCTAGGGTTACGACAGCAGGACCAACAGCACGATCAGCACACGCAGGGGGAGATCGGGCCGATCCGTGACTTACGCATTCTACCTCTCTGGCCAGCTTAACGCCCGCATGCTCGTTTTGTGGGTTGGCTTAGGCATACAGAGTTCATTCCATGTCTAAGCCCTAGCCGAACTGAGGGTTGTGGCAGCAAGACCGACAGCGGGATCGACAGCACATAGAAGGGGATCGGCCTGATCCCCGGCTTGCGTATTATGCCTCTCCGATCGACCTCTTCGATCGGTTGAGCACTCGCAAGCTCCTTTTGTGGGTTGACTTAGGCATATGGAGTTCATCCCCAGTCTAAGCAAATGGAGTTCATTCCTAGTCTAAGATCAGACCGGATGGAGGGTTGCAACAGCAGGATCGGCAGCACGCAAGTGGGACTGGGCCGATCCCCGGCTTACGCATTCTACCCTCCAACCGACTGAGCACCCGCACGCCCGTTTCGTGGGTTGGCTTAGGCATAGGGAGTTCATTCCATGTCTAAGCCCCAGCCAGAACGAGGGTTGTGGCAGTGAGACTGATAGCACGCAGAGGGGGATCGGGCTGATCCCTGACTTATGCATTATGCCTATCCGATCGGCTCAGTGCCCGCACGCTCATTTTTTGGGTTGACTTAGTCATACGGAGTTCATTCCCAGTCTAAGATTAGACCAGTCTGAGTGTTGCGACAGTAGCATCGACAGCACGCAGGGGGGACTGGGTCGACCCCAGCTTGTGCATTCTGCCTCTCTGACGGGCTGAGCGCCCACACGCTCGTTTCGTGGGTTGGCTTAGGCATATGGAGTTCATTCCATGTCTAAGCATATGGAGTTCATTCCCAGTCTAAGATTAGACCAGACCGATGGTTGCAACAGCAGGACCAGTAGTAGGATCGACAGCACGCAGGAGGGATTGGCCAATCCGACCAGCTGAGCGCCCGCACGCTTATTTCATGGGTTGGCTTAGGCATACGGAGTTCATTCCATGTCTAAGCTCCAGCCGGACCGAGGGTTGTGGCAGCAGGACTGGCAGCGGGATTAGTAGGACGCAGAGAAGGATCGGGCTGATCCTCGGCTTGCGCATTATGCCTCTCCGATCGACCTCTTCGACTGGCTGAGCACCCGCACGGTCATTTCATGGGTTGACTTAAGCATACAGAGTTCATCCCCAGTCTAAGCATACGAAGTTCATTCCCAGTCTAAGATCAAACCGGACCGAGGGTTGCAGCAGCAGGATCAGCAGCACGCAGGGGAGATCAGACCGATCCCCAACTTGCGCATTCTGCCTCTCCGACCGGCTGAGCACCCGTACACTCGTTTCATGGGTTGGCTTAGGCATAGGGAGTTCATTCCATGTCTAAGTCACAGCCAGACTGAGGGTTGTGGCAGCGGGACCGGCAGCACGCAAAAGGGGACCGGGCCTATCCCTGGCTTGTGCATTATGCCTCTTCGGTCGGCTCAGCGCCCGCACGCTCGTTTTGTGGGTTGACTTATGCATACGGATTTCATTCCCAATCTAAGATTGGATCAGACTGAGGGTTGCAGCAGTAGGATCGACAGCACACACGAGGGATCGGGCCGATCCCCGGTTTGCGCATTCTGCCTCTCCGACCGACTGAGCGCCCGCATGCTCATTTCGTGGGTTAGCTTTGGCATACGGAGTTCATTCCATGTCTAAGCATACGGTGTTCATTCCCAGTCTATGATTTTGAGCCACGGTGCACATGCTGGGCTCGGGCATGTGCTGGTGTCACATTTTTTTCATCCGAGGCGCCATCACCGGAGCATCATCGGAGAGCCTAACCGACGGCATTGGGGGTTCCAGCGATTGGGGGGCCAGGGGGGTGTGCGCACATGATGTGCGATAGGTGCTGGTACTTGGCCCTTATATTGGCCCCATATCACTCATCAAACCTCGAGAACTCACACCCCCTTAAAGAGCATTTGAGATTTTATAGGTTTGCTGCCAGTAGCCATTAAAGTATCTGAAATGGGGACACTTTTTTCAAACGGTCACAAAATCTTCTCCACTTTGAGTTTTTAGCTGAATTTTTTTGTGCATACCAACAAAAATACAAGGATCACCTCTACTAAATTCGGGGACAAAACTCTATCTAAAAAAAGTTTAAAAAATCCCGAACCATAAAAAGTTTCAAAAATTATGAAAAATAGAAAGTGGGTCGTCTTGCCACGAAACTTCACATGAAGGCTTAGGGGACCATTGTATGAATTTACAAGCCATAAAAATGGCATCGGCATGGTAGAAATATGAAGATATGCTTGAACCCACCTACCATCCGTTCTATCCTCGGCTTGCGCATCTTGCCTCTCGGTCGGCTGAGCGCCCGCACGCTCATTTCATGGGTTGACTTAGGCATACGGAGTTCATCCCCAGTCTAAGCATACAGAGTTCATTCCCAGTCTAAGATAGGATCGGACCGAGGGTTGTGGCAGTAAGATAGCCAGACTGAGGGTTGTGGTAGTGAGACCGATAGCACGCAGAGGGGGATCGAGCCGATCACCGGCTTGCGCATTATGCCTCTCTGGCTGGCTCAGCGCCCAAATGCTCGTTTCATGGGTTGTCTTGGGCAAACAGAGCTCATTCCTGGTTTAAGATCAGATCGAAGATTGTGGTAGCAGGATCGACAACATGCAGGGGGGATCGAGCTAATCCTCGACTTGCGCATTCTGCCTCTCTGGTAGACTGAGCGCCCGCACGCTTGTTTCGTGGGTTGGTTTAGGCATACGAAGTTCATTCCATGTCTAAGTATACAAGTTCATTCCAGTCTAAGATTGAACCGGACTGAGGGTTGCTGCAGCAGGACCGACAGTAAGACCAGCAGCAGGATCGACAGCATGTAGGGGGCCCGGGCCGATCCACGGCTTGCACATTTTGGCTCTCCGATCGGTTTCTCCAACTGGTTGAGCGCCCGCACGCTCGTTTCGTGGGTTGACTTAGGCATACGGAGTTCATCCCCAGTCTAAGCATACAGAGTTCATTCCCAATCTAAGATTGAACCGGATCGAGGGTTGCGACAGTAGGATCGGTAGCATGTAGGGGGGATTGGGCCGATCCCTGGCTTGCGCATTCTGCCTCTCTGGTCGGCTGAGCACCCGCATGCTCGTTTCGTGGGCTGGGTTAGGCATAGAGAGTTCATTCCATGTCTAAGCCCCAACCGGACCAAGGGTTATGGCAACGGGACCGGTAGCACGCAGAGGGGGACCGGTAGCACACAGAGAGGGATCGGGCCGATCATTAGCTTGCATATTATGCCTCTCTGGCCGGCTCAGTGCCCGAACGCTCATTTCATGGTTTGTCTTAGGCTTACAGAGCTCATTCTCAGTCTAAGATCAGATCGAGGATTGTGGTAGCAGGATCGACAGCACGTAGGAGGGGTCCAGGCTAATCCCCGGCTTACGCATTTTGCCTCTCCGGCCGACTGAGCACCCGAACGCTTGTTTCGTGGGTTGGCTTAGGCATACGGAGTTCATTCCATGTCTAAGCATAGAAAGTTCATTCCCAATCTAAGATCAAACCGGATCGAAGGTTGCAGCAGCAAGACCAACAGCAGGATCGGAAGCATGTAGGGAGGCCTAGGTCAATCTTTAGCTTGTGCATTCTACCTCTCCGACTGGCCTCTTTGACCGGTTGAGCACCCGCACGCTTGTTTCGTGGGTTGACTTAGGCATACAGAGTTCATCCCCAGTCTAAGCATACGGAGTTCATTCCTAGCTTAAGATCGAATCGGATCGAGGGTTACGATGGTAGGATCGGTAGCATGGACTGAGGGTTGTGGTAGCGGGATCGATAGCACGTAGAGGGGGATCGGGCTGATCCCTGGCTTGTGCATTCTGCCTCTCCAGTCGGCTGAGCGCCCACACGCTCGTTTCGTGGGTTGGCTTAGGCATATGGAGTTCATTCCATGTCTAAGCATATGGAGTTCATTCCCAGTCTAAGAGTTTGAGCCACGGTGCACATGCTGGGCTCGGGCATGTGCTGGTGGCACATTTTTTTCGCCCGAGGCACCATCGTCGGAGCATCGTCAGATAGCCTAACGGACGACATTGCGGGTTCTAACGATTGGGGGGGTCGGGGGGTGTGCGCACATGATGTGCGATGGGTGCTGGTACTTGGCCCTTATATTGGCCCCCTATCCCTCATCAAACCTCGAGAACTCACACCCCCTTAAAGAGTATTTGAGATTTTATAGGTTTGCTGCCAGTACCCATTAAAGTGTCTGAAATAGGGACACTTTTTTCAAACAGTCACAAAATCTTCTCCACTTTGAGTTTTTAGCTGAAGTTTTTTGTGCATGCCAACAAAAATACAAGGATCACCTCTTCCAAATTTGGGGACAAAACTATTTATAAAAAAATTTTAAAAAATCTTGAACCGCAAAAAGTTTCAAAAATCATGAAAAATAGAAAACAGGTCGTCTTGTCACGAAACTTCACATGAAGTCGTAGGGGACCATTGTATGAATTTACAAGATATAAAAATGGCATTGGCATGGCAGAAATATGGAGATGTGCTTGAACCCACCTACCACCCGTTCGATCCTCAACTTACGCATCCTACCTCTCTGGTCGATTGAGCGTCCGCATGCTCATTTCTTGGGTTGACTTAGGCATACGGAGTTCATCCCTAGTCTAAGCATACAGAGTTCATTCCTAGTCTAAGATCGGACTGGATCGAGGGTTGCGACAGCAGTATCGACAGCACGTAGGGTGGACCGGACCGATCCCTAACTTGCGCATTCTGCCTCTCTGGCCGACTGAGCGCCCACACGCCTGTTTCATGGGTTGGCTTAGGCATAGGGAGTTCATTCCACGTTTATGTCCCAGCTGGATCGAGAGTTGTGGCAGCGGGACCGACAGCACGCAGAGGGGGATCGGGTCGATCCTTGGCTTGAGCATTATGCCTCTCCGGCTGGCTCAGCGCCCGCATGCTCATTTCGTGGGTTGACTTAGGCATACAAAGTTCATTCACAGTTTAAGATTGGACCGGATCGAGGGTTGTGGTAGCAGGATCGACAGTACGCAGGGGGGACCGGACCAGTCCCTGGCTTGTGCATTCTGCCTCTTCGGCTGGCAAAGCGCCCATACGCTCGTTTCATGGGTTGGCTTAGGCATACAGAGTTGATTCCATGTCTAAGCATACGGAGTTCATTCCCCGTCTAAGATCAGACCGGACTGAGGGTTACGGTAGCAGGACCAGTAGCAAGGTCGACAGCACGTAGGGGGGACCGGGTCGATCCTCGACTTGCGCATTCTACCTTTTCGATCGGCTGAGCGCCCGCACGCTCATTTCATGGGTTGGCTTAGGCATACGTAGTTCATTCCATGTCTAAGCCCTAGCCGGACCGAGGGTTGTGGCAGTAGGATCGGTAGCGGGATCGGCAGCATGTAGAAGAGGATCGAGCTGATCCCCGACTTTCG
Source organism: Durio zibethinus (assembly GCF_002303985.1). The sequence goes on from NW_019167826.1 coordinate 13,002,119, forward strand.
CATTATGCCTCTCCAGCTGGCTGAGCACCTGTATGCTTGTTTCATGGGTTGACTTAGGCATACGGAGTTCATCCCCAGTCTAAGCATACGAAGTTCATTCCCAGTCTAAGATCAGACCGGATCGAGGGTTACGACAGCAGGATCGATAGCATGCAAGGTGGACCAGGCCAATCCCTGGCTTTTGCATTCTGCCTCTCCGACCGGCTGAGCACCCACACACCCGTTTCATGGGTTGGCTTAGGCATAGGGAGTTCATTCCATGTCTAAGCCCCAGCCGGACCGAGGGTTGTGGTAGTGGGATCGGCAGCACGCAGAGGGGGATCGGGCTGAACCTCGACTTGCACATTATGCCTCTCCGATCGGCTCAGCGTTCGAACGCTCATTTCGTGGGCTGACTTAGGCATACAAAGTTCATTCCTAGTCTAAGATCAGACCGAACCGAGGGTTGCAGCAGCAAGATTGACAGCACGTAAGGGGGGATCGGGTCAGTCCTCGGCTTGTGCATTCTACCTCTCCGGTTGGCTGAGCACCCGCACGCTCATTTCGTGGGTTGGCTTAGGCATACGGAGTTCATTCCATGTCTAAGCATACAGAGTTCATTCCCAGTCTAAGATCAGATCGAACTGAGGGTTGCAACAATAGGACCAGCAGCAAGATCGACAACACGCAGGGGGGATCGGGCCGATCCCCAACTTTTGCATTCTGCCTCTCCAGCTGGCCTGTCCAGTCGGTTGAGCATCCACATGCTTGTTTTGTGGGTTGACTTGGGCATACGAGTTCATCCCCAGTCTAAGCATACGGAGTTCATTCCCAATCTAAGATCGAACCAGACCGAGGGTTGTGGCAGTAGGATCGACAGCACACATGGGGGACCGGGCTGATCCTCGACTTGCGCATTCTACCTCTTCGGCTGACTGAGCGCCCGTATGCCTATTTCGTGGGTTGGCTTAGGCATAGGGAGTTCATTCCATATCTAAGCCCCGATCGAAAAAAGGGTTGTGGCAGCGGGACCGACAGAATGTGGAGAGGGATCAGGCCGATCCTCGACTTATGCATTCTGCCTCTCCGGCTGGTTGAGCGCCCGCACGCTCGTTTCGTGGGTTGGCTTAGGCATACAGAGTTCATTCCATGTCTAAGCATACAGAGTTGATTCCCAATCTAAGACCAGAACGGACCAAGGGTTGGGACAGCAGGACCAGCAGCAGGATCAGTAGCACGCAGGGGGGACCAGGCCGATCCTTAACTTTTGCATTCTGCCTCTCCGGTCGGCCTGTCCGGTTGGAAGAGCACCCGTACGCTCGTTTCGTGGGTTGACTTAGGCATACGGAGTTCATCCCCAGTCTAAGCATACGAAGTTCATTCCCAGTGTAAGATCGAACTGGACCGAGGGTTATGGCAGCAGGGTCGGTAGCACGCAGGGGGGACCGGGCCGATCCCCAGCTTGATCATTCTGCCTCTCCAGTCGGTTGAGCACCAGTATGCCCATTTTGTGGGTTGGCTTAGGCATAGTGAGTTCATTCCATGTCTAAGCCCCAGCCAGACCGAGGGTTGTGGTAGCGAGACCGACAAAAAGTAGAGGGGGATCGGGTCGATCCCCGACTTGCGCATTCTGCCTCTCCAACTGGTTGAGCACCCGCACGCTCGTTTTGTGGGTTGGCTTAAGCATACGGAGTTCATTCCATGTCTAAGCTTACGGAGTTCATTCCATGTCTAAGCTTATGGAGTTTATTCTCAGTCTAAGATTGGACCAGACCGAGGGTTACGGTAGCAGAACCAACAGTAGGATTGGCAGCACGTAGAGGGGATCGGGCCGATCCCTAGCTTGCACATTCTGCCTCTCCGACCGGCCCCTCTAGCCGGTTGAGCGCCCGCACGTTTCGTGGGTTGACTTAGGCATACGGAGTTCATCCCCAGTCTAAGAGTTTGAGCCACGGTGCACATGCTAGGCTCGAGCATGTGCTGGTACCGTATTTTTTTTGCCTGGGGCACCATCGTCGGAGCATCATCGGAGAGCCTAACCAATGGTATTGGGTGTTCTGACGATTGGGGGGGCCGAGGGGTGTGCGCACATGATGTGCAATGGGTGTTGGTACTTGGCCCTTATATTGGCCCCCTATCTCTCGTCAAACCTCGAGAACTCACACCCTCTTAAAGAGCATTTGAGATTTTATAGGTTTGCTGCCAGTAGCCATTAAAGTGTCCGAAATGGGGACACTTTTTTCAAACAGTCACAAAATCTTCTCCACTTCGAGTTTTTAGCTGAATTGTTTTGTGCATGCCAACAAAAATACAAGGATCACCTCTACCAAATTTGGGGACAAAACCCTTTCTAAAAAAATTTAAAAAAATCCCGAACCTCAAAAACTTTCGAAAATCGTGAAAAATAGAAAACGGGTCGTCTTGCCACAAAACTTCACATGAAGGCATAGGGGACCATTGTATGAATTTACAGGCCATAAAAATGGCATTGGCATGGCAGAAATATGAAGATGTGCTTGAACCCACCAACCACCCGTTTGATCCCCGGCTTGCGCATCCTGCCTCTCTGGTCAGTTAAGCGTCCGCATGCTCGTTTCATAGGTTGACTTAGGCATACGGAGTTCATCCCCAGTCTAAGCATACGGAGTTCATTCCCAGTCTAAGATTGGACTGGACCGTAGGTTGCGACAGCAGGATCGACAGCACGCAGGGGGGACGAGGCTGATCCCTGGCTTATGCATTCTACCTCTTCGACCAGCTGAGCGCCCGCACGTCCGTTTCGTGGTTTGGGTTAGGCATAGGGAGTTTATTCCATGTCTAAGCCCCAGTCGGACCGAGGGTTGTGGCAGCAGGACCGGTAGCACGTAGAGGGGGATCGGGCCAATCCCCGACTTGCACATTGTGCCTCTCCGGCAGGCTCAGCACCCGCACGCTCGTTTTGTGGGGTTGACTTAGGCATACAGAGTTCGTTCCCAGTCTAAGATCAAACCGGACTAAGGGTTGTGGTAGAAGAATCGACAGCACACAGAGGGGACCGGGTCGGTCCCCGACTTGCACATTCTGCCTCTCTGACCGACTGAGTGCCCGCACGCTCGTTTCATGGGTTGGCTTAGGCATACGGAGTTCATTCCATGTCTAAGCATACAGAGTTCATTCCCAGTCTAAGATTGGACTGGACTGAGGGTTGCAACAGTAGGACCAGTAGCAGGATCGGCAGCATGCAGGGGGGACCAGGCTGATCCCCGAGTTACGTATTTTGCCTCTCCGACCGGTTGAGTGCCCGCACGCTTGTTTCATGGGTTGGCTTAGGCATACGGAGTTCATTCCATGTCTAAGCCCCAACCAGATCGAGGGTTGTGGTAGCAGGACCGGTAGCAGGATCAACAGCACGCAGAGGGGGACTAGGTTGATCCCCGGCTTACGCATTATGCCTCTCCGGTCGGTTGAGCGCCCGCACGCTCATTTCATGGGTTGACTTAGGCATATGGAAGTTCATCCCCAGTCTAAGCATACGGATTTCATTCCCAGTCTATGATCGGATCGGACCGAGGGTTGCAGCAGCAGATTGACAGCATGCGGGGGAGACCGGGCCGATCCTCGGCTTGCGCCTTCTGCCTCCCCGGTGGTCTGAGCGCCCACACACCCGTTTCATGGGTTAGCTTAGGCATAGGGAGTTCATTTCATTTCACAACCCCAGTCAGACCGAGGGTTGTGGTAATGGGACCGGCAGCACACAGAGGCGGATCGGACCGATCCTCGGCTTGCGCATTTTGCCTCTCCGGCCGGCTCAGCATCCGAACGCTCGTTTCATGGGTTTACTTAGGCATACGAAGTTCATTCCCAGTCTAAGATCGAACCGAACTGAGGGTTGCAGTAGCAAGATTGCCAGCACGCAGGGGGGTTTGGGCCGGTCCCCAGCTTGCGCATTCTACCTCTCCGGACGGCTGAGCGCCCGTACACTTGTTTCGTGGGTTCGCTTAGGCATACGGTGTTCATTCCATGTCTAAGCATACGGAGATCATTCCCAGTCTATGATCGGACAAGACCGAGGGTTCTGGCAGCAGGACCAGCAGCAGGATCGACAGCATGTTGGGGGGGATCAGGCCGATCCTCGGCTTGCGCATTCTGCCTCTCTGGTCGGCCTCTCCGGCCGACTGAGCGCCTGCACGCTCATTTCGTGGGTTGACTTAGGCATACAGAGTTATTCCCAGTCTAAGCATAAGATCAAATTGGACCGAGGGTTACGGCAGTAGCATCGGTAGCACGCAGGGGGGACCGGGTCGATCCCTAGCTTACGCATTCTGCCACTCCGGCCGGTTGAGCGCCCGCACGCCCGTTTCGTGGGTTGGCTTAGGCATAGGGAGTTCATTCCATGTCTAAGCCCCAGTTGGACCGAGGGTTGTGGTAGTGAGACCGGCAGCACGTAGAGGGGGACCAGGCCGATCCTCGGCTTACGCATTCTAGCTCTCTGGTCGGTTGAGTGCCCGCACGCTCGTTTCGTGGGTTGGTCTAGGCATGCGGAATTCATTCCATGTCTAAGCATACGGAGTTCATTCCCAGTCTAAGAGTTTGAGCCACAGTGCACATGCTGGGCTCGGGCATGTGGTGGTGCTGCATTTTTTTTGCCCGGGGCACCATCATCGGAGCCTAACCAACGGCATTGAGGGTTCCGACGATTGGGGGGCCGGGGGGTGTGCGCAAATGATGTGCTATGGGTGCTGGTACTTGGCCCTTATATTGACCCCATATCCCTCATCAAACCTCGAGAACTCACACCCCCTTAAAGAGCATTTGAGATTTTTATAGGTTTGCTGCCAGTAGCCATTAAAGTGTTTGAAATGGAGACACTTTTTTCAAAAGGTCGCAAAATCTTCTCCACTTTGAGTTTTTAGCTGAAATTTTTTTCACATGCCAAAAAAAATACAAGGATCATCTCTACCAAAATTGGGGACAAAACGCTTTCTAAAAAAATTTTAAAAAATCTCGAACCGCAAAAAGTTTCCAAAATCATGAAAAATAGAAAACGAGTCGTCTTGCCACGAAACTTCACATGAAGGCATAGGGGACCATTGTATGAATTTACAAGCCATAAAAATGGCATTAGCAAGGTAGAAATATGAAGATGTGCTTGAACCCACCTACCACCAATTCGATCCCCGACTTGCGCATCCTGCTTCTCTGGTCGGCTGAGCATCCGCAGCTCGTTTCATGGGTTGACTTAGGCATACGGAGTTCATCCCTAGTCTAAGCATACAGAGGTCATTTCCAGTCTAAGATTGAATCAGGCCGAGGGTTACGGCAGCAAGATCGACAACACGCAGGACGGACCGGGCCGATCCTCGACTTGTGCATTCTGCCTCTCCGACCAGCTGAGCGCCCGCACTCCGATTTCGTGGGTTGGCTTATGCATAGGGAGTTCATTCCATGTCTAAGCCCCAGCCAGACCGAGGGTTGTGGCAGCAGGACTGGCAGGACGTAGATGGTGATCGGGTCGATCCCCGGCTTACGCATTATGCCTTTTCGGCTGGCTCAGCGCTCGCACGCTCGTTCCGTGGGTTGACTTAGGCATACTGAGTTCATTCCATGTCCTGCCACGAAACTTCACATGAAGGCATAGGGGACCATTGTATGAATTTACAAGCCATAAAAATGGCATTGGCATGACAGAAATATGAAGATGTGCTTGAACCCACCTACCACCCGTTCGATCCCCGGCTTGCACATCCTGCCTCTCTGGTCGGCTGAGCATTTGCACGCTCGTTTCGTGGTTGACTTAGGCATACGGAGTTCATCCCCAGTCTAAGCATACGGAGTTCATTCCCAGTCTAAGATTGGACCGGACCGAGGGTTGTGGCAGTAGGATCAACAGCACGCAGGGGGACCGGGCCAATCCCTGGCTTACGCATTCTGCCTCTTCGGTCGGCTGAGCGCCCGCACGCCCGTTTCATAGGTTGGCTTAGGCATAGGGAGTTCATTCCATGTCTAAGCCCTAGTCGGATTGAGGGTTGTGGCAGCGGGATCGGCAGCACGCAGATGGTGATCAGGCTGATCCCCGGCTTGTGCATTATGCCTCTCCGGCTGGCTCAGTGCTCGCACGCTCATTTCGTGGGTTGACTTAGGCATACGAAGTTCATTCCCAGTCTAAGATCAGATTGAACCGATGGTTGCGGCAGCAAGATCGATAGCACGTAAGGGGGATCGGGTCGGTCCCCGGCTTACGCATTCTGCCTCTCCGATCGGCTGAGCGCCCGCATGCTCGTTTCATGGGTTGGCTTAAGCATACGGAGTTCATTCCATGTCTAAGCATACAGAGTTCATTTCTAGTCTAAGATCAGACCGGTCCAAGGGTTGGACAGCAGGATCAGCAGAAGGATCGGTAGCATGCAGGAGGGGATCGGGCCGATCCCTGGCTTACGCATTCTGCCTCTCCGGTCGGCTGAGTGCCTGCATGCTTGTTTCGTGGGTTGGATTAGGCATACGGAGTTCACTCCATGTCTAAGCCCCAGTCGGACCGAGGGTTGTGGCAGTAGGATCAGTAGCAGAATCAGTAGCATACAGATGAGGATCAAACTAATCCCTAGTTTGCTCATTATGCCTCTCCGACCGACCTTTTCAATCAGTTGAGCACCCGCACGCTCGTTTCATGAGTTGACTTAGGCATACGGAGTTCATCCCCAGTCTAAGCATATGGAGTTCATTGCCAGTCTAAGATCGAACCGGATCGAGGGTTATGGCAGCGGGACTGACAGTATGTAGGGGGATCGGGCCGATCCCCGGCTTACGTATTATGCCTCTTCGGCTGGCTCAGCGCTCGCACGCTTGTTTCATACATTGACTTAGGCATACGAAGTTCATTCCCAGTCTAAGATCAGACTAGACTGAAGGTTGCAGTAGCAAGATCGACAACACGCAAGGGGGTCGGGTCGATCCCCAGCTTATGCATTCTGCCTCTCCGATCGACTGAGCACCCACACGCTCGTTTCGTGGGTTGGCTTAGCCATACAGAGTTCATTCCATGTCTAAGCATATGGAGTTCATTCCCAGTCTAAGATCAGACCGGATCGAGGGTTGCGATAGCAGGACTAGCAGCAAGATCGACAGTAAGCATGGGGGATCGAGCTGATCCCCGGCTTGCGCATTCTGCCTCTCCGGCCGGTTAAGCATCGCATGCTCGTTTCATGGGTTGGCTTAGGCATACGAAGTTCATTCCATGTCTAAGCCTTAGCCGAACCGAGGGTTGTGGATGTAAGACTGGTAACAGTATCGACAGCATGCAGAGGAAGACCGGGCTGATCCCTGTCCTGCGCATTATGCCTCTTCGGCCGGCCTCTCCGACCTGCTAAGCGCCCGCAAGCTCATTTCATGGGTTGACTTAGGCATACGGAGTTCATCCCCAGTCTAAGCATACGGAGTTCATTCCCAGTCTAAGATCAGACCGGACAGAGGGTTACGGTAGTAAGATCGACAGCACGTAGGGGGATTGGGCTGATTATGTCTCTCATCTGACTCAGCGTTCGAACGCTCATTTCATGGGTTAACTTAGGCATACAAAGTTCATTCCCAGTCTAAGATCAAACCGGATCGAAAGTTGTTGCAGCAGGATCGAGAGCACGTAAAGGGGATCAAGGTGGTCCTCGATTTACGCATTCTACCTCTCCAGTCGGCTAAGTGCCCGTACGCTCCTTTCGTGGGTTGGCTTAGGCATACGGAGTTCATTCTATGTCTAAGCATACGGAGTTCATTCCCAGTCTAAGATCGAACTGGACTGCGGGTTATGGCAACAGGACCAGCAGCAGGATCGTAGCATGCAGGGGTGGATCGGGCCGATCCCCGACTTATGCATTCTGCCTCTCCGGTCAGCTGAGCGCCCATATGCTCGTTTCGTGAGTTGGCTTAGGCATAGGGAGTTCATTCCATGTCTACACCTCAGCCGGACTGAGGGTTGTGGCAGCGGGATCGACAGCACGCAGAGGGGGAACGGGTCGATCCCCGGCTTGCGCATTCTACCTCTCCGATCGGCTGAGTGCCCACACGCTCATTTCATGGGTTGGCTTAGGCTTACGGAGTTCATTCCATGTCTAAGGCCCCAGCCGGATTGAGGGTTGTGGTAGCAAGATCGGTAGCGCAATCAGTAGCACACAGAGGGAGATTAGGCTGATCCCCGGCTTGCGCATTATGCCTCTCCGATCGGCCTCTCAGACCGACTGAGTGCCCGCTCGCTCATTTCATGGGTTGACTTAGGCATACGGAGTTCATCCCTAGTCTAAGCATACGGAGTTCATTCCTAGTCTAAGATCGGATCGGACCGAGGGTTGTGACAGTAGGATCGACAACATGTAGAGGGGACCAAGCCAATCCCCGACTTGCGCATTCTGCCTCTTCGACCGTCTGAGCACCCGCACGCCTATTTTGTGGGTTGGCTTAGGCATAGAGGGCTCATTCCTTGTCTAAGCCCCAGCCGGACCGAAGGCTGTGGCAATGGGACTGGCAGCACGTAGAGGGGGACCGGACCGATCCCCGACCTGCGCATTCTGCCTCTCCAGCCGGATGAGCGCCCGCACGCTCATTTCATGGGTTGGCTTAGGCATACAGAGTTCATTCCGTGTCTAAGCGTACGGAGTTCATTCCCAGTCTAAGATCAGATCGGACCGATGGTTGTGACAGTAGGACAAATAGCAGGATAGACAGCACACAGGGGGACCGGGCCGATCCTCGACTTGTGCATTCTGCCTCTCCGGTCGACTGAGCGCTCGCATGCCCGTTTCGTGGGTTGGCTTAGGCATAGGGATTTCATTCCATGTCTAAGCCCTGGCCAGACCGAGGGTTGTGGCAATGGGACCGACAGCACGTAGAGGGGGATTGGGCCGATCCCCGACTTACGCACTCTGTCTCTCAGGTCGGTTGAGCACCCGCGCGCCCATTTCATGGGTTGGCTTAGGCATAGGGAGTTCATTCCATGTCTAAGCCCCAGTCGGACCGAAGGTTGTGACAGCGGGACCGGCAGCATGCAGAGGCAGATCGGGTCGATCCCCGACTTACGCATTATGACTCTCCGGTTAGTTCAGGCATATGAAGTTCATTCCCAGTCTATGATCAGACCAGATCGAGGGTTGCGACAGCAGGATCAACAGCACGTAGGAGGGGACCGAGCCGGTCCTCGACTTACGCATTCTACCTCTATGGTCGGCTGAGCGCCCGGAAGCTTGTTTCGTTAGATGGCATAGGCATACAGAGTTCATTCCATGTCTAAGCCCCAGTCGGACTGAGGGTTGTGGCAGCAGGACCAGCAGCGGGATCGACAGCACACAGAGGGGGGCCGGGCTGACCCCCGACGTGCGTATTATGCCTCTCCGGCCGACTGAGTGCCCGCATGCTCGCTTTATGGGTTGACTTAGGCATACGGAGTTCATCCCCAGTCTAAGCATACGGAGTTCATTCCCAGCCTAAGATCAGACCGGACAGAGGGTTGCGGTAGTAAGATCGATAGCACACAGGGGGGACCGAGCTGATCCTCGGCTTACGCATTCTGCCTCTCCGATCGGCTGAGCACCCTTACGCTCGTTTCATGGGTTGGCTTAGGCATAGGGAGTTCATTCCATGTCTAAGCCCCAGCCAGACCAAAGGTTGTGGCAGCGGGACTGACAGCACGCAGAAGGGGACCGAGGTAATCCCCGGCTTGCGTATTATGTCTCTTCGACAGACTCAACGCACAAATGCTCGTTTAATGGGTTGACTTAAGCATACGGAGTTCATTCCCAGTCTAAGATCAGACCAAATCGAGGGTTGCGAAAGTATGATCGACAGCACGAAGGGGGGACCAGGCCGGTCCCCGACTTGTGCATTCTACCTCTCCAGCCGGCTGAGCGCCTGCACGTTCATTTCGTGGGTTGGCTTAGGCATACGAAGTTCATTCCATGTCTAAGCATATGGAGTTCATTCCCAATCTAAGATCGAACCGGACTGAGGATTGCAGTAGCAGGACCAGCAGTAGGATCGGTAGCATGCAGGAGGGGATCGAGCTAATCCCCAGCTTGCATATTCTACCTCTCAGGCCAGCTGAGCGCGCGCACGCCCATTTCGTGGGTTGGCTTAGGCATAGGGAGTTCATTCCATGTCTACGCCCCAGCCGAACAGAGGGTTGTGGCAGCGGGATCGACAGCACATAGAAGGGGAGTGGGTCGATCCTCAGCTTGCGCATTCTACCTCTCCGGTCGACTGAGCGCCCACGTGCTCGTTTCGTGGTTTGGCTTAGGCATACAGAGTTCATTCCATGTCGAAGCTTACGGAGTTCATTTCCAATCTAAGAGTTTGAGCCACGGTGCACATGCTGGGCTCGGGCATGTGCTGGTGCCGTATTTTTTTGGCTCGGGGTGCCATCGTCGAGGCATCACCGAAGAGCCTAACCAGCGGCATTGGGGGTGCCGGTGATTGGGGGGTCAGGGGCGTGTGCGCACATGATGTGCAATGGGTTGGCTTATGCATACGGAGTTCATTCCATGTCTAAGACCTAGTCAGACCGAGGGTTGTGGCAGCAGGACCGACAGCGGGATCGACAGCACGCAGAGGGGGATCGAGCTGATCTCCGACTTATGCATTATGCTTCTCTGGCCGGCTGAGCACTCGCACGCTCGTTTCATAGGTTGACTTAGGCATACGGAGTTCATCCCTATCTAAGCATATGGAGTTCATTCCTAGTCTAAGATCGGACTGGACTGAGGGTTGCGGTAGCAGGATCGATAGTACGCAAGGGGGACTGGGCCGATCCCTGGCTTGCCCATTCTGCCGCTCTGATCGGCTGAGTGCCCGCACGCCTGTTTCGTGGGTTAGCTTAGGCATAGGGAGTTCATTCCATGTCTAAGCCCCAGTCGGATCGAGGGTTGTGGCAGCGGGATCGATAGCACGCAGAGGGGGACCGGGCCAATCCCCCGCTTACGCATTATCCCTCTTCGACTGGCTCAGTACCCCTGCACTCGTTTAGTGGGTTGACTTAGGCATACAGAGTTCATTCCCAGTCTAAGATCAGACCAGACCGAGGGTTACGGCAGCAAGATCGATAGCACATAGGGGGGACCGGATCGGTCCCCGACTTATGCATTCTAGCTTTTCGGCTGGCTGAGCGCCCGCACACTCATTTCATGGGTTGGCTTAGGCATACGGAGTTTATTCCATGTCTAAGCATACGGAGTTCATTCCAGTCTAAGATTGGACCAGACTGAGGTTTGTGATAGCAGGACCAGCAGTAAGATCGATAGCTTGCAGGGGGACCGAGCCAATCCTCAGCTTACGCATTCTACCTCTCCGACTGGCTGAGCCCCCGCATGCTCATTTCATGGGTTGGCTTAGGCATACGAAGTTCATTCCATGTGTAAGCGCCAGTCAGATCGAGGGTTGTCATAGCAGGAGCGGCAACGAGATCGGTAACACACAGAAGGAGGCCAGGCTGATCCTCGACTTGTGCATTATGCCTCTTCGATCGGCCTCTCTGGTCAGTCGAGTGCCTACACTCTCATTTCATGGGTTGACTTAGGCATACGAAGTTCATTCCTAGTCTAAGATCGGACCAGACCGAGGGTTGTGGCAGTAGGATCAACAGCACGCAGGGAGGGACCGGGTCGACCCCTGGCTTGCGCATTCTACCTCTCTGGCTGGCTGAGTGCCCGTACGCTCATTTCCTGGGTTGGCTTAGGCATACGGAGTTCATTCCATGTCTAGGCATACGAAGTTCATTCCCAGTCTAAGATCGAACCGAATCAAAGGTTACGGCTATAGGACCAACAACAGGATCGGTAGCATGCAGGGAGGGACGGGCCGATCCCCAGCTTGCACATTTTACCTCTCTTGCCGGTTGAACACCCGCACCCTCATTTCTGGGTTGGCTTAGACATACAGAGTTCATTCCATGTCTAAGCCCCAGTCAGACCGAGGGTTGTGGTAGCAGGACGGTAATCGGATCGACAGCACGCAGAGGGGACCAGGCTGATCGCCGGCTTGGACATTATGCCTCTTCGACCGACCTTTTCGGTCGGCTGAGCGTCTGTACGCTTGTTTCATGGGTTGACTTAGGCATACAGAGTTCATCCCTGATCTAAGCATACGGAGTTCATTCCCAGTCTAAGATCGGACCAGACCGAGGGTTTCGACAGCAAGATCGACAGCACGCAGAAGGGACCGAGCCGATCCCGGCTTGCGCATTTTACCCCTCCGGCCGGCTGAGCGCCTGTACGCCCATTTCGTGGGTTGGCTTAGGCATAGGGAGCTCATTCCATGTCTAAGCCCCAGCCGAACCGAGGGTTGTGGCAGCAGGACTGCCAGCACGCAGAGGGGGACTAGGGCGATCCCCAGCTTGCACATTATGCCTCTCCGATCGGCTCAGCGCCCGTACGCTCATTTCGTGGGTTGACTTAGGCATACGGAGTTCATTCCCAGTCTAAGATCAGACCAGACTGAGGGTTATGGCAGCAGTATCGATAGCACACAAGGGGGATCAGGTCGATCCTCGACTTACGCATTTTGCCTCTCTGACTGGCTGAGTGCCCGTACGCACACTCGTTTCATGGGTTGCCTTAGGCATACGAAGTTCATTCCATGTCTAAGCATACAAAGTTCATTCCCAGTCTAAGATCAGACCGGACTAAGAGTTGCTACAGCAGGACCAACAGCAGGATTGGCAGCACGTAGGGGGGATCAAGCCGATCCTCAGCTTATGCATTCTCTCTCTCCGACCAGTTGAGCACCCGCACGCTTGTTTCGTGGCTTGGCTTAGGCATATGGAGTTCATTCCATGTCTAAGCCCCAGCCGAACCGAGGGTTGTGGCAGCAGGACCGGCAGCTGGATCGACAGCACGTAGAGGGGTACCAGGCTGATCCCTGGCTTGCACATTATGCCTCTCCAGTCGGCCTCTCCGGTCAGTTAAGCTCCCGCACGCTCATTTCGTGGGTTGACTTAGGCATATGGAGTTCATCCCCAGTCTAAGCATACGGAGTTCATTCCCAGTCTAAGATCGGAGCAGACCGAGGGTTGCGACATTAGGATCGACAGCATGCAGGATGGAGCGGGCTGATCCCCGGCTTGCGCATTCTGCCTCTCCGACCGGCTGAGTGCCCGCACGCCCATTTCGTGGGTTGGCTTAGGCATAGGGAGTTCATTCCATGTCTAAGCCCCAGCCAGATCGAGGGTTGTGGTAGTAGCATGTAGAGGGGGACCGGGCCGATCTCGGCTTGCACATTATGCCTCTTCGGGCGGCTCAGTGCCCACACGCTCGTTTCATGGGTTGACTTATGCATACGGAGTTCATTCCCAATCTAAGATCGGATCATACCAAGGGTTGCGACTGATGCCTGGGTTGAGGCTGATCCCGAGCAACAGGATCGACAGCACGTAGGGGGACCGGGTCGATCCCCGACTTACGCATTCTGCCTCTCCAGTCGGCTGAGCACCCGCACGCTCGTTTCGTGGGTTGGCTTAGGCATACGGAGTTCATTCCATGTCTAAGGATACGGAGCTCATTCCCAGTCTAAGATTTTAAGCCATGGTGCACATGCTGGGCTCGAGAATGTGCTGGTGTGACATTTTTTTCGCCCGGGGCACCACGCCGGAGCATCGTCGGAGAGCCTAACCGACAACATTGGGGGTTCCTGTGATTGGGGGGGCCAGGGTAGTGTGCACAGATGATGTTCGATGGGTGTTGGTACTTGGCCCTTATAATGGCCCCCTATCCCTCATCAAACCTCGAGAACTCACACCCCCTTAAAGAGCATTTTAGATTTTATAGGTTTGCTGCAAGTAGCAATTAAAGTGTCTGAAATGGGGATACATTTTTTGAAATGGTCACAAAATCTTCTCCACTTCAAGTTTTTTGCTGAATTTTTTTATGCATACAAGGATCACCCCTACCAAATTTGGGGACAAAACTCTTTCTAAAAAAATTTTAAAAAATCTCGAACCGTAAAAAGTTTTAAAAATCGTGAAAAATAGAAAACGGGTCGTCTTGCCACGAAACTTCACATAAAGTCTTAGGGGACCATTGTATGAATTACAAGCCATAAAAATGGCATTGGCATGGCAGAAATATGAAGATGTGCTTGAACCCTCCTACCACCCGTTCGATCCCCGGCTTGCGCATCCTGCCTCTTTGGTCGGCTGAGCGCACGCACGCTCGTTTCATGGGTTGACTTAGGCATACGGAGTTCATCCCCAGTCTAAGCATACGGAGTTCATTCCCAGTCTAAAATCAGATCGGATCGAGTGTTGCGACAGCAAGATCGACAGCACCCAGGGGGACCAGACCGATCCCGAGCTTACACATTCTGCCTCTCCGGCTGGTTGAGCAGTCGCACTCCCATTTCATGGGTTGGCTTAGGCATAGGGAGTTCATTCCATGTCTAAGCCCCAGTCAGACCGAGGGTTGTGGCAGTGAGATCGGTAGCACGTAAAGGGGGACCGAGCTGATCCTCGGCTTGTGCATTATGCCTCTCCGGCCGGCTCAACGCCCGTACGCTCATTTCGTTGGTTGACTTAGGCATACGAAGTTCATTTCCAATCTAAGATCGGATCAGACTGAGGGTTACGGTAGTAGGATCGACAGCATGCAGGGGGATCGGGCCGATCCCGGACTTATGCATTCTACCTCTCCGGTTGGCTAAGTACCTACACGCTCGTTTCGTGGGTTGGCTTAGTCATACGGAGTTCATTCCATGTCTAAGCATACAGAGTTCATTCCCAGTCTAAGATCGGACCAGACCGGAGCGCGGGTTGTGACAGCAGGACCAGCACAGGATCGACAGCACGCAAGGGGGGATCGGGATCCATGGCTTGTGCATTCTGTCTCTCCGATCGGTTGAGCGTACGCACGCTCGTTTCATGGGTTAGCTTAGGCATACGGAGTTCATTCCATGTCTAAACCCTAGTCGGACCGAGGGTTGTGGTAGCAGGACTGGCAGCGGGATCAGCAGCACATAGAGGGGGATCGAGCTGATCCCCAACTTATGCATTATGCCTCTTCGGCTGACCTCTCCAGCCGTCTAAGTGCCTGCACGCTCGTTTCGTGGTTTGACTTAGGCATACGGAGTTCATCCCAAGTCTAAGCATACGGAGTTCATTCCCAGTCTAAGATCGGACGACGAAGGTTGCGTAGCAAGATAGCAGGATCGATAGCACGTAGGGGGGACTGAGCTGATCCCCAGCTTACGTATTCTGCCTCTCCGATCGACTGAGCGCCCGCATGCTCGTTTCATGGTTGGCTTAGGCATACGGAGCTCATTCCATTTAAGCATACGAGTTCATTCCCAGTCTAAGATTTTGAGCCACGGTGCACATGCTGGCTCGGGCATGTGCTGGTGCACTTTTTTTTGCCCGAGCACCATCATCGAGCATCGCTGGAGAGCCTAACCGACGGCATTGGGGGTTCCGACGATTGGGGGGCCGGGGGTGTGCACATGATGTGCGATGGGTGCTGGTACTTGTGTCACGGGCTCCGACCTTAGACTCAGAAACCGTGTGGCCTTAAGGCTTGAAATCTACTCCTTTATGCCTAAGTCAGCCAAAACACAACGTACGGGCACTAGAACAACGGAAGGGCTGATTACAAGTTAAAGAGAAACAGGATAAGAAGGCAGAATTCTAGAAATCTTGTATTCACTGAAATGGAAGTGTTTGATGGTGTACAAATGAGGGAGGAGCAGCCCTCTATTTATAGTTGAGGCTCTAGCTTACACTTAATGGCAATATCCCTAAAATAAAGGCTAAAATCATGGGATTATACAGATTACAATCAATCAGGATGCTAACTCCTGATTTTTAGGGTCAACCAAATCTACCAGGATGCTGCTGCTGATCCTGCCTGCTTCCAGAAGCTTCCCTTGCGTGTCCAGCACCTTAAGCCCTTCTGGATGTGGTGCGGACAGCTTGTATGCCAGGCCTTGGTCTCACGGGCTGGCCTGCAAGTTGGGTGGGCGTTCTGAACTCCTTTGCTAGGCTTTGCGCATAAATACCCGCCAGCACGTCTGGTCTACGGGCCTCAACCTCTAGCTCACCTGCTGGTGCACCTGATGTGCCTGGCGTGCCCGCCCAGGGAGTGACAATCTCCCCCACCTGATTGCACAATGCCCTCATTGTGTCTTCTGCATGCTATTGCCTGATCTGATCCTCGAACTGCCATAAGTCATTTGCTGGTTCCCAGCTCACCTCACTGTCTGGCAGTCCCTTCCAGTGCACCAAGTACTCTTGTCTTGGCTGATAGTTCTTCTGTCTCACCTCCCGATTAGCTATGATGCTGTGGTCCTCCTTCTCATATGAGCCCCTTGCTTCCAATGGCACACGCTTTGACTCTGCATGTCCTGGATCTCCCTCATCCTCATGGAACGGCTTGAGCATGCTCACATGGAACACCGGGTGTACCCTTGGCTTGGGTGGCATATCAAGCTTGTAGGTAACCTTGCCTACCCTCTTGACTACTCGAAAAGGTCCCTCATGCCTCTGGACTAGGCCTTTGTGTAGCCCCCTATGGCGCACAATGAGATGCAGCTTCACCAACACCAAGTCTCCAACCTGGAACTGCACGTCCCGCCTATTCTGGTCTGCCCATTTCTTCGACCTCTTGGCCACCTTGTGTAGACAAACTCTGGCTAAGTCAGTTTGCTCCTACCATGCCTTGGCAAACTTGTATGCTGTTGGATTCAGCCCTGTATAACCTGCAGCAATCGAACCGGGTGTTAGTGGTTGTTGCCCTGTCACAACCTCAAATGGGCTCTGGTTCATTGCCTCGCTCCTTTGCAAGTTGTAGGAAAACTACGCAATATCTAGCAGCTTTGGCCAATCCCTTTGTGTGGCACTCACATAGTTCCTGAGGTAGACCTCCAATAGTCCATTCACTCATTTTGTCTGCCCATCGGTCTGCGAATGCATGCTGGTGGAAAAGTTCAAGTTTGACCCCAACAGCTTGAACAACTCAGTCCAGAACCTACCCATGAAATGCTCGTCCCGATCACTAACAATGGTCCTCGACACTCCCCAGTACTTAACCATGTTCTTCAGGAACAATCGAGCTGCCTCCTCGGCTGGGCACTCCTTGGTTGCTGGAATTAAGATTCCATACTTGGAAAACCTGTCCACCACTACCATGATGCTTCCAAACCCTTCAGCTTTGGGTAGACCAACTATAAAGTCCAAAGAAACACTCTCCCATGGTTGCTCTGGCACTGGCTCCAAGAGACCGCTTGGTTTCTTGAGCTCCACCTTGTCCTGTTGGCACACAAGACAAGTCTTCACATAGGCCTCCACATCGTCCCTCATGTGCGTCCAGTAGTATCGGTCCTCGATCAACGCCAAGGTACAGCTCACTCCGAGGTGTCAAGCCCACCTTGAATCATGGCATTCTTGCAAAACTTCCTTGCGGAGCTTCCCGTGCTGTGGCATAAACAGTCTACTTCCCCTGGTGTACAGCAAGCCATCCTGCAACCAAAATCGCCTAGTCTTACCTTACTGGGCGTACTTCATCAAAGACTTGGCTGTAGGATCATGCGCAAGTCCCTCCTTGATGCGCGGCACCAGTGACCCCTCTGGTTGGCTAATGGTAGCAAGGTTAGCCTTCCTGCTCAGGGCATCTGCCACTAGGTTTGCCCGCCTCGGCTTGTACTCCATCTAGAAATCAAATTTTGTAAGAAAATCTTGCCATCTTGCCTGCTTGGGGACAGCTTCTTCTGTGTCTGGAAGTAGCTGGTTGCCATATTGTCCATGCTAACCATGAACCTTGACCCCAACAGGTAATGGCACCAAGTGTGCAAACAGTGCACCACTACAGTCATCTCCTTCTCTTGGACCGTGTACTTGCGCTCAGTCTCATTCAACTTCCTGCTCTCCAACGCGACTGGACGTCCCTCTTGCATCAACACGCCCCCTATGGCAAAGTCTAATGCATCTGTATGCACCTCATATGGCTTGGCATGGTCTGGCAAGGCCAAAACTGGCTCCTCGGTCACAGCCCATTTCAACCTATCAAAGGCTTCCTGGCACCCTGCGCTCCACTCCCATGCTTTCCCTTTCTTGAGCAAGTCAGTCAATGGCGTGGCTATTGCTGAGTGACCTTTGATGAAGTGCCTGTAGTAGTTGACCAGGCCAAGGAACGATCTCAACTCAGTGAACTTGGCTGGCGGTTGCCACTCCAGGATGGCATGTATCTTGCCTTCATCCATGCATATCCTGCCACCTCCCACTATATGGCCAAGGAACGGGATCTCCTTCTGGGTGAATGAGCACTTCTCCCTCTTGAAAAATAGCTTGTGCACCCGCAACACCTCAAACACCTGTCTCAAATGGTCTACATGCTCTCTCAAAGTCTGGCTGTAGATCACAATGTCATCCAAATAAACCATAACAAACCGATCAAGGAATGACTGAAGTACCTTATTCATAAGGGTGCAGAATGTTGCTGGGGCATTCGTGAGTCCGAAAGGCATCACCAAGAACTCATACGAACCATACCGAGTGACACATGCTGTCTTTGGCTCATCTCCCTCTGCGATCCTGACTTGATAGTAGCCTGAGCTCAAATCTAGCTTGGTGAACCACCTTGCGCTCCCAAGTTGATCGAACAAGTCTGCAATGAGTGGGATGGGGTACTTGTTCTTGATGGTCAGCTTGTTCAAAGCATGGTAGTCTATGCACAGCCACAACGACCCATCATGCTTGTGTTGAAATAGAACCGGTGCACCATAGGGTGCCTTCGATAGCCTGATGAAGCCAGCATCAACTAATCTTTGAGTTGCTTCCTCAACTCCTCCAACTCTGGTGGAAACATTCGGTAAGGGGCTCTAGCTAGTGGCTTGGCCTCAGACACCAGCTCGATCTTATGGTCCACCTCCCTCTTAGGTGGTAGCTTGCTAGGTAGCTTTGCGAGCATCACATCACTAAAGGTTTTCAGCATCTTTAGCACCTCCAAGGGTGACTCGATTTCCTTCTCCCTTGGTTCATCATATTTCAGGGCTGCCAAGAAGGTGTCTTCTTGTCTGCTTACCGCCTTGGCAAATTGGACGGCTAACACCACCTACAACCCAACTCCAGACCCTCTCCTCAATGGCACTAGGCATTGGCACAGTGCATCCAAGATGCAAACACAATCGACAAAAGGCATAAGAAGGGCACTAATTCAAACAAGGAAATCCAACCCAATCACAAACTCATAGTCGTCAAGGGGTATTACCTCAATGGTCTCCTTGCCTTTCCAGTCTCCAAGCTGTAACTCTACTCCCTGCGCTACTCGAATGGAGTTCACCGTTTTGATGGTACCAGTCCCTTTCCGCACCTTTAGTCCGAGCTTTCAGGCTCTATCACCTGAAATAAAAAGATGTGAGGCACTTGTGTCCACCAATGCACTCACCTTCTAACCCGTAACCATCAGATCCGTAAACATCAAGCCCTTTGGCTTACAGCTCCCCTTACTTTAGACAACATTGAGCACCAATGACCCAAGCTTTGTTGCCCCTGACTCTGGCTCCTCGTCAGACTCCTTGTCTACAATAGCCAGCTTGCCCTTCTGCGGGTAATTGTGCGCTATGTGGCTCCCTCCACATAGGTAGCATGCTAGTGGCTCTCGATCCCCTTTTGCTTTCCACTTGCCTGCTGGTGGCTTCTTCTCACCATCTTTGGTTGAACGGTCTCGATCTCCATCCTTGGACTTCTGGTCATGGTCCTTCCCCTTGGACTACTTCTTTCAGTCCCTATCGTCCCTGCCCTTACCCTTGGACTTGGTAGACTCGAACTTGTTCAGAGGCTTGAACTCTATCAAGGCCTCGGCAGTAGTCATGCCTTTAGCCAAGTCATGAACTTCTATCCTTTGTAGCTCATGCTTTACCCATAACTTCAGCCCATCCATGAAAGCAAATAAAGCATCCTTCTCACCTAGATCTGAGATCTGTAGCATCAATTCAGAGAATTTCTGGACATACTCCCTTATGTCCCCTTGCTGGCTCAGCCTGCGTAACTTTGCCCACGCCTCATCATCGGCATACTTCGGGTAAAATTGTTCTCTGAACTCCTTTTGAAACTCTGCCTAGGTTCCAATCTTGGTGCTCCCATGCCTGACATCATCACACCTGTGCGTCTACCACAATAAGGCTACATCAGTGAGATACATAGCAGCGATGCTTACCTTTAGCGCCTCGTCTTGCATGCCCATGGCCTGGAAGTACTACTCCATACCCCAAAGGTAGTTATCTACTTCCTTGGCCGCCCTTATCCCCTTGAACTCCTTAGGCTTGGGGACATCCAATCTAGACTTGGACACTCTAACAAACATGCCATTCCCAATGGCAGTCTTGCAAGCAATGAGCTCACTGGTAAGCTCCTCCATCCGTTGGCGCATGGCCTCCATGCCATCACGCAAGGTCAGCACTTCAGCCTCCAAGGTCTGATTCTTTTGGGTGAACACGTCCAAGCCTTTGTTGAGAGCAGCTTGCAGGTCACTTTGGATCTCCTCCCCTATAGAGTCTAGCGATGGAATGTGAGTCTCTACCCCCTCAAGCTTTTCCCCCATGTCGCCTATGGTCACCTCCACCTTGGCCAGCCTACCATCCATGGTAGACCAGATATCTTTAGAACTGCTTTTTTCCCTCTTCCACGCCCATGCTCCTAGGCCTCTGGTTGTTGGTTAGTAGCGTCACTTTGGGATGCCATCTCCGCTTGGAATCTCCTCCTTTATGCCTAAGTCAACCTAAAACACAAGCATACGGGCACTAGAACAATAGGAAGGGCTGATTACGCAAGTTAAAGAGAAATAGGATAAGAAGGCAGAATTCTAGAAATGCTCTTGTATTCACTGAAACAGAAGTGTTTGATGGTGTACAAATGAGGGATGAGAAGCCCTCTATTTATAGTTGAGGCTCCAGCTTACACTTAATGGTAATATCCCTAGAATAAAGGCTAAAATCATGGGATCATACAGATTACAATCAATCAGGATGCTAACTCTTAATTTTCAGGGTCAACCAAATCAGCCAGGATGCTGCTGCGGATCCTGCCTGCTTCCAAAAGCTTCCATTGCGTGTCCAGCACCTTTGGGCCCTTCTGCATGTGGTGTGGGTAGCTTGTATGCCAGGCCTTGGTCTCACAGCCTGGCCTGCAAGTTGGACGGGCGTTCTGAACTCGTATCCTAGGCTTTGCGCGCAGATACCCGCTAGCACGCCGTAAAAAGTTTCAAAAATCATGAAAAATAGAAAATGGGTCGTCTTGCCACGAAACTTCACATGAAGGCTTAGGGGACCATTGTATGAATTTACAAGCCATAAAAATGGCATTGGTATGGCAGAAATATGAAGATGTTCTTGAATCCACCTACCACCTGTTCGATCCCCGGCTTGCGCATCCTGCCTCTCTGGTCGGCTGAGCGCCCGCACGATCATTTTGTGGGTTGACTTAGGCATACAGAGTTCATCCCCAGTATAAGCATACGGAGTTTATTCCCAATCTAAGATCGAACTGGACCGAGGGTTACGGTAGCAGGATCGACAGCACGCAGGGGGGCACCGGGCCGATTCCCCGCTTGTGCATTCTGCCTCTCCGGTCGGTTGAGCGCCCGCATGCCTGCTTCGTGGTTTGGCTTAGGCATAGGGAGTTTATTCCATGTCTAAGACCCAACTGGACCGAGGGTTGTGGCAGCAAGACTGGAAGCAGGATCGGGCTGATCCCTGGCTTGCGCATTATGCCTCTCCGGTCGCTTGAGCGCCCCCACGCTCGTTTCGTGGGTTAACTTAGGTATACGGAGTTCATCCCCAATCTAAGCATATGGAGTTCATTCCCAGTCTAAGATCGAACCAGACCGAGGGTTACGACAGCAAGATCGACAACACGCAGGGGGGATCAGGCCGATCCCTGGCTTGGGCATTCTGCCTCTCTGGCCGGCTGAGCGCCCGCACGCCCGTTTCGTGGGTTGGCTTAGGCATAGGGAGTTCATTCCATGTCTAAGCCCTAGCCGGACCGAGGGTTGTGGCAGCAGGATCGGCAGCATGCAGAGGGGGATCGGGCCGATCCTCGGCTTGCGCATTATGCCTCTTCGATCGGCTCAGCGCCCGCACGCTTGTTCTGTGGGTTGACTTAGGCATACGGAGTTCATCCCCAGTCTAAGCATGCGGAGTTCATTCCCAGTCTAAGATCGGACTGGAACGAGGGTTGCGACAGCAGGATCGGTAGCACGAAGGGCAGACCGAGCCGATCCCCGGCTTGCGCATTCTGCCTCTCCGATTGGTTGAGTGCCCGCATGCCCGTTTCGTGGGTTGGCTTAGTCATAGGGAGTTCATTCCATGTCTAAGCCCCAGCCAGACCGAGGGTTGTGGCAGCGGGACCGACAGCATGCAAAGGGGGACCGGGCCAATCCCCGGCTTGCGCATTATGCCTTTTCGGGCGGCTCACCGCCCGCACGCTTGTTTTGTGTATGGACTTATGCATACGGAGTTCATTCCCAGTCTAAGATCGGACCAAACCGAGGGTTGGGCAGCATGATCGACAGCATACAAGGGGGACCATTTTGATCCCCGGCTTGTGCATTCTGCCTCTCCGGTCGGCTTAGCGCCTGCACGCTCGTTTCATGGGTTGGCTTAGGCATACGGAGTTCATTCCATGTCTAAGCATACGGAGTTCATTCCCAGTCTAAGATTTTGAGCCATGGTGCACATGCTGGGCTCGAGCATGTGCTGGTGCCACATTTTTTTCGCCTCGAGCACCATTGCCGGAGCATCGTCGGAGAGCCTAATTGGCGGCATTGGGTGTTCTGGTGATTGGAGGGCACGAGGGGTGTGCTTACATGATGTGCGATGGGTGCTGGTACTTGGCCCTTATATTGGCCCCTTATCCCTCTTCAAACCTCGAGAACTCACACCCCCTTAAAGAGCATTTGAGATTTTATAGGTTTGCTGCCAGTAGCCATTAAAGTGTCTGAAATGGGGACACTTTTTTCAAACGGTCACAAAATCTTCTCCACTTCGAGTTTTAGCTGAATTTTTTTGTGCATGCCAACAAAAATACAAGGATCACCTCTATGAAATTTGGGGACAAAACTCTTTCTAAAAAAATTTTAAAAAATCCTGAACCGCAAAAAGTTTTGAAAATCATGAAAAATAGAAAACGGGTTGTCTTGCCATGAAACTTCACATGAAGGCTTAGGGGACCATTATATGAATTTACAAGCCATAAAAATGGCATTAGCACGTCAGAAATATGAAGATGAGCTTGAACCCACCTACCACCCATTCGATCCCCGATTGCGCTTCCTGCCTCTCTGGTCGGCTGAGCGCCCGCACGCTCGTTTCGTGGGTTGACTTAGGCATATGGAGTTCATCCCCAGTCTAAGCATACAGAGTTCATTCCCAGTCTAAGATCAGACCGGACCGAGGGTTACGGCAGCAGGATCGATAGCACACAGGGGGGACCGGACCGATCCCCGGCTTGTGCATTCTACATCTCCGATCGGCTGAACGCCCGTACGGCCGTTTCATGGGTTGGCTTAGGCATAGGGAGTTCATTCCTTGTCTAAGCCCTAGTCGGACTGAGGGTTGTGGCAGTGGGATCGGCAACACGCAGAGGGGGATCGGGTCGATCCTCGGCTTGCGCATTATGCCTCTCCGGTTGGCTCAGCACCCGCACGCTCGTTTCATGGGTTGACTTAGGCATACGGAGTTTATTCCCAGTCTAAGATCAAACCAGACCGAGGGTTGCGACAGCAAGACCGATAGTACGCAGGGGGGAGCGAGTCGGTCCCCGACTTGCGCATTCTGCCTCTCCAACTGGCTGAGTGCCCGCACGCTCGTTTCGTGGGTTGGCTTCGGCATACGAAGTTCATTCCATGTCTAAGCATACGGAGTTCATTCCCAGTCTAAGATCAGATTGGATCAAGGGTTGTGGCAGTAGGACCAGTAGCAGGATCGGCAGCACGCAGGAGGGGATTGGGCCGATCCCCGGCTTACGCATTCTGCCTCTCCGACTGGCTGAGCACCCACACGCTTGTTTCGTCGGTTGGCTTAGGCACACGGAGTTCATTCCATGTCTAAGCCCTAGCCGGACCGAGGTTTGTGTCAGCAGGACCGGTAGCGAGATCGGCAGCACGTAGAGGGGGACAGACTGATCCCCGGCTTACACATTATGCCTCTCTGACCGGCTGAGCGCTTGTACCCTCGTTTCGTGGGTTGACTTAGGCATACGGAGTTCATCCCTAGTCTAAGCATACGGAGTTCGTTCCCAGTCTAAGATCGGACCAGACCAAGGGTTGCGGCAGCAGGATCGACAGCACGTAGGGGGGATCGGGCTGATCCCCGGCTTACGCATTCTGCCTCTCCGGCCTGCTAAGCGCCCGCACGCCCGTTTCATGGGTTGGCTTAGGTATAGGTAGTTCATTCCATGTCTAAGCCCCAGCTGGACTGAGGGTTGTGGCAGCAGGACTGGCAGCATGCTGAGGGGGACCGGGCTGATCCTCGGCTTGCGCATTAGTCCTCTTCGGTAGGCTCACCGCCCGCATGCTCGTTCCGTGGGTTGACTTATGCATACAGAGTTCATTCCTAGTCTAAGATCAGACCGGATTGAGGGTTGCGGTAGCTGGATTGACAGCACACAGGGGGGACTGGGCCGATCCCCCGCTTGCGCATTCTGCCTCTTCGGCCAACTGAGCGCCTGCACGCTCATTTCGTGGGTTGGCTTAGGCATACGGAGTTCATTCCCTATCTTAGCATATGGAGTTCATTCCCAGTCTAAGATTTTGAGCCACGGTGCACATGCTGGGCTCAGGCATGTGCTGGTGCCGCATTTTTTTCTCTCGGGGCACCATCATCGGAGCATCGTTGGAGCATCGCCGGAGAGCCTAATCGGCTACATTACGGGTTCCGACGATTGGGGGGCCGGGGGGTGTGCGCACATGATGTGCGATGGGTGCTGGTACTTGGCCCTTATATTGGCCCCCTATCCCTCATCAAACCTCGAGAACTCACACTCCCTTAAAGAGCATTTGAGATTTTATAGGTTTGCCGCCAGTAGCCATTAAAATGTCTGAAATGGGGACACTTTTTTCAAACGGTCACAAAATCTTCTCCACTTCGAGTTTTTAGCTAAATTTTTTTGTACATGCCAGCAAAAATACAAGGATCACCTCTAAATTTGGGGACAAAACTCTTTCTAAAAAAATTTAAAAAAATGTCGAACCGTAAAAAGTTTCAAAAATCGTGAAAAATAGAAAATGGGTCGTCTTGCCACGAAACTTCACATGAAGGCTTAGGGGACCATTGCATGAATTTACAAGCCATAAAAATGGCATTGGCATGGCAGAAATATGAAGATGTGCTTGAACCCACCTACCACCCATTCGATCCCCGGCTTACGCATTCTATCTCTCCGACCGGTTGAATGCTCGCACGCTCGTTTTGTGGGTTGGCTTAGGCATAGGGAGGTCATTCCATGTCTAAGCCCCAGCTGGACCGAGGATTGTGGCAGCAAGACTGACAGCACGTAGAGGGGGATCGGGCCGATCCTCGATGTCACGGACTAAGCTTTCTCTCAGCAAGCAATAGATCGTGCGGCACTTGAATGGGCGCTCCCGACCAAGTCGGCCTTCGATAGATAGATATCTGAACAAATAACCATAAGCCATGGTTAGTCCCAAGCATTCACAATAAGACACAATATATCGAGATCGATCTCAACCACACACACACAAAAAGGCATATTCGCATCGAGAAAAAGAAAAACACATCGAGGCAACAATCGGGACATTCAATCGGGGTGAGTTTTATTATAGTTGGGAATCATACATCAGGACCTCCCACCATCACCAGGGCCAGGGGGCAGCCCTTGGTGGGTGGCCTAGGCTCACATAGCAACCGGTGAGACAGCCCAACACTACGCTGCCGGCTCACCCCCTAAAGAGCCTTAGAGATTTTAGAGCTATGCTACCAGTAACCATTATAATGTTTGAAATGGGGACACTTTTCCTAGCACAAGGGATCTACCCGGCCATGGCCCTATACATGGGTGGCTTATGGCAACCTAAGTCCCAGTCATGGCCCTATACAAGGTTGGCTCATGACATCCTCCCCCACCTATTCTATCGATGTCCTCGTCGACTTACTGGCTTGAAATTCTTTGATCTTCCTTTGAAATCTCTGAAGGTCATGTTCTCTCTCCCAGCTGGTTTCTTCTAGTCCTAATCACTCCCACTTCACTAAGTACTCCCGAACTAGTCTTCGAGATATCTTGGTTTCCCTATCAGCTAAGATCTCTTCGACTCGACGCTCTGAGGGTGGCTTCATGGTGATGGTGGCTCTGGTTAGCTCCCTTTGGCTAGCATTTGTAGGATCTGCATGGAAAGGTTTCAGGTTGCTCACATGAAATACTAGGTGCACCTTCATCCACTTTGGTGGGTCGATTTTGTAAGAAGCATTCCTCACCTTGGGAAGGACCCTTACTAGACCTTCATATTTGTGCACCAGTCTATGATCTCTCTTTCTCAAGAACCTAGTTTGTTTAGGAACTAGTCAGACAAGAACCAAATCACCAACTTGAAATTGTTGAGCCCTATAACCCTTGTCTGCCCATTTTTTCATCCGCTTTGATGCTTTCTCTAGGTAGGCTTGTGCAATCTCTGTGTTTTGTTTCCACTCCTTGCTGAGATTGAAGGCTCTCAGATTCTTTCCTCCATATTGTTCCAAAGAAGTGTGGGGTAGCTTTGGTAATTGTCTGGTGACCACCTCAAATGGGCTTTTATTGGTGAAAGAGCTTTTATTGGAATTAAAGCAGAGTTGAGCCATGTCCAATAATGAAGGCCAGTTTTTCTGATTGGCTTGAACAAAGTGCCTCAAGTATTCCTCTAATAATTCATTGAACCATTCCGTTTGACCATCGGTTTGAGGGTGATAGCTTGAGGAAATGTTAAGTTGGGACCCTAATATCTTGAAAAGTTCTCTCCAGAAGGACCCCGTGAATCTCAGATCTCGATCGCTGACAATGTTTTGAGGGAGGCCCTAGTATTTGACCACATGTTTGAACAATAGTCGAGCTATGTCTTTCACTGTGCAATACTTGTGAGCGGGAATAAATGTGGTGTACTTAGAGAATCGGTCAATCACCACCAAAATAGCTCCAAGGTCACCAACCTTGGGTAGGCTTGAAATTAAATCGAGGGAGAGGCTTTCCCATGGTTTGGTGGGTACTTGTAGTGGTTCAAGCATGCCTGTAGGTTTCCTCCTTTCAACCTTGTCTTGTTGGCAAATGAGGCAAGTCTTCGTATAGTCCATCACATCTTGTCGCATGTGAGGCCAATAGTATCCCTGTTTTAATAATGCCAAAGTGCATAGCCAACCCGGGTGTCCCGACCATGGTGTGTCATGACATTCCCTCATTAGCATCTATCTCAGACCTTCTACTCTTGGCACAAACACTCGAGGCCCCTTGGTCCATAAGATCCCATTTTCTTTCCAGAAGTACTTGGACTTCCCTTCTTCCACTAGCTTCAGGATGGCACAAGCTTGCGGGTCCTTCCCTAAGTGATCTCCAATCAACTTGTGAATGTCTATAGTGGCTTTGTTAGCCACCATTGGGGCAATTCTTCTAAGGGCTGCTAAATCTGCTCGCCTGCTCAATGCATCGGCCACTTGATTGGTCTTTCCAGCGGTGTGCTCAAAATAAAAGTCAAACTCCGCTAAAAATTCCTGTCACCTAGCTTGTTTTGCCGTAAGCCTTGGTTGGGTGAGAAAATGGCTAACGACCGCATTGTCTATCTTCACAACAAAGTGTGAACCCAACAAGTAATGTTGCCAAGCCCTCAAGCAGTGAACCACTGCCAGGAGTTCTTTTTCTTGGGCCGTATATTTCCTTTCAGCTTCACTTAGCTTTCTACTTTCAAACACTACCGGTTGATGTTGTTGCAAAAGCACTTCTCCAATAGCAAAATCAGATGCATCCATCTGAACTTCAAAAGGCTTTTCAATATCAGGGAGAGCTAACATGGGATCCTTCATAATAGCATCTTTCAATCTCTCGAAGGCCTCTTGGCACTCATTCGTCCAACACCATTTATGCTCCTTCTTCAATAGCTCCGTGAGGGTCGTGGTCTTACGAGAGTACCCTTCCACAAACCTTCTATAATAGTTGGCTAGTGCCAAAAATGAGCGGAGCTCACTAATGTTTTTTGGTGTTGTCCACTCTTTGATGGCCCTAACCTTTTCATGTCCATTCGAATGTGGCCACGTTCGACAATGTGATCGAGAAAATGGATTTGGGTCTAAGCAAATGCACACTTCTCCCTTTTTACGTATAACTGGTGGTCCTGTAATCTTTGAAGTACCTGGCGTAGGTGTTCTTGATGTTCTTCCAAGGTGGAGCTATATACCACTATATCATCTAAATAAATGACTACAAATTTGTCTAGGTAGTCATGGAATACCTGATTCATCAATGTACAAAATGTGGTAGGAGCATTGGTCAGTCCAAAGGGCATAACAATAAATTCAAATGCACCATACTGTGTCACACAAGTGGTTTTTGGCTCATCTCCCTCAACAATTCTGACCTGATGGTAGCCAGATCTCAGGTCCAATTTGGAAAAGTACTTGGCCCGGCTCAATTGATCAAACAAGTCTGCTATAAGGGGGATGGGATATTTGTTTCTTACGGTGACTTTGTTCAGGGCCCTATAGTCAACACATAATCGCAAACTTCCATCATGCTTCTTTTGAAATAGCATTAGCGCTCTGAAAGGAGCTTTTGATGGTCTGATGAACCCGAGTTGTAGCAGCTCATCTAACTATTTTCTTAGTTCGGCCAATTCTGGTGGGGCCATGCAGTAAGGAGCTCTAGCAGGGGTTTCGCTCTTGAGAGGAGCTCAATTTCATGGTCCACTACTTGTCGAGGGGGTAAAACCTTAGGCAACATCTCTGGCATCACCTCTTCAAATTCTTCCAACACTTTTCCTACACCATCAGGTATTGGTTCTACTTTCGACCCTTCTTTGTAGATCGGCACAGCCACAAAGAGGGTTCCCCTCTCTTTACCCCTTTCTTGAACTGCAAAGCTGAAATCATTTTCTTCCCACTCTTTGGTAAGATGTTGGTTGGCACCACACATGGGTTTTCCCCTAAGAACAACAAGCAGCTAGCGACAGGGATAGGGATGACCTGAGCCAACATCATGAAGCCCAATCTGAGAACAACATCAAAGTCATCCATGGTACCTTCCCTTCCCATGGCCCCAATCGGGTTGTCATACTCTTGGAGCTTCCACTGATCGTAAAGGCTGGCGAGTTGACTGCTTTCATTTGTCCACATTCTTTACTAATCTGAAGACCACACCTTTTTGCTTTTTTTGGTGTGATGAAAGTGTCGATTGCACCCGTATCCACCATAGCCTTAGTGGCTTTCTCATTGATCATCAAGTTCACATACATCAAGCCTCTACTCTGCTCTTTCTTTATAGTGTTCAATTGGGTGCGGAGGGCATTGAGAAACCTTATTGAACCCATCCTGGCTGGCTCTTCTTCAGCTTCTTCAACGCTCTCTGGTGCTTTTACAGACTCTTGAGATGAGGTCCTTAAGGCATTAAGGGCTCCCCTGTGCGGGCATTCAGCCACCCGATGCGGCCCTTTGCAAAGAAAGCAAGCTAGCGGTTGCCTAGGCTTGAAAATCCCTACGGTACTTGTCTTGGGTTAGGTACTATCTCGACCAAAGCACCTCCTGTCTGATCCCCCACTGAAGGGTCGGTCCAACCTGTTTATCTTTCCCCTACTCCCAAAGTTGAAGCTACTGCCAGCTGATGGAGGATTTTTCCGTTTTGAAGAGCCATCATTACAATCGTGGAGATGTTTAGCTGCAACCATGGCCATGGCCACATCTTGCACTTTCTGCCTTTGTAGTTCTATCCTCGCCCAAGGCTTGAGGCCCTCAAGAAAATAGAACATCTTATCCTTTTCGGACATGTCTTGAATATCCAACATCAGGGTAGAAAAGCTCCTTACAAACTCTCGCACCATGCATGTTTGCACCAATTCTTAAAGTCTCCTTCGAGCCATATACTCCACATTCTCAGGGAAAAATTGGTTTTTCAATTCTCGCTTCAGATCCGTCCAAGTCTTAATCGAGCACTCATTATCGACAAACTTGGAACGCCACCACAGCTTGGCATCCCCTATGAGGTACATCGATGCCATTGCTACCTTTTCTTCCTCTGAATCCGTGTGTACAGCTCAAAAGTACTACTCCATGTCAAACAAGAAATTTTCAAGTTTCTTAGCATCCCTTCCCCCCTCATAGCATCGAGGCTCCGGCACCTTGGGCCTTTTTCCCCTTTTCATCGAGCTCGAACCTGATCTGGCCACAGCCATTTGTAGGTTGCTCACCTGTGCTTTGAGCTCCTCAAACTCCTTTTGGAGAATGTTCAAGGCATCTCTAGCCTCTTCGCTCACGTTGTTGAGAGTATCGGACAACTCCCGCTGGGTTGTCTCGATCTCCCTCACTTGGTCTTTAGTCGCCATATGAGTTTTCATTGTGGCCACCGCGGCCTCAAGTTCTTTAATTCTCTGTTGATGATTGGGTCCACCACTTGTGGCCATCTCATCCATTTTTCTAGCACTTCTCAACCGTGCTCTAATACCACGTGTCACAGACTAAGCTTTCTCTCAACAAGCAATAGACCGTGCGGCACTTGAATGGGCACTCCCAACCAAGTTAGCCTTCAATAGATCGATATCTGAACAAAAAACCATAAGCCATGGTTAGTCCCAAGCATTCACAATAAGACATAATATATCGAGATCGATCTCAAGCACACACACACAAGAAGGCATATTCACATCGAGAAAAAAAAAACACATCGAGGCAACAATCGAGACATTCAATCGGGGTGAGTTTTATTATAGTCGAGAATCATACATCGGGACCTCCCACCATCATCAGGGCCAGGGGGCAGCCCTTGGTGGGTGGGCTAGGCTCGCATAGCAACCGGTGAGACAACCTAACACTACGCTGTCGGCTCACCCCCCTAAAGAGCCTTAGAATTTTAGAGCTATGCTACCAGTAACCATTACAATGTTTGAAATGAGGACACTTTTCCTAGCACAAGGGATCTACCCGGCTATGGCCCTATACAACGTTGGCTCATGACACCCGGCTTACGCATTAGGCCTCTCCAGTCGACTCAGTGCCTGCACACTCATTTCGTGGGTTGACTTAGGCATACGGAGTTCATTCCCAATCTAAGATCAGATCGGATTGAGGGTTGCAGCAGCAGGATCAATAGCATGCAGAGGGGACCAGGCTGATCCTCGACTTGCACATTCTGCCTCTTCGACCGGCTGAGCGATCACATGCTCGTTTCATGGGTTGGCTTAGGTATACGAGTTCATTCCATGTCTAAGCATACGGAGTTCATTACCAGTCTAAGATCAGACCAGATCGAAGGTTGCGACAGCAGGACCAGCAGCAGGATCGGCAGCACGCAGGGGGGATCGAACCGATCCCCAGCTTGCGTATTCTGCCTCTCCAGCTGGCTGAGCGTCGGCACGCTCGTTTCGTGGGTTGGCTTAGGCATACGGGGTTCATTCCATGTCTAAGCCCCAGCTTGACCGAGGGTTGTGGCAGCAGGACCGGTAGAGGGATCGATAGCATGCAGTGGGGGACCGGGCTGATCCCTGACTTGCGCATTATGCCTCTTCGACCAGCCTCTCCGACCGATTGAGCACCCGCATGCTCGTTTCGTGGGTTGACTTAGGCATACGGAGTTCATCTCCAGTCTAAGCATACGGAGTTCATTCCCAGTCTAAGATCATATTGGACTGAGGGTTGCGGCAGTAGGATCGACAGCACGCAGTGGGGACTGAGCCGATCCCCGGCTTGCGCATTCTACCTCTCCGGCCGGCTGAGCGCCCGCACGCCCGTTTCGTGGGTTGACTTAGGCATAGGGAGTTCATTCCATGTCTAAGCCCCAGCTGGACTGAGGGTTGTGGCAGCGGGACCGGCAGCACGCAGAGGGGGATCGGGCCGATCCTCGGCTTGCACATTATGCCTCTTCGGTCGACCCAACACCCGCACGCTCGTTTCATGGCTTGACTTAGGCATACGGAGTTCATTCCCAATCTAAGAGCGGACCGGACTGAGGGTTGTGGCAGCAGGATCGATAGCATGTAGGGGGAGACTGGGCTGATCCCCGACTTGCGCATTCTGCCTCTCTGGCCGGTTGAGCGCCCGCACGGTCGTTTCGTTGGTTGGCTTAGGTATACGGAGTTCATTCCATGTCTAAGCATACAGAGTTCATTCCTAGTCTAAGATTTTGAGCCACGGTGCACATACTGGGCTTGGGCATGTGCTGCTGCCACTTTTTTTTCACCTGGGGAACCATCGTCGGAGCATCACCAAAGCATCGCTGGAGAGCCTAACTGGTGGCATTGGGGGTTCCGGCGATTGGGGGGGCCGGGGGGGTGTGCGCACATGATGTGCGATGGGTGCTGGTACTTAGCCCTTATATTGGCCCCCTATCCCTCATCAAACCTCGAGAACTCACACCCCCTTAAAGAGCATTTGAGATTTTATAGGTTTGCTGCCAGTAGCCATTAAAGTGTCTGAAATGGGGACACTTTTTTCAAACGGTCACAAAATCTTCTCCACTTCAAGTTTTTAGCTGAATTTTTTTGTGCATACCAAAAAAAATACAAGGATCACCTCTCCCAAATTTGGGGACAACTATTTCTAAAAAAATTTTAAAAATCTCAAACCGTAAAAAGTTTTAAAAATCATGAAAAATAGAAAACGGGTCATCTTGCCATGAAACTTCACATGAAGGCTTAGGGAACCATTGTATGAATTTAAAAGCCATAAAAATGGCATTGGCATGTCAGAAATATGAAGATGTGCTTGAACCAACCTACCACCCATTCGATCCCCGACTTGCGCATCTTGCCTCTCTGGTCGGCTGAGCGCCCGTACGCTCGTTTCATGGGTTGACTTAGGCATATGGAGTTCATCCCCAGTCTAAGCATACGAAGTTCATTCCTAGTCAGAGATCTGATCGGATCGAGGGTTGCGGCAGCAGGATCGACAGCACACAGGGGGGATCGAGTCGATCCCCGGCTCGAGCATTCTGCCTCTCCAGTCGACTGAGTGCCCGTACACCCATTTCGTGGGTTGGCTTAGGCATAGGGAGTTCATTCCATGTCTAAGCCCTAGTTGGACTGAGGGTTGTGGCAGCGAGACTGAAAGCACGTAGTGGGGGATCGGGCCGATCCTCGGCTTGCGCATTATGCCTCTAAGGTTGGCTCAGTGCCCGCACGCTAATTTTGTGGGTTGACTTTGGCATACGAAGTTCATTCCCAGTCTAAGATCGGATCGAACCGAGGGTTACAACAGCAAGATCGATAGCACGCAGCCCGCACGCTCGTTTCATGGGTTGGCTTAGGCATACGGAGTTCATTCCATTTCTAAGCCCCAGTCGAATCAAGGGTTATGGCAGCAGGACCGACAGTGGGATCGGTAGCACGCAGAGGGGGATCTGGCTGATCCTCGGCTTGTGCATTATGTCTCTCCGATCGGCCTCTCCGACCGGCTGAGTGCCCTCACGCTCGTTTCATGGGTTGACTTAGGCATACGGAGGTCATCCCCAGTCTAAGCATACGAAGTTCATTCCCTGTCTAAGATCAGATCGGATCGAGGGTTACGGCAGCAGGATCGACAGATGTAGGGGGACCGGACCGATCCCTAGCTTGCACATTCTGCCTTTTTGGTCGGCTGAGTGCCCGTACGCCCGTTTCGTCGGTTGGCTTAGGCATAGGGAGTTCATTCCATGTCTAAGCCCCAGTGGAACTAAGGGTTGTGGCAGCGAGATCGACAGCACGCAGAGGGGGACCAGGTCGATCCCCACCTTGCGCATTATGCCTCTCCGACCGGCTCAGTGCCCGCACGCTCATTTTGTGGGTTGGCTTAGGCATACGGAGTTCATTCCATGTCTAAGCATATGGAGTTCATTCCCAGTCTAAGATCGAACCGAACCAAGGGTTACGGTAGCAGGACCCGCAGCAGGATCGACAGCACGTAGGGGGGACCAGGTCGATCCCCGACTTGCACATTCTGCCTCTCCGGCCGGCTGAGCGCTCGCACGCTCATTTCGTGGGTTGGCTCAAGCATACGGAGCTCATTCAATGTCTAAGCCCCAGTACGACCGAGGGTTGTGGTAGCAGGACCGGCAGTGGGATCGGTAACACGTAGAGGGGGACCGAGCTAATCCCAGCTTGGGCATTATGCCTCTCCGACCAGCTCAATGCCCAAACGCTCGTTTCATGGGTTGACTTAGGCATACGGACTTCATTCCCAGTCTAAGATCGGATCAGACCGAGGGTTGTGACAGCAGGATCGATAGCATGAAGGGGGGGACTGGGTCGATCCCCGGCTTACGCATTCTACCTCTCCAGTCGGCTGAGCGCTCACACGCTCATTTCATGGGTTGGCTTAGGCATACGGAGTTCATTCCATGTCTAAGCATACGGAGTTCATTCCCAGTCAAAGATCAGACCAGACCGAGGGTTGCGACAACAGGACCAGCAGCAGGATCGACAGCACATAGGGGGGGACCGAGTCGATCCCCAGCTTGTGCATTCTACCTGTCTGGCCGGCCTAGCACCCGCACACTCATTTTGTGGGTTGACTTAGGCATATGGAGTTCATCCCTAGTCTAAGCATACGGAGTTCATTCCCAGTCTAAGATCGAACCGGATCGAGGGTTGCGGCAGCAAGATCGATAGTATGTAGTGGGGATCGGGCCGATCCTCGACTTGCGTATTCTGCCTCTCCGACCGACTGAGTGCTCGCACGCACATTTCATGGGTTGGCTTAGGCATACGAAGTTCATTCCATGTCTAAGCCCCAGTCGAACTGAGGGTTATGGCAGCAAGACCGACAGCGAGATCGACAGCACGCAGAGGGGGATCGGGCTGATCCCCAGCTTGTGCATTACGTCTCTCTAACCGGCCTCTCCGATCGACTGAGTGCCCGCACGTTGGTTTCATGGGTTGACTTAGGCATATGGAGGTCATCCCCAGTCTAAGCATACGAAGTTCATTCCCAATCTAAGATCAGACCGGATCGAGGGTTGCAGTAGCAGGATCGACAGCATGCAGGGGGGATCGAACCGATCCCTGGCTTATGCATTCTGCCACTTCGGCCGGCTGAGCGACTGTACGCCCGTTTCGTGGGTTGGCTTAGGCATAAGGAGTTCATTCCATGTCTAAGCCCCACCGGAACTAAGGGTTGTGGCAGCGGGACCGACAGCACGCAGAGGGGGACCGGGTCGATCCCCAGCTTGCGCATTATGCTTCTCCGATCGGCTCAGCGCCCGAACGCTCATTTCGTGGTTTGACTTAGGTATACAGAGTTCATTCCCAGCCTAAGATTGGATCGGGCCAAGGGTTGCGGTAGCAGGATCAACAGCATGTAGGGGGACCGGGCCGATCCCCAGCTTGCGCATTCTGCCTCTTCGGTCGACTGAGCACCCGTACACTCGTTTCGTGGGTTGGCTTACACATATGGAGTTCATTCCTAAACTAAGATCGGACCAGACCGAGGCTGGCGGCAGTAGGACCAGTAGCAGGATCGACAGTACGCAGGGGGGACCGGGCCGATCCCTGACTTACGCATTTTACCTCTCCGGTCGGCTGAGCGCCCGCACGCTCGTATCGTGGGTTGACTTAGGCATACGGAGTTCATACCCAGTCTAAGCATATAGAGTTCATTCCCAGTCTAAGATCAAACCTGATCGAGGGTTGCGACAGCAAGATCGACAGCACGTAGGGGGGATCGGGCCAATCCCCGGCTTGCGCATTCTGCCTCTTCGGTCGGTTGAGTGCCCACACGCCCGTTTCGTGAGTTAGCTTACGCATAGGGAGTTCATTCCATGTTTAAGCCCCAGTCAGATCGAGGGTTGTGGCAGCGGGATCGACAGCATGTAGAGGGGGACCGGGCCGATCCTCGGCTTGTGCATTCTGCCTTTCCTGCCAGCTGAGCACCCGCACGCTCGTTTCGTGGGTTGGCTTAGGCATACGAAGTTCATTCCATCTCTAAGCATACGAAGTTCATTCCCTGTCTAAGAGTTTGAGCCACGGTGCACATGCTGGGCTCGGGCATGTGTTGGTGCTGTATTTTTTTTGCCTGGGGCACCATCTTCGGAGCATCGGTGGAGAGCCTAACCGACAGTATTAGGTGTTTCGACGATTGGAGGGGCCGGGGGGGATGCGCACATGATGTGTGATGGGTGCTGGTACTTGGCCATTATATTGCCCCCTATCCCTCATCAAACCTCGAGAACTCACACCCCCTTAAAGAGCATTTGAGATTTTATAGGTTTGCTGCCAGTAGCCATTAAAGTGTCTGAAATGGGGACACTTTTTTCAAACGGTCACAAAATCATCTCCACTTTGAGTTTTTAGCTGAATTTTTTTTTGCATGCCAAAAAAAATACAAGGATCACCTCTACCAAATTTGGGGGCAAAAAACTTTCTCAAAAAATTTTAAAAAATCTTGAACCATAAAAAGTTTCAAAAATCATGAAAAATAGAAAACGGGTCATCTTGCCACGAAACTTCACATGAAGGCTTAGGGGACCATTGTATGAATTTACAAGCCATAAAAATGGCATTGGCATGGCAGAAATGTGAAGATGTGCTTGAACCCACCTACCACCCGTTCGATCCCCGGCTTGCGCATCCTGACTCTCTCGTTGGCTGAGCGTCCGCACGCTCGTTTCGTGGGTTGACTTAGGCATGTAGAGTTTATCCCCAGTCTAAGCATACGGAGTTCATTCCCAGTCTAAGATCAGACCAGATCGAGGGTTATGGCAGTAGGATCGGCAGTACGTAGGGTGGATCAAATAGATCCCCGGCTTGCGCATTCTGCCTCTCCAATCGACTGAGCGCCCGCACGCCTGTTTCATGGGTTAGCTTAGGCATAGGGAGTTCAGTCCATGTCTAAGCCCTAGTCGGACTAAGGTTTGTGGTAGTGGGATTGACAGTACACAAAGAGGGATTGGGCTGATCCCCGGCTTGTGCATTCTACCTCTCCGATCGACTCAGTGCCCGCACGATCATTTCGTGGGTTGACTTAGGCATACGGAGTTCATTACCAGTCTAAGATTGGATCGAATTGAGGGTTGCGACCGTAGGATCGACAGCATGCAGGGGGGATCGGGCCGGTCCCCGACTTGCGCATTCTACCTCTCTGGTCGGCTGAGCGCCCGGACGCTTGCTCGTTTCGTGGGTTGGCTTAGGCATACATAGTTCATTCCATATCGAAGCATACGGAGTTCATTCCCAATCTAAGATCAGATCGGACCGAGGGTTGCGGCAGCAGGATCGACAGCATGCAGGAGGGGACCGAGCTGATCCTTGGCTTACACATTCTGCCTCTCCGATCGGTTGAGCACCTGTACGCTTGATTCATGGGTTGGCTTAGGCATACGGAGTTCATTCGATGTTTAAGCCCCAGTCTGACCGAGGGTTGTGGCAGTAGGACCGGCAGCGGGATTGGTAGCACTTAGAGGGGGACCGGGCTGATCCCTGGCTTGCGCATTATGCCTCTCCGGCCGGTTGAGCACCCGTACGCTCGTTTCATGGGTTGACTTAGGCATACAGAGTTCATCCCCAGTCTAAACATACAGAGTTCATTCCCAGTCTAAGATCAGACCGAACTGAGGGTTGCGATAGCTGGATTGACAGCACGCATTCTGCCTTTTCGACCGGTCGAGCACCCGCACGCCCGTTTCATGGGTTGGCTTAGGCATAGGGAGTTAATTCCATGTCTAAGCCCTGACCGGATCGAGGGTTGTGGCAGCGGGACCGGTAGCACACAGAGGGGGACCAGTCTGATCCCCGGCTTGCGCATTATGCCTCTCTAACCGGTTCAGCACCCGCACGATCATTTTGTGGGTTGACTTATGCATACGGAGTTCATTCCTAGTCTAAGATCAGACCGGACCAAGGGTTGCGGCAGCAGGATCGACAGCACGTAGGGGGGGGACCAGACCGATCCCCGGCTTGCGCATTATGCCTCTCCAGCCGGCTGAGCACCCGCACGCTCATTTCGTAGGTTGGCTTAGGCATACGGAGTTCATTCCCAATCTAAGATTTTGAGTGACAGTACACATGCTGGGCTCGAGCATGTGCTGGTGCCGCATTTTTTTTCTCGGGGCACCATCGTCGGAGCATCGTCGGAGAGCCTAACCGGCGGCATTGGGGGTTCCAGTGATTAGGGGGGCCGGGGGGGTTTGCACACATGATATGCAATGCGTGCTGGTACTTGGCCCTTATATTGTCCCCCTATCCCTCATCAAACCTTGAGAACTCACACCCCCTTAAAGAGCATTTGAAATTTTATAGGTTTGTGGCCAGTAGCCATTAAAGTGTCTGAAATGGGGACACTTTTTTCAAACGGTCACAAAATCTTCTCCACTTCGAGTTTTTAGCTGAATTTTTTTATGC
This sequence comes from Durio zibethinus, assembly GCF_002303985.1. The sequence goes on from NW_019167826.1 coordinate 13,040,569, forward strand.
ATGCCAAAAAAAATACAAGGATCACCTCTACCAAATTTGGGGCAAAACTTTTTCTAAAAACATTTTAAAAAATCCCGAACCGTAAAAAGTTTTAAAAATCATGAAAAATAGAAAACGGGTCGTCTTGCCATGAAACTTCACATGAAGGCTTAGGGGAACATTGTATGAATTTACAAGCCATAAAAATGGCATTGGCATGGCAGAAATATGAAGATGTGCTTGAACCCACCTACCACCCGTTCGATCCTCGGCTTGCGCATCCTGCCTCTCTGGTCGGCTGAGCGCCCGCACGCTCGTTTCATGAGTTGACTTAGGCATACGAAGTTCATCCCTAGTCTAAGCATATGGTGTTCATTCCCAATCTAAGATCGGACCGAACTGAGGGTTGCGAAAGCAGGATCGATAGCACGCAGGGGGGACCGGACCAATCCCTAACTTGCGCATTCTGCCTTTTCGACCGGTTGAGCGCCCGCACGCCCGTTTCATGGGTTGGCTTAGGCATAGGGAGTTCATTCCATGTCTAAGCCCTAGTCGGACCGAGGGTTGTGGTAGCGGGATCGGCAGCACATAGAGGGGGATCGGGTCGATCCCCGGCTTGCACATTATGCCTCTCCGACTGGCTTAACTCCTGAACGCTCATTTCATGGGTTGACTTAGGCATACAGAGTTCATTCCCAGTATAAGATCGGATCAGACCGAGGGTTGCAGCAGTAGGATCGACAGCACGCAGGGGGGGATCGAGTCGATCCCCGGCTTGCACATTCTGTCTCTCCGACCGACTGAGCACCCGCACGCTCATTTCGTTGGTTGGCTTAGGCATACAAAGTTCATTCCATGTCTAAGCCCCAGCTGTATCGAGGGTTGTAGCAATAGGACCGGCAGCGGGATCGGCAGCATGCAGAAGGCGATTAGGTTGATCCCAAGCTTGTGCATTATGCCTCTCCGATCATCCTCTCCGGCCTGCTGAGCGCCCGCACGCTCGTTTCGTGGGTCGACTTAGGCATACAAAGTTCATCCCCAGTCTAAGCATATGGAGTTCATCCCCAGTCTAAACATACGGAGTTCATTCCCAGTCTAAGATTAGATCAGACCGAGGGTTACGGTAGTAGGATCGACAGCATGTGGGGGGGACCGGGCTAATCCCTGGCTTACGTATTCTGTCTCTCCGGTTGGCTGAGTGCCTGCACGCCCGTTTCGTCGGTTGGCTTAGGCATAGGCAATTGATTTCATGTCAAGCCCTAGCCAGACTAAAGGTTGTGGCAGCAGGGCCGACAGCATGCAGAGGGGGATCGGGTCGATCCTCGGCTTGTGCATTATGCCTCCTCGATCGGCTCAGCGCCCGCACGCTCATTCCATGGGTTGACTTATGCATACGAAGTTCATTCCCAGTCTAAGATCAAATTGGATCGAGGGTTGCAGCAGCAGGATCGGTAGCACGCAGGGGGGACCAGGCTGATCCACGGCTTACGTATTCTGCCTCTTCGGCCAGCTGAGCACCGGCACGTTCATTTCATGAGTTGGCTTAGGCATACGCAGTTCATTCCATTACTAAGCATATGGAGATCATTCCCAGTCTAAGATCAGACTGGATCAAGGGTTGCGACAAGAGCACCAGCAACAGGATCGACAGCACGCAGGGGGGATCGGGTTAATCCCCGGCTTGTGCATTCTGCCTCTTCGATCGACCTCTCCGATCGGTTGAGTGCCCGCACGCTTATTTCGTGGGTTGACTTAGGCATACGGAGTTCATCCCCAGTCTAAGCATATGGAGTTCATTCCCAATCTAAGATCGGATCGGATCGAGGGTTGCGGTAGCAGGATCGGTAGCACGCAGGAGGGACTAGGCCGATCCCCGACTTGCACATTCTGCCTCTCTGGCCGGCTGAGTGCCTGCATGCCCATTTCATGGGTTGGTTTAGGAATAGGGAGTTCATTCCATGCCCCAGTCAGACCGAGGGTTGTGGCAGTGGGACTGGTAGCACGTAGAGGGGGACTGGGCTGATCCTCGGTTTATGCATTACACCTCTCCGGTCGGCTCAGTGCCCATACACTCGTTTCGTGGGTTGACTTAGGCATACAAAGTTCATTCCCAATCTAAGATCAGACTGGACTGAGGGTTACGGCAGCAGGATCGACAGCACGCAGGGGGGACCGGGCCAGTCCTTGGCTTGCGCATTCTGCCTCTCGGATCGGTTGAGCGCCCACACGCTCGTTTCGTGGGTTGGCTTAGGCATATGGAGTTCATTCCATGTCTAAGGGTACGGAGTTCATTCCCATTCTAAGATCGGACCAGACTAAGGGTTACGGTATCAGGATTAGCAGTAGGACCAGCAGCAGGATTGACAGCACGCAGAGGGGGATCGAGCCGATCCACGGCTTGCGCATTTTGCCTCTCCGACCGATTGAGCGCACGCGCGCTCATTTCGTGGGTTAACTTAGGCATACAGAGTTCATTGCATGTCTAAACCCCAGCCGGACCGAGTGTTGTGGTAGCAGGACCGACAGCGGGATCGACAGCAGGTAGAGGGGGATCGAGCCGATCCCCGGCTTGCGTATTATGCCTCTCCGGTTGGCTGAGCTCCCGCATGCTTGTTTCTTGGGTTGACTTAGGCATACGGAGTTCATCCCAGTCTAAGCATATGGAGTTCATTCCCAGTCTAAGATCAGACTGGATCGAGCATTACGGTAGCGAGACCGACAACACACAGAAGGGGACCGGGCCGATCTTCGGCTTGCGCATTATGCCTATCCGACCTGTTCAATGCCCGAACGCTCATTTCGTGGGTTGACTTAGGCATACGGAGTTCATTCCCAGTCTAAGATCGAATCAAACTGAGGGTTGTGGTAGCAAGATCGACAGCACACAGGGGGGACCAAGTCGGTCCTTGGCTTGCACATTCTGCCTCTCCGGCCGGCTAAGCGCTCGCACGCTCATTTCATGGGTTGGCTTAGGCATACGGAGTTCATTCCATGTCTAAGCATATTTGGATCGAACTGAAGGTTGTAGCAAGATCGACAGCACACAGGAGGGACCGGGTCGATCCTCAGCTTACGCATTCTGCCTCTCCGGCCGGCTAAGCGCTCGCACACTCATTTCATGGGTTGGCTTAGGCATACAGAGTTTATTCCATGTCTAAGCATATGGAGTTCATTCCTAGTCTAAGATCAGACCGGATTGAAGGTTCCGGCAACAGGACCAGCAACAGGATCAACAGTACGTAGGGGGGACCAAGTCGATCCCAGGCTTGCGCATTTTGCCTCTCTGACCGACCTCTCACCCGGACGCTCGTTTCGTGGGTTGGCTTAGGCATACGAAGTTCATTCCATGTCTAAGCCTTAGCCGGACCAAGGGTTGTGGCAACAGGACCGGTAACGGGATTGATAACACGCAGAGGGGGACCGACTGATCCCCGTCTTGCACATTATGCCTCTTCAGTCGGCCTCTCTGGCCGACTGAGCACCCGCATACTCGTTTCATGGGTTGACTTAGGCATACGGAGTTCATCCCCAGTCTAAGCATATGGAGTTCATTCCCAGTCTAAGATCGGACCAGATCGAAGGTTACAACAGTAGGATCGATAGCATGTAGGGGGGATCGGGTGGATCCCCGGCTTGCACATTCTGCTTCTCCAACTGGCTGAGCGCTCGCATGTCCATTTCATGGGTTGGCTTAGTTTTAGGGAGTTCATTCCATGTCTAAGCCCCAGTCGGACCGAGGGTTGTGGCAGCGGGACCGGTAGCACGCAGAGAGGGATCGAGCCGATCCCCGGCTTGTGCATTATGCCTCTCCGGCTGGCTCAATGCCTGAACACTCGTTTCATGGGTTGACTTAGGCATACGAAGTTCATTCCCAGTCTAAGATCAGACCGGATCGAGGGTTTTGGTAGTAGGATCGATGGCACTAGGGGGGACCAGGCCGTTCCCTGACTTACGCATTCTGCCTCTCCGGTCGGCTGAGCGCCTGCACGCTCGTTTCGTGGGTTGGCTGAGGCATACGAAGTTCATTGCGTGTCTAAGCATATGGAGTTCATTCCCAATCTAAGATCGGATCGGGATTGAAGGTTGCGGTAGCAGGACCAGTAGCAAGATCGACAGCACGTAAGGGGGACCGAGCCGATCCCCAACTTGCGCATTTTACGTCTCCGGCCGGCTGAGCGCCCGCCCAATCATTTAATCAGTTGGCTTAGGCATATGGAGTTCATTCAATGTCTAAGCCCCAGCAGGACTGAGGGTTGTGGCAGCAGGATCGACAGCACATGAAAAGGGACCGAGCTGATCCTCGACTTGCGTATTATGCTTCTCCGGTTGGCCTCTCCGACCGGCTTAGTGCCCGCATGCTCGTTTCGTGGGTTGACTTAGGGCAAATAGAGTTCATCCCCAGTCTAAGCATACGGAGTTCATTCTCAGTCTAAGATTGGACTAGATCGAGGGTTGCAGTCGCAGGATCGATAGCACGCAGGGGGGACCAGGCTGATCCCCGGCTTGCACATTCTGCCTCTTCGGCCGGTTGAGCACCCGCACACCCATTTCATGGGTTGGCTTAGGCATAGGGAGTTCATTCCATGTCTAAGCCCCAGCCGAACAGAAGGTTATGGTAGCGGGACCGGCAACACACAGAGGGGGATCGGGCCAATCCTCGGCTTGCGCATTATGCCTCTTTGGCTGGCTCAGTGCCCGCACGCTCGTTTCATGGGTTGACTTATGCATACGGAGTTCATTCCCAGTCTAAGATCAGATCAGACCGAGGGTTGCGACAGCAGGATCGATAGCACGTAGGGGGGGACCAGGCCAATCCCCAACTTGAGTATGCTGCCTCTTCGGTCGGCTGAGCGCCCGCACGCTCGTTTCGTGGGTTGGCTTAGGCATACGGAGTTCATTCGATGACTAAGCATATGGAGTTCATTCCCAGTCTAAGATTTTGAGCCACGGTGCACATACTAGGCTCGGCCATGTGCTGGTGCCGTATTTTTTTTACCCGGGGCACCATCGCTGGAGCATCGTCGGAGAGCCTAACCTGTGGCATTGGGGGTTTCGGTGATTAGGGGGCTAGGGGGTGTGCACACATGATGTGCGATGGGTGCTGGTATTTGTGTCACGGGCTCTGACCTTAGACTCAGAAACTGTGCGACCTTAGGCTTGGAATCTCCTCCTTTATGCCTAAGTCAGCCTAAAACACAAGCGTACGGGCACTAGAACAACGGGAAGGGCTGATTATGCAAGTTAAAGAGAAACAGGATAAGAAGGCAGAATTCTGGAAATGCTATTGTATTCACTAAAACGAAAGTGTTTGATGGTGTACAAATGAGGGAAAAGCAGCCCTTTATTTATAGTTGAGGCTCCAGCTTACACTTAATGGCAATATCCCTAGAATAAAGGCTAAAATCATGGGATTATATAGATTACAATCAATCAGGATGCTAACTCCTGATTTTCAGGGTCAACCCAATATGCCAGGATGCTGCTGCTGATCCTGCCTACTTCCAGAAGCTTCCCTTGCGTGTCCAGCACCTTAGGCCCTTCTGGATGTGCTGTGGGCAGCTTGTATGCCAGGCCTTATTCTGACGGGCTAGCCTGCAAGTTGGGCGGGTGTTCTGAACTCGTTTACTAGGCTTTATGTGCAGATACCCACCAGCACGCCTGGTCTGCAGTCCTCAACCTCTGGCTTGCCTACTGGTGCACCTGATGTGCCTGGCGTACCCACCCAGGGTGTGACATTCTCCCCCACCTGATTGTGCAACACCCTTGTTGCGTCTTCTGCATGGTACTACCTGATCTGGTCCCCGAACTGCCATAAGTCATCTGTTGGTTCCCAGCTCACCTCACTGTCTGGAAGTCCCTTCCAGCACGCCAAGTACTCTTGTCTTGGTTGATAGTTCTTCTGTCTCACCTCTCAATCAGCTATGATGCTGTGGACCTCCTTCTCATATGAGGCCCTTGCTCCCAATGGCGCACGCTTTGACTCTGCCCATCCTGGATCTCCCTCATCCTCATGGAACGGCTTGAGCAAGCTCACATGGAACACCGGGTGCACCTCGGCTTGGGTGGCATATCCAGCTTGTAGGCAACCTTGCCTACCCTCTTCACTACTCGAAAAGGTCCTTCATACCTCCGGACTAGGCCTTTGTGCAGCCCCCTATGGTGCACAATTGGATGCAGCTTCACTAACACCAAGTCTCTAACCTGGAACAGCACGTCCCGCTTATTCTGGTCTGCCCACTTCTTCGACCTCTTGGCCGCCTTGTGTAGACAAACTCTGGCCAAGTCAGTTTGCTTCTGCCATGCCTTGGCAAACTTGTATGCTGCTGGATTTGACCCTGTATAACCTGTAGCAATCGAACTGGGTGTTAGTGGTTGTTGCCCTATCACAACCTCAAATGGGCTCTGGTTCATTGCCTTGCTCCTTTGCAAGTTGTAGGAAAACTGTGCAATATCTAGCAGCTTTGGCCAGTCCCTTTGTGTGGCACTCACATAGTGCCTAACGTAGACCTCCAATAGTCTATTCACTCATTCTATCTGCCCATCGGTTTGCAGATGCATGCTGGTGGAAAAGTTCAAGTCTGACCCCAACAGCTTGAACAACTCAGTCCAGAACCTGCCCGTGAAACGCCCATCCCGATCACTAACAATGGTCCTCGGCAATCCCTAGTACTTAACCATGTTCTTCAGGAAAAATCGAGCTGCCTCATTGACTGGGCACTCCTTGGTTGTTAGAATGAAGATTCCATACTTGGAAAACCTGTCCACCACTACCATGATGCTTCCAAACCCTTCTGCTTTGGGTAGACCAACTATAAAGTCCAGAGAAACACTTTCCCATGGTTGCTCTGGCACTGGCAATGGCTCCAAGAGATCGCCTGGTTTCTTGAGCTTTACCTTGTCCTGTTGGCACACAAGACAAGTCTTTACATAGGCCTCCACATCATCCCTCATGTGCGGCCAGTAGTATCGATCCTCGATTAGCGCCAAGGTACGGCTCACTCCGAGGTGTCCAGCCCACCTTGAATCATGGCATTCTTGTAAAACTTCCTTGCGAAGCTTCCCGTGCTACGGCACAAACAATCTACTGCCCCTGGTGTACAGCAAGCCATCCTGTAACCAAAATCGCCTAGTCTTACCTTGCTGGGCGTACTCCATCAAAGCCTTGGCTGTAGGATCATGCGTAAGTCCCTCCTTGATGTGCAGCACCAGTGACCCCTCTGGTTGGTTAATGGCAGCAAGGTTAGCCTTCTTGCTCAGTGTGTCTGCCACTAGGTTCGCCCACCCCGGCTTGTACTCCATTTGGAAATCAAATTCCGTAAGAAAATCTTGCCATCTCGCCTGCTTAGGGGACAGCTTCTTCTGTGTCTAGAAGTAGCTGGTCGCCACATTGTCTGTCCTAACCATGAACCTTGACCCCAATAGGTAATGGTGCCAAGTGCTCAAGCAGTGCACCACTGTAGTCATCTCCTTCTCTTGGACCGTGTATTTGCGCTCAGTCTCGTTTGGCTTCCTGCTCTTGAACGCGATTGGACGTCCCTCCTGCATCAACACGCCCCCATGGAAAAGTCTGATGCATCCGTATGCACCTCATACGGCTTGGCATGGTCTGGCAAGGCCAAGACTGGCTCCTCGGTCACAGCCCGCTTCAACCTGTCAAAGGCTTCCCGGCACCCTACGCTCCACTCCCATGCTTTCTCTTTCTTGAGCAAGTCAGTCAATGGCGTGGCTATTGCTAAGTGACCTTTGATGAAGCGCCTGTAGCAGTTGACCAGCCCAAGGAATGATCTCAACTCAGTGACCTTGGCTGGCGGTTGCCACTCCAGGATGACGTGTATCTTGCCTTCATCCATGCGTATCCTGCCACCTCCTACTATGTGGCCAAGGAACGGGATCTCCTGTTAGGCAAATGGGCACTTCTCCCTCTTGACAAACAGCTTGTACGCCCGCAACACCTCGAACACCTGTCTCAAGTGGTCTACATGCTCTCCCAAAGTCTGGCTGTAGATCACAATGTCATCCAAATAAACCACAACAAACCGATCAAGGAATGACTGAAGTACCTTGTTCATAAGGGTGCAGAATATTGCTGGGGCATTCGTGAGTCCAAAAGGCATAACCAAGAACTCATACGAACCATACCGAGTGACACATGCTGTCTTTGGCTCATCTCCCTCCGTGATCCTGACTTGATAGTAGCCTAACCTCAAATCCAGCTTGGTGAACCACCTTGCGCTCCCAAGTTGATCGAACAAGTCCGCAATGAGTGGGATGGGGCACTTGTTCTTGATGGTTAGCTTGTTCAAAGCCCGGTAGTCTATGCACAGCCGTAACGACCCGTCATGCTTGCCCTGAAATAGAACTGGTGCACCATAGGGTGCCTTCGAAGGCCTGATGAAGCCAGCATCAACTAACTCTTTGAGCTGCTTCTTTAACTCCTCCAACTCTGGTGGAGGCATTTGGTAAGGGGCTCTAGCTGGTGGCTTGGCCTCGGACACCAGCTCGATCTTGTGGTCCACCTCCCTCTTAGGTGGTAGCTTTACGGGCATCACATCACTAAAGGTCTTCAGCACCTTTAGCACCTCCAAGGGTGACTCGATCTCCTTCTCCCTTGGCTCATCATATTTCAGGGCTGCCAAGAAGGTGTCTTCTTCTTTGCTTACCACCTTGGCAAATTGGATGGCTGACACCACCCGCGACCCAACTCCAGACCCTCTCTTCAATGGCACTAGGCATTGGCACTGTGCATCCAAGATGCAAACACAATTGGCAAAAGGCACAAGGAGGGCGTTAATTCGAACAAGGAAATCCAACCCAATCACAAACTCATAGTCATCAAGGGGTATTACCTCAATGGTTTCCTTGCCTTTCTAGTCTCCAAGCTGCAACTCCACTCCCCGCGCTACTCCAATGGCTGGAACTTCACTAGAGTTCACCATTTTGATGGTTCCAGTCCCTTTCTGCACCTTTAGTCCAAGTGTTCGGGCTCTATCACCTGAAATAAAAAGATGTGAGGCACCTGTGTCCACCAGTGCACTCACTTTCTGACCTGCAACCATCAGATCCGTAAACATCAAGCCCTTTGACTTGCGACTTCTCTTACTCTGGACAGCATTGAGCACCAACGACCCAAGCTTTGCTGCCCCTGACTCTGGCTCCTCGTCAGACTCTTTGTCTACAGCAGCTAGCTTGCCCTTCTGTGGGCAATTGCATGCTATGTGGCTCCTTCCACATAGGTAGCATGCTAGTGGCTCTCGGTCCCCCTTTGCTTTCCACTTGCTTGCTGGTGGCTTCCTCTCGCCATCCTTGGTTGAATGGTCTCGGTCTCCATCCTTGGACTCTCGATCACGGTCTTTCCCCTTGGACTACTTCTTTCGATCCCTATTGTCCTTGCCCTTACCCTTGGGCTTGGTAGACTCAAACTTGTTCAGAGGCTTGAACTCTATCAAGGCCTCGATAGTAGTCATGGCTTTAGCCAAGTCATGAACTCCTCTCCTTTGTAGCTCATGCTTCACCCACGGCTTCAGCCCATCCATGAAAGCAAATAAGGTGTCCTTTTCACCTAGATCTTAGATCTATAGCATCAGTTTAAAAAATTTTTAGACATATTCCCTTATGTCCCCTTGCTGGCTCAACTTGTGCAACTTTGCCCACGCCTCATCATTGGCATACTCCGAGTAAAATTATTCTCTGAACTCCTTTTGGAACTCTATTCAGGTTTCAATCTTGGTGCTCCTACACCTGACATCATCACACTTGTGCCTCTACCACAACAAGGCTACATCAGTGAGATACATAGCAGCGGTGCTTACCTTTATCAGACCAGACCAAGGGTTGCGACAGTAGGATCGATAGCACGTAGGGGGGACCGGGCTGATCCCCGACTTGCGCATTCTGCCTCTCTCACTGGCTGAGTGCCCGTACTCTCGTTTCTTGGATTGGCTTAGGCATAGGGAGTTCATTCCATGTCTAAACCCCAGCCGGACCGAGGGTTGTGGCAGCGGGACCGGTAGCACGCAGAGAGGGACCGAGCCAATCTCGGCTTGCGCATTGTGCCTCTCCGGTCGGCTCAGTACCGTACGTTCATTTCGTGGGTTGACTTATGCATACGAAGTTCATTCCCAGTCTAAGATCGGACTGGACCGAGGGTTGTGGTAGCAAGATCGACAGCACACAGGGGGACCGAGCCGATCCCCGGCTTGCGCATTCTACCTCTCCGACCGGTTGAGCGCCCTCACGTTCATTTCATGGGTTGGCTTAGGCATACGGAGTTCATTCCATGTCTAAGCATACGGAGTTCATTCCCAGTGTAAGATTTTGAGCTATGGTGCACATGCTGGGCTCGGGCATGTGCTGGTGCCGTATTTTTTTCACTCGGGGCACCATCGTCGGAGCATCGCCGAAGAGTCTAACCGACGGCATTGGGGGTTCCAACGATTGGGGGAGCCGGGGGGTGTGCGCACATGATTTGCAATGGGTGCTGGTACTTGGCCCTTATGTTGGCCCCCTATCCCTCATCAAACCTAGAGAACTCACACCCCTTTAAAGAGCGTTTGAGATTTTATAGGTTTGCTGCCAGTACCCATTAAAGTGTATGAAATAGTGTATGAAATAGCTGAAAGTTTTTGTGCCTACCAATAAAAATACAAGGATCAGCTCTGCCAAATTTGGGGACAAAACACTTTCTAAAAAAATTTTAAAAAATCTCGAACCGTAAAAAGTTTTAAAAATTGTGAAAAATAGAAAATGGGTCGTCTTGCCACGAAACTTCATATGAAGGCTTAGGGGACCATTGTATGAATTTACAAGCCATAAAAATGGCATTGGCATGGCAGAAATATGAAGATGTGGTTGAACCCACCTACCACCCGTTCGATCCTCGACTTGCGCATCCTGCCTTTCTGGTCGGCTGAGCATTCACACGCTCTTTCATGGGTTGACTTAGGCATACGGAGTTCATTCCCAGTCTAAGATCAGACTGGACTGAGGGTTGCGGCAGTAGGATCGGCAGCACGTAAGGGGGACTGGGCCGATCCCAGGCTTGCGTATTCTGCCTATCCGACCGACTGAGCACCTGCACGCCCGTTTCATGGGTTGGCTTAGGCATAGGGAGTTCATTCCATGTCTAAGCCCCAGTCGAACCGAGGGTTGTGGCAGTGGGATCGGCAGCATGCAGAAGAGGACCGAGCCGATCCCCGACTTGCGCATTATGCCTCTCCGGTCGGCTCAGCGCCTGCACGCTCATTTTTTGGGTTAACTTAGGCATAAGGAGTTCATTCCAGTCTAAGATCGGGCTAGACTGAGGGTTGCAGCAGTAGGATCGACAGCACTTAGAGGGGATCGGGTTGATCCTTGGCTTGTGCATTCTGCCTCTCTAGTCGATTGAGCGCCCGCACGCTCGTTTCATGGGTTGGCTTAGGCATACGGAGTTCATTCTATATCTAAGCATACGGAGTTCATTCCCAATCTAAGATCAGACCGAATCGAGGGTTGCGGTAGCAGGATCAGCAGCACGCAGGGGGACTGAGCCGATCCTCGGCTTATGTATTCTGCCTCTCCAGTCGACTGAGCACCCGCACGCTCGTTTTGTGGGTTGACTTAGGCATACGGAGTTCATCCCCAGTCTAAGCATACGAAGTTCATTCCCAGTCTAACATCAGACCAGATCGAGGGTTGCGGTAGTAGGATTAGTAGCATACAGTGAGGACCGGGTCGATCCCTGGCTTGCGCATTATGCCTCTCCAGTCGGTTCAGTGCCCGAACGCTCATTTCATGGGTTGACTTAGGCATACAGAGTTCATTCCCAGTCTAAGATCAGACCAGATCGAAGGTTGCGATAGCAGGATCGACAGCATGTAGGGGGGACCTACCGATCCGCGGCTTGCCATTCTGCCTCTCCGACCAGCTGAGCGCCCGCATGCTCATTTTGTGGGTTAGCTTAGGCATATGGAGTTCATTCCAAGTCTAAGCATGTGGAGTTCATTCCCTGTCTAAGATCGGATCGGACCGAGGGTTGCGCAGCAGGACCAGCAGTAGGATTGGCAGCATGCAGGGGGGGACCGTCCTGATCCTCGGCTTGCGCATTATGCCTGTCTGACCGGTTGAGCGCTCGCACGCTCATTTCGTGGGTTGACCTAGGCATACGGAGTTCATCCCCAGTCTAAGCATACAGAGTTCATTCCCAATCTAAGCAGCACGTAGAGGGGGACCGGGCCGATCCCCGGCTTACGCATTATGCCTCTCCGATCAGCTCAGCGCCCGAACGCTCGTTTCGTGGGTTGACTTAGGCATACAGAGTTCATTCCCAATCTAAGATCGGACCGGACCGAGGGTTGTGGCAGCAGGATTAGGCCGATCCTCGGCTTACGCATTTTGCCTCTTCGGTCGACTGAGCGTCGACACGCTCGTTTCGTGGTTTGGCTTAGGCATACGGAGTTCATTCCATGTCTAAGCATACGGAGTTCATTCCCAGTCTAAGATTTTTTGCATGCCAACAAAAATACAAGGATCACCTCTACCAAATTTGGAGACAAAACTCTTTCTAAAAAAATTTTGAAAAATCCTGAATCGTAAAAAGTTTCAAAAATCGTGAGAAATAGAAAATGGGTCGTCTTGCCATGAAACTTCAAATGAAGGCCTAGGGGACCATTGTATGAATTTACAAGCCATAAAAATGGCATTGGCATGGCATAAATATGAAGATGTGCTTGAACCCACCTACTACCCGTTCGATCCACGGCTTGCGCATCCTGCCTCTCTGGTCAGCTAAGCGTCTGCACGCTCATTTCATGGGTTGACTTAGGCATACGGAGTTCATCCCCAGTCTAAGCAAACAAAGTTCATTCCCAGTCTAAGATCAGACTAGATCGAGAGTTGCGGCAGCAGGATTGGCACACGCAGGGGGGATCGGGCCGATCTCCTGCTTGCACATTCTGCCTTTCCAGTTGGCTGAGCGCCCGCACGCTCATTTCGTAGGTTAGCTTAGGCATAGGGAGTTCATTCCATGTCCAAGCCCCAGTCGAACCGAGGGTTGTGGTAGCGGGACCGACAGCACGTAGAGGGGAATCGGGTCGATCCCCGGCTGGCGCATTATGCCTCTCCGGCCGGCTTAGTGCCCGCACGCTCGTTTCGTGGGTTGACTTAGGCATACGGAGTTCATTCCCAGTGTAAGATTAGACTGGACCAAGGGTTTCGATAGCAGGATCGATAGCACATAGGGGGGACTGGGTCAATCCCCGACTTGCACATTCTGCCTCTCCGACCGGCTGAGTGCCTGCACGCTCATTTCATGGGTTGGCTTAGGTATATAGAGTTCATTCCATGTCTAAGCATGTGGAGTTCATTCCCAATCTAAGATCAGATCGGACCGAGGGTTACGGTAGTAGTACCAGCAGCAGGATCGACAGCATGGCAGGGGGGACCGAGTCGATCCTCGGCTTATGCATTCTACCTCTCCGACTGGCTGAGTGCCCGCACGCTCATTTTGTGGGTTGGTTTAGGCATACAGAGTTGATTCCATGTTTAAGCCCCAGTCGGATCGGTAGCGGGATCGACAGCACGTAGAGGGGGATCGGGCTTATCCTCGACTTATGCATTATGCCTCTCTGATTAGCCTCTCTGGCCGGTTGAGTGCCTGCATGCTCATTTTGTGCGTTGACTTAGGCATACGGAGTTCATCCCCAGTCTAAGCATACAAAGTTCATTCCAGTCTAAGCAACACGCAGAGGGGGACCGGGCTTGGATTATGCCTCTCCAGTCGGCTCAATGCCCGAACGCTCGTTACATGGGTTGACTTAGGCATACGAAGTTCATTCCCAATCTAAGATCAGACCAGACTGAGGGTTGCGGCAATAGGATCAACAGCACGTAGGGGGGACCGGGTCGGTCCCCAGCCTACTCATTCTGCCTCTCTGGCCGGCTGAGCGCCCGCATGCTCGTTTCATGGGTTGGCTGAGGCATACAGAGTTCATTCCATGTCTAAGCATACGGAGTTCATTCCCAGTTTAAGATTGGATTGGACCGAGTGTTGTAGTAGCAAGACCAGCAGCAGGATCGACAGCACGTATGAGGGGACCGGGCTGATCCCCAGCTTGCGCATTCTGCCCCTTCAGCCGGCCTCTCCGGTCGGCTGAGCGCCCGTACGCTTGTTTTGTGGGTTGACTTAGGCATACAGAGTTCATCCCCAGTCTAAGCATACGAAGTTCATTCCCAGTCTAAGATCTTATTGGATTGAGGGTTGCGGCATTCTGCCTCTCTAGTCGGCTGAACACCTACACGCTCGTTTCCTGGGTTGGCTTATGGATACGAACTTCATTTCATGTGTAAGCATACGGAGTTCATTCCCAGTCTAAGAGTTTAAGCCATGGTGCACATGCTGGGCTCAGGCATGTGCTGGTGCCACATTTTTTTTGCCCGAGACACCATCACCGAAGCATCGCTGGAGAGCCTAACCGACGGCATTGGGGGTTCCAACGATTGGGGGGTTGGGGGTGTGCACACATGAGGTGCGATGGGTGCTGGTACTTGGCCCTTATATTGGCCCCCTATCCCTCATCAAACGTCGAGAACTCACACCCCCTTAAAGAGCATTTGAGATTTTATAGGTTTGCTACCAGTAGCCATTAAAGTGTCTGAAATGGGGACACCTTTTTCAAACGGTCACAAAATCTTCTCCACTTCGAGTTTTTAGCTGAATTGTTTTTGTGCATGCCAAAAAAAATACAAGGATCACCTCTACAAAATTTGGCGACAAAACTCTTTCTAAAAAAATTTTAAAAAATCCCGAACCGTAAAATGTTTTGAAAATCGTGAAAAATAGAAAACGAGTCATCTTGCCGCAAAACTTCACATGAAGGCTTAGGGGACCATTGCATGAATTTACAACCCATAAAAATGGCATTGGCAGGGCAGAAATATAAAGATGTGCTTGAACCAACCTACCACCCATTCGATCCCCAGCTTACGCATCCTGCCTCTCTGGTCGATTGAATCGGACCGAGGGTTGTGGCAGCGGGATTGACAGCATGCAGAGGGGGACCGAGTCGATCCCTAGCTTGCGCATTATGCCTCTCCGACCAGCTCAACGCTCGTACGCTCGTTTTGTGGGTTGACTTAGGCATACGAAGTTCATTCCTAGTCTAAGATCAGATCGGACTGAGGGTTGCGACAGTAGGATTGACAGCACACAGAGGGGATCGGGTCGATCTTCGACTTGTGCATTCTGCCTCTCCGGTCGGTCGAGTGCCCGCATGCCCATTTTGTGGGTTGACTTAGGCATAGGGAGTTCATTCCATGTCTAAGCCCCAGTCGAATCGAGGGTTGTGGCAGCGGGACCAGCAGCACGCAGAGAGGGATTGGGCCGATCCTCGACTTACGCATTTTGCCTCTTTGACTGGCTCAGTGACCGTGCGCTCGTTTTGTGGGTTGACTTAGGTATACAGAGTTCATTCCCAGTGTAAGATCAGACCGGACTGAGGGTTGTGGTAGTAGGATCGACAGCACACAGGGGGTGACCAGGCCGGTCCCGGCTTACGCATTCTACCTCTTCAGTAGGCTAAGCACCCGCAAGCTCGTTTCGTGGGTTGCTTAGGCATACAGAGTTCATTCCCAGCCTAAGATCAGACTGGACCGAGGGTTACGGCAGTAGGACCAGTAGTAGGATCGACAGCACACAGGGTGGGACCGGGTTGATCCCCGACTTATGCATTCTACCTGTCCAGCCAGCTGAGCACTCGCACGCTCGTTTTGTGGGTTGACTTAGGCATACAGAGTTCATCCCCAATCTAAGCATACAGATTTCATTCCTAGTCTAATATCAGATCAGACCGAGGGTTACGATAGTAGGATCGGTAGCACGTAGGGGGGACTGGGTCGATCCCCGACTTGCTCATTTTACCTCTTCGGCCAGCTGAGCGCCCGCACGCCCGTTTCGTGGGTTGGCTTAGGCATAAGGAGTTCATTCCATGTATAAGCCCCAGCTGGACCAAGGGTTGTGCCAGTGGGATCGGTAGCACACAAAGGGGGATCGGGCCGATGCCCGACTTGCACATTCTGCCTCTCCGGTTGGCTTAGCGCTCGCACGCTCGTTTCATGGGTTGGCTTAGGCATATGGAGTTCATTCCATGTCTAAGCTTACGGAGTTCATTCCCAATGTAAGAGTTTGAGCCACGGTGCACATGCTAGGCTTGGGCATGTGCTGGTGTTGCATTTTTTTGCTTGGGGCACCATCGTCAGAGCATCGTCGGAGAGCCTAACCGACGGCATTAGGGGTTCGGCGATTGGGGGGCCGGGGGGTGTGCACACAAGATGTGCGATGGGTGCTGGTACTTGGCCCTTATATTGGCCCCCTATCCCTCATCAAACCTTAAGAACTCACACCCCCTTAAAGAGCATTTGAGATTTTATAGGTTTGCTGCCAGTAGCCATTAAAGTGTCTAAAATGGGGACACTTTTTTCAAACGGTCACAAAATCTTCTCCTCTTCGAGTTTTTAGCTGAATTTTTTTGTGCATGCCAAAAAAAATACAAGGATCACCTCTACCAAATTTGGACACAAAACTCTTTCTAAAAGAAGTTTAAAAAATCATGAACCGTAAAAAGTTTCAAAAATGGTGAAAAATCGAAAACGGGTCGTCTTGCCACGAAACTTCACATGAAGGCTTAGGGGACCATTCTATGAATTTACAAACCATAAAAATAGAATTGGCATGGTAGAAATATGAAGATATGCTTGAACCCACCTACCATTCGTCCACACGCTCGTTTCATGGGTTGACTTAGGCATACAGAGTTCATCCCCGAACTAAGCATACGGAGTTCATTCCCAGTCTAAGATCAGATCGGACCGAGCGTTGCGGTAGTAGGATCGATAGCACGTAGGGGGA
The DNA here is from genome assembly GCF_002303985.1 of Durio zibethinus. The sequence continues at coordinate 13,057,427 of NW_019167826.1, forward strand.
CCGGGCCGATCCTTGGCTTGCGCATTCTACCTCTCTGATCGGTCGAGCACCCGCACGCCCGTTTCATGGGTTGGCTTAGGCATACAGAGTTCATTCATGTCTAAGCCTTAGCCAGATCGAGGGTTGTGGCAACAGGACCTGTAGCACGTAGAGGGGGATCGGGCTGATCCCCGACTTGCGCATTATGCCTCTCCGGTTGGCTCAGCACCCGCACGCTTGTTTTGTGGGTTGACTTAGGCATACGGAGTTCATTCCCAGTCTATGATCGGACCGGACCGAGGGTTGCGGTAGCAGGTTCAATAGCACGCGAGGGGGATCGGGTCGATCCTCGACTTGCGCAATCTACCTCTCCAGTCGGTTGAGGACCCGTACGTTCGATTCGTGGGTTGGCTTAGGCATACGGAGTTCATTCCATGTCTAAGCATAAGGAGTTCATTCCCAGTCTAAGATCGGATCGGATCGAAGGTTGCGGTAGTAGTACCAGCAGTAAGATCAACAGCACGCAAGAGGGGACTGGGCCAATCCCTGGCTTACGCATTCTGCCTCTCTGTCAGACTGAGTGCTCGCACGCTCGTTTCATGGGTTGGCTTAGGCATACAGAGTTCATTCCATGTCTAAGCATATGGAGTTCATTCTAGTCTAAGATCGGATCAGACCGAGGGTTGCGGTAGCAAGACCAGCGGCAGGATTGGCAGCACGCGGGGGGGACTGGGCTAATCCCTGGCTTGCACATTCTGCCTCTTTGGTCGGTTGAGCGCTCGTATGCTCGTTTCATGGGTTGGCTTAGGCATACGGAGTTCATTCCATGTCTAAGCCCCAGTCGGACCGAAGGTTGTGGTAGTAGGATTGGTAGCGGGATCGGTAGCATACAGAGGGGGACCGGGTTGATTCCCGGTTCACGCATTTTGTCTCTTTGACCGACCTCTCCAGTCGGTTGAGCGACCGCACTTTCATTTTGTGGGTTGACTTAGGCATATGGAGTTCATCCCCAGTCTAAGCATACGGAGTTCATTCCTAGTCTAAGATCGAACCGAACCAAAGGTTGCGACAACAGTATCGACAGCACGCAGGGGGGATCGAGTCAATCTCCGACTTGTGCATTCTGCGTCTCCGACTGGCTGAGTGCCCGCACGACCGTTTAGTGGGTTGGCTTAGGCATAGGGAGTTCATTCCATGTCTAAGCCTTAGCCGAACCGAGGGTTGTGGTAGCGAGACCGGCAGCATGCAGAGGGGGATCGGGTCGATCCATTACTTGCGCATTATGCCTCTTCGGTAGGCTTAGCGCCCGAACGCTCATTTCGTGGGTTGACTAAGGCATACGGAGTTCATTCCCAGTCTAAGATCAGACTGAACTGAGGGTTGTGGTAGTAGGATGGACAGCACGCAGTGGGGGACTGGGACGGTCCCCAGCTTGTGCATTCTACCTCTCTGGCCAGCTGAGCGCCCGCACACTCGTTTCATTGGTTGGCTTAAGCATACGGAGTTCATTCCATGTCTAAGCATTCAGAGTTCATTCCCAGTTTATGATTGGATCGGACTGATGGTTGTGGTAGCAGAACCAGCAATAGGATCGGTAGCACGTAAGGGGGATCGAGCTGATCCTCAACTTGCGCATTATGCCTCTCCAGCCGGTTCAGCACCCGTGTGCTCGTTTCGTGGGTTGATTTAGGCATACGGAGTTCATTCCCAGTCTAAGATCGGATCGAATCGAGGGTTGCAGTCGCAGGATTGACAGCATGCAAGGGGGACCAGGTCGATCCTCGACTTGCGCATTCTACCTCTCCGGCCGACTGAGCGCCTGCATGCTCATTTCGTGGGTTGGCTTAGGCATACGGAGTTCATTCCATGTCTAAGCATACGGAGTTCATTCCCAATCTAAGATCAGACCGGATTGAGGGTTGTGATAGTAGGACCAATAGTAGGATCGTCAGTACGCAAGGGGGACCAGGTCGATCCTCGGCTTACGCATTATGCCTTACCGACCGGCTGAGCGCCCGCACGCTCGTTTTGTGGGTTGGCTTAGGCATACAGAGTTCATTCTATGTCTAAGCCCCAGCCGAACTGAGGGTTATGGTAGTAGGACCGACAACGGGATCAGCAGCAAGCAGAGAGGGACTGGGCTGATCCCCGACTTGTGCATTATACCTTTTCGACTGACCTCTCTGGTCGGCTGAGTGCCATACGCTCATTTCGTGGGT